>JANUYF010000005.1:110296155-110896155 GCA_026167975.1 Phrynosoma blainvillii
TTCTGAATTGGGTGATTATGACCACTCCTTCATATGCTGTCTTGGGGCTTTGGCCACCTGTCCTGATAATGACACTGGAGAACTAGAAAAACAGGAAGGGGGTATGGAAAATAATGCTTGTCTTGGAGCTTTGTCAACCTATGCTTTAAAGCATAATAGAAATAAACTTGATATCACAGTGATAAGGAACAAATTGAATAATATAGTAGAATAATAGTAGATAGTTTGAAAATAAAAGCTTTCAGGTCTTTAACCTAGAGATCCAATTAATAGATATGTTTGTGTTATATAACTCCAGCCCGCTTTACTCTAAAATAGGAACAAAGGTTTGGCTGTCTCATGAGACAGTAGCAACAGATGTGCTTTATATTGTTATATATTGTTAGTCACCAAAAGGCATTAGTTGGAGGTGCTTTTATGATATTTTCAGTATTGATCTTTGTTACCCTAAAACACTTGATGTACCTTCTGATAAGATAAATCCTTGAGTGTATGTGCCAGTATCTCATGGCACATTTGAAAAGTATAGTTTTTTGAACTCATTTAGGTTAAGCAGGTGTGCAGTCTATGTATAGATTCCTTAAGCACATTAGATTTGAATTTGTTACAGCAAATATTGCTGTGCTACGTCTTCTCTAATAATCCTCTCTTACATATTTATAACATTTTGGAAGCATCCCAAAATAGCTTCTTATTGATGTTTTCATATTAATTCATTGCCATCCTTAATATGCTTCTCATTAACCTCAAAGAGCTGAACACATCATTACTGTAGGGCAACTGAAAGAAAAGATTCAAGAGCATATAGTCAAATCCAGGTTCCCTGGGAGCCTATAAAACCTGTTAAAGCAGGCCATAGCCGCCCTTACATATCATGACATTTTCCTGTTTTGTGGAACATTCACAGACTGGAGATATAAAAGCAATATCTGCCTTACTAGATCATGAAAGACTCTGTAGACAGATAAAGCTAAAAGCAGTCTTACATAGCTACTATGCAAAAGATGCCAGAGGGGCACAGGAGATTTTGTACAGCTGAAGAGGCTGTCCTCAGAATTCATAATGTGTGCAGATTTTGAGCAGCTTTTGTTATGTCTAAAAGAGAGGAACAGGACTACCAGAAGAAATTCCCTGCTTACTTAGGCAGTCAACCAGTGGGAATTGCTCACAAGGCATATTTCTCAACAGCTGATGGCTCCCTCTACTTCAGAGGTGTTTTGAAAGAAGATGTCTTTGAGCAGGGAAAGGATGAAGACAGGGACACTGATGAAGCAGCCCAGCAGAATACACTGGATGAGAGAGAGTCATTCTTATCAGAAGAAGGGTGTGCCATGGTTTCAGAAATGGACCCCACTGAGGATTTTTACCGGGTTGAAGTTGAAGCTAATGTCCAGAAGGAGAGCAAATGCTTGGAACACATACTAGAAGTAGGCAAGCTTCCAGAGGAGCACATTTCTTTGGAAGGGGAGACAGTGGATACTGTGCAGATCTCAGAAGTGCAAAGGGCTCCAGGAAAGAAAGCAGCCAGTGGTATATCAGAGAAACAGAGCAGTCGGTTGCCACTTCTGAAAGGTGTGTGTGTGGGGATCAACTGTCTTGCTTAAAAAAGGGAAAGCTTCTGCTAAATCACTAAATGAGTTTGCACAACTCTCCCTGAATCCTGCTGCTTTGTGCTTCACCTAATAAACTGAGAAGAAACAAAATAGTGTGGTGCTGCTTTTGCTGCTTCTTTGTTTAGATATTGGGAGTGGGTGCAGTCTATTCAAGCAACGGTTGCATGTTTTTCTTGCATGGTTGCTGCATCCGTCTTGACCATTCCCCAGCCTAAACTGTAACATGTGGGATTTATCCTTTTTTTATTTCTGCTTCATTGGAGAAGATCAGTACCAATTAAAGTAACAAGTAAAATAAAAATCTATTCCAAGAAAGAATGGAATTAATTGATTTTGGACTTCTTTGGCCAAAATCTCATTACACAGACAAGTCTTTGAATCTCCTATTTTAGCTTGTTGGAGGCCATGGTAGTGTGTGTCAAACTGAGAATGTTTTACTTAGGTCAGTTTTGGCTTAAATTAGTACTCTAATATAAATGAAAAATGTACACCAGAAATAACTTGAATTCTTTCATTTCTCTTCTGTGCTGTATCATCATTCACACATATCACAAATATTGAAGAAGGCACATAAAGGTATATTTAAGTCTCATGGGTGAAAACTCCAAAAAGTTAAAGAGGTTTTTGCTCCATCACTTTCCTATCATTTATATCCAGGGAAATTAGTGTTTTTAATTAGTATTTTTAATATTTTATATTATATTTTTAATTTTTGTATCATATGAATTTTAAAGTTGTATCTGTTGTTAACTGTTGTAAGCCACCTTTAGCTCTGTACTGGGAAAAAGGCAGGATTAATAACAACAGCAACAGCAATAACTGTTGTGGTCTCATTATATTTAATATATTCGATTCTCCACAATTGATACCCTAGTAATATAGCCAGATTATATTCTCTACCAATACCTTTGCATTTGCTTTAAAAAGAAAAAAACTTTTGTTCATTATATGAAATTCTTGTTTCAGGCATCTCAAACTGACTTATCCTTCTGAGGAAATTGATGAATAGAAAATATGTAACTTGTTTTAGAACATTCCTGCTGTCTTGAACTTTTGTATGTGAAGATTTTTAAGAAGCAATGCATTTTCTAAATAAAAAATAATAATAAAAATATATTATCACAGTTAAGAACCTCTTAGAAGCTTCGGAGTAAGAAAACATAAGCCAGAATCCTTTCAAGAAGTCATACTGGCATACTTCTTGGTATACACTGGCAAGTGTATTGTTTACTCTTGTATTAGGAGATAAACCACTAAACCGTTGCAAAAGCCATTTCCCCATTCACCCAAAGAGCATGAAGACAGAATCCCTTCTCACCTTTACCATAATGCATGGCAGAGGGTTGGACTGGATGTCCCTTGTGATCTCCTCCAACTGTGGTTCTATGATTCTGTAATGACAACCACCATAGTCTCAGAAATGGCTTCTGGAACAGCTGAGAAGTTACCAGCTATACTGCCTGCTGCCCTTGCCTTTGTCCATGCAAGTGTACTGACAGAGCTTTATACTCTGCTGGTGTTAAAGAGGCCCTGAGCAATATACTGTTCCACCTCCTCCCTCTATTCAAATTACTTGAGATTTTCTGCATCTTGGACATCAGGTGAGCAGCTACGACAGTTAATCCTGTCTTAGGTTTCTCTTTTCTTGCTTCAGAATTTGTAGTTGGGTCATTTCCACCATAAGTTGGGAACCGACTTGAAGGCACACAATGACAACAGTTTTGAATGCTCCCTGGCTTCAGCTGTGGTGCCAGTGAATACTGCTAATCATGAATGGCTCACTGGCCTGGTTAAAATGCCATCTCTTTGGAAGAATGACCCCATTGTCTGTTGGACATGATCATATGTTCTACAGAAGGGAATACCAGTGAAGCATGTTAGAAGTATCAACATTTTACAGAGTCCTTGTTGCAACTTTAAATCCAGATCATCTCAAGGAACTCATATGGGAAAGTCAGTGATCGGTTGCCTAACTGTCCTTTGGCTCTTCTGGAGAAATATTAGAGCAGAACTCCTTGTTGAAAGCTTCTTTTGCATTGATATTGTTGACTAAATCAGAGGAAATGACATTTCTGTCAGCATCAGAGCACTGGGAAGAAATGGAAAAAAGAAATCTGCAAGGTTTTTGCATCTTACCCATAAGAAGAGATCCAAAGTCTAGAAGGAGCCAAAGTGATATTTATGTGTTGTCTTCTGAACTAAAAGGTTAATGCATGCATCAGAACTGGTCATATAAATTGATCAGATGGCAAGTCTCCTAACTGTCCAGCTTCAGTCTATAGTTTGAAGAGAGTTGCTGGTGACACTCAAGTAGAAGGGTATATTAGTATGCCCTAGGTTGGGCAGAAGATACTTAAATGACTGCTGGTGACTAAAAAGAAAGGTCTTCAAGAAATCAAGAAGGAAGAAGGGTGCATTCTTCCAGAACTAGACACAAATATCTCTTAAGAAATTCTGTAGAAACCTGGCAGACTTTTTGATTCTCAAACATAATTGTCTGCATATTTGCTTGAACAAGTTGTATATGCCTGAGCATTGGGCAAGGAAAGTTGAATGTACCAAAGATCTTAGCTCAGTCTGGAATGCTGTGCTAACTCATTTTGCTAAGGTATGCCAATACAGGAGAGCCGGTGTGATATAATGCTTTGAGCATTGGATTACAACTCTGGAAACCAAGGTTTGAATTTCTGTTTGGTGATGGAAACCCACTGGCTTACTTTGGGTAAGTCACATTCTCTCAGCTTCAGAGGAAGGCAAAGGCAATCCCCCTCTGAACAAATCTTGGCAGAAAACCTGTGATAGGTTCACCTTAGTGTTACCATAAGTTAGAAAGGCACACAACAACAACAACAACAACAACAACGCCCATAGAGTCAGCCTCTCTTGTCCCTCAGAAAACCCGGTTTAGATAGAGAATCTATGGTACCAGGGAGTGTGGCAGGCCAGCATGCTGGCTTAATTGGATGTACAGAATAGTTTATATGTTGCCCTGAAATCCTTGGAGAAAAGATAGGATTTTTAAAAAGTGGAACAAATATAATGCAAGGAGAGAATGATAGACAGAATGCTTTGCTAATACCAAACCTGGATTTTCAGCTGTGCTTTCATCATTCTGTATAAAGGAAGGCATGTGTACTGTAAATATATGTTGTAATAAATTGTTTTCTGTTGATAGGTCTCTCTGCACATTGGATTTCCATGGGTTGTGTTTTTTTTAACTTCTGCACTTATGGAACCAAAGATTTTGGGGAAGCTGTCAAATTTCTAGAGTTCTTTTGGTGAACAGAAAGGGAGTATCGTACTTTCTCAAAGTCTTTCTAAATAGATAGTGATAGCTGTCTGTAAATGGCTCTCTGCAGAAACTGGTTGTCCATGCTTATTATCTCTCAGTTAAAGGACCTTCTGATAGAACTAGCTTGTGCTCCATTTGCTTTACTAAAAGGTGTAGCCTCTGATATATGTGCAGACTTCTGCCACATCTTCTAGAAAGCACTGTCCCATAGACCCTATAAAAGAACCAGATGTAATGAAGCCAGAGCTCACAAGGCTGAACTCCCAGACTTGATGAGCATACATTATGAGATCACCTGCCACCTTTCCTCTGTTGGGTTCCCCAGTTCTTTCTTAGTTTAGCTTCAATCCCATAGTAACTGGAGGGGAAATGGATTTTCCCAGCTATCTCAAGCAGAGGTCGGCATACCTTTTGGGGGTGGGGCCAGTTCCGCTGTCCCCCAATTGTCGGCGGGCCAAAGGGGGGGAATGGCGTTGGAGGTGCGCGTGCGCATGCACATGACTCCCGCTATCGTGCGCATGCACGCGACACGCAGGGCGCCACTTTGCATTCAAAAATGGCACCCGCACTCGTGCACGCATGCGCACAACTGCGGGCCCCATTTTGGAATGCAAAATGTCACTGCGCATCGTATGCATGCGCGAGCACGGGCGCCATTTTGGAATGCAAAACGGCAGCCCGCATCACATGCGCCGCCGCCGCCGCGGTAACAGCAGCAGGACTGGCCACGCTGATCTAAAGTGTTGGATAGTATAGTATTTTGAGACAGATTGATTTTGAGCAGACAAGATCCAGTACTTCTGCAAAAGAATAAAGTAGTTATTGGAAATTAAAACTGCTAGATTTATTTTTTTAAAGCAATATTTAGATCAAGCCATGTTTGAACTTTCCTAGATAGTGTTGCTCTAGGGACTGTCATTGTGAGACTCTGCCCTTCCAAGTTTACCATTACACCACTGTAAAGCAAGCTGCTGTAGTAAAATGGGCAATCCTTTAATTTATGCTGCCCAGTTAAAAACCCCTCATACCTTCCTTCATTGGCTAAGCCAGTTTGGAGTTGATCTCTCATGTGAGACTGCACAGATTTCACACTGCATAGAGCAGACCTGCACAACTTGTCAGTAGGTAGGGGCCAACATTAAAATAGGCTAAACTTCTTTGGGCCACATATAGGTTTTTAATTAATTAATTCCATCCTTCTCCTCCTCTGCCCAGCCGTTTCCTCAAGAGAAAGCCGAGCAGCAGAGGAGCCTTGCCTGTCCTTCTCCTCCTCTGCCCGGACTTCTCCTTGAGAGAAGGCTGAGCAATGGAGGTACCTTGAGAGGTGAGCGTTTTGCCCCTCTTCCTCCTCTGCTGCCCGGTCATCTCAGAAGAAAGCCAGGCAAAGGAGGAACCTTGCAGGGTGAGTGTTTGCCTGTCCTCTTCCTCCTCCACCAACCATCCTTCTCCTTGGGAGAAAACCAAGTAACGGAGGAGCCTTGCAGGGCAAGTGAAGGTCCCTTGCAGGTTCAGTGTTTGCCCGTCCTTCTCCTTAGGAAAAAGCCAGGTGGTACAGGAGCCTTGCAGGGTGAGCATTCACCCTTCGTCCTCCTCCGCCATGGCACTCTCCTCACGAGGAGGCCAAGTTGTAGAGAAGCCTTGAAGTTGTTCTGCCTCCTCATGGGCAGCCCAAAATCCTTGGCTTAGAGAATACTATGAGCAATTGTTGTAGCTGTTGTTCTCCAAGTCATACTCTGTGCAATCACTTCCAGTACCCACACTTTCCTTCATAGATGCTTGTCTGTCTTTCAGATGTATATATTGATTTTCTGCCTTAGACAGGCCTGTCCAGCAGTCTATATAAGAGTAATTTTTTTTAAAAAAAATTGCAGTGTTTAGAGGAAACTTGGTGGAAAGGTACTGCTTTTGCCTCTGCTTTATTTGTGATGAATGAAAAATGTCAAGATGAGGGAAGAGCCTCATAGTACCTCTGAGCTGAGAGTTGTCTGCAGGCATAGCCCTAAATGTATGATTACATAAAATGCCAAATTACAATAGCTACTATAGGTAAGCAATTCTGTGTTTGATAGGATAGATCATGTAATTTAACATCTCCCTTTGGAACAATGTAATTCCTTTGAAGTGCCATTTCTTCAAGAGATATGCCTCTTTCTGTCTCATGCCAAACCCAATGTTTCTTCATTAATTTGTCTTTGGAAATCTGTGTTCTCATTGAATATTGAGGTGTTGTCTCCTTTATTTTAGAGCCCAAGATGAGCTTGGAGTGTTGAACAATGTCCATTCATTGAGCTTTTCTGTAAAGGTCCTCCCATATGGACACAAGCACTAAAAAAAAAGGGAAAAAAAGACTATGTCCATTTAAAAAAATAAAAGTTTTACTCTCCGTGTAAAAATGATCTACTGGATGTTTGTCCTATTAAGTTGATGTAAAGATGTAGCTACTGAGAAATCTGAGTCCTTGAATAGTTGACTTTTTGAAGTGCTGGTTATTTCCATGGTTAAAGGGTACAGTAAAAATCTGGCAACTTCCAGCATGGTAAATATAATCATATGCTGTATGTAATAATAATAATAATAACTCTATACTTCATATGTAATAACATCAACAACAAAAACAACTACAACTCTATATAGGTCTGTTGCTAAATCTGTAAGAACCTGTAGCTCTCAGTTTGTGAGTCAGGCCATCACAGTGCATGTGTCCTAGCTCCTTTTTATTTGGACATGAATGTATTTTGTAGGTGGCATGGAATATGTATTATCTGTGCTAGGGTAGGATTTTTTTTTCTGGTAATAATTTATTTTAACATTTAACTTCCTATGAGAAGTTTGAAATCTGGCTCACTGGCATTCTCAATTGAATTGCATTGAAAAAGTAACCTGACAAAATCAATGGATTAGGACTAACTCCCATTTTCACATTTTTAATAATGTATACTTTATATTAGTATGGTGGAGTGGTTTGAGTGTTGGAACATTGTGAGACCAGGGTTTGAATCCTTGCTCAGTCATGGCAACCCACTAGTTGACTTTGGGCAAGTCACACTTTCTCAACCTCAGAGGAAGGCAAGGGCAATCCCCCCCTGAACAAATTCTGCCAAGAAAACCTAGTGATCGCATTGCTTTCCTCAAAATTCATGACATACAGAGCTGAGAACCAGGACTTAGCTATTAACAAAATTGTGTTCTACCTAAATACCAAATATAAGTATTGACTTTAGTTAACTTAGCCATGTATTCCTCTGTAAAATTAACATACTGTTTACATTCATAAATTACATGATGCACACATTTCTGTCTTTATGAAAGGCCTACACACCATAATATAGATTTTTTTGACAGATTTGTTCAGCCTGTATAAAAATAAGGGGGCATACCTTACAATAAGGGTCACCTGCAAGTACTTTCTAGCCCTCATATAAAGATATCCTTATAATGAGGGACACCTGGCAACACTACTCATAAAGGATTTGTGACATAAATGGGACTTAAAGTGTTTAAACTGATGAGTATTGCTTTTCAAATAAACACTAACATGTTATTTTCTACGTTGTGTGGTGGTCAGAGTTTTCTAGGGAAATACACAGATTTGTAATTTTATTACAAATGAAATCATTAAATAATTACAGATTTGTAATGATTAAACACTAACTAGTCATCAGTGGGATTTCCTGGAAACACTATGAAATCTATGAAAACTTGGGGTAGGTAAAATGAGGCCCTTCACATTTTGTTGGATTACAGTTTTGAGCATTCCTTAACACTAGATGTTCTGGCAAGGGCTGATGGGTGTTGTAGTCCATGAAATGGAAGGTGTCACTAAAATTCCTTAAATGACTTTTAAAAAATCAACTTTTAGAGACAGAATGCAAAGAAATTCTCTCCAATCCCTCCAAATTGTGAAAATAGGCTGCAAGTGGCTGAAAAGTAGAAATAGTTCCTTCCATTTCCATATTTGCCTGTGTGAGAACCAATTTGGCAGTGGCTATGGCCTGGAGGAGAATATGTGAGGTCAAAAATTGGCCCTTATGCCTTCTACACTTGTCCAACCCATTTTGCATAGGTAATTGAACTGTTTCCAGCCATCTCTACCACTTAAAATATTTTTAGGTACAAGAAACATGACAGTTCCAACAAACATGAGGGTGGAAGGAAAGAGTAAAATCTTTGCAATTTAGCTTGATCTGGCATAGTGGTTTGAATGTTGGATTACGACTTTGGAGACCAGGGTTTGATTCCCAGTTCGACTATGAAATCCACTGGGTGATGTTGAGCAAGTCACATGCTCTCAACTGCAGGGGAACAAACCTTTCTTGAGCAAATCTTGTCAATAAAATCCCATGATAGGTTCGCCTTAGTGTTGCCATAAGTTGGAAATGACATGAAGGCATACAACAACAAAGAATAAAATAGTGTAGGAAAATATTGTGATGTCTGAACTGGCCTAAAGTGAACAAAGTGATATTCTGTAGGGGAGGTATGCATGCTTTTGAAACACTTTATACTAGTGGTTTTCCAACGGTTGGGCAGGACCCCCAGAGGGGTCATAAGAGTAGCTCAAAGGGGACTGTGAGACCTGGAGGCCCTCCTCCTTCACTTTCCAAACTTTTTCTGTCTTGGAGGGGAAGAGAAAGGCAAGGAGGGCGCTTGGAGCCTCTTCCTGAAGGAAGAAGAGAGGAAGAGAGCTATTTCCTTATCAAATGGTAAAATATGAATATATGGAATGTCTGAACAAAAATAAGCACACTAAACAAACAAAATATTTTTATTCATATACTATATTGAGCAGCAGGGGAGGGAGGCTGATGTCCACATATAGATGTAAACCTGGGGGGGGGGTCATATGGATAAAAACTTTGAGAACTACTGCTTTATACACTGCAAATTTTTATTTGTTATTTTTTTGCCCCAGCCCAACTATCTGATATGTGAAAGTTTTCTTTTGGGAGTATCTAAAATATTTGGTTCAAACTAAGATATGATGCCATCGAAGATCCTCCTTAGCTGCTTTTCTCGTTTTCCAGGAGACTAAATGTAGGTTGTCAGAGCACTGAGGTTCTTGCTCAACTTGTGTTTAGAAACTGTGAGGAGCTGTGAAAGTGATTTGTTACTTCAGTAGTGAAAGGGCACATTGGTCTTGCCACTGCCAGTTCCTGACATCACACTGCAAAGAGAGGTTCAAACAAAACACTGGGAGGAGCTGCCAGAAATAGTACCAGTTGGGTGGGAACACACAGTATTTTGTCTTTCCCAATACAGCTGGCTGTATTTTTTGGCTGCCCTCCCCATTTTTAAAAGATAATTTGGGGCACAACATGCTTATTTGTTTATTTCTTTTGCTTACAGCTTGGCTTGAAAGAGAGGACAATTTTACAAAGCACAAATATAGTTCTATGAATAGTGGGCTTTTCCTATTAACTTGATCACACAAGCACAGAGCAAAACTGCATGTGATGCCACAGAGTGGAAGGCTGCTTCCAGATGAAGGTTTTTATTTTACAGCCATCCTGCCTCAAAGAGAAACCTTACAGGAAGGAGGCTAAATGACACTATTCATATTGGGAACAATCTCATGCTTTCCCATCACTGCTTTTGTCTTCTTCTTTTTTAATCACCAATAAAAAAATAAAAATCCATCAAGGAGAGAGAGTTTAAAAAATTGCACAGTACATTTTCATGGGTAGTGCTAGATACTGTCCATCTGGAAGCACCTTAGATGATTTGCTGTTTCCAGGATTTTAGATACACATCCCATAAACAACAGTATAATTATAATTTCCTTTCTCTTCAGCTCGCATGGATAACAAAGATAAAAATGGGACTGGAACTGAAGAACCGAAACCAAAGGTAAGCTGAGAAGTACACATGAATACGTGTACAGTAGGCCCACCACATTCGCTAGGGCTAGGGGCACAAGACCCTTGTGAAAGTGGAAAGACCACAAATAAGACTCCCTCCCACTATTTTTTAACCTGAGAAAACACCTCTCTAGGAATCTCAAGTTCCTCCAGCTCAACTTTGTGTTCAACATCTGCTGGACATTGACCACAGAATTGCTCAGGAAGACCTACAAATGCTTAGAGAAGTCTTCTCCCTAAGAATCTCTAAGTCCTCCAGTGCAACTTCTGCCAGATGTTGACCATTTTGTGTGCTGGAGGAATTAGAGATTTCTAGAGAGAACATATGAATCAGATCCATAGATAATCAAATTTGCAAAACTCAAAGCCGCAAATGTGGAGGGCTGACTGTGCATACATACTTCCTTCTCTTTATAATCTTGACTGTGTCTTAAAACATATTGATTGTTTGGGGAACAGATTGCTGTTTGAAAATCTTTAAGTAGAGTTTAGGAGTCCAGATTACCTGAATGGCCATGAAACAAGGCTTTAGAACTGATTCATAATTTGGATTTTTTTCTCCTGTCCTGCTTTCCAAAGCTTATATTGTGCAATCTCAATCAAACAAATAGTGCGCCCTGTGCACCCTGGGGGCTGCTTTCTCTTCTGTGTCTGAAATAGGACAGCAGTTCTCTTTTCTAGAACTTGCTAACCCTTTTTTCCATAGAGCTTCATTTGAGTTTGACTATCTTTTAAGAAGCATGTCTTAGGCTGACTTCTAGTGGTCAAGATTAAATTTCTAAAGATAAGACATTTTAATATATGTTTAGCCTCATTTTCTGGTAAACAAATCTCAACAAAATTGTTGAGAACATTGTGAATGAATGCCTTTGTTCCACTCCATCCCCCCCCCGGTACAAAGTCAGTAAATTTAATTCTTTGCCTTATGGTTTAGCTTTCCGGTCCATTTTCACATCACTGTAATCAGAAATATAGGAGTAAATTAAATGTCTAAAACAGGGACAGGCAACCTTTTTGAGACCTGGGGTGGTCTCCCGTCGCCCAAGTCTTGGCTGGGCCAAGGGGGGGGGGGAATGGCGGCGTGCTCGCTCATGCGCATGTGCACCCTCCTCCTCCTCCGCGCGTGCCCTCCTGCGCCTGCGGCCGCCGTGGCCGCTACCACGGGCGCCGCCATAGCGCACGCGTCCGCAGCTGCCACAGCACATGTCCCGGCCGCCATTTTGGAAGTCCAAATCGCGGCCACGACGCGTTTGCGCATGTGCAAGAGTACTGCGCATGCGCAAACACGTCACAACCGCCATTTTGACTTCCAAAATGGCAGCCGCAGCAAGCACGGCTGAAAACGCACCCCAACGGCGGCGAGCAGCGGTGGCACGCGGCGGCAGCAATGGCGGCAACCTACGGCCTGGGCCGGTAAGTCCAGGGCCCGGGGCCTTAACCGGCCCCCGGGCAGTAGGTTGACGGTCCCTGGTCTAAAGAGAGAGTAAGATGTGTATCAGAATGAATCAGACATTCATAGGAAGCTCAAAGAGAAGGAGTACTGTGATAGGCTTCTGCACTTTCTTGGACAAGAGCCATGATTGAAAGGAGAAGAAATATGTAACGATTATTCTCCCTAGTGCTGGTTTCTAGGGTTTTAAAGTAAGTAACTATGTTTTTTTCCAACATCCAGAAAACATATCCAGAGGTAGCTGTGTTGGCCGTACAGCAAATTACAAAAACATCCAAAATCTACAAAACAATGATACCTTTGTTAGACCAACTAAAAAGCAAAACATGTGTGAAGCAAGCTTTCAAAGTTCCACTGGCTTCTTCAAGCAAAGGTGTTAAAAGTCATACAGGAGAAAATAAATGATGATAGAGTCATGGTCCCACATTTTTTCAAAATGATGATGATGTCAGTTAAGGTGGTATGTAGGAATATCCATGCAGGCGGAGGCCATTCCTTCCAAGCTTGCGGGCTCTGAGAGACAAAGAGTCTTTTAAAGTCCAGAAGTTAAAATATAAAATATAAAAAAAGAGGATTCAGACCTGGAGGGCCTTCTTCTCCAGAGGATAGCTCCTCCCAATGACCTGAGCAGTTATCGACAGACACAGCCAATGCAGACCCTCTGTGTGAAGAGCCCCTGCCTATGTTAGAGCAGTTGGATGCTGAGAAGAAGCCTCCTTGATTTGCAGAAAAATGTCAAGACAAACAGCCGAACAGAGTGATCTTGTCTATTTCCTCAGCTTGAAGTCTATGAAAGCTCATGCTGCCAATTTCTTTCAGTTAGTCTCAAAGGTGCAACAAGATCTCTCCACACACTGATTCTACAGACTAACATGGCCTCCTTCCCAGCAGCAGAGGGACTTGCCATCTGGGCCCCGCTGGCCCCAACTTCCCTGGACCTCCAGGCCTGGGCTTGTGAGTGGAGCGAGGAGGAGGAGGAGGGCGGGACCATCAGGGCCGGTAAAAAGGCCCCAGCGAGCCTTCCTTTCCCTTCCCAGCAGCAGAGGGACTTGCCATCTGGGCCCCGCTGGCCCCAACTTCCCTGGACCTCCAGGCCTGGGCTTGTGAGTGGAGCGAGGAGGAGGAGGAGGGCGGGACCATCAGGGCCGGTAAAAAGGCCCCAGCGAGCCTTCCTTTCCCTTCCCAGCAGCAGAGGGACTTGCCATCTGGGCCCCGCTGGCCCCAACTTCCCTGGACCTCCAGGCCTGGGCTTGTGAGTGGAGCGAGGAGGAGGAGGAGGGCGGGACCATCAGACTTGCCACCTGGGCTTGTCCTTGATCTTAATTGCTGCTGGCCTTGCTCTAGCCATTAGATGGCCTTGAGAAACTGCCTTTCACGGATAGCTGTGTGGATTTCCATGCAGCTGGGAGGGAAATTAAAGACTGGAGTCGGCCGGGTGTCCGCCTTCCTTTTTACACACTGGAGCTGACCATAGTCTGGGAGCGGGTATTCAGGTGGTGTGGGGGAGGGGGAGGTATGGCGGCAGCAGAGCCAACAGATGTTACAAAAGAAGGAGGGATCGATGCTTGATATCTATCCCCCCTTCTGTTGGCTCTGCTTCCCAGGATAACTTGGGGAACGTGCCTGCCATTCCACTGACCCTCAATCTGCTCCTTTGCAATGCCAGGTCGGTCAAGAACAAAACACACATCATCCACGATCTCTTGGTGGATGAGGCAGCCGACCTGGCATGCTTCACTGAGACCTGGCTGGGGGATGCCAGCTCCGCGATCTGGGCGCAGGCTCTCCCAGCTGGGTACTCAGTTATTGAGCAGGTGAGGGAAAGTGGGCGGGGGGGTGGTATAGCCTTGGTCCATAGGAACACCTTGACCTTGATCAGGAAACCTATCCGGAAAATGACACATATCGAGTGTATGTACCTTAGCCTGAAGACCAGGGATAGTTTGGGGATCCTGTTGGTGTACCGGCCACCCCGTTGCTTAACAGACTCCCTGACCGAGCTGACGGCCCTGGTTTCTGAGCTGCTGTTGGAATCGCCCAGACTTTTGGTTCTGGGCGATTTCAACATCCCACTCGAAATCAGTTTGCAAGATCTAACTGGCGCGGCTCGGGAGTTCATGGATACCATGACTAACATGGGCCTATCCCAATTGGTTGACGGGCCCACACATTGTGCTGGTCATACACTCGATGCGGTCTTTAGTACAGAGCAGGAGCATCCGTGGGCGGAGATCAAAAATATCTCCGCCCTGTCATGGACGGATCATTTTCTGATCAGGGCAGAACTAAAGGCTATTACTCACCCCCTCGGGGGTGGCGGACCCATTAGAATGGTCCGCCCTCGAAGGCTAATGGAACCAATTGGTTTCCAGAAAGCCTTAGAGGGTTTAATGGTTGGCAACGCCGGTGATTCTGTTGAAGCCCTGGTGGACACGTGGAACATCGATCTCACCAGGGCTATTGACACAATCGCTCCCAAGCGTCCTTTCCAGCCCGCTTCGAATCGTAAGCCCTGGTATACCGAGGAGCTTAGGAAGATGAAGCGTGTTGGACAACGACTAGAGTGCGAATGGCGGAAGACTCGTCTCCTATCCGACAGAACTCGCCTTAGGAAACATCTTGATTCCTACAGGGAGGCTTTGCGTGCAGCGCAGAAATCTTTCTGTTCTGCACGCATTGCGTCTGCAGAGTCTCGCCCGGCAGAGCTGTTTAGGGTGGTGGGGGAGTTGACGAAGGTATCTCCTGCGCCAAACCCCCTACTTAACCCAACGACAGCCTGCTGTGAGGCCTTTAATATTCACTTTGCAGACAAAATCTCTCG
The DNA here is from genome assembly GCA_026167975.1 of Phrynosoma blainvillii. NCBI lineage: Eukaryota > Metazoa > Chordata > Lepidosauria > Squamata > Phrynosomatidae > Phrynosoma > Phrynosoma blainvillii. Next base: position 110,311,190 of record JANUYF010000005.1, read on the forward strand.
GATAAGAGCCGACTTGGATGCCATTGTTTTGGCAGAATCCGTAGATGAGGTATCCAGGAACTCCGTTGATGGCACTTTACTGGATCAATTACAATCTGTGAGTACCGATGACGTGGACAAGCTGCTTGGAAGTGTGAGGAAGACAACCTGCCCCCTCGATCCTTGTCCATCATGGCTGGTCGTCCGGGGGGGGGACGCGTTGAGGGTATTCCTCCGGGACACAATCAACGCGTCATTCAGGGAAGGCAAGGTACCATCTTGCTTAAAGGAGGCGGCGGTTAAGCCAATCCTGAAAAAGCCTTCCCTGGATCCCCTGGATAGAAACAACTATAGACCAGTCTCCTTGCTCCCTTTCTTGAGCAAGGTGATCGAGAGGGCAGTTGCTTCCCAACTTCAAGCAGTCTTGGATGAAACCGATTATCTCGACCCATTTCAAACCGGCTTTAGGACAGGATATGGAGTGGAGACTGCCATGGTTGCTCTGACCGATGACCTCCGCCTGAGTATCGACAGGGGTAGTGTGACCTTGTTGGTGCTCTTGGATCTCTCAGCGGCCTTTGACACCATAGATCATGCCATCCTCTTAGATCGTCTGAGGGAGTTAGGAATTGGAGGCACTGCTCTGCACTGGTTCCGTTCCTTCCTCTCGGACAGATCTCAGAGGGTGAGGCTTGGGGACAGTTGCTCATCCAAAATTGAGCTTAATTGTGGCGTCCCTCAGGGTGCCATCCTGTCCCCAATGCTATTTAATATTTACATGAAGCCGCTTGGTGAGATCATTCGGAGGCATGGAGCTCGGTGTCTTCAGTACGCTGATGACACCCAGATATATCTCTCCATGACCAGATCATCGACTCAGACTTCAGATGGCGCCTCTCCTCTTGATGACTGTCTTAGAGCGGTAATGGGTTGGATGAGGAAAAACAGATTGAAGTTGAATCCAGACAAAACGGAGGTACTTGCAGTCACGGGCCCGAAACCAGATCTGGGAATACAGTCTCCAGTCCTGGACGGGGTCACACTCTCCGTAAAGGACTGTGTTCGCAGTCTGGGGGTTCTCCTTGACTCATTGCTTCACATGACTAGTCAGGTGAATGCAGTGGTCAGGAGCGCCTGTTATCAGCTTCGGCTGATACGCCAGCTGCGCCCTTATCTGGATAGTAAGGATCTGGAAGCTGTGGTACACGCCCTGGTAACCTCACGTCTGGATTTCTGCAATGCACTCTACATGGGGCTACCCTTGTGCCTAACCCGGAAACTTCAACTGGTACAGAATATGGCAGCCAGGCTAATTACGGGAACATCTAGGAGGGAGCACATAACACCTGTGCTTAAATCCCTCCACTGGCTGCCAATTAGTTTCCGGGCGCAGTACAAGGTGTTGGTTTTGACCTTTAAAGCCCTACATGGCTTGGGCCCATCTTATCTTAGGGACCGCCTCTCCCCATATGAACCCCCCCGCACCCTGCGGTCCTCTGGGAGGAATCTGTTACAGCCAATAAAAACTAGGCTGTCCCAGACCTCCCAGAGGGCCTTCTCCGCAACCGCTCCCAGACTTTGGAATGGCCTGCCGGACGAGATCCGTCTTACTACCACTCTTGCTGCTTTCAAGAAAGCAGTAAAGACGGATCTCTTTCGGCAGGCCTTCCCGGAATAACGGTCGGCCCTTAAAGGGGTCTCCATTTGTCTGTCTCCTTGGAAAATCTTGTTTTTAATTTATTGATTTAATTAATATTGTATTTTAATTATTCTTCGGTTTAATTCTATTTTAAGGGGATGGGGAGGGGGGAGGTAGGGGTTAAGGGGAGAGGGAATGTTCTAACGTTGTTCTGTTTTAATTATTGCTGTCCCCCGCCCCGATTGCCTAGCAGAGGGGCGGGCTACAAATAAAAATTTATTATTATTTTATTATTATTAAAATTCATTAGCAACACAAAAAGATGCTTCTTTTAATATCAGGGCTGCTTCTGTCCTTTGAGATGCTACCCACCCCCTTATGAGACAGAGAACATTGAAGTTTAAATTTTATTTCCTGGACTTTAAGACTCTTCGTCTCCTAGAGTGCTCATGGCCAGAAGGGATGGCCCCTGCCTGCATGGATGTCTCTATGTCATTTTAACTGAGAACAACAACAACAACAACATAACAAAATGTAGCCCTGTGACTTAACATTGTCATTTCCCTCCCCCATATGACGTTTAACACCTTTGCTTGATGAAGAAGTCAGTGGAGCTTTGAAAGCTTGCATCATGTATTTTTTGCATTTGGGTTGGTCTAATAAAGATATTGCTACCATTTTGTGTATTTTGGATGTTATTGTGCTTCTTCCAAAAAGTATCTCTTAACTGGTAGGCAAATTTTATTGACCTGCCCCACAGATCTCAGCCTCTTTGTGAGTCCATAGTCATTCAAGAACTTTTCTTTCTGTGTCAGTGACATATTGTGGAGGACTGCTGGAAATAAATGCTATGTTTTTGAAGTATACAGTTATTTCTTAATGGAAACTTCTTCAGACATCTGTGGATGCCACCAGCTGTTCCTGTGGGAGAAAGAGAATAGTAACAAAGACCTGTGGTTATTCTTTGGGTGTTTTTTTGTTTCAGGATAAAAGGGGATTGATTAGCAGTTGTGATCTTTCATAGAATTTTATTTTATGACTTCATGGTCTCTCCCAATGGAGAGAAGAAATATGATATCTGGAAGCACCTTTATTTTCAAATGCTCATTTGAGGAATTGTTCATCAGTCTATGATTTTATTATTGAATCCTTATAAGAAGAAGGTGTCTGACATGAGGCGTTGATGTACCTGTCTTATATCAGTATAAGAGGAAAAAGTAATTCCTCTTAGGTTCTAGATTTCTGACAATGTCACTCTACACTGTTATAGCACTATTATTCCATTTTAACTGCTATGGCTGTCTCCTGTGGAGTTCTGGGATTTGCAGTTTAGGGAGAGGCATGAAGAATTCTCAATAAGAAAGCTCTTAGGCCTCACTAAACTGTAAAATCCAGAATTTTACAATAGGCAGCCATTGCTGTTAAAGAGGAATAATAGTGCTACAACCGTGTAGTGTGATATATTTAGGGTAATTGGGAATTTCCACTTTTCTTTAATCTCCATCTTCTTTCCATTTATTTTCATTATTTGCATTATTTTTCTTTCTCATATTGATCTTTGGCTTAATTGTATTTTGTTTACTTGTTTTAAAGACATCCATACCTTCCTGTATCAAAACCCTGAAAGGCAAACCCTCCATTACCCCTAAGAGAAATTCCTCTGTTAGTTCTATCCCTTTGAAAAAAACTTCCAGCCCCACTGTGTCCTCAGTACCAGCTTCCACCCCAAAACACATCTCATCTATTACGTCCCGACCAAGCAGTTCAGGAACAAAAGACAAAAAGGGCAAGGTAAGGAAATTGCATTTAAAAAGTTGCCAGAGAGAAGGAATGGGGATATATTATCTCTCCTACCTGATTACCTTCCTTTCATTAGATTGGCCTGTGCATTCTCAACTAACTCATACTAACTTTGTTGTTTTCCTAAGAGTAACAGTTTGGAGAAATATATAATTATAATCATAGTGAATATAGATAGTTGCTGCCACTACAGGTTATTGCAATTTCTCTGCCATTTGAAGGTTCCAAAATAAGGTTAATAAGTGATTCTTAATCACAAAATTGAAGAATAACTGCTTTTTTGTGGTTAAATTGCTTTGAAGTACACTTAAAATTGTGTTCAGTTGGAATGTAGCCAAAGAAACAGTCACTCAATAGACTAGTTTGCTCTTCTTTCTGCTTTAAAGAGGGCACAAAGACTTACACAGCTTCACAACATGGAGAGGGCCAAAAGACATCAATATAAACTTTCTTTCTCTACTCTGCTTAAATTCTTCTTTATGTTTACATTTCTTTTGTTGGCATTGCCCTAAATAATATTGATACAACCTTAATAATGGCAGTAGATATATTGACATTGCTCAGCTTTTTCATGTGTCAGATATGTTTGCATTTTATCACATTTATTCCTGCATCTGCATAGAAGGGTATGGTAATGTAATGGTGAAGGATTTATACAGCAGTCCTGTTTTTATCTGGATATCAAACTTAATATCCAGTGACATCTGAATTTAAAATTTCTGGGCTGTAGAAAGGAGACTTGAAAAATGTGTGCACATTCAGTTTATGGGTGTAACAGAGCAAAATTACACCCGTATATTACAGCAAGATTATCTCTACAGAAATTTGTATGTTTAGAAGCCAAGGAGCAAAGTAACATGAAGGATCTTTACTTGATGTTATTCAGTAGTATAATATCGTCACTGTGATATGGAAGGTACACTGTCTGGTCTGGAGCCTGTTGAAGTTTATATTGGCTTTCTTGGTTGTTGATTAACAAGTTTCTATCTTTCTTCACTGAAATTCACAATGGAAATAACAGTAACTAATTCATATTTGAAAGATTTTCTGAAATCAAATGTGAATAGGCAACAAAAACAGTTTGTACCTTGCAATCCTCATACAAGACACATAATCAGCATGTGGTAAAGTCCTGCATGTCAAAAAAAATCCTGCATGTTGTTATTGCAGACTAGTATTAGAGCTGTGATTAAATACTTCATAATAATAATAACAATAAATATGTTTCAGAGGCTTTGGGTGAAAATATTTAAACATAACAAAGAAACCTTCCATCATTAGTAGTTTGCAGTCCTTTTTTCTGTTAATGAGCAGTGCCATAAATACAGCAAACTTGCCCTTTCTGAATTCTCTCACCAGGGTCCCGACATGAAAAGTGCAACAAAGATAGCTGCTCCACGCCCTCCTGTGGCACAAAACCAGAAGAGCCCAGCTGGTGCATCTCGGATCCCTGCCAAAACTCCTACCATTCCCAAAACGCCACCTAGCCTTGGTAAGAGGAAAGATTTCTTGTATGTTAGTCTTAGCTCTGTTTGATCTTCCAGCTTGCATTGGGGATATAAGCCTAACCCCCTAATTTCCCTGTGCATCCTGAAATAACATCATTTGCTGAGAGTGAGAGCCTTTGCAGACTGCCAGAAATAGTGCATATTGAGTCCACTTTAACTGCCCTGACTTAGTGCTAGGGAATCATGGGAACGGTAGTTTATTGTGGCACCAGAGCTCTCTGACAGAGAAGGCTCAATGTCTCAGAAAAAAATACAATTCCCATGATTCCCTAGCAGTCAGCCAGGGCAGTTAAAGTGGACTCAATTTGCACTATTTCTAGCAGTCTGCAAAGGCCCTTAGTGTCTGAAGATGGCTCTGTAACAATATATTCAACTGAACATTCAGCTACTATGATTAGGAGCTGAATGTGGTTATAGAGCCCTCTTCAGACCTTCACATTCAGCATGGGAAGGTCTAAACGTCTTGGTGATCAGGGTGTAATGAGTGGCAGTAGCATCCCTGGGGGGTGCAGGGGGTGCAGACCGCACCGGGTGACACCCCAGAAGGGGGGTGACACCCTAGAAAGGAGGGTTGACACCTGGTCAGCTCCCACTCCCCATGGGCACTTTATTTTGACCCATGTGTGTGCTGCTCTGCCCCACGGGAGTTGCTCTGTCCCTACGGGAGCTCCTTAGGGCCGCGCCGATGGTCCTCATGCCCGTGCAGGTGCTGTTTGTGGCTTCAGGGGGGCAGCTCCGGACTGTAGGGGTGTGGGTCCGGCCTCTGTGGACGTCCTTCCAGCCTGTGCAGGTGCTCCCGTGTGCATCCCCCCACCCTAGTAGTCCCGCCCCCCACACCAGGTGTTACCCGGTGCGGGAACGCTACTCATGAGTGGGGTGGAACTTGCAAATGTCCCCACTCCCATTTTTAACCTTAAGCCTGTGGAGGTCAGCACACAAAACAGTGCCAAGACATGAAGTTTTAGAATATCTTTCAAGAGGTAAAAACCTCAGCAACCCTCCTTAGTCTTATTGGGATTTGTTTTCATGCAAATACGATGGTATCAAAATTTGACTTTTAATATCTCAAGAGAAGGTTGAAGAATTCATTTCTTGGTATATTCTTGTTGGTTATAGTTCTGGCCAAGAACAGTGCAGGAAACAGATATTCTGAAAAAAATCTGGGATGAGAGAGAGAGAGAGAGAGAGACTTGAAGCTGACAAATGTTTACTTATCTCAAGTGAAATTGGCAAGGGCATTAAATCTTAATGAAAGTGACATAGGGTGCTTCCAAGTGAAGGTTTATTGTGCAATTATCCAACTCAAACAGAATTTTTATGGAGGGTTCAGACCACAACATCTTCCATTTCTAACAATTCTGTCTTTTCCACCACTATTTCTATCCTTTTTAATTACTACCCCAAAAAAAAATATCTGTACAGAAGGAAATAATAACTGTTGTTGGTAGACCTGGGAGCAGTCTCCCTGGAAGCCTCTTTATTTAATCTTTTTTCACCTTGGAATTCTGAGTTGGACTTTCTCTAAACTTGCATGAATGGATCCTGTTTTTAATAGCAGTGTGTTGTATAGATGAGAACAAGTCCAGTATTTTCTACCTTTAAATTTCCAGAACGATATCTTACATTTCCAGCATGTGGCAATTATTTTATTGTTGTACATTTGCTCTTGTTTTGCTAAGAGCAGGTAACCTAGGTTTACTGAAAGATTAATTTTGATGTTTCAGCTGCAAAGAAGGAGCAGAGGAGGCCCCCCAGCACAGCAGCAAAATCTGAGAAAGGTAAAAACAAATAAACAAATCAGCACGTCTTCTGTTCCTTTTCATGCCAAAGATTTTCAAGACAGTGCCAAAGATATCATGCCAAAGATATTCTAGCATTGATCTAAAAATTCTAGATATTTGTATTAGGACTCTTCCTGGTGAGTGAAATAGTACTATATGCATTAAAATCATTTCCATTCCACTTCTCTTTTGGAAGAACAGATAGTAACAATGTAAAAAACATATAAAATACTGCATACGCTATCCACGGGATTGGTGACTGGTTTCACTTACCTGTGTCTGGGGGGGAAAAGGTCTTTCTAGTCATCTGGAGGTCCTCCAGCATGACTCTATGGTCAACTTCCACTGGAAATATAGGGTTCACCATTATCTATGATTTTCACTAACCATGGTAAGTCTGGGAACATATCTACTACAGATATGGGGGTTGTACTGTACCATTTAAAAAAAATGAGCACAATCATAAAAAGCTATTAAAATGGACAGAATTATCTACCTGCAGATAGATGGCACATAGCTTCAAGACCAGCAGTACATTGTTTGACCATCATTTTCCTCAAAGCCACTTACAGGCTGTATATCAGAGATGAAAAACATTTGGCCCATCCTTCACCATTGACTGTAGTGGCTAAGACAGATAAAAATTGCAGTCCAACAGCATCTAGAGCATTACTTGTAGGGAGTCTACCATAATGCCTGTTTAACTCTCAGTTAAACCAACATCGTTGTTCATTCCTTCAGTACATCTAACTAATATAACAGTGGTGAGCAGCATCTGAGTCATGGTAAGCAGAACCAAGACAGAGGTTGTGGGTAATTGAGATATTGATGGGATGTTGGTGTTGTTTCACTTGTTGTGCTAATGTTGTTTCCCTCTCAGAAACTGCCAAGCTTGTGCTGTTGAAAACAAACAGTGTGGTTAAATTTGACGTTTAGATTTTGTACAATGTACACTTAATTTGAGTGTTTAGGGTGACTAATATCTTTACCAATTTCATAATATTGTTGGATTAAGGCTATGTTTAGCTTTGCATTTTCCAATTTTCATAGAAAGTATATGTAAATTGTGTTAATTACAGCATGACTAAACTAAACCAATCCCTTTTGGCCTCTTTTTGCAACAGTATAATGGGATCACAGCTCACAAAATATTGCACTTCACAATGGATGTTGAATACTTTTGTCAACAATTGTTCTTTACGAATGAGAAAAGATCTAACAGAGCTATACTAAGACTAGGGCTACACTAGGAACAGAAAGCCTGCCTGGGTCTCCATAGGGACATTGGGTAGATGTCTACACATGTCCCTGCATCCAGATGTTGCTTTGGTCCACTGCCACTACCTTTCTACCATTACTTAGCTGGCAGAGCCAGGACAGATTACTGCCTGGCAGGTATCATCATTTACCTTGTCCGTAATTATTACAGAAAAGTTTTCCCCTTTTCAGTGCCACTGTGATCTAGGTGCCTTGTTTCTAACCTCAAAGCAAGCACTTGTGTACCAGTGGCTGCAGAGCTGAGGAGGAAAAAACCTCGCTGTAATTGTTCTGGGCAGGGAACTGGCCCACACATTGAAGTAATTGGTCACACTTGCCAGGTAGCAGTCTGTCCTGCCTCCCCACTTCCAACCTGGATCCAGGGTGGATCCATTTTTTCACTACAGGAAACACCAGTTTCCTGCAAAATCTGGAGAAAACAAAAAATTTACAACCCACACTAGTGTGGTATACCCCTGTGGATAGGGCCATACATTGTGGGGCCTTATTGTCCCAGATTTGGGTGGGGTGGGGTGTTTGGGTTTCCCCCCTTGTGTAGACAAGTCCTATGAGGCACTCCGCCCCAATGGTTATCGATTCCTTCATGCATATTGAACAGTTGGTAAAGTGGTTTTGAATTGGCTGCTGGAACACTGATTCACATATCTAATTTGCTCTCAAATTATAGGTGAACCAGTAAAGTCTGGAGATAGAAGTGGCTATAGCAGCCCTGGATCTCCAGGAACCCCCGGCAGCCGGTCCCGCACGCCATCCCTGCCAACTCCACCAAACAGGGAGCCCAAGAAGGTGGCAGTGGTTCGCACTCCACCAAAATCTCCTTCTTCTGCCAAGAGTCGCTTGCAGACAGCTCCTGTCCCAATGCCAGATCTGAAGAATATCAAGTCTAAGATTGGTTCCACTGAGAACTTGAAGCATCAGCCAGGGGGTGGAAAGGTAAGCCCACTCTACCTTGTATTTCTGTGTTGGGAGAGATTCAGTACAATGCTAGGTTTAAGTGAGAGGCTCTCTTCCCTTAATTTGTGTCAGCACTTTAGTAGCCATCTTCGAAACTTACTCTTCCTTCTAAGACCTTTTGGCATGTAAGCTATCTGAATCAAAGGATCTGTGTAGTCCACTGCCATGTAAAAGGATCTGTTGGTTGTTACACAAGGCCAATGTGAGCATTAATGAAAGCTGGCAACAAAAACTCTTTCTTGAAATTAGCTAGTTGGGAAGGAGGCAGGATGAGGAGGAGCATCTGGGTTCAGATGTTAGGAGAAGTGCTATGGCCATTGCTTTGCAGCTTCTGTTGATGGCACTGAACTCTGGTTCTACTGCAACACATAAAGTGCTGGGCAAAAGGTGCAACTGGTCCCTATAGCAAATGTTTGTCCTTTGTCCTGGATGTCTTGCATTATCATGAGGGGCTTTCCCACAGAACCATTCATTGCACTGTGAGAAAGTGAATGGGCTTATCATTCATTCCTTGCCATTTTAAATTGATTTTGAAGTTTTGTTTCCTGTTTCTGACCTTAGTCCACCTTTGTTCAAAAAGGCTAAGTGGTATCTTTGAGATTACACAATGTTCAGAGTTCATTTGTAGGCACCAAGTTTCCCCATGGCTTAGAAAACATGGAAGGTGAAGAGAGATGCACAAAGTGGGGCACTTAGTTCTCAGAAAGATTACTTATGTGTGTTTAAAAGTCCTGTCATGGAGTCATTGACTACCAGTAGTGAGAAGAGAGCGCTCTGTATTATAGAGACCTACTCTAGCCAACCAGCACATGAAAGGAGATTAAAAATCATCACCAAACAATAAAAAGTGCATTATCCAGCTATGTTTATGTGTGCAGGTTCCTTGAACTGCTAGAACAATTAGGTGGGGACTCTACTTTGGTGTTTCATTTTAGCCTACATGTAGGAATCCCCTTAACCCTCAAATCTGTTTCAGAAGCATATGTTGGACTTTGGAACAGCAATATTTGGAGGAGGTGCTAGTGGGAAAGTGAAAGTTCGTATTTCACTCTCATAAGGATGTTTGTTGAATTGCAGCTTCCCCCTGCCCTAGCCAGCATAGCTAATGGTGAGGCATTATAGGAGGTACAGTCCAGCAACATGGGGGGGGGGGGGGAGTTATACATTTCCCATCTTTGCTTTTGCAGTCCCCGTTTCTATTCATTAATAGCCCACTTTTTAGTGTTCTACTCTTGTATTGAAAGTTTTAGTGCTCCACCTTTCTGTTGAAAATGCGAGTAGAAAGCAGTGGATACTAGCAAATTGCTAAAGATTGATTGTGTGCTATAGGTCAGTCTATTCCTTCCTGGGCCCAAAGGGATATAGCTTTGTCTTATCCAACTTGAACAGCCATTTGTGTCAAGATCACCTGCTGTTCACCAAGCTAAAAGCATCATTGTGAGGATGCATGAACAAGAACACTGATGGGACCATCCTGTAGTCCCTGGGAGATTATCCCAGGACAGTAGAATACTGCAGACCTTCCTATGCACTGGATGAAACAAGTCCTCTTGAAAACATCCTGATTTGTGCTGTGAAGACTGGTTCAGGCTTCTCTGTAGAGAGAATCCTTGTTCAAACTCTGCTGCCATAGCGTCTCCACTCAGATGGTGGTTGCCAGTAAAAAGAGCTATGTCAGAGGTGGATGGGACTGGCCTCCTGACAAAGGTGGAGTGGGATGGAGGACAACCACCCGTACAGCTGATCTGCTGCAAGCGATGGGAAAGAAAATAAAAAGCTTTACAAGGGCCAGAAAAAAATTATGTGTATGGAAATCCAGTTTTATCTGGTACAAAGCTAGCAGGGTTTTGAATTTGTTGGCTTTCCCATCACAGACTTGCCCTTCCTTGTCTCCCATCTGCCAAGCTGCAGATACACAGCTGCACTGAGCACTTTGTGTTGCTCCTTTTATTTCTTCTTCTAATGACCTTAATGTCTTTCTCTAGTGCAATCTTAATGTTTTCTAGCAATATAACTTTGTGTAGAATATAAATTTCCTTTGAAATTATTTGTCCTTGAATGATACTACTTGTTTTAAGAGAAATGTAAATACTTTGTTCTCCATTCCTAGGATGGTAAAATAAATTCCAGTATTTTTCCTCACTTAGTGAGTTTTTCAGGGCAATAACTTTTTGCTGCCAAACCTGTTAATACATCTAAATGGTTTCTGTGTATCATGTTTAAAAAGTCAGCGAGTTCATAATCAGGGAACAGCATGGTATGTACTCTACTGCATCTTCCATTCATCTTAGTGGAGCATCAAGAACAACCACTCAATGCAAACCCCTAAAAAGATTAACAGGACAACCCTATACGTATATATTTAAAAGTAATTCATGTTATCCAAATTAAATTGGATAATCAAAAATTATTAAAATTAGAAGGGTCTGAATTAAGATTTGGATTCCATGCGTATATGTACTATGAGAAAGTGCAAGTAAACAAGGACTTTAAAAACCACTTTGTCAGAGCAGCACTTTTCAGAATATGGAGAAAACACACAAAAAGGATATGCCCACAAATACCTAAGTGGTTATCCCCGCATGAGGCACTATATAATACAGACCCACAAAAAAAAAAAAAGAGAAATGGCTAAAATATGAGGATATATTGAAAAGAGAGGGAGAAGGATGGAATATGAAATCTTTAGAGCAAATAAGATTAGAGGGACATAAATGCGAATGGTTCTTATATAATCAAATGAAAATGAGATATAAATTAGATTAAAAAAAACTACAGGAATTGCTGCAGGAAGGACTGAATTAGAAGAAATTATATGGATAGAAAAACCAGCTGTTCTGTCAAGACTATATAAAAAATTGCTAGAATACAATTTAGAAGAGGACATAATAAAAGACAATATGATCAGATGGGCCAAAGACTGTGGTAAGGCATTAAAATTAGAGCAATGGGAGAAATCATGGAATAAAAGATTAAAATATTTTGTTAGTCAGGATATTAGAGAAAATTACTATAAAATATTATATACGTGGTATTTATCACCTGACAAAATATCTAAGATTTATGGTACAGGACAAAATCTTTGCTGGAAGTTAAAGGAACCTTTTTTCATTTGTGGTGGGGATGTAATGTAGCAAAAAATTATTGGAAGGAGATACAGAATGGAATAAGAGAGATATTGGGAATAGAATTGACATTTAGCCCTTAAATACTACTCTTAAATATGTTGGGTAAGGAAGAAGAAAAAAAATATGGGCAAATAATTTTTTACATGTTAACCGCAGCCAGACTGGTTTATGCTAAATATTGGAAATTAAAGAAGGAAATACAAAAGGAGGAATGGATTTTGAAGTTGATGGATATGATGGAAATAGATATTATATCAACTAGACTAGCACAAAACAGTGAAAATATAGAAAAAGAGGAAAGAAGGAAAGAGACTGACATAGAAGGTTGGGGAAAATTGTATAAATATATAAGGGGAAAATGGCCAAATATTCAAAATATAAGTTAAACAAAACAAATGAAAGAGCTTAGAAAAATATATAAGAAAAAGAGAAAACAAACTAACAGTTAAGAAAATGGGGGGAAAAATCTGGAAAATCAAAGATCAAAGAGGTAGAGTCAAAATATAGAACACTAATATAAGAGGATAAGCAGTTAATAAAAATGTGGAAATGAATCAGTAGAGGATGGACATGGAAGTCTTTGAGATGTATGTTTATGTTTGTTTGAAATATGTGTGTAAGTTTGTACATATGTGAAATAGAAGATGGAAAATATGACAGATGGAAGATGGAAGAATGCTGAATTAGTGAATTGGAAATGAATGGATTGTTGATGATTTGATGTATGGTGTTGTATTAATTTTTTTAATTAATAAAATTTAAAAAAAATAAAAAAATAAAAGTAATTCATGTTGAGATTAGAAGGGTTTACTTAACAGGTAACAGTGTGTAGGACTGCAGCTTAAAGGAAGTTTTACTATGAATGCTTCACACAAGTTGTTTAATGTGGAATTCTACACTTTGTCCACAGTTTTTATAGGACATCTAGATGATGTCATCAAATTGCTGACCTTGTGTGTTTTCATTTTGCTTCTTTCTTTTCTCAGACTCTACCTCATTTGAAAACAATGAAATAATAGGTTAAACTTGCCAGGTGTAGATTGCTTTAGCACTCCTTTTCTATATTTTTGGACAGATGGGGTCTTGATGTGTGTAGTCATATACTGGCTGGGTGAACTTATCCTTGCACATTCATACTTTGGCACACCTTCATTATTACATTCCTGGTCAATCCCATTTTAGCCAGTTATTTTATTTTATTTTATTTAGTTTGCTGTTTAGGGCCTGTACTGTATTTTAAAAATATTGACACAATAGTGTTTGAATTAAAGACTTTTAAAATCAGTTTTAAAGCCATGCCTGTTAGATTGTTCCAGACAATGACATTTTATCAGCATGTTATTCTTTCTGCTTTAAAGGTATTTTGTTCTTATACATTCTGAAAGTTACAGCTAGACTGTCATAGGTGCCAGTGCTTCTTCTCTGTTGTTGGATGGCTTCTGCAACTTCTATCATCCCTGCTCATCCAGAGTAGCACAGGTGGTGGTTCCTGTCTTATCTACCCATTCAGGCACAGACGGAAGAACTTCTCCACTGCTATCATCATTCTTCTCCCAATATCTCACAGATCTCAAATCCCAATGTGTGTAGCTTTTGGAAAGAGGAAGGACAGACTCAATACTTCTATTTAAGCATTGAGGATTAAAAAAAAAAAAAGAGGATAAGTTTCAGCTGCATTGGACTCCTTCATTCCACTATAGTGGATGCCAATACTAATTCTACCTATGTGGCTGTGTTGTGTCCACTAGTGTAGATGGAACAAAGCACACAGAGACACTCTGTGCTATTTCTCCCGGAATCCGAAACTCAGTTGCAATTCTGCATGTACTGTAGTTTTCAGGGAGGAAAACAAAGATTGGGTAGTTCTAGAAGACATGACTCTGGAATCATCAAGTGCCCCTTTTCAGTTTGATAAAAGTTTGGGCAAGATTTCAGATTTCAAGGTCACTTTATGATGCTAACAGTGTTTACCAGTGATGACTATCACAGTAACCAGGGATGACTGAGTAAAGATCCATGTGCTGCATTTGGAATATATTGGACCTGCACTAACTTTGGGCCTTTGCAGACTGCCAGAAATAGTGCAAATTGAGTCCACTTTAAGGGTTAGGGTTAGTGCTAGGGAATCATGGGAATTGTTGTTTTTTTTCTGAGACATTGAGCCTTCTCTGTCAGAGAGCTCTGGTGCCACAATAAAATACAGTTCCCATTATTCCCTAACCCTTAAAGTGGACTCAATTTGCACTATTTCTGGCAGTCTGCAAAGGCCCTTTGTCTGGTCCTCCAAACATACATAGGAAAGTAAAGTAAATCATATACATATTTATTTAGAAGTAAGCCCCCCCCCCCCCCCCCAGTTTTGAATGGTTATCAGATTACTCAGTGAAACCTGGGATGGCAAGATAACTTGTTTGTAGAAGGAAACATGTCATATATTACTTCCAGCCTTTCAGCTATGTTTGGTACAAAGGCAGTATCCAAATGTACCTTGAAGTTGTCTGTACATGCACACTGTTGCATTTCTGTGATGGGACAAGTATGATCTTGGAATTTGGTACTATAGCTGCATCTACATTGTAAAATTAATGCAGTGTGACACCGCAACAGCATGGCTCAATGCTGTTGAATTCTGGGATTTGTTGTTTTGTGAGATAGTTACCTTCTCTGTCAGAGAGCTCTTGTGCTATAGGAAACTACAAATCCCAGGATTCCCTAGGTTGGAGCCATGACAGTTAAAGCGGTGTCAAAACTGCATTAATTACTTTGTTATAAATGAAGTGCCTATGTTCTGTTGCATTGCAATTTTGTTTCTGTTTGTTTTTAAACTATTAACTTCACTCCTGATTGAAGTTTGCAACTTCATCATCAAAGCAAGGCACTGATATTCTCTTCCTTTCTTCTTTTTCTTATACAGTGGTTACTATTTTGAGCCGTTACATCTTTTGCATTTTATCTGTGAATGGAAGTAGTTGTCATTCATGTTCTTTTTCTGGCTGTCAAAGGTGCAGGTGATTAATAAGAAGCTGGACTTTAGCCATGTCCAATCCAGGTGTGGCTCAAAGGATAATATCAAACACAATCCAGGAGGAGGCAGTGTGAGTACATTCACACCGTTCAATGCACTATAATAAATATAACTTATTATCAGTGGCATGACATCTGCATTAACCCCAAAGCACCAATGATGCCTGCTCAGTCAGATAGCCATTGGTGATGTGTGGTGAATTAACTTGTTATCAGTCGAAAATGGCTTGATTAAACCTCCAGCAGTGTCGGTCTGTGGGGATGTGCTCAGAGCCTCAGTTTAGAAATGGGATTGTTTTGAAGTGGATGCCTTCTTAATGGTGCTCACTTTAATGGGCAGCTTTGAAGCTGCCCTGGTAAAATACTCCATCTGACTCAGATGATGGGAAAGGAAGGTGATCGTGGAAGCGCTTTTGCTAGAGAAAAATTAAGAAAAAAGATGATGCAGTCTTGGAGGTGTCTTGAAGAAGTTATGCATAGACATACCTGAGTATATTCTACATCAAAACAAACAAACAAACAAACAAAACCTGTATTCTTCATTAATGAACGTGTTCTGTGCCCCAAAATAAAAAAATATATGAAAATAAAGCTAATTAATTCCTTAGTTGGTATAACTTACTCTGCTTCCATAATTTGGCTTTTCAAGGCATTTAGGGTTACTTTTAGCAAGGACTCTGGATGCAGAGAGCAAGTAGAGAAGGAGATTATGCTTAGTGTTAGATAGATAATAGAATCAAGAGATTAGGAAGCAAAGATGGAGATGGGTAGAATCTCCACCAAAATGTTGCAGTATATGCTTACCTGCTAATAGGGCTGTTCTGGCTCCATGCCTCCCTCAAGGACATTATAAGCTGTTAGGGGTGCAAGCAAGCCAATTAACTCTTCCTTCCCCCCGTCCCCATTTTTCTGTTTTGTCTTTTCCCAACTGAGGTGCAACATTCAATAGCTCCTGGTGGCTGCTGAACATTCTCAGTTCTTCTGTGATGATTCCTTTGGGTGGGTGGGTGTTTCTCATTTTGGTATTTTAACATACTGTTTGTACTTCTGCTAATCTCTGATAACTTTCTCTTATTTCTCAGTGGGTTGTTTTGGCTCCATTTCTGAGTTTGCTATTAGAGATAGTAAAAATAAAGAGTAAGCATGTGACATCCAACCCCTGTCTGTTGAGCACTGGAAGGTTGGTCTAGCCCTGTTGTGCTTTCTGAACATTCACTAGCAATGGGTACCACATTTGCATAACGTTGTTTGCAATCAAGGATGCTAGAAATTTGCTTTACAAAATTCAGAATTCTCCAGGTTCCAGATTTTAACCTTCCAGGGAAAAAAATTGAAGGGCATGTGATATAGACATGTGCATAGTATTTAACATAGACACATTAAAAATGCATTCTCTGGCATGCATTGCAAAACATGTATATCCTTCACTCAGAGCAAGAATCACATATTTTCATGAAACTACATTGCTTGTATGTGTAATTTAGTCTCTTTTACAATGTTTTGTTCAAAACTCACTGTTTTTTGGCTTGGTGTTAGCATTACTATTTCTTAACACAACTTATATGTTGTTGTTTGTGTGTTCTATCATGTGGGGTAATTGTCAGGCTACTTGAGTGGATGCATACTATTAGTATAGATCTGCAGCAGGGGGATATGTCTTGTCAGTTGACTGTTACAAAGAAATGTCTATTTAAAAAAATGTGAAAGGCTCTAAGGGCTACAGCTCCAGTATAAAATTAAGAGGAAATCTATTATATACAAGCACACCAATTTACGAAGCTGCTGAAAGTGAAGGTCCTTTTATTGGGACATATGAGAGATTGTAGTAGGTCTCTCAAACAGAGTAATTAATGCTCTAGGTTGGACTAGAGTAACTAATACTCTAGAACTGTTGAACAGTTCTCCAACCCACTTTACTCCACACACAAAGTCTATCAGAGAAAGAAATAATACTTAGCCTTCTTTAAAAGGCATATAAACGTATGCTTATCCCTCCACACTTGTAGCTTTGATTTTTGCAGATTTGATTACTCATTGATTTTATTAATACGTTCTCTCTAGGAATATCTAGATCCTCCAGCGCAACTCTATGGTCAACTTCAGCCAAAAGTGGCACTGGAGGACCTAGAGATTCCTAGGGAGGTGTTCTTTCAGGTAAAAACATAGTGTTTTTGTTATTTGCAGTTTTTCCACATTCATAAGGGTCCTGTGCTCCTAACCCCAGCAAATGTGGAGGGACGAGTGTAGTTTTACTCACAAATACTTGTGCATAATTAACACAGGTTCATCTTCTTGAAGAAAGGTAAGAAAAGAAAGAGTGCTACATGGTGCTAGGATTGCTGGAGCATCTTAGCTAAAGAAGCTCTTATCACACATGTTTCACAGAGAACAGGTAGGGGGAGAGGAGGGGAGAGATATCAAGAACAGATAAGACTCCAGATAACAAAGGAAGGCTTAAAACAAAAGTGATACAGGAAGAGAGTGGGTGTGAACAAACACATGAAGTTAACATAAACATGTTGTACCTAAATATTCACCTGGACATCACCGAGGGTAAACACAAAAACCAAATAGACTACATAATTGGAAGTAGACGATGGAGAAATGTATCCTTATGGCCAAAATCAAACCAGGAGCTGATTGTGGCAGAGACCACGAACTGCTCATAACAAAAATCAGAGTTAAACTGAAGAAGAAAGCAAAAAACATCATTATACCAAAATATGACCTGAATAACATTTCAGTTGAATTCAAGGACAATGTAAGAAACAGATTTGAACTATTGAGTATAATTGACTGGGAACCTGAAGAACTGTGGACAGAAGTCAAAGACATAATTAAGGACAAATGCAAGAAAACACTAACAGTGGCCAAAAAGAAAGATAAGAAACAGTGGATGACAGATGAAACACTTCATGCAATAAAAGAAAGAAGAAAAGCAAAAGCAAAGGGAGATAGGAACAAAGCCAGAAAAATGAACACAACTGTCTAATATCTGACACGCAGGGATAAAGAGAAATACTACAATGACCAATGCAGAGAAATAGAAGACAACAACAATAAAGGAAGAATGAGAGACCTCTATCAAAAAATCCGGGAAATTAAAGCCATGTTCAAACCGAGGGCAGGGATGCTCTATGGAGAAAAAAATAACATAATACAGATAGAAGAAGAAATAAAAAGACGCTGGAGGCAGTACACAGAAGAGGTATACAAAAGAGATGAGGGAATGAATGATATTTGGAATGAGGACCCATATGAAGACAAACCCTAAATTCTAAGAAGTGAAGTGGAATCTGCAATAAAGGAAATGAGGAAAAATAAATCACAGGGAACAGATGATATCCCAGTTGAACTGTTACAGTGCCTACAGACAGATGTAACTTCAGTGCTAACTGAAATATGGCAACAAATATGGAAAACAAAGCGGTGGCCAACAGATTGGAAACATTCAATATACATACCAATTCACAAGAAAGGAGATACAAAAGATTGCAACAACTATAGGACAATAGCACATCTCACATGGAAGCAAAAATTTTGCAGCATAGAAATTCCAGAGGTGTAAGCAGGATTCAGAAAAGAAAGGGGCACTAGGTACCATATTGCAAACATACGATGGCTAATGGAGCACACCAAAGAATTCCAGAAAAGAATCAGCATGTATTTCTTAGACTACGGCAAAGCATTTGATTGTATAAATCACGGAAAATTATGGAATGCACTCAAAAGACATGAGGGTGCCACTACACCTGATAAGTCCTGATTAGGAATCTGTACCAAGGACAAGAGACCACTGTCAGAACAGAATTCGTGGAAACAGAATGGTTCCCAATAGGCAAGGCGGTCAGGCTGCCTCCTATCATCCTACTTGTTTAACTTATATGCTGAAAACATCATAAGAAAAGCAGAATTAAAATAAGAAAAAGGAGAAGTTAAGATAGGAGGAAGCAACATTAACAACCTAAGATATGCGGATGACACCATATTATTAACAGAAGACATTTAGGAATTGGAATAGTTAATAAGGAAGGTCAAAGATGAAAGTGCAAAGGCAGGTCTGATGCTGAACATAAAGAAAAAAAAATAATGACCACAGAAGAAATACACAAATTCAGTCTAGACAATGAGGAAATTGAAATAGTTAAAGAATTCCCATATCTAAGATCAAACATTGACCAGAATGGAGATTGCAGTCAAGAAATAAGAAAACTAGGAATGGGATGGGCAGCTATGAAAGAACTGGAAAAGATACTGAAGAATAAAGACATACAACTGAATATTAACGTCAGAATCGTCCAGGCCATTGTATTCCCAATTACCATGTACGTATGCGAGAGCTGGATAGTGAAGGAAGCAGACAGAAAGAAAATCAACTCATTCGAAATGTGGTGCTGGAGAAGAGTACTTAGGATACCATGGACAGCCAAGAAGACAAAACAAATGGGTTCTTGAACAGGTCAGGCCAGGGCTCTCCTAGGAAGCAAAGATGATCAAGTTGAGACTATTGTACTTTGGCCACATAATGAGAAGGCATGGATCACTAGAAAAAACAATTAACACTAGGAAGGGTAGAGGGTAGAAGAAAGAGAGGAAGATCACAAACCAGATGGATAGACTCGATCAAGGGGATTATGGGCAAGGGCTTGCAGGATCTGGGCAAGGCAGTGGAAGATAGGGATTCCTGGAAATTTCTCATCCACAGGGTCATAATGAGTCAGAACCGACTCAAGGGCAGCTAACAACAACAACCTAAACTTAGAGTAACATGCAATCTAACTACAGTGAGTATAGGCATGCAAAGATTGCTTACTCCAACATCTTCTTATAAAGTTGTTAATGCCAATTCATCCCTCACTTTACCTCCTTATCCTCTGTCTACCTGGAAGCTTTTTAGTGGCATTGGCACTGGGAAGATGCTGAAGGAGAGCTTAGGAAGCACAGGCTTTCTGTGTTCGGTGTGTCTGCGATGAACAGTGCAATAAAGCTTGAGGTGGGAAAGAATGGGATTCCCCTCTAGCAAATCCTACTGTAGCTGTTGTGTATGCCTGCATGTGACAGACAAAATAAACAGCATCCGTCTCCCTTACTGAGCATATTTAAACAGCAAAACAGAGGGAAAGGGGGAGAACAAATAAAACTGCCTTACCAGCTACCCTCAACATATTAAAAACCCTAGATCTATAAGTTTGGCCACTAAAATAGAAATCATAAGGAAAAACAAAGGCTGGTGAAAGAAAAAGTCATCCCTGGATGCATTTTGGAAGAAGACTTCAAATAGTCTCCAGCAGGTTCAAAATATTTTTGTTTACTTACTCATAGTAGTATGATTTCACATCCATGTATTGTTTAGATTTGAAAGTTTGCTGACATGTTGAACTACTCTTCTTTTCTGTGGATGAGGAATCTATTCCTATTCTTTCCATATTATTTCTGCCTCTCATACCAGACTTTTGGTTAAAAAAGTAATGCCCAGGAACACATCTACTTTGTTAAATGAAGTATATTTGTATTGCAGATAAGCTACACTGTTGTTGTACAGTTTAATATATTATATAAATTAGGAAGTCTTGACAGTTATAAGCAATTTTGGCCTACATTAATCGATTAGAATTGATTAGGTACCCAATAAATATTGTGAAGGCAGATCCATATACAGGTTATATGAAGGCAGGCATTTAATATATATTCTCTTACATGAATAAGCTGGGAAAGGATCATGCTTTTAGATTGATATCTCCAATGCTTTCTGTTCTGTTAGATTTTATAAAAATCATACTATGAAGATTCCATGTTTTCTCTCTATTAAGTATACAGTTTTCTAGCACATCTGTCCTTCCCTGAAATATAGCAAAAGTTATTTGAATGGTTAGAGTTTGTAAAAAGAAATTAAATTGCTAATAACAGTGCCATTTTTAATTGCTGAAATTGTGCCTAATCACGGGTGCAACTATTGAAATAATATAGCTTGACCCCACTGCCATGGCTACATCTTATGAAATCCTGGGATTTGTAGTTTTACAAAGTCTTTAGCCTTCTCTGCCAGAGTGCTGGTGCCTCACAAAACTACAAATCCAAGATTCTGTAGGACAGAGCCAAGGCAGTTAAAGTGGGGTCAAACTGCATTATTTCTACAGTGTAGATGCATCCCACATTAAAGTACATGAATTCCAAAAGCACAGATCTAAAAATGTTTCTTTCTGACCATGTCCCTTAAGGTAAAGTTAATGCTCCCTTGGTCAGATCACCTTTAAGCCAATATATTTAATAAATAAGTTGGTGTGAGATATATAGTTGGCCTTCCATATCCACAGATTCTTTATCTACAGATTCGGCCATCCACAGCTTGAAAATATATTTTTATATTTTTTAATTTTATTGCTTTATAAAAAAGACACAAACATATACAGTCATATACATCCACAAACACCAATACATAAATTTCAGACACACATACATGTACATACACAATAATACAAAAACATATATACATACCACCCAACCCAACCACCCATTCATTACAATACTCACTTCCTGAACTTGGGCAAAGTCCTTTGTCTCTCCTTTTATTTTGCTCTCCTATATTTTACCTTATTAAGCTATAAATTTATTCACCTAAGTTCATAACTTAGGAATATTCCATCTGGGGAAAAACCAAGAAAATAATATATAACATGACAAATAACATGGGCAGCAACAAACACCCTAGTGTGTGCCTCTAATTATTTGTGTGTTTAAGGAGTCACATAATTTAGTATAAATTTTAACTGAGGGGACCTGATTTAAGAGCTTGTCCTCCAGACGTACTTGTTGCAGTTGAACTTTTCCAACAGAGTTTGCAGGCAAGACACTCAACTCCATCCAAAGCTTCATGCACATATAGTGAAACTATTGCTACTGGTGCATGCTACAGAAAACTCAGACCTGCAAAAGTAATAAGAGATTGAGGTGACAAAAGAGATAGAAGGAATACATCTGCAGGTTATTAAAGAAGAAGAAGCCAGTTAGTATGGTAACTGTTAGGGAATTAGCAAAGGACTTTAAGTTACACTGACATCCAAATGTCTTGAATCCTTCTTTAGTTTCTAAACATTTAGCAGATAATGTTTGCATATTTGCTCTTGAAGTTTTGGCTGGAACTAAATTTAGGCAGGAAAAAATAAGACATAGATATAGGTTGGGTGACAATTGGGTTGACAGCAGCAAGAGTATGGGAGTTCTGGTAGACCACAAACTGAACATGACTTTACAGTGTGATTCTGGGGGGTGGGAGGTAAGGAAAACCCAATGTAGTTCTGGGCTGTATTGACACAAACATAGTTTTCATTCACTCTGTTCTGCTTTAAATCAGACTTTGTTTGCATTATTCAGCCCATTTCTGGGCACCATATTTCAAGAAGGCTTTTGATGAGCTTGAATATATTCAGAGAAGGCTGGTCAAGATGGTATAGAAACTAACTCCTGTGAGGAATTTGCTATATGCTTAGTTTAGAGAAGGCTAGACTGAAAAAACAACACGATAGCTATCTGGAGGGTTCTTATCTGATAGGGTCAACCTGTTTTTGATGCCCCAGATGCTGAAATCTGAACCAATGGATCCAAATTACAAGGGAGTAAAATCCAACTAAACTTTGCGAAGAACTTCATGATGCTAAGAGCTATTTGACAGTGAAATAAACATATCTCAGAAGCTGGTGGACTCTGTTCAATGGGGATTGTTTAAACAGAGCTTGAACAGCCATCTGTCAGGGATGCTTTCACTCTTGGTGCCTTTACTGGCAGAAGATTAGACAAGATGACCTCTGAGGGTACCTTCCAACTCGGAGTTCTATTAGTATGTATTTACCACTTCCCTAATAATTGTGAATTTTAATTTCTTCAGTTGACTCATTTTGGCTTCTTTCTCAGTGGCTGGGCAATCTAATGCAGTACTATCAAAGTGCTGGTCTGTGGACTAGTGCTGGTCCTCTAGCCATCTGCTCCCAGTCCCTGGAGAGATTCCAGGTAAAAAAGTAACTATTGTACCTAATGGGCACAAATTTGGTATCAGGCCCTGGAACATTTGGAAAGTGCAGGTCCCCCATGGCAGATATTTTGAGAAGCACTGGTTTAATGGACTGTGACAGCTTGTAGCTGAGATGCCAGAAATGAATATATAAACTCATAGTAGCCTTTCCAGGTCACAAGTGGAAGAAGACACTGGAAACTGGGAATTAGGGAATTGAGGACAGGGGAGGAAAGCCTAGTAACAACCTAAAGTTCAGATCCATCTGATTGGAATGAGACTGAGGGAGGTAACACTTGGATACAATAAGGATTGGTAACTGAGGATCTTGTCTTGTGCCTTCTGCAACCATTGCCAACATTTGCATAGGTTGAAATCCCCCCCCCTTTTTTTCCCTTTTTTTTTCCTTTTTTTTCCTTTTTATTTCTTTTTTTTGTTGTTGTTGTTGTCTGTAAGTGGTACAGTTGTCTGGGTACTCACTTGGTTTTGGGGAAAACCTCACAACAGGGATGGATTTCAGAGGATGTTCATGCCCCTCCCAAAGAAGCCTTAAGAATACTCCATTTGTCTTTGCTCCAGTTGTACTCCTTTCCACAATGTCATCAATGCTTGTTCTGAGTGATAACCACTAATCCAAATTTTGCTTTTATCTGTGCCTTTATGTGTGTTGTAAGCCTGCAAATGTGTAATTCATTTTCAGAAATGTTGTATTTAAAAAGCCTTAGGATTCTCATCCCCTTATGCTGAAAACATATTGTACTAATTAAGTGAAATGGTTCAATGTGTCACATTTATGCCTTGATAGTAATTATTCTTAATAGATAATTCATAGCAAGGAAGGAACATTACCCATCCAAATTTTTGTGATGTATTAAGTAAATGATTTGGATAATGATGGGCCCTGAAAATTCAGTTGCACAAGTATATTTTTGCAGGTGGGGAAAACAGTCAATTTGATGACATTTCAACAGAAGCTGCATTCTTGCTGTGATTGCATGCATTAAGAACATGTCTCATTTCTGGACAAATGAGTCTTTATGACAGTATGGTTACAGTCCCTCTGTTGTTTCAGATACCTTTGTTCTGGCACAACATTTTTTAAAAATAAGTTTTTTAAAAAGCAACCCTTTCAATGCACATTGACTATTTCTGTTCTTTCAGTTTGTGGACATAAACCTTATGTTTTACATCAGAAAAGGTATTTAGTTCTGCTTCTGTTTTTTACATTTTCTCTGTAGCATATTTTATTTGATTATTCCTCTCCCTGTCCCTTCTTTTCCCTTCCACTCTCACTTAAGCACCTTCAATGATCATTGCTTTCCCACTTTCTTCTTCTGGAGGTGTGAGCAACAGTTTGTGCATGCTGTGGAAATGCAATAAGGATAATGTCACTTATATTCACATGTGGTGATCTTGCAAGATTTTTTTCATCTTTACAGCTAACAGTCCTTCCAACTATAAAATAAATTATAGCTTTCTCAGTTTCTTTTGAAGTGTTGATTGTAGTCTTAGAGTAGCTGAATGAAAGTATATAGAATAGATTATGTCTTTTGAGTAATATGTCACTTGGAATCTGAAACAATGGAAAATAAAAATTCCAACATTAAGACAGTCTAAAGTAAAACGGACATGTTTAAAGTAACAAATAGATTAGAAACAGGGGAGGTAGAGATTTAGTTTTTCTATTAAAATAGGGATACTAATATTTTTGGAATAGTAAAAATGTATGTTTGGAAGCTTTGGAGGATATCTTTTAATAAGGTAATTGCTTTAATTATTGTTGCTTTGAATCTTTTAAAATTAGTCCAGTGAAGAGAGAGACTGTGCATGCCTGTCTGTGGTGGGAGACTTTGCTATTTCACATGCTTTGGCCTCACAGTTTCCGGTGGAAAACTTTCCTTCTGCCTGTGCTTGATTGATTAACCTTTCAAACAGCCTTTTTCAACTACATTTTTTCTCCAGCTGGGTTCAAGTGTGTCATCTCTCTCACTTTCTCTGCATAACTTGGACAGATGTGCTTGTTTCGAATTAAAATAAATTCCAGCCCCCCAAACATTGTGTTGCACTTTCTCATTTTGTTCTCACAGGTACAAATTGTTTACAAGCCTGTGGATCTCAGCCACGTAACGTCCAAATGTGGTTCCTTGGACAATATTCATCATAAACCAGGTGACCTTGACCTATGTGTTTTTTAATTGATTGATTAATTTTTTTAATGTTGCTTATTTTTATTTCACTTAAAGGACAAGTGTGTTCAGGTAACATTTTTGGGTTTTCCTAAGTGCTGGGTTGGTGAAAGGGAAGAAGGAAAGGAGGGAAGTAGAAGGAGTAGGAGAGAAGGAGGATGCAATTAAAATGCTCCCATATCAGAGACAGTGTGTGTATGGTTCTCTCTAAGGGCTATCTGAGTGGAGAGGTACATGCTTGGAAAACAGGATCTTTGTTGATTTAGGGTATTCCTGTCATCTCCTAGTTTACAACATTGCCCTAGAAAAGCCTGAGTGCAGAACCATCCTGGCCTACTTATGTGTTTTTCTACGGTGTTGAGCATTTACTAGGTTGAAATTAATAATCAGTAAATAGTTCATAATTCGTACATGTATGTCCAGCAGAAATTCCTACAAATGCTCTACTGTGGTGGAAAGCAACCCTTGATCCCTGAGAGTCCTATCTAGTCATTTACTAGACTCATCTGCCTTTAAAGGGCTCTGCTAGAGGGGGAAGATGTGTTTCTGTGTGTGTTTGTGTATGAAATTATAAGGCTGCCACATGTTTGTGAAATCCAGCATAGTGCAGTGAATTTTTGTGTTGGACAAGAACTTTGAGAGACCAGGGTTCAAATCCGCACTTAGAAAGTCACACTCTCTCTTCTCCTTAGAGGGGGGCAATGACAAGAAATCTTGACAAGAAAATCCTAGGATAGGAGTATCATAAGTCAGAGTTGATTAAAGGTACACAACAGTAGCAGCAACAACACATGTCTGCAGACTGTAGGGGAGACATACAAGCCTGTTCCAAAGCCTTGTCGTTGTTGTTTGCCTTCAAGTTGTTTCTGACTAATGGTGACTCTATCAGGGGGTTTTCTTGTCAAGACTAGTTGAGAGGGTGTTTGCCCCTTGCCTCCCTCTGAAGCTGAGAAAGTGCAACTTGCCCAAGGTCCCCCAGTGGGTTTCCATGGCTGAGCAAGGATTGGGATGCTATATCCATCTGCAAATTAAAGACCTCTTTTACATGTTTATTTTTGCTTTTATGGTTGCAGAATTTATTGCTTATTTGTGCTTAACTGCTTTTGTTTAAAGAGGCCAAATGTATCACCTACATGTTAAAAGAACAAATGTTATACCAACACCCAGGCAATATTTTATGCATTTTTAAAAATTTTAATTCTTTTCCCTACCTGCTAATCCTGTCCATGTTTCTTCACTAGGTGGTGGGCAGGTGGAGGTGAAATCTGAGAAACTGGATTTCAAAGATAAAGTGCAATCGAAAATTGGGTCATTAGATAACATCACCCATATCCCTGGAGGAGGAAATAAAAAGGTAAAAGTTCTGCCACATGCTTTTTTTCTATTTGCAAAAGGGAAAGGCACACAGAGGCAATAACAGGCTATATTGTATTTCTGTACTGATCAGTAGCCTCTCTGTCACATCTCCCTCAACTGTCTGGTATGTTCGT
Source organism: Phrynosoma blainvillii (assembly GCA_026167975.1). NCBI lineage: Eukaryota > Metazoa > Chordata > Lepidosauria > Squamata > Phrynosomatidae > Phrynosoma > Phrynosoma blainvillii. The sequence goes on from JANUYF010000005.1 coordinate 110,337,962, forward strand.
GTTTTGAACCTTAGTTTTTAAAAATGATGCTCACCTTACGAAGTTGCTGGTTTCTACTATACATTGTCTGTAACTATCTCTGATGCCTACTGAAGATGATTTTGATGTTTGCTAGACAAGCACTGAATGGATGTTTGCTCAACAGCTTTCCCTACATAGATCTGAAAAAAAAGAAGTGCTCTGAGGGACTACATGCTCTGAGGGACTACATGTTGGTTTTTTAAATTTTAAAAAAATTATTTTTGCAAAATTGATTATTGGAGCGCTGATGTGGAATTTATGCTCTCAGGCAAGAGATCTCACTAGGTTTAAAACAAATATTTGCATGTAACATTTATCTCAGCCCTAAGCAGCAGGTGCTGCTCCAAATAATGGCTAAAGTGTAGGCTGATCTAGGACAGTGTATAGACTGGGATTTTTCAAAATTATCACTCATGTTTTGCCCTTCAGGGTAATCCTGTCACTCCCAATCAAACTCTCCATGCTTTCCAGAAGGCACCCGAGGGTGCATACAGACATACCTAAAAGCAAGGGTTTGGAAGCATACCTGTCAGGCTTTTGTTAGAGGTACCTATTTGTTTCTAGGACTGAGTTTATTAAAAACTGGTTCTCTGAGCTGTAGCAGAAGCTGATTATGCTTAAGTTGATGGCTTTGACATCACAATCCCCTTTCCTACTCCTTCTTCCCCTGTGTAGTCTTGCAACTTAAAATGATAGACCAGAGGTAGGCAACCTTTCCCCTTTAAGGGCCGAGGGACTTCAGCTCCCAGAAGCCTCAGCCATTGGCCAATAGCTCCTGGGATCCTGGGAGCTGAAGTCCCTCTACTCTTAAAGGGGAAAGTTTGCCTACCCCTGTGATAGACTGAAAGAGTGCCTTTTTCTTTCTTAAAGATGTCAAATGTAACTTTCTCACTCAGAAGAGACAGCTTATATTCTTAGTTGGACAGGGGTTTCTCCCCCATTTTTGGCTTGTGATGAAGAGGAGCATTTAGTTTGACACCTTTCCAATTGGCAGCCATGGGATGGGGTGGAGGGAATGGAAAAGAAAAAAAATTGCAATAGCAATTCACCTACACCTCTTTTTCTTTCCCTTTCCTCCTGCCCCCCTCCCTTAAGAGCTACAGGCAAAACAACTGAGTAATCTAGAAGTAATCTAGACTGACTCTGCCTTGTCACATGGCTGCTTTACAAGCCCCTTAGGATCTCTTCTACTTCCCTGCCCTCTTCTTGCATGGAAGAGTCACTCCTGCTGGTGCTGTTCCATCAATTTTCTTCTACTGGCAGCAACAAGTGGTGTTGTTTCAACTTTTGAGCTCTTCCTCATATACCCTGTGGCAGGGTCTTGCTATTTCATTGGGATGCCAGATTTCTAAAACCTGCCTCAGCAGCTTTCACCAAAGAGTCTCTCTTGGCTGTCCCAAGCAGCTGTCTCTGGCTACCTTTCTTTCTAGGCCATGAGAGGTGGGGAATGGTGTGACATCTCCATTTGTACTGCATCTTCCAGCAATCCTAGCCAGCATTGCCACTAGAGACAAGTGCTGGCACCACTCTTTTATAGGTCCAGAGGTCAGTGAATGGCTGGCTGTAGCATAGTTCTGCATACAGAATTGCAACATTATGCTGGACAGGTAGGATTGCAGCCTGTATTTGTAAACTACCTAGACAAGAAGTGGCATATCTGCAAGTTTCAGAGATATTTTTTGATCATTATTTGAGGTGACTCCTGCTTATAGCACAAGCAGAGATACAAAGAGATACAGAAAAGACACCGTTGTTGGGAATCTAAGACAACATGGACTATTCTGGCCAAACCCCAGAATTTTGGTGATTCTATCTCACTGCTAGGGGCCCCTCCAGCACCAAGTTAGGTCAGAAACCCTTCCTACTGTTCCCAGTGTCTTGGAGGGGAAGAATGGGGAAGTTTAGAAAAAAGAATGCTTGGAAATTTTCATACTCTCCAAATAAAAACAGGAGGGCACTCAGATAGCAAGTGGCCCATTAACCACAAGGCCTATATCTAATCCAAATCTGAATTGGAAGAGGAAAGCCTCTTGGACAAGGCCTTCTTCGTGGCATCTCCAAGCTGACTGTTTAGGGCTGAGGTGGCTTATATTTTCTGTTTGTAAAAGGAAACTCTACCATTCACCATCTACAGATGACTACCATAAGGAGTTTTTTCAGAGTTTCCCCCAAGACCAACAACTTTATATCCTCTGTCCTTTTTTCTTCAGCTTTTTCCAAATGCTATCTGATCAGAAGTGGTACAAGTTGTCCAGTTAAATAGCCAAGAGGTCTCATTAATTTCTTCCCCAAGTACAGCAAGTCTAAACATTCCTTGTGTGGTTCTCCTAGCAGCTACCATGACCTCCAAGTTATCTAATTCTAAGGACTGGATGGAGAATCATAAGATTATAGTGCAGCAAGGGTCATTGGATTCATATAGCTCTGCTTAATTCAGACCCCATCAAAACACCCCTGGGATTTAAAGAGTGAGACAGCATTGTCTCAAGTTCATGAAGCCAAGGCCCTGCACCTCAGCTGTGATTTACACCTTGGGATGTTTTTTTCTTAGAAGTCCATGACCTTGTCCCTGAATTTTCAGGGTGAGCAAATAACTCAGAAAATGTATCGGCAAGTTTAGTGGTGAAACAGGGTTTATGGCAATCTGTTCAGTACCTGACAGCATTTATCCAGAAACACTGCAACAGTAGGCAACCAAAATCTGTGGATCAAGCTTAGAGCTGCAAACTAAAGTTTAGCTATAGGTGGCTCTTTCATGGACATGGGGTACAAGAAAAGATGTATTCACTGCAATTAAGAACACTAAAACTGCCAAAAGGAACCAATTTTAGTTTTGTGGCCTTTTATCTTTTATCAAAAACAGGGACTCCAAAGATTCAATACAATTCTGGTTAAGACATTTATCACCCAATGCCAAGTCCAAGGAAACATCCATTTACCATACAGAAGTCACTATCTACATCATACCATAGACAACATAGATTAACCAAGATTTTTATGATCACCATGAAGGGATGGGTTCTTGAAATCATATGCCAGATTTATTCTCTTGATCTGAGGATCAACTTTACCCTACCATCCAATCCACTTTGCTGTCTCACATGGAACATGGAACAGTATCAATAGCTATAACAAAACACATTTTTGATAACATACTTCTTTGTGCTCTCTATGACTCACAAAAATGAGTCTTTCTGCATCCACATAGAACATTCAAACCATTCTGAGCTGAGAAGTATCTTTTGGCTGGAGTCCAGATCCCTGTAATGTGCTTGTCAGTATTGCACTCTTCAATTTGCGTCAGTTCTTTGTGGTGTCTGACTCACAAAAATGGGACTTGTGCCTGGACTGTGCCACCACTGGAGCAATCTACAATTTAGTAGCTTTCAGCAGGAACCTCACATCCCCACTTGTAGGTCAGAATCCTGTTGACAGCATACACACATGTATGTCCTTTTGGGGAGATTGCAAAGGGTTTATTCCATGGCACTTTCCTATGGCCATTTACTGACTGAAGAAAGAGGCCAGGGGTTTTCAAGGCAGCAGAAAAGAACAGACATCACCCTCCCAGATCTCCAGTCACAGGCTACACCTACAGGAAAGTGATATTAGCTTTCTTTTCCCAACTGCAGAAGTGGGTAATGCCTCTATGCCTCCTATTGCCTCTGCCATGCCAGCAAGTAAATGGCTGTGGGAGTCGACTCTTCAACTTTTTGATGAGGTAGCAAAGAGTCACTCTTTAAACACTATGTCTGTCTTCCTATGTAAATCTCCATTCTTACTCAAAGAGTTAGAATGTTGATCCCATAAGATAACAGCACCTTCAGTTCACATGACAAGCTTTCAGTGTCCACAGCGTGATATTGACTCTTTGGAACAAACCATGATGTTATCAAATGTTTCAGTGCTGATAGCCACTTTGAAGCAGCTTTGTCATAACCATCAATCACTGAAGATTACCATTTCCTTTCACTTCCACACATTTCCAGAAGATCCTTCTCTCTTCATAGACAGACACACACATAGTTGGCTCCAAGTATCGCCAGCAGTCTGAATGTGGTGGAAAGCTTTTACAGCAAAAAGAAAGAAAGATAAAGCCAAGGATTTGTCATCCAAGCCTCATCAAGACTGTTGTTCTGCCTTAAGTGGCAAGTCCACTCCTCCAATACTGAATCTTTAAATGACTTGATCTGACTATGAATGGGAAATTTTTGATGTTCCTCCTCATGGGTACTGAAACTATTGTGACAGTACTGATTGTAGCTACAAACAATTTATTGCAAGCTCACGATGCTCCTATCAGTACATCCTCCTGAGTTGCCTTTAAACCATGTACACTCATTTTAGGACAGCTAGAAATGTGAATGGACCTTCATTACTTATTTTGGTTCCTGGTCAAAAGGAAAATAACAAAGAGGGGCCCATCTCATTAGTACAGTGCCACTTGAATTCTTGAGATGATAGATATTTTCTGTCAGGCTCAACATGCAGTTGTCACCATAGAGACCATTTCATGAGATCTTAGTCTCTATGTGAATATTGATATTGTTGAGAACATTAATGAATGGATCTGCCTCCTAGTAGATTTTCCACCTTATAGAGGTATTAGTCTCCAGATCAATGCTCATTATAGCATCAGTCTTCTTGGAATTAAAGGTGGTGCATGGTTTATTTACCTTAAATGAATTATGAGTATTACTACCAGCTACCTTACTACTCCTACAATAGTAGGCCACCTTCTCCATAGTATTGTCACAGATCCAGAGTTCATCTAACTGGTATCACTTTGGATTCCTCGGACCAAGATTTTCAGGCTGCTTCTGCATCTACACAGTTGGCATCCTTTCAACCAGTTGCTGTATCCAGCCATTGTCAGCCGTTGCCTGTAACACAAATGTTGCCTGCTAGATACGTAAGATATTTGCCTCTTCAGTTCAACTCAGTATGTCAAGTATCTAGTCCTTACTTACCATACCTGCTAAATCTGTTACTGTTATCTCCAGTCTCTCGACAACTGCTATCAAAGTGTATGTGCTGCTGTGATACCAGTCTGGACCAACAGCAGATTGCTGGTACTGACCCATCTTTCAAATGCCAACGCACAGAAGAAGTGATAGAGGTGTCCTCCAGAAAATGCTATAGTACAGGTTCTTCATTGCTTTCAACACATTCATACTCTCCTACCCTAAATGTTGAGGATATAATTTGCTAGGCAAATCCTTAGAATGGCAAAGTCCCTCAATATTGAGGTGAAAGCCCAACCTCCTCCTGTTTCAGATCTAGCTTTCAACTCAGCCAATCCAGATTACACTTCTGACTTACCTTATCCAGGGGTTGTAGTTGAGACCTTTGTTCATCTTTCCCATTTCCTGATTTCACTTAATTCTTGGTACTTGGGATTATTTACCTGTGAACCATTCTCCCTTGGTTCATAGGTTCCTCTCTTGAAACCTGTCCTTAGTTTCATGCTTACCTAGGCTGGTTTCAAGTTTATTCAGTGTTCTCTTAATGAACTTGACTTGGAAGATTGTGTTTAAAAGAATTGCGTCTGTTTCTCCTGGACAGAGTCAACTTTCACATTTGTTAAATCTCAAGAATTTGGTCTTCCAGCTTCTATTTTAAGGCATTTGCAAGGTGGCAACCCTTTCTCCATCATCCTTTGTGGAAATAAAAACAAAACTTTCACTTTTGCAAGTGCTGTCTTTTGGTAAACCAGTTCTTCATTAAATGTGCTCACTTGTTACACAGAAACCTGCCAGTTCATTTCCTTTGGTAGTGTGGGGCAGTTGTAGTAACTGAAAAGCAGAAAGATGTGGAAAAGAAGCAAATACTGTTCTTCCTCAAGTGAGTCTTGCTGTTGGTAGATGATGTTTAGCTCTCTGGCAGTTTGTGATCTGCCATTCCCATTTGGAAAATGGAAACCCATTTTGTCCAGGGGTGAAAGGTTGGATGGCCTTTCTTTTGGAGATATAGGAAGGTTAAGCTTTTCAGCCTGGTGTTGTGCTCAGTAAACAAAGGGAAATTCACGGTAAGTCTAGCTCCCCTTTTAATCACACAAATGTACACTGATGCTTCAGTTTTAAAAAAAGACATATTGAAGACTGGATTAGGGGCAATAGCAGCCAATGTGGAGGTGAGTATGCCTGTTGATTTTCAGCACAAAGGAATAGGAAATTGGACTCACCCTACTGGAAAATGAAATGTGTCAGCTCCTGATTTTAGGTACGTCTGTATGCACCCCAAGTAAGGCAAACTAAGCTTAAGATGTCTCTAATGGTGTAGGGGGAGAAGAGCTATTCTGTTCCTTGGCTCCATCAGATATCAAGGCAAGTGTTTTTGATATTAGGGTTCTTACAGGATTACTGTATGGTACAGCTGAAAGTGCTTTCAGATATCACAAAGCCCCCATGTTGCTTCAAGGCTGCTTCTAAAAAGCTGCTCCTATATTGACTCCAGGTGACTGAGACAGAATGTGTCAGAACAGTCCATTCTGTTGGCTTCTCTCTGGGTTTAAGTACAAGGACCTGTTATGTTCCTCACATGGAGATGGATAAACTGTTGAACCAGCCCACTCATTTTGTTTATATGAAGCAATTGTTAAAAGCATAAGCCATCCTGGCTGGGTTATTGCTAAATTGGCACCCCTGTTCAGTCTGTTGTACCCATAGGGCCTTGAGCCCTCAGTGGCAGAGATGTTCCTTAGGTTTTAAAAGAATGATCCAGAAATAGAAGTCATTCTTTTTCTTTGTTTGTATTTGCCTCATCTTTGTGCCTGTCTCGGGGAGGGAGGCTCTACTCACGTGCATTTCAGCCCTTTCCTCTCAAATACATCTCATTTTAATAACTTTGTGAAACTTTCTAGCTCTCATTGGCTCCTTCCAGTGAGTGCACTGGCTTCTGATGGGAGAACCTCTCTGCTTCCTTATCCTTCTCTCAGTGCCATTCTCCCAGTTTCTGGCCTTGAACTTCTTCCACCTCTTTCCACTTCCTCTCTCTCCTTTCTGCATTTTTCCAGGCCACAGCTGAGCATACTTTAGACCATCTGAGAAGTTAAACCCATGCAAGGCAGTGTAAGCAGAACTGGTTCTTTTGTTTATACCCAGAATCATATAATGGCCACTTTGGTCTGACAGAGGGTTGTGTGTGCAGCCCAGAAAGAAAGGCACTAGTGAAGGACAGTGGCATGCAAAACCAGAATAGAATTAAAGGGGAAAGTAATGACAGTAAGAAGATTTAATACAGGTATAACCTAAACATTGTATTTCTCTCACTGATCCTTTTTTTTCTAAAAGATGTTAAAACTTTGAAACATTAACTGAGATGTAGCTCAGTTAACAAGCTTCTGACAAAGAAGCTCCTTTTTACAATGTATCCAATACTCCTTGTCCTCTGTCTAACTGAAAGGTTCTTTTTAGCAGCATCAGCACTGGGAGGATAGTGAAAGAGGGCTGGAGATACACAAACCTTTGACATCATGTTGCAGCTGTATGTCTGCAGTAAACAGTGCAATAAAGTATTCATCTAGGAAGAGTGGGATTCTAGTCTGGTGTGAACAAAAACCAGAGAGAGATCTGTTGTCAAGACTTGGTGAATGTGATGTGGCTTAAACCCAGGCATCCTGATAAGAACAAACGGTGCTTCAAGTATTTCCATGCTTTATCTTTATCATTAAAAGTAGAGAAAAGCGATTCTAGCCTTTGGGGGTGGGTGGGAATGTATGAAAGGCAATAAGTGTGGCAGTATGAGCTGGACCCAGGCCTAGATTTGCTGAAGTAAATGAGATTTGAGTTAGTCATGACAAAGTCTGGCTCCAGCCCACAGGCTGCACTTCTGTCATAAAAGAGCTACTATCACCAAGACTTCAGGAAGGACAGTAGATAGAAGACACGTCTGTGCATCCTCCACTGCAAGACGACTTGAATCTCTTCAGTATTTGCTTATAGGAGATACTGTTCTCCTTTTAAAAATGTCTGTTTATGTAGGCTAGATTGAAATGATTGTTAAAATATACAGGATTTCTAACTCATTCCAAGCACAACTGTGGGGTAACTATGGCTGAAGAGATCAGCAAGGAGGGCAGACTAGTGATACACAGCAGGCATCTTGTGATTGGGACTTGATATGAGCAGACCTATCTGTTATAGCACTCCAGAGTCAAATCAGTGCTACCTAATCCATATTTCCTAGTGCTCACATTCTCCATCTCTAGTTCCTGTGGCCTCTTCTACACACTGCAGTTGTATTTCTGATCTTCTGTCCTCTTCCGATTCCATGTGTCCCTCCCTCCCCATTGAAGATTTTTTTGTTTCATGTCATCTTATTTGACGATGCTATTTTGCATCCCACTGACCTTCTCCACCCACATGCAGAGAGAGAAGGGCAAGGAAGACACGAACGGTGCACAAAACAGCCCCCATAAGACTGGGCTTCCTTCCCCCATCACGGAGCCCTCCATCCCCGAGGAGAGCCCACTCCCCGACTTGCACCCATGTGATGCCAGTAAGTAGTTACCTGTTGTCATGAGCTTTGTGAGAGCAAGAAGGGAATTAGATGCCCAAAGCCTGGAGGGTGTGGGGAGGGAACACATCAGCTTACTTGTCTCTGATTTCGCGGAATGAAAACATGATGATCTATAGTATAGAATCTATACTAATAGCTTTACAAATGTGGCACGTTTTTGAGTCTTTTGGACCAAAAGACAATGCCAAGCCTCAAAACCTTCTCTCCTTTTCTCAGTGGTGGCTGTTGGGGATCTTTCATAGAACATGGTTTCAAGGCAAGGCTGCCCAGCTTGCTAGGGCACTGGTTTTCTGTGCTTTATGATATTCTGTCAAATTTGGACAAGCTTAGGGTTTTTCCCCTCCCTGTCTTAGTATTTCAGTTATAGGAGAAGATCCATCTATAAGCAGTCAGGTACCCTATAGTTTGCTTTGTATGAACTTTATAAGGTAGTCATATTCACTTAGTATTTCTGGATCAAGGAAACATGAATAGCAAATCTTTTATAATAGTCAAGCAGTGGTGATGGACCTGTTACCCTTAGTCTCACTCAATGACATTTGAGAGTGTAGGTTTTCCTGATTCTGCGCATACATCATCAGCACACTGGCTAAAGCAGAAGTGATGGGGAGAAGATGAGCAATGCCTGAGTGAACCCACTTTGGCATGCTAAGGAAACACTAGCTAAGAAAGAGCCAGGGTGAACGGTGGGAAAGGGCGTCAACTCCTTCCTCTTCTTCCTTCCTCTCCTCCTCTCACCTATCACTTTATCTCATTCCAGATTGAGAGCCACAAGCTGACCTTTCGTGAGAACGCCAAAGCCAAGACTGACCATGGAGCTGAAATTGTCTACAAATCGCCCACTGTTTCTGGTGATGCCTCCCCACGGCGCCTTAGCAACGTCTCCTCCACTGGAAGCATCAACATGGTGGACTCCCCACAGCTGGCCACATTGGCCGACGAAGTGTCTGCTTCCCTGGCCAAGCAGGGCTTGTGATTGTGTTTAAGTGGGTGGAGAGAATAAGAAGAAAAGATCCACTCCGGCCTTTCTTTCTATGTTCCTTTCTACATCTGCATCCTCCACCATTCCTTCTCTTTTTTCTTTCTTTCTTAAATTAATGGGCTAACTCTTTTAACCTGCTCCCTCCCTCCCTCCCCCATTTACTCATTCATCTCCTGCCTCAGGATTTCAAAATTCGTAACAAATGGGAAAGTTTCCCACCATTTCTGAAGATCTCATTCTAGAGAAACACATCATTTCCCTCCTCACTCCTAAACAAAAGGAAATGTAGTTGGTCGCCAGGTGAATGTATGCTGCTTTAGATGATCTTGAGAAAGGAGAGTGGTGTCTGCTGCTGTGCATGTGTAGTAGTGAGCCAAACACATCCCCTTAAAATATAGAACAGAGCCCCCTTATAGTGATTGCTTAGCCATCTTCTTGAAGAATCCCTGTTGCTTTCAGGCAATGTTAAAGGTATATGTGCATGGCAGCTGCACACATGCAGCTTTCAGTGTGAAACACCAGCCCTTACTGAATGGCCCAGGTGTGGGTAGGGAAGACTCTTTGGTATTTCACTTGTGCAAAAGGAGGGGTTACCGCATAGAAATGGGAAAGGAGGCAGCCAAAGCTCAGCTGCAAGAGAAATGCACGCACATGCCTTTATTTTCATTTTGGAAGTTGGGCCGCAGTCATTATCACATGCCAGGGTCACCACTTTGTCTGTGTAATTAAAAGGTATCAAGTGAAATGACATTTTAATCCTGCAAATTCTATGCTCCCTTTTGCTATTTTTTATGATGCATTGTGAAGAACAGTGTGACACCTTGTGTTCTCCTTCCCTAAAAAAAAATAATCTTGAAAATTTAAACATAAGGTTGGTGCCAGACAAAGTCCAAGTTTCAGCAGACTCATTAAAAACACATCCCTACCAAATGTGTATCTGGATTCAGCCCGTTGCTTTTATTTTTCCTTACCAGTGAGCATTGCCATCTCGTTCTCTCCCTTCTTCATTGTTCAGTTTCTAATGCACAATCACCTAGCTTGCCTCCCTCAGCTGCTCACCTGCCCAGTATCTTCCATTTCATGTTGCTGTGCCAATCTTTTTGCACCTATCACACTTCTGTGCCAGCATTGTCTAATTCATAACAACTTGGAACAAATATGTGGAGAGGGGAACAAGGACAGTAGTAAAGTAGCAGATTCACTCCTTGGGCTCAGTCCAAAAGGCCTGGCTGTTTCTCTTAGTTTCCATGGGAAAGATAGGTGTGTGTCTGTGTGTAGAGAAATTTTTGAGGTAGAGGGGATGGCTGTAGGTGTCTTGTATTACTGTTAAGAGGGCATGTGCTTTTATTTAAGGTATGTGCAGATATCGTGTGGGAAGGATACTTCTTTAACAGGACATCCATTTAGCACAGTGTGGGTATATCTGCATCTTTGTACTTACCTCAGACCCTCTCCATAATCTGCATGTTTGCCACTTGATACCTGCACGTCTGAAGGACTCATGGCACCTCAGATATAGTTGTTTACAATGCAGGGAGCTTATAACAACTAAGGAATCATTGTTCATGCTGGAGTGTTTGTTGTCTCAAAGCATCCTTTCACAGTGCAACCATGGGGGTGAGTTAAAAGGCCTTTCTTTCTGAGATGTTACACATACTTGTTGCTGGTTGGGAAGAAGTCCCAAAGTAGCACATGGTACAAAAATAACAGCAGATTACTTGAATACAAAGGCCCCAGCAACATCTCAAGTAGTCAGATGAGCAGACCTTTCTTCCATCTCCTGGAGTTGCAGGAGGTGGCTGCTGCTTTTCTTTTTGCAAAGCCATCTTTACCCAGTTACTCTGAATGTGTGGCACCAGTGGTAGCTATGCCTTTTCCCCAAACTATATACTCTAGGTAACATTCTCTAGTAGGCTCTGTTGATTGAGGATGAACAAATCTCTTCCTTAGATTGCATTTCAAGGGCAGCCCTTTTTCCTCTTGAATGTAGAACACTACTGCTCTCAGCTGCCACCACTCTTACCTTCTCCCTTGCCTTCCTCAATTTCTGCCTAATATAATTTCTAAGCAAATCAGGCAGCTCTGATACTCCATTTTGCTGGAATAACACCTAAAACCCCCAAACCTGAACAGAGCATGCTCCTATATACTTTTCAGCGGATTACAAATATATGTGTGTGAACAAGAATACTGTGCGAATGGAAGAGCAGCCAGTTTGGGTTAAGTAAGAAGTGTGACTAATGCATATGCTAAAGCTAGTTGTTCTCCCCCTTCATATATTATAAGTTGTCTGGTGTGTTTGGAAATTACAAGAGTAAATTTTAAAAACCATCCTACGCAAAGCTTTTGCTGGGAAATATATACACCCAACTATACTATGCGGCTTAGTATACAGGTACATGTAGAAAAGAGGGACTGTCTTCATGCGGCTGGTGGAATATTATCTCCGTTAACTAGTGTTTAAAACATGAGGCACTTATGTGTCAGGAGATGTGGACAGGCTGCCTGTAGATGCTTCATGCCCTTTTTGTTGTAGCACAGGTTTCACAGAAGTTAAAAGTCAGGGTCTTGCTGGATTCTGGCAGAGCCTTTTAGCACTAGCAATGCTCTGGTGGCCATTCTGGTTTGGGAGGCAGCTGTGCCTGCTTTTTATGCCAGTCCATTGCACTTGAGGTGAACAGGAAACTGTTTTCAAAACGGGGTGCATGCTTTAAACAAGTGTCATAAAAGTAGTTACCAGTTTAACCTGGAGTTTGGCCAGAAGCCTGCTGGGACCTTATATTGGTTAAGATCACAGCACACAGCTTATGATCAGAAAGTGCTTGTTCTCTCCTTGTACCCCAGCATGTGAATTAAGTGTCTTAATACGAATCATCCATCTCTTCCCCTACTCCCCAAATTGGAAATGCATGCAAGGTTTATTCATCCACAGCTCATGCTGGACAATTTATTTTTGTTCTTTAGACCAGCCCCATTGGAGCAGTAGGGGACATGGAAAATGATGTACCAAAGCATACAAATTGGTAATGCCCTTACATTTTCACACGGTGTTTAGAATGATTTTCAAAACAGAAATCCTGTGTCTGTCACTTGCACTGTTTCACAGTCTTTTCTCCTAATGAAAACGTTGCTTATGTGGCAGTCAGTTGTTGCACTCAGTTCAGCTGAGGGCCAAGAAGTGCAGTTTCTACATGCCAAATGTCTGAGGTTAAAACAAGTTTAGTTGACTGGGAATTAGGACAAGACAAAAAGGGATGGGATGTTAAGAATGAAGAGTGGAAAAACTGCTTGTAAAATTCTACAATGGTGCAAGGGGAATGCCCATATGGTTAGGAGTCATTGTGAGTACTCATATCTTTAATAATTTTTATGATATGTGATCTCCCTAGCATCCTAAAGTAAATGCAGGGATAATCACTGGCTTTTTTTAAAAAAAACAAACAAACAGGACCTGACTCTCCTACTGAAAACCTAGACCTAGCCATTATGAATGAATTCTACTCACACACAGCTATAGCTTGGCATGGAAAAAAGACACCTTTGCATTATCCTTTGTCAATTTTTGCATAGAGCCCAAGTGAAATGACAAGCATTCTTCAGCATGAAAGTAATCATCTTTAAGACCATTGCCCCATACATCCTGGCCTCCATCCACTTTTTCATTGCTCAAATCTTTTACCACCTTCAAGCTTAAGACATTTTATTTTCTCCACTTCAAATGTAGCTGTCTCTCTAAATCACAGGTGCTGTTCCCAGCTTGGATTTTACTTTTATTAATCATTTTAGGACAAAAGAGGCATCACTTTCCCAGATGGTTAGACCCATGAGAATTTCAGTCTAGGTCCATGTCAAACTGACTGGCTGACGTCTTGTCTTGGTATATAAATATACATATCTAGGGGTTTGAAGAAGTGTTAACTTGGCAGTTGAAAAGTCATGGTTTTGAAGTTAAAAAGAAAAAAAAAAGATAATGGGCTTTGTTACATGAACGTGGAAGTATGAAAAAGGGACAATGGAGTTTAGAAGACCCTACAATTCCCTTTCAAAGTTTTTCAAGGGGTGGGAAACGGGGTGGGGGTGGGAAGGGAGCAAGATTTCCGTATGAACATCCTAGCTTAGCTACCTGTCTGTGACTGTCCATATTGTACTTGTGCGTTTTAACAACTGGTTTACACTGACTGTTGCTGTAAAAGTGAATTTGGAAATAAAAAGTCATTACTACAATATCAAATGAGTTCTTTGTTGAAGGGAAGGAATTGAGACCAGCTGGTGAAGATGTCAAGCCATTCTAGGCATGGCTGGAGTTTTGGAATTCCAGTTCCTAGAAATGTGTGTGTGCTGTTGCTATCCATTCTCAATTGGCCTTAGTCACCATGGCCACTGGTTTAGGAATTTTGGGAGCTATAACCCATTAATATTGGAAGGCCCATAGGTTCCTTACCTTCTCACCTCCAGTATTGTACCTTTGGTCTTTTGTAAATTCTTGCTGTAGCAATAAGCCAGAACATTCCAGTCTGTATGGCACACACGCACTATAAGCTGCATCTCACCTTACAGAAATGGTATGCAGACATTTGTCCTCTCTTTATACTTATCTGTTCAATATATCTACCAGAAATGCAAATGCGGGCTTGCACATTTGTTAATGGCACATCTCTACAGCTCTAGCAAGAACAGCCCAAGAAGAAGACTGTTGGGAGTTGCAATATACCATCTGGAGTGCCAAATGACTCCCCCCCAAACTACACCATCCTGTTACAAGAAAAAGTGTGTCATCTTTAAAATGTGTGTTTTTACCACCACCATGTTCCAACTTTAAACTAGTAATTTAAAAAAAATATCAGTCACACAAACATTCAAAGTTCCTGCTTGCACTCCTTGCTTATAGTCATTTCTTCAACATCTTTGCTAATATTTCATAAATAACTCTTTCTCCCATCATTTCCTAAAGAAGAGATTTAGAACGTTTTTTTTAAACTTTTTAATTTTTTTAATCTTTTTTTTTATAAGCACACATTTGTGCTTTGGCCAACAGAATCAAGACATTAAACAAAGATCAGCTTCTCTGAAGAAAAGCGTTTCTATATAACAAGGACATTACACAGCTTGAAGCAGGAAAAGAAATATTTACAAAATACAAGGTGGGTTTTTTGTGGATTTTTCCTTTATAACGCTAAGAGGGTTATTCAGAATTTTCAACCTTATAAATAGAAAAGCACTTAATGCAGAGGGATATGGTAGCATTGGGTTTTTCCTTTTTTAAAAAAGAAATTAAACTAGAACAGAACCAAAAACATTCAGTAATGTTGAAAATTGTGAAAAAACCCCAACCATTAAGCAGTTTAGCTACTATTTCGTTACGATTACAAAATGAGAAAAAATGTTTTTTTCCTTTTTGGTGATGTGATTAATACAGAAGACAGGCGCAATGCTAACAACAGGACAGGGACCAACAGCCACACCGCAAGGGTCAGAAAAACATTACAGATGGATCGGTGTGCAGAATCTGGGAGTCACAGGGGATGGAAGGTGATGGCAGCGGCCTCTTTAAATCAAATCCAAATCGGTTGAGCTTAGTGATAAAGTCAGCCCAAGAGGTTCTCAGGAAAAGGAAAGAAAACCTAACTGAGAAGGTTGTTTTTATGTAAGTTGTGTGTGTAAGTGGAGTTACATAGTAGTGGTGAAAAACAAAGGTCTATCTTTTCCTGGGGTGGGAAACGTACACTTCATAGCTTCAAAATGTAGGATGTCATCTCAGATAATGCATAGACTACATGCTTCTATCAAGAGCCGAAGAAAAGAAACAATACTGAAATTATACACTCTCACTACAATATGGCTTTGTGAATCTGGGGCGACAAGTTGTTGACTCCTGTGACATTCTTCCCAGTACTTAAGGCTCCACACTACTGTACTGCAATCTAGCAGCAGCAGATACACAACCTACTGCAACTTTCAAACTAACAGGCAGAATGCAAAACTAAAAAGAAACACACAAATGTTAAGAATTAACAGCAGGTAAAGGGGAAGGGAGAACCACAAATCACATCTAGCAAAGGAAGCCTTTAAAGGTGTTCTGTCATGGAAAACGTCTCCTTTTGAAATGCTCATCCATCAACCTTTCTCCCCACCCCACCTTTAACTTGCTATGTATATTCATTTATTAAAAAATAAAATCCTGAACAACAACAGTATGATCTGAGTGCCCAAAAATCACATCCAGGCTGATGATGGGACATTGCCTTGAACAACCAAGAACACTTCTTCCTCTTTAACGTGGAGAGAGAGAGAGGGGAGGGGGAAAGAGACTTGAAAGCAGCAACAGACAGCAGAAAGGATGAAGGCAGCACAAGGTGAGGTAACTTGGAGAAAAGGAGCTCCTGCAAGGGCAAGTGGGAAGCCATCCCTTAGGGAACCAAGTGATTGAGAGGAGGGGGTTTGCATTGCAAGTGCTTTCTAGTGCCAGTGTGGGCCCATGAGCAGAAGAGAGAGAAAAAGAGTGTGAAGGGAGTTGTATTAGAAGACGTCACTTTTCACCACTAATTTCACTCCATTAAAATCTTAAGGGAGAGGGAGGGCACAGTGATGGTGGTGGGTGAGGAGAACAATACATGGCAATAGCAAAAGTAAAAAAAAAAAAAAAAGGGGGGGGGGGAGAAAGGAAAGAAACCCCCTTTTGCCAGAGAATGAATTCCAGGGCCAACCAGCCAGTTTTCACCCCCAATGTTTGAGGAGTGTTAAGAATGGGGAAGGGGAAGGGGAGACAAGGTTGCTCTCCTCATCAGACCAACCAGCACTGGATAAGGTGTGCGTGACAAGTTAACATGGAAAGAAAGGGAGAAGGGAAATAAAACAGTTTCTAAACTCCTTAAATTCACTAAAAACTGTGAAAAATTCCCGGCAGGATGTTTGAATATCAAACGCAGATTTCAGAAGCTTTAATGCCAAAAGTTAGTTTGGTGGATTGCTTTTTGCTCTCATTTTCCTGTCCATCTCTTATCTGTGGGCCGGCCGCTGCACTGTGGCTGCTGCCCCTGCATTCCGGCTCTTGAGGCAAGCAAAGGTGGGTGAGGTGGGGGCTCCGTCTGTTTCTCGGGAGGGTTTGCCGCCGGATGTGCGTCGTGTGCATCGGGATGACCGGTCCTGGGGATCTGAATGGTCCTCACACTCCGTCTTGGGGTTGTAGGAAAGTGGGAAGCTGCGTCGCTCCCAGGGCTGTACAGTCTGAAAAGCAAAAGGCAGCCAGTCAGCAGAGCTTTTGTGCTCACCTGATTTCACATGCTGTACCACTTACAAAGCTGGTTCTCAAAAACTTTTGACCCTCCAGATGTTTTGGACCTTAGCACCCAGAATCCTCAAAATTACTAGCATATCTCTATGCAGGACAGGCAGCAGGCAACCTGGATGGCATGTAAGCTGAAGCCAACTCAAAAAAATGAAGCCCATGTTTCCTGAGAAAGATGCTACCTTCAGGTAACAGGAAATAAATCGAAGCTGAAAGGATGGGGACTTGTACAGGAAAGCTTCCCCCATGGCTACTTGCCAGAATTGTAATTAAAAATCATTAGAAAAGATCTCCCTGCTTCTGCAATCCTCTTGCTCTCCAGTAAGCACAGAATGGTCAAGAGGGGCAGGGGTGGAGGGTGTTCAGTAGTTCTACCGTAGGTCCAGAGGTGTTAAATGAGTCAGCGTAGCATAGTTCCACATATGAAACTACATTTGGCCCTCTGTATCCACAGATTCAAGCACCCACAGATTGAAAATATTCAAAAATTAATAAAAAGCAAACCTTGATTTTGTCATTTTATATAAAGATCACCATTTTACTATCCATTGTATTGAATGGGACTTGAGCATCCATCGATTTTGGTATCTATGGGGGTTCGAGAACTAAACAACGGGTAAGAAGAGTCCACTGTACTATGCAACACAGCCATGCAGGATTGCAACCACTGTCTGCTAAGTTTACTAAGGAGCCTTTGCTGATAGTTTGTCAAATCGCTACCAGGTTGGTTGCCTCTAGTCACATGCTATTGTGATATTTTGAAAGAAAAAAAGCCTAGGAAGGATAAGACTCTACCAAAGCTATGCTGATTCCTCTTCAGCAAGTCTTTCTGTTCTGTGTGACTGATACATTTTTCATAAATAATGCTTGCTGCTTGTTCATCCAAAGAGAGGTTAGGTCAATTGCCCTGTAATTCTCGTTTCTCCCACATCCTTCTCTAAACATTACATGTTACTTCAGCTGTTTTCTAGTTCTCTAGTAGGGAGGCCAAATTTAGGAACATGTATTTTTAACTAAATCAGTTATTTCACATTTATTTTATATTTTGAGTTATTTCTGGATGCTGACCAGATTTAGTGTTGTTGCTTTTTAAAGATCCTCAGCTTAACAACATGACAACTTAGTATCTTGTCATCTCTTGCTTCTTCCAACACTCTTTCCAAAAATATCAGATCATAAACTGGTCCTAAATTCTCTGCAGTAAAGACAAAGAATTCACTGAGTTTCAGTGCAAATTGCCGAAGTCTCGCCTTCTGTAGCGTACTTTGTATGCCAACTTACTTTGAACCTCCTTGCTACATGATAAATCAAGTGCTCCTCTGGCCCTTTCCTACTTCCTACATTTTTAGGGGAAGCATATTCTCCATAATTTTGCCCCCACCTCATTAACTGTCAATTTTAAAACATTTTTGCCAGAGTATGTGTTATTCTCTCCTTACTTAAGAGATCCCCTGAGCATCTATGATAATTTTACGTAATGAAAATAATTTTGAAAAGGTTGATTTCACTTTTTTAAACTACTCCTGATTTTTTTTTAAATGAAGCTTCCTCCTTCAAAATTAAATTCAATTGTATCAAGCATCTTTTAGCAGTTTCCATCTACATATACATTCAATCCGACGACAATGTGATTGGTGTTTCCATTTAGTTTGACACTAGGTACTGCTGACCCTTAGTTTTGAGTCCAGGTTCACCTCCCGTCTGGTTGCTTTTGTGATCAGCTTTTCTAAGCCTGGATTTATTTTCTTTTTCCTCATTACCTTTATGTAAACATGGATTGACACAAAGATAACTGAAACCACACTTTCATGTTAAAATGCCTAACAATTTTTTTTTCTATCTCAAAAATACCCTCAACATTTTTTTCATCATGTGTGACATCATTATGTTCCCAGTACCAGTGTGCTTGGCCATGGAAATCCACTGGGTGGCCTTTGACAAGCAGCACATCTCACTCTGGAGGCAAAGGTAAGCCTCCCTGAACAAATCTTGCCATGAAAATCCCTTGATTGCCTTAGGGTTGCCATAAGTCAACAATGACTTGGAGGCACACAACAACAACTAAATTACTTTTCAGGCCTGGCACTGCCACACACAATTCTGATCTTTTCAAGTTTTCAAGTTTTCTGGATTCTACAGGCTCCTTTTGGCATAAAGAACCTCACCTAGTATGCTGTTGCCTTTTCTTTCTGGAGTAGTTTTTTCTTCCATTCAGAAATAATAATAACATCCCATTGCTTTATTCTATTCACTAGGTTTCAGTTAACCTCATGTATCTATGCTCTTATTTACAGTGAAGGACACCATCTTGGCTTAGCTATTGAACTTGGCTACTGAACTTTAAAACTTTTTGTTGTTATGTGCCTTTGAGTCAATTCTGACTTACAGAAACCTTCTCATAGGGTTTTCTCAGTAAGATTTATTCAGAGGGTATTTGCCACTGCTTTCCTTTTAGGCTTGAGAGTATGTGACTTGTCCAAGGCTACCCAGTGGGATTCTATGGCTCAGTAAGGATTCCAACTCTGTTCTCTTGAAGCCCTAATGCAACACATAAACCACTACCCCACACTGACTCTCAATTAACTTTTAAACTAGCCAATAACAAATGTTGTCTTGGTAGAGGACAAAGCTTTAAAAATATATAAACCTCAAATGATAACTAGGGATACCACATAATAAAACCAATGCAAATAGGATATGTACGCTTTCATATTTTGTGTCCCAAAGCTTTTGTTAAGATGGCTGTTGCAGATTTTTGTCTCTTTTTCTGTCTAGAAAATGAATACCTACCCTAACCAGAAGCAAAACAAAACTCTATATTTGTAGGAAAAGGTCCCTCCCCAATATTCTGTTCACTTCCTTAAAGAGACTCTTGTTCTGTAAGAGGACTACCCAGCTTTTCCAAAGCAAAACTGAAAAACAGACAAATAGTCCACAGGACCCCATTAATGCAGTGCTAAGCCAAAGGCCATAGACCACTTCCTTAAGAGACCAGAAAGGAACCCACCACTCACCTGTTCATCAAGGCCAGATTCTGGTGTGGAACAACGTGTATCCTCACTGGACAGATGTCGCATGGACTCCCGGGAAAGAGGGGTGTGGGGACCAGAGAAGAGGTCAGGACTGATGGGACTGCGTGGCGAGTGGGTATGGGAAAAGTCAGAATGGGAGTAGCAGTTGCCAACATCAGGTGATGCCGGTTGTGGGGTTGATGGGTTCCCCAGCTGTGGGGTTGTCCGTCCATCTGATGATCTGTAAGACCTGAAATTAATTTTTCAAAGTGGCAATCACTATTTTTTTTTTTAAAAAAAATACACCTGTACACGTTGAAAGCCTCATCCAGAGATCACATCAAGAGAATGAGAAGCAGCTAAAGATCACTAGATTTAAGCCCCTGTTATGGCAAAAACATACACCTTCAGCTAGTCTTTCTCCTAGCTCACACAATGCAGATTTTTTTCACAAGCTGTTAAGGACACAGCTTGGGAAGAAGTTATTTTGGAGGTCTTTTCTGGAGACTTCACTGCCTATGTTCCTTGCACCACCTCCTCCTCACACATAATCCTGCTTTCTCAAAAGATTCTGCCTTTTCTTCCTGGCTGCTCCCTATGCTCGAAGCTGCCTCCTGAACACCTCTAGGATGCCTTTCTCCTTCAAATCACTTCCAAAGGTGACCTTTTCCACCAAGCCTTTAAGGCACGACCTGTATGCTCTCATATTCCAATGCCAATAAACCTAAACACATATAACAGAAAAATGCACATATAAAGGTCTTATTTTCCCATACTCCATGGCATTTGGTATGCACGGTGCCTCTTTAAAACTCAGTATTTAGATACAACTACTGGTTAACAACCTAGCCCACATATCTGGAGCTGGATACAGTGGCCAGCACCCTGTATGGCTCAACATTGTGTAGTAATTCTGCAAGCTGAACTACACTTTGTTGTTAATTGTTACATTTGTTTTTAATTTATATAGAGATTTTGTAGCACCTTTGAGACTAACTGAAAAAAGATGCTTTCATAGACTTTAGACTACTTCTTCAGATGCTTATGGTGGAATGGAAACCAGGGACAGACAGGAGTGGAGGAGTTTAACTGAAGAAAACTGAAAAGGAATGTTGGCTACTGCAGACCAGTTAGAATTGTTACTCTTTAAAACTCAATACTTAGATGCAACTACTAGTTAACTACCTAGGCCACATATTTGGAGCTGGATACATACAGTGGCCAGCATCCTGTATAGTTCAGCATAATGTAGTAACTCTGCAAGCTGAACTACACTTTGTTGTTAATTGTTACATTCACTTCGGCCTATGATGACCCCATGAATGAAAGGCCTTCACAGCCCTGCGCAGGTCTTGTAAACTTAGCTTGTGTCTATCTACCTACTTTTCCTACTCCCTCCTACTTTACCAAACATTATTGACTTTTCTAATGAGTCATGCTTTCTTATATGTCCAAAGTACAATAGTCTCAGTTTAGTCATTTTGGCTTCTAGGCAGAGCTCAGGCTCGATTACTCCTGAACTCATTTATTTGTCTTTTTTGGCAGCCCACGGTATCTTTAGAACTCTCCTCCAGCACCACATTTCATATGAGTTGATTATCATTACATTACACTACAGCTGGACATTCACTGACCCTCCACACTTACATTATCTGCTGCTGAGGTCCTTTGGAGGTCTCAGCAAATGATGTTAAACTGTTTCGCATCTGGCTACATGGACATAACTGTCTCTCTGATAACCCACACTCTCCATGTGACACAGAATGGCTGCTGGGGGCAGTGGTGTTGCAGCAACTCCACAGTTAAGTCTAGGGGGGCAGGGGACTTGATGACACCAAGAGAGGGGAAACCACTCTCTACAACCAATAAAAAGACATATGCAGGAACAAGGCTGACATACACGTGCTTATGCCATAACAAGATGTCCACCAGTTTCTGAAGGCAACCCCTTCTATTACCTACAATAGGCACCATTCAGTTCCAGAAAAACCTCTTTCCACACCCTCAACTACATTCACACTCCTGAACCACCAAGTCATCTGTACTTGACACAGACAACAACCTGTACAGCAAGACTGCTACTCCCATTCTGCTGCTTAAGAGGAAGCCAGCCCTACCTGCTGCCCCGTCGCTGAGGTGGCATACTTGTACTCCACAGCCACCTCGCTCGCTCTGTCTCCTCACATTTGGCATGGAGAGTGGCAAAGGCTGCATCAGACAGATCCTCTATCTGGAAGAGCAATAATGGGAGATGAGCACTGAAAGAGTCTCCAAATGTTTTAATGATTCAGAAGGCCCTCTAAAAGCACTCCAGGACCCTTTACAGGAAGATGCTGGACAACTCTCCTGTCTGTCCCCAACCCACCAAGAAAAAAAGAGGCTCTTGCATTAGAGGTCTGCCCCAGTTTCCCTTCATGCAGCATGCATGTGTGGCTGGGAAAAGATCAACAAGGCAAATCCATGGGTATCTGAAATGACTTGTAATAATTTAGACTGGATTTGCATTAACTCAAAATCTTGCAAATTCAAGATCCTCTGTACACAACAAGTGCCCAAAGCATGAGACAGTTCAGTCATGGAACCATAATCTTGCTTTTCTTTTACAGCAGGATCTACTGTCAGAGGGTGATTAACTGCTGAGCAGGTAGATTTTCATTGTGCCCTAGAAACTGATTTGGCCTCTCACAAGGAGATGTGCTGAGAATTCCCTGCCTTCTCCTAGCAAGGAGAGGCCACAAGCAGAAAGCATGTGGATGTTTAGCACTGACTACTTAAAGAGCATAAGCCACAGAGCTAGAAGGCATAAAAGGAGTTCCCTACATCAGTATGTCAGGTAGTGATATTATTCAAGTGTTCAGCAATTAATGAAATTAAATAACATTCGGATTAGAGATAGCCCAAATTATGTATATGAAATAAACTTTTCAAAACATGACATTTGTCCATGTTTGCTTATTCTCCATAGTAGGAAAAAAGGGAGAGCAGCTTCAGAGTGCCCAGAAATACATTTATGGAGCCCAACATGTTTCAATACCTCTGGAACATAACCAACTAGAGTGTATAACTTCCAGTTTGGTTGCATGGCAGTTTTTTGCAAGCACCCTTGAAGCCAAAAACTCATAACTTTATCTTAAAAGAAGTCTTGAGAAAGATATGTAAAGAACACTGGCTCTAATATAACTGTGTGCCTCTTGAGCAGGGCTGGACTTGAGGCTCTCTCAATGTTGATAACTACCATGCTGACATGGGCTGATGGGGACCTAAGTCCAATAACATCAGACTGCTACCTCTTTCCCACCCTTGATCTACAGGATTCCTTCTACCTTTCATTGCAGGAACTTGGGAAAGAGTTTTTGGTAAAGAACAGCATACAACTGCTCAAGGGAAAGGAAAATAAAGAGAGTAGATGAGGAATCACATAATTTTGCCACACACTGAATGGTCTGTCCCCCATTACAAGGAAGCTTGTTCATTTCTCTGCAAGCAGACTAGAAACAAGGCTGAATCTCTTCCTCCTTCACTACAGCTAAGTTTTTCCCCCCTCATTTACTCCAGGGGAGTAAATTCTGTGCACAAGGGACTCAGAAGACAAGGGGATGACCTTACACAATCACTAATGACTGGTAAGACATTATCACATGGTTTAAAGAAACAAAACAGCCACCCTCTCCTAGTAAAATGCTTCTGCAATACATCCCTCACATGACTGTATTTCTATTCAGCCACATCCTCTTAAATCTGACAGACATGTACACCCTGGGGTGGGGTAAGAAAAGGAGGCACATTCACCAAAAGCTTCATCAAAGGGAAAAGGCATAATTTAGACAGTGGGTGGCTTTCTCTCCACTGTCAAAATGATGTGCACAGTTCACACAAGCCTCTTTTCACTACCCTCTGTCCAAATCCCAGAAAGATTTGTCTTTCAGGCAGTCCAGTGCCATAGTTCAGGCAGGAATCACCTCAGTTTAAAAGACTGAGGCATGTGCCTGGCCCATTAGGTTCCCTTCCAGGTTCTACAGAAGCTTGTTGAATCATTCTAGAACCTTCTACAGTAGGGGCAGCTCACAAGTGGTTTGTCTGCACAGAGGACATATAATGAAAGTTAGAACTGAGTAGTAGAATAAAAGATTCAGAGTGCCCTGTTCAGATCAACCAACAGAAAATTGACTTAGGCTCGATATCTAAAATCTCTACTTAAAATAATGTTTGATTCAACAAAAACAGATGTTTCAGGCATATATATTTTCAGAAAAATATAGCTCCAATCAGCTAAATATTGGTGATGATGCTTCCTTGGATATGTCACGGTCATTCCTATCTACGTGGACATATTGTAACACTAGTTTTGTAATTTGATATTTGTAAATAGATATGTATTTTTAAACCAGACTGATGTGACCTGGAACTTAACTGATACTCAACATTGTTATCAATCCAGCATGCTTTTCTGTAGGTAAATGACTCACACTACAAGGCTTCAAAGGAAAATATTTACCATTCACTGTTCAACATTCAGAAAATCTGAGTCATGAACATGTACTCTACAGATGACAACTCCAAGTAATTGTTTTAATTCATATGCCTAACCTAGTGTTGTTGATATACCCTAATATTGGCTGACTGATATGCTTAGCCCACATTCATACCCTATGTATTACTCTCCCTGTTTCACCCTAACTTCTTTGTATTTGTATTTTTAAAATTTGACAAAAATATTTTAAAACAGCGTAGAGAAACATTTTCAACATTAAATATTGAAAATATTATTAGTAGTAAGCCCTTACTTGAAAATTAACACAGGGTCACCTTTATGGAAAAATGCTCCTTAGGACCACTTTGCCTGGCCTCTTTCACATTATCCATATCTACAACAAGCGCTTCACAAAACCAGAGAAAATCTTTCGGATTTCTCATGAGGATGACTTTCTCAGGAATGTTTATTTTTTTTGTGCTCTCATTCTATCAGCACATATCTTATAATGGACATCATCTTGCAGAGATTAGTTTGTCTAGATGTCTTTTTTTTAAGTGTCTTTGTTCCACTACCTTCTGTTCTGGCCCAGCAGGAATGAGCTCAATTTGAACTATTTGTGGATGCCCAGAGACAAAACCGTCTCTCAGAAAACTCAGTGCAGCAATTCTACAAATCTATCCATTCACGAGGTAGGAAGACATTTTCTCTGGTGTTCATGTGCATTATGAAGTTGGGCAGAGAGAAATTTTGTTGTATATTGCAGTAATGACCCACAGCTCCACAGTGATCTCTTGTTCTGTGTTTGGAGAAAAAAATGTCCAATACATATCACTAAGGCTGCATCAACTCTGTTTTTTTGTTTGTCTGATGAAGGTTTGTACCTAATGGATGAACATTCTCCTTTAATAAGGCAGTCTTCTACACTGAGACTGTTGCTGAGGATTGTCTTGAGTACTTGGTCCGTTGATCCTGTTGGTTAATAATACAGCATTTCTAATAGGATACAGGGGGCTTTGAGAGCTGAATTTTCAAGGCTAGTTAGATGGCAGCAGCAACAGAAGAACATGCAGTCACTTTAGCTTCCTTAGGCATCAGTCTGTTAGCTGGAAGGTACCTTCTTTCTTTGGAGGTACATCTTCAACTTCAGCTCTATTCTTATCAAAAAGGCAAATAAAGCACAGGTGCATTATGAGGCGCTGTTGCTTCTACCCTGGGTTGCAACCCACAACACATTTAATTGTTCTAATTTATTTCCTGGTTCACTGGCCTGAGCCTACACAATATTTTTGTCTTCTGGTGGCATGTTCCAAGAAGGGTAGCTACTCTTCCAAAGACAATGGCTTCATAGCACACTACAAGAGTCCTTGCTACTGCACATATAATTTTCTAAGTTTTTTGAACTCTAGAAAACTAATTTTTGGCAATCAGATTTATTGCTTTCACATATCAACACTAACTGGCCACTGTAAAGATCCGAAAGACCTGTATATTACACATGCCTTTGAAAATGTAGGATAAGGGTCATGATTAGCCTCTTTCTGGATCCTATTACATTCCATCCCACTCCCAGATCTGGGCAAATATGCTTTACATCTGAGTATTTATTATCACTCTGTACTGCATCTGAAGATGTGGATTTATATCCAGAAAAACTCATGCAAAAATAAAAACCAGTTAGTCTTAAACCTGCTGCCACATCTCTTTTTCTTTCTTTTTTTCTTCCTCCTTTCTCCTTTTTATGCGGCAAGAGACTAACATGGCTATTTCTTTGAATACTCTTCAAAAGTTATTTGTCCTATGTACCTCATGGTAATTTGGAAGTTTGTGCTTTGGAGATACATACTGGTGAAGAATACATCTGGCTTGCAAGAATCTCTCATTTCCCACCTTTCCTAGTGAGTGGGACAGTGTTGGGATACTGATGCTTTTACCTCATGGAATCCTCCACTGTTACAGAGCTTGTCGTTGCTTGGAGAAAAAAGAGGCAGTGTACCTGTTGCAACCACTGTGTCACCTGTAGTTTAGGAAATGGCAAGAGTTGTTGCTCATTTTGTCCTTGGCTTCTTACTAAAGTTTATTAAGTCACCTAATGGTTCATTTACCACTAATAGCACAACGTGAGCCAAAGGAGCCTTTGTTTTTGATGAGAAGGATGAGGTCAATCTTCTTGACCTCTGCTGTGGAAACTCAGATGCCCAAGGATCTGGCCAAGAATACTGGAGCTTAAGATGCTGGCATCCAAAATTCTGTTATGACCAAATTCCTTCCTCTTACATCAAGTGAGCTTACCAAAAATTCACACAAAAAAAAACATACAGTGTCACCAACTCTTCTACTATCTACATGTTTTAGTTGGGTGCTCAGCTGTGTATATTTGATGGCTGTCTGATGAAGATAAAAGCTGAAAATTCTCCAGAGACAATGTGAAGTCGAAGGCTTTCACAGCCGGCATCCATAGGTTTTTGTGGGTTTTTCAGGCTGTGAGGCCGTGTTCTGGAAGAATGTATTCTTGATGTTTCACCTGCACCTGTGGCTGGCATCTTCAAAGAAAGAAAGAAGATCTTCATCTTCTCTGAAGATGCCAGCCACGGATGCAGGCGAAATGTCAGGAATACATTCTTCTAGAACATAGCCTCACAGTTTGAAGAACCCACAAAACTTATCTCCAGAGATACTCATAGCTTAGATATCTACAGGGGACAATGCATATCTGCCAGTTACATCAGAGAATGAAATATGGCGACATATTTCTAAAGTATATCTAATTATTCAAGAATATGTATTACTTTTCAGCATCCTTCTTTGTGTATCTCAATCTGCATTCCAGTCATATATGAAATGTGGGAGCAAGAACATAAAATTCCACAACTATGTTTGCTGAGTTTCAAATAGACTGCAATTAATCATCATTCAATCGATCCATCTTTATTACTGTCTATGACCAGCAGTATAAAAAGAAAGACTATTCAACAATTTTATAAAAAACAAAGAATAAGAGCAAGGAATATAAGTCATCATTAGCAACTCAAGTTCACTTGTTCTCAAAAATGCCTGTTTAGATGCCACTCATTCTTTTACATGTCACTTAATTTGTTCTCATAATGAACTCAGGTAGTGAATGTTGCCATATATGTAACCAAAGTGGGGCCCATGAAGAAGAGGGATATAGCCAAATGCTTGGGTGAACCCTCATGTTTGCAGAACTTAATTTTTGTTTTAAAAAAAAATAGACAAACAAATCTGATATGCACTCTCCCCTTGCTCAAGGAGCATAAGAATTGAGCATGCTCAGTACCCAGAGACTACAGAGTGATAGTTAGAACAAAAAGTAGATGAAGGAGGCAGGGAGATAGTGTGAGTGCATTTATGCACATGTATGCATAAGCAAGCCCCTGCATGGTTTGGTTGGCAGCATTTTGCTGCAGATCCCCATCTGTGTCATAAGAAATAGTACAACTTCCCCTGCCACTTCAACACATCATGAGATTTTATGCTGGTGGCAAGCCTTCTCAGTGAGGACAATCTGACTGCCATGATTATCCATGGATGAAACCATTATTCATTATGCTCACATAAATGGAAAATTGAGTATTGGAACTCCCATTGTACACAGACATTGCCTAAAGTCCAGCTAGGTATCTCAACAATTTCTTGGATTTCTCCTACAGCCGCATTTTCATTATCTTGGTTTTTGAGACTGTAGGGTTTTTTTTATTTGGCTCCCTAGAAGAAATTGAAGAGATTATGTCATAGTCTCTGTCCTTCTGTACTCCATTTTTGTCAATCATCAGAAGCATCGTGGAATGCAGAGAGCTCTGGATTCCTTCAATTCTGCTTTAACCTTGAGGGTTTAAAATGATTTCCAAGCCTTAGCTCTTTGGCAAATGCTTACACACTTCTCCTGCTTGGTTTTTTTGTTTTGTTTATGGGTTGTTGTTTTTTGGCCAGGAGTGACCACAGGCTGTGGATTATCTGATGTCTCACTAGCCACTGCAGAATTATCACTACTAGAGCCAACAAGGCTTTCCTTCAAGAGGGAATGGAGGGAAAGCCATCCCCATGAAAGCCAAGGCTTTCATGCCAGAGTGCCTTCTCTTTTAATTGCTATTTGTTCTGTTATTTTAAGTGAATTTGTGACACACACCTGAACAACTAACTGCACTGTGCTCTCTCCTCCAAGGCAAGCCAGGTGGATCACGCAGTCATGCAACTGACCTTTACCCCCATGTTCTCTAAAAAAGGAACAGTAGCCACAAGGAAATATAACTGAGTTTCCCATGGAATGAATTCTGGGCATGTGTTTGAAGGCAATTAAAAACCTTTCTCATTTTCAGCAGCCACTTATAAGGCACAGAGCGGAACTAGGTTGCCTGATAAAGAACTCTTTCATGGAAGGAAGAAAAAGGAGAAGAATTATATTAATCCTGCAATGGTTTTAGGATTGGGAAAATGACATTCTCAGGACAGATTCTGCTATTCTCCTCTGGTGAAGCTTTTTGCTCCTCCATTTTGGAAGAGCACAGATAGGTAGGTAGTAGGAAGATTGGGGGAGGAGGGAAGAAGAGTCTCCACATGCCAGCATTTCATCTGTGGGATTACAGAGAAACCACAAAGGAGAATCATCATTAATTACCTCTTCGCTGTCTTCATCTGGGTTCACCTTCAGAGCACCAATATCCACAACACGCCAGCTGCAACACAGGTCAGCAAAGGACAGTAAATAAGAAATGAGAACCAACCAATACCCCAACACTGAGTATGCTTGGAACAAGTGGGTGACAAAAAAGTATAAAGAAATGAAATGCCTCCTAGTTATGGGAAAGGTTTTGAATTTGCCCTGGTGGCGCAGTGGTTAAATGCCTGTACTGCAGCCACTCACTCATAAACCACAAGGTTGCGAGTTCAGTACTAGCCAGGGCTCAGGCTTGACTCAGGCCTGCATCCTTCTGAGGTCATTAAAATGAGTACCCAGCTGTTGGGGGGCAATGCGCTTAAAGTTGTAAACCACTTAGAAACCGCGTAGCATGGTATAAAGCAGTATATAAATGAAGCTGCTTTGCTTTAAAAAGAGAACAGATGTTACTTTTGCAAACAGAAAGGTGCATTGGACACTTCCCAACCATAGGGGTTCCATTCTACCCCTCCCCATGGATGGAGGAAAACGCAGACAGTTGCGGCCCATATTATTCAATGGGTGGTGATGTGTCTGCGTTAGCTGCTTATTGCTGCATCAGACTCTTTGTCTAAATTCGTCTATTCCTCCCCTATTAACCTAGTATTACTTTCTCAAGGCTCCTCAGTCTGCTACTCTCCACCTATGTTCAATTACAACTCCCATCATCTTCAAGCAAAATATCAACTTATCTGGAGAAGATGTCCTTTGACTGGGAGGTGCTCTTCAAGGCCTTTTACAATACTTTTCCCCAACTTCACTAATCAGAAGACTTTTGTAAAAAAAAAAAAAAGTTTTGCTGACTTTAATGACAATACATCAACAAGAACTAATACCTGAACCATAATGGGTGATAAAATGGCTCCATGTATGCAACTGGCAAAAATGGGGTGGAGAAGATGACATGGAGCCCACATCCAACAATGGGGCTTACCACTGCTGTTGGCAGCAGGCAACTGCTCTTGGTAGCTCCTCTCCCTCTGTGATGTTCTAACAATGTCTCAGAGAAGCTACTGCCACTACACTTTCCCTAATTCTGCTAAGTACAAGTAGCAGTGACATAGAAAGAATGCCTTCCTTTGTCCTGAGCCCCTCTCCCCTGTAAGTAGCAATGCAGACACAGCAACCAACAACCTATCCAAGCTGCAGCCTCCCCAAATGTACACAACCTTCTTAATTTCTGTCTCCATCTCTTCCTCCTAACAGCACAATAAAGGCAGGATATAGATCCTTACATCAGACCAAATTGCTAGTCCTTGCAAAATTTCTTGGCAACTTGGTATGTGGCCAGTGCATCCACTATTTATTAATGTAAAAGACCATCAAGAACAATAAGAAACTGTATAAGACGCCCAGTATAAGGAATATAATAGGTCTGGTTCCCACATCTGGTAAATCTGTGTCAGTTAGTAAGTATTACAGTTCTCTTCCCAGTCTCCCAAGTATGGCTATTCTATATTCTGGAGTTTATGCAAAAGAATGGTTATGGCCTTAAGTGATCAGGACTCAGGCCCTCTCAGAAATTCCAAGATTGGGATCTGTGGACAACTAGTGGCCAACCACAGAGTGTCTGAAAGACAAAACTAAAAAAATAAAATAAAAGTAAGTGGGCACCTGATTTAATTTCAACACCAAAACCCTTTTCTAAAGTGCTTTACCAAGCACCCAAGCAATTTTCAAGTGGTATTTGCAAAGGAGAGAGTTTGAGAACTGCTGTAAAGGAACAGGGTAACTATGAAGTCTGAAGATGGGCATCTCTGTACATACCTCGGTGTGATGATTTCCTTGTACTGCAGTTTTTCTACCCGGGTGGTCGCAGCAACGGACATAGGGATGACAATGTTGTTAATGTCAAAAGAGCTTTCCCCTCTCCTCCTCCTTGGTTGCTGCTGTAAAAGAAACACAGAAGGAACAAACAAAGGAAAGGTGAGACAAGGAGGAAACAATACTAAGATCAGACAGTATCACAAGGGAGGCAGGTGCCTGTTGCCTGTTCAGGTGTCTTCCCCCTGTCTAATGACTGGGAATGCTGACATAACTGCTCCAATAGCCAGAGCCACAGAAGAGATACAGGGGGAGGGGTGTGTGTGGTACCACAGAAAATAGCACCAGAATTACAATTTCTGGCTGGCAATATTCACAGCTATCAAAGCACATTTCAAATTCTTTGTTAGCACTGACAAGATTGACAGTCCTGAGATATTTTCTTAATACTGATTGTACAAAGTCAACCCTTGCTTCTGGAGTGGCACCTAGTATACTGGGGAAGAAACAGTACTTAAGAGAAGCAAATAAAGGCACGTGGAGAAGAAAAATCTGCCTTGCAGAAGCCTTACCCAACACAGTACCCTCCTGATAGTACAATTTCCATCATGCTCAGCTAGCATGGCAAATGGGTGTTTTGGCTAGGGATGGTGGAGTCCTACATATCTGGAAGGGATTAGGATGAGATTAGCTGTCTTCACACCATCTTTGCAGCCAAAATGCAAAGTTCCAACTGAAAGATTATCAGGATCCACCACTGTCAGCATTAGAATACAGGTAATGGTTCTCTTGTCTCTTTACAGTTCTCTGCCCATGTTCCATACAGTGAACATGACCAAAATCAATGTCAAATGAACATCACTAAACTCCCTGTATATATAACAACAATAATAATAATAATAATAATAATAATAATAATAATAATAAATTTTATTTATATTTCCTGCCTCTCCCTACAGATCGAAGGATAACAATATAAAGGATTGTTAGACCTAGATGTTATTGGATAATGTTCTGATAGAACATTTTGCTAAACATCTGTCTGAATCTTAAAGGAGACTTCTCAAAAGTACTGAGATGAAGCCAGATCTGCAAACCGTACATTTCCAAATGTAAAGATCTACCTGCTCCTAAGTCTCAACAACTGCTTGTTTTCCTACATGTCCTCTTAAAATGACAGCAACAGGAAGCTTTTAGATATTCTACACATCTCACCTCACCAACTTACATATGAATTTTACAGTGATCACCTTGAATGCCTCCCAATTCCACCTCTCCACTGCCTATCTTCCTGAAGAACATCTTCCCTGGCTATGCCATCCATCCATCAATGTGCATCATCTTTTTGCAACAAACTCACAAGTAGATACTTCTAGTAGCTTCCCAAACTCTGCTTCACTAATTGTGGAACAACTTTCTAAAGCACTTTAATGACTTGCCAACTGTCATCCAATTTCTGTTGTTTTTTAAGAGTTAGGAATTCCACCTGCACTCCAGCAGCCACTTTTCAAGTACAATTCACAGACCTGTTTTGTTGCCACTGAACTGCATACAGTGAGCTCTTGGTATCTGCTGGGGTTTGGTCTCAGGATCCCCCATGGATACCAAAATCCATGAATGCTCAAATTCCATTAAATACAATGGTGTAGTAAAATGGTGTTCCTTACATAAAACGGTAAAATTAAAGTTTGCTTTTTGGAATTCATATATTGTAAAAGTATTTTCAAACCATGGATGGTTGAATCTGTGAATACAGACAGGCAATTGTACAGAATAACTATCTTCTTCATTTCCAGCTGAGAAACTAGACCTCTTTCTGTCCCAGATTTAGGGGCACAGTGAAGATCACAGTATATTCAGATCTTGCTTCAGTTCCAACAATTCTGGGAGAAAATTCTGACTTGATTTAAGTTATCTTAATTTTTTTATCATGGCTATATGGGGAAATTCAAACCCAATTCTTAGATTTTAAACCTTTAACATCATACCTAATTTGGGAAGCTCTTAGGATACAGCCAATTAGACTTAAAAGAACCACGGCCACCAGAATTAACATTAACAAAAATAATGAATCCTAACAGGCTTACCATTGTCTCAGTGTTTTTCTCCCCCTCCCTCAATATGAGCGAAGTGGACAAATCTGGGTAAAGACTGAATACATGCATCTGCTGCTGTTAAAAGTACACTTTAATCATACAAGATGACCAAGATAAGAGATTGGCTGCCAAGAGGTGCTAGAGAGGCACTAGGGGATTTACTAGGTCTCATTACAGCCTAGTAAGGTTGGGAAAATAGGATTGTTACACACACAGAAATCCTGGCACTGATTGGCCAAGTGGTGGTCACTTCATATGCATCAGTGGACCCTCTATTATTTAGGCACCTCAGAAGCCCAGTGAGCTATGAACCAATCAGGAAGGAGATGCAAACCTTTTCATTAGTTCCTTCTTCTACCTCTCTAAATCCAACTGCTAGTACCAACTAGAATACAGACAATGAATTAAAGAGGTTTACCTAAGTATTGACTCACCATAACCCAATCAGGTCAATGGGTCTACTCTGGTTGTGACTAGCAGCTGGATTTGGGCCAACATAATCAGAAGACAAAACTCTGCAATTTTATATATATTTGTATACTTTATAAAAACACCCCATGGTCATAATACTATGTGCAAAATATAAGAAGACTGTTTTTTATACCTGCTTGTGCAACTCTTTTTGGAAGAGTTATAGCATGGGTGGAAATATTTGACCCTCCAGATGTTGTTGGTCTGCAAATCCCTTAGACCTTGTCAGTATCACCAATAGTGAGGGATGATAGGTTTGAAATCCAACATTATCTGGAAATGATATGTTTCCCAGTCCTAGCTTACAGTTTTTAGTATTTTTAAAGCTGTACAAATACTGTGCTTCAAACAGAGAATGCATGAAATAAAAATACTGCAAAGAATGGGAAAAAAAAGAACAAGTGTTTGGTCTTAGTAGCAGCACAACAGGGGGAGTCCAATATAATTTACTTTTCTTCCTTCCCCGTAGTAGCTGCTAAGTTCAGGAACATCCCTGTCTCATGAACAGAATTAGCAAGTACAAATTCAAACTAAAATAACATCTAGGTCTAAAAACATCAAGATCAAAGCTCTATGAAATGTTAATTTCTAAATTCAATACCAGTTTAGTCAAGAAATCACCTCAGTGTGTCCTAAAGCAAAAGCAGCTTCATTTATATACCGCTTCATATCGCACTATGGGATGTCTAAGCGGTTTACAACTGTGAGCTGATTGTCCCCCAACAAGCTGGGTACTCATTTTAGTGACCTCAGAAGGATGCAGGCCTGAGTCGAGCCTCAGCCCTGGCTGGTACTGAACTCGCAACCTTGTGGTCTATGAGTGAGTGGCTGCAGTACAGGCATTTAACCACTGCACCACCAGGACTAAAGATCCTGCCTCTGGCAAACCAAGCCTCCAGGGAAAAGCTGTTCTAATTGATGGGTAACTAGGAACAAACACCTCTCCATGCAGCCTTGAATATGTGCCTCTGTTCATAGAGGCTACCTGTCAAAGCAGTGTCTGAGAGATGAGGGGGAGAGGAAGGATCAATCCATAAAACATCCTACCAAAACTTGGCATCCTGTTGGAATACAATTCCCATTGGATTCAGGCAGAATGGTCAATGATTAAGAATGATGGGCAGTTCTCATGAATACCACCCCGCCCTTGCAGATGGCAAAAAGTGGGA
Source organism: Phrynosoma blainvillii (assembly GCA_026167975.1). Lineage (NCBI taxonomy): Eukaryota > Metazoa > Chordata > Lepidosauria > Squamata > Phrynosomatidae > Phrynosoma > Phrynosoma blainvillii. The sequence continues at coordinate 110,372,427 of JANUYF010000005.1, forward strand.
CCTCAAGTCCCGTTCTTCCTAATAGTGGCAGGCCGCATGCATGACTACGTGCACACGCCACCACTGGGGAGAACAGGGCAGGGCCATCCATGGATGCTCCAATCCGCAGATGGCAAGCCTGCAGTTGTAAAGGGCAGACTGTATGTACAACTGACACAATGGCCTATCCTTTCTTCTCTGCTTACCTCTCCTCTGCCTCCAGTTTCTTCCCTTTCCTGTCATTCTGCACTGATTAGAATCTGCTATATTCCATGGGGCACAGACCCCATTCTCTTGTACTCCATCAAGCAGTGAGCATACTGAAGGCACCAACTAACTAATTATCACCTCATCCCACTTAATACTCCAGGTTAGGAAATCCCCATCTTGCAAAAAAGTAAGCCATCACAGGTAGGTACTTACAGATGTGCTGGAGCTGCCTAGTGAGCTTGCACTGGCAGGGGGAATGCAGGTTTCTGAGGAGGTGGACAACTGCCGTACAAGGGGACTGGGGGCTGTGGAGGCCATAGCACTGGACAGATAACTTGGGCCTCCAATATCTGCATGGTGCTTCAACACTGTACAAGGGAGCAAAAAAGAAAAAAAAGAAAAGTATGTGTGTTATTTGAATTTCTGTATTGCCATAAGGCTTCAGTACCAGCCCACTGTCAAGTGATCTAGATTAAAAAAACAAACAAACAGAAAATCACCCAAGAAAGAGGGACCTCCTCTCCAGAAGGAAACCATTAAAGCACACAAAAAGAGTAACAACAGCAGCTGACACCATTGCCCCCTTTATTTCCCCTAAGCAGCAAGCACCCTTCTCCAAAGCTCAGACAGTAGGGGCAGGGAGAAGAGGAACGTGAAACCCAGGCTCTCCCAGGATAGACCTGGCTATGTCCAGCCTACCTTCACTTCTCTCGAAGGAGCTGTCCCGCAATCGCTTTCTTTCATGAACAGGCGTCAGGATAAGCGAGCGCTCTGGCGCTCTCTCGGCCTTGGGAGCAGCCCTTAGATCGTCTAAGGATTGCCTGTGTGCCTTGTCTGGCTCGATTTTGTGATGTGAGCAAGCTGAGGAATGGAACAGAAAGAGAGCCATGAAAATGCCCTGCTTTCACCTCTCTTTCCTGGCCTCTCACAACACAGTTGTCACATGAGGGACCCTGCTAGAGACTCAGGCAAGACTCTGAGAATGCAAACAACCATTACTGCACGTGAATGCTGGCAGATTTTCAAGAAGTGCCATTTGCAGCACTAGTCCCTGAGTGGATGGCTGAGTGACAACCCACACTGACCTATTTCCTTCCCTGCTACATTGTTGCACTATTCCAAGCTGCCTATCTCAACCCTGTAAAGCTGACTGGGGTGCGTGTGCATGTGATATTTGCTGTTTGCATCCCCCCCTCCTCACAAAAGCCCTGTGAGCTAAGTTAGTATGAGAAAGAGCATGGCTGGCCACATTCACCCAGTAATTTTTCATAACTCAATGCAGACTAGAATCTGGATCTCTCAAGTCCCAGGCCAACACATGTACCACACATGTAAGATCTTCTTGGCCACTGAAGTATATACAGTATATGCATTGACAGTGAAGCAGGAGGCAGGTTATGGAGAAGAAAGGCAAGCAGCCATTACACTGTATGCTTTAAGTCTAGCTACAGTGTAGAACTACCTAGTTGTACTCAGCTTTCTAAGGGCCTAGCTTCTATTTTAAACAGCTGGCTTTTGGCCCACACATTTGGGACCCTATAGCAGATGTATTTTTTAGCAAGGCTGAGGAGACTGTCCTTGCTGGGATTACTTGACCACAGTAAAACATTTTGAAAAGCAAAAATCTCATTCCTTGCTCTATTTTAAGCCATGACCTACCTTTCCAGTTATAATAATTATACACAACACTTCTGACACTCAGGTGGGAGGCATCCATGCAAAATGGGAGGACATAACATGTACACACCCATAAATAAATTCAGCAGTCCAAATGTCTGTAGTCTAACATTTAGCAACAAGCAGCCAAGGCTTAATGCTGCTAAGGCACAACCACTTTTCAATGTTAGATCTTTGCTCTGAAGCTTGCAAAAGGATCAGTGTGCATCTAAGTATGTGCAGGGTGTCCTGCTCATACCACCAAACAGCCAGCTCATGTTCCATTAAACAGCCAGGATGAGGACCAAAAAGGTTTCCAAGTGAGACAGCCCAAAATGCAGCAGCAGCACTAAAGTAATTCAACACATCTAAAGGACACCAGGTTATGAAAAGCTAACCTAGCAGCTCTCTTAAGGCGTCATCTGCATATTTCTTCTTCTGAGGAGGGAGGGCAAGAGCTATAATTCAATGGCAATATACTCAAGATTGCAGACCAAGCCTTGGTAAAAGGGTATTGGCCAGAAGACCTTATGGGAGATCTTGGTCTGAAAATTGTTGCTAGTGAGAATACAACGAAGTCTTAGGCTAAATCAGACAATGTGACCTGGGCTCAGAATTTGGGATAGCTCCGCATCTTTAAGATGTGATGTTTTCTTTCTCGTTCCCCTCAATGTGCCATGAAATTTCTGAAGAACTGTTCAGCTTTTTACAAACATTTCTTAAATTTTTCACAGAAATAACAAAATAATGGTTATCTGCTTTCACTTTCCCAGAAACTGTTAGAGGTTATGCCCCAATTATTACTTACGGTATCAACTTGCCAATGACCATGTGAGGGAGTCCATATCAAGAGGGAGGGCTAGTGGACCACACCAGCTCTTGACTAGTGCATTACTCCAGAAAAGTTATCTTTTTGAGCTACAACTGTCAGACATCCCCCAGAATGCAGACTAGGACAATTCTGGGAATTGTAGTCCCAAATGGTAACACTGCAAGCTCTGCTCTACAGAGTGTTGCCCTACTGCCTGCATTTCCACACCAGGGAGTTTTCAAAAGCCTGTTACTAAACACTGATGTTTGTATCTTGAAGCCTTATCTTAGGGCCTATGCAGACTGCCAGAAATAATCCAGCTTGAGACCACTTTAACTGTCCTGGCTCAATGCTAAGGAATCGTGGGAAGTTTATTGTGGCACAAGAGCTCTCTGACAGAAAAGGCTCAATGTCTCAGAAAAAAACTGAGCCAGGACAGTTAAAGTGGCCTCAAGTTGGATTATTTCTGGTGGTCTGTGAAGGCCCATAGTGACTATACTGCATGTAAAGTGTTTTGAGGTTGTTGGAGTTTTTTGTTTTCATTAAACTGAAGCTGCACAGTAGCTTTCCATCAAAACATACAAGAATTAGGATGTGCTAACTGAAAACAGGGAACATTGGAGCTCATGCCTGCCTAAGTGTGATTTCCTCCTGAATACCCAGCCTAAGCTGAAAGACATAAGGAGCTTCCCTATGGTATTATAGGAAAGAAAAAGTACTTGGCACATGCTCAGAATAAGTATCTCATTTATTAGTGCACAGGTTCCTGGGCTGACTCATGGCATTAAAACACATTCCATGGCACACTAAACCATGCATAACCACTGAAGGACCCACTGGTCATTCTGACAATGTAAAATTGAAATCAAGACAGAAGCACACTTACTGGCTGCTGCTAAGAAGGTGTTAACCAACTTGTGACGGTCCTTGCGTGCAGAGTCAGACAGAGTGCTAGGAGTCATGGTTGGCCGGTGCTTCAGCATGAGCTTTTTGGATGGTTTGATTTTCTCACAGGGCTTGTTCTGCAGCTGGGATTTCAACATGCTCTGGAAATGCAAACTCATTGGTACATCTGCAGGAAAGCACATACACACACACACACACAGAGAGAGAGAGAGAGAGAGAGAGAGAAATTACTACACAGTAGTTCAAAGTAAAGACATAAATTTTGAATGTAAAACAGTTGGGGAAAAATACATCCTTGCATATCTATGAAATACATTTGAGTGATCTCCAAGTGAGCATCAAAGATTAACAGCAGTGGCTGGAAACATATATATATATATATATATATATATATATATATATATATATTTGGATTACACTTCACAGAATCATCTAACCATAAAAGTAACTTTTCAAAGCTCTGACTAGCAGTGTGTGCTTTCTGGAGTGGATGAAGAGGAGGGAGAAGGTAATCTGTGCTCATTCAAGCAAAGAATGAGCCACCACTATTCCAACAGTCCCAGGTATTACATTTTCATTTTTAAAAATGATCTCCCCCCCATTAAAACAATACCCTTTCAGAATAAACACTTTATTTTAGTGTAGAATTGGGCTTCCCAGAGATTTAGGCGAGTATGACTCTCTGACTCGACTTTAAAGCAAAACACTTGTTTCCCAAGCACTCTGTTTTAATACAGGAGAAAAAAGTAACTCATTTTACTAGTGGGTAGCCATGATGCAGAGTTTGGCAGCAGGACCGCCATGGGCTGAAAAATCAGCAAAGAGAGGGGATATGCAGTCCCATGGATTGTGTGTAACCCAGTGCTGCTGTATGGGAACATCTTAAAGACATTCCCTCTACAGATAAATAGAACAGAAAACAAACACCCCAAAATGTATACATTACAATAAAAAGTGATGCACAACCTAGGTGTAAAAATTAAACAACAGCGTAAATAATTTCACTGTAAACTTAACATGGGTAGGAACAGTTCTGCTCTTCTGTTTAGGATACACATGAAGGAAGGAATATCATCAGGGAAGTTAATTGAAAATGTACTATCTTCTTCCTGACTTAAATCAATTCAACTTGGCTTTGTCTGGCAAAGAAATTACAAGAAGGTCCATTCTTGCAGAGACCATGAAGGGTTTTTCAAGAACCAAATTTTACAACTGTGCTAATGCCCTGGCAAACATTTTGCACATTTTCTTGTTTTTTAAAAAAAGCCAAACACTTTATACACTGCATCAGCTGTTCTTTCTCCATAGGAGTCAACAATTCTTATCTCTTATATAGCAAAACTAATTTATTAATTTGTCTTAGTCCATCAATCTATTTCTATTGCCCATCAAACACGAGCTATCAAAACTGGGATCTCTCAAACATTGACTTGTCCCTCTTTCCTTCAAAAGTTCTCAGTAATATTTCAATGCTTTTAAAGCTTCTGCTTGGGATTTAATACTGTCATGCTGTTCTCTATTTCCAGTGTCCTATCTCCAATGCAGACTGTGTGCTGAATTCCCCACACTTCCATTTTTTCCAATTCCACAGCTATCCATGTTCCTACTGCACATTTTTCAGACTGCATATTTTCCTTCTTAAATTTCCATTTTCTTAAAAGAACCACAACCTTGTATATGTGTCTTTGTGTTGCTTGAAGCCCAGTTAATCCTGTTAATTAAACAGCATTTAACTAGACTTCAAACAAAACACACGTACTGCAGTAAGGCTCATACAGAGAAGACTGTGCTAAAATGGCCCAGCTGATCAAGGACAAATGCCACCCTCCGGGAGGCTCACAAGGCATTCATTTTATGGGCTTTTTATTACCAGGGGAATGTCTTTCTGTTCCCCCAGTGTTTTTAATCTTAGGAGCTTTTACACTGCTGTTAACTAATATTTTTTGGTTGCTGCTAGCTTTTAATTATTTCAGTTTTATACTGTCATGTGTGTGGCTTATCTGTGATAATTCTTATCTGCTATTTTTTAAATGGTTCTAAAAGTTCTACTAGTAACTATCAGAATATGTCAATGCATGGGCTGGATAAAAACTTCATTAAAATACTACCAGTAAAAATGGTTAATAAGAGGAGAGGCTTAAGGTAGAAAGGCCAGCTGGGCAACAGGAGAGCAGTTGATGAGAGGGTGTGAAACTAGAGATATTAATAGAAAGAAGCTTAGGTGCCAGGCTAAGAAGAAGTATTTCTCCCCACCCACCTACACACACACAGAGAGAGCATACTGTATTGAAAATAATCTGACAGTATTCCTTCTGTCTTGTCAACAGCTATTTGCTGAGAAACAAAGAGAGGTAAAAGATGGTAAATGTTGGATATACAGGTAATGAAAAAGGCTGCACTGTGAGTGTGCAGCAATTTTATGTTTATTTATCAGAGCTATATATGCATGTATCAATCAGTGTTGATTAAGAAAAGAAAAGTGAACTGCCAGTCCAGCTTAAAATACAGTCAGGTAGTTTGGCTCTTCCTCAAGCTCCCTCCTTGCTGCACTACTAACTAATGTAAGACTGCACCAAAACAATGCCCTGACCTGCTGAGAAGGAGAAACAGGCAGCTCTTTCTATGCCAAATGCATCAAAGCAGGCAGGTCTCATGAGGGCCCCCAGATGGCGCTCTCCTAGCAGTTTTCAAAAACCCTGATTAACATCCTTTTCACTAAGGTTGTTATGATGTTATTACGTCATCTGGAAATTTCCAGTCAGACACCAAATCATCCAGACGAGGGCAGAGCACCTCATGAACCAACTCATACAGTGGAGAGAGAAACCAGGAGGAGAGAGGGAAAGAAAAGACAGGAGACGCTGCTTGCTGAACTGTTTAAATGATACCTCCTAGCTCTCCAGCAGTGCATGTCATGCAGCACAGCCATCAGCAAACTAGGTCAGGAATGCCCAGTAACTGGTGCCAAGGTGGCTCAGCGCCCCAGGGGAGCCAAAACAAATTCTTTCCCAGGATGTCTCTCTCTTGTCCAAAAAATTGTCCAGGCACTACAAGTCAGATGCGGCTGGCTGCTTATCTCCAGAGACCCAGAGAGGCTGACAGAGTGAGTGTGGGGAACCAGCCATTATCAACAAGTTCCCACTTCCAAAGGAACACTATGGGATCAGCTGTGAACACCGCTCACAAGTCAAGGTGGGGGAGACTCCCCAGTTCACAATGCACATAGGTTTCCTTCAGTTGCCCTTATCTTACCATCTGGGAATGAGAGAACAGGGTGGATACAGGAATCCAACTGTGAGAGACGCTCCATCAAAGGGGCTTCATACTGGATTTCTGGAGGCACTGAGCTGCGAGTGCCACAGAGAGCACAAGAGGGATTCACATCACAGCTGCACCGCCCCATGCTGCTGCGATGAACCTAGACACAAAAAACAATGGAGATGGGGAAATGGTATCAATATTGGTAATACTAAAAAAGTTACAGTAGTTTACCTTTCCCATGCTTGATCATTTCAACAGTCACAGAAAACACCCTGAATTATCTATCCCTTCAGGGGACAGACACAAGTTAGCCCAATTTCTATAAATTCTGTGAACTAATACAGGGTGGATAGATGCAACATATGGACTCAGGAGCCCTTAAATCCTGAACCTCTGGACATGTTAGATTCTAATTACTGAACAAGTGCAGGAAAACTTGCAGGACATGCAATGTAACAATTAACCCCTTTATCAGCACCCATTCTTCATCTTCCTTCTTTCTTTCTTTCTTTCGTTTTTTTAGGAAAACATCTTCCTCAAATTGCCACAATAACATATATAGATGAATATTAATATATTCAAGTTTTAAATGTTTTCAAGTTCTTGGGAAAAGCCAACTTTACCAACACCTAATAACACAAAGTGAACTTAAACCTAAAAGTCAAATCCATTTCACCCCCAGGAAAACTCTGAATAATACGTGCTAGAAAACTAGCCTGTGTACTTGGAATAATCTGGAAGGTTAGCAATTTATAGCAAAATTATTGTGTTGGTACTCAACAAGTGCCACTTTTAAATCATTGGCTGTTCACATAAAGAGAAACAAATACACACAGACTCACACACTAAGATTATTCCAAATAATCCAGCCAGATTTCTACAGAGCATGGCCTAAAACCAAACATTAGACTCAACTAAAATAGAAAAACAATAGAACTTAGCTGTCACTTCACCAAGTTCCTATTTATTCACTACATCTATTCTAGTTAGGAATAACAACTGGATTTAGGCCTATCATTCTAACTTAGAGGTGGACAAAGTGTGGACCCACAATTCTCATCACTCCTAGCTGGCACAGTCATTATTGAGGAATATTGGGAAGTGTGATATATTACCATCTGGAAGACCATATATTCACAACCTGTGCTCTTACTGAAAATGGCATTTACATTGTGTCACATTAGTCATTTTGTTATTATTTGCAATCAAGCTGGCTTTGACTCATGGCAACTATATGAATGAGAAACTTCCAAAAGACCCAGCTATTAACAGCCCTGCTTAGGTCTTACAAACTTGGGGTGGTGGCCTCTTTGATTGTATCAATCCACCTGTTTTTGGTTTTTTATTCTGCTATTATGTTTTACACCTTACTGTGTTTTACAATGCCTTCAAAGTATGACAGCCTCACATTAGTCAACAGGGCTCCTAGTAAGAGTTCAGGCTTGAGTTCTTGGACCCATTTATTTGGGATTTGCTTTTGTTTGTTTTTTGTTTTGGGGGGCAATCCACTGTAATTGCAGAACTCGTTCCTCCGACACATTTCAAATGAGTTGATTTTCTTTCTGTCAGCTTTCTTCACTGTCCAATTTTCACAACAGTACATAGAATTAATATAGACGATGCTATTGATGATTCTGACTTTGGTTTAATGATGATGTTTATATTTGAGGATCTTACCTAGTTCCTTCATATGCCCTTCCAAGTCTTAGTCTGTTTCTGTTTTCTTGACTACAGTCTCCATTTTGGTTAATGACTGAGTCAAAGCATAGAAAACTATTCAATGTCTTCATCATCCACTTTTAAATTATGCAAATCATCTGTGATCTTTCCCCCCACTTAATATTCAATTATAAAACTACTTTTGAACATTCTTCCTTAACCTTAGTCAATAGTTGTTCCAAGTCTTTTTCTATTTTCTGTTACTAATATGGTGGCATTTGCATAACTGTTGATATGCCCTCCCTTAGCTTTCACACCTTCTTTCTCCAAGTCTAATCCTGTTTCAATATTTCCACAAATTTAACAGACAGGGTTAGGCAGCTTGTTCAGATCAATATATATCAACAAATATGGAAAACAAAACGATGGCCAACAGATTGGAAGTGATCAATATACATTCCCATCCACAAAAAGGAGACACAAGAGACTGCAGCAACTATTGAACCATAGCACTGATCTCCCATGCAAGTAAAATCATGCTCAAAATTCTGCAACATCCAACTATAAATGGAGAGAGAAATCCCAGAAGTCCACGCAGGGTTCAGTAAATGAAGAGGTATGAGGGACTACATTGCAAACATATGATGGCTAATTGAGCGCAGCAGGGAATTTCAAAAGAAAATCAGTATGTGCTTTATAGACTATAGCAAAGCCTTTGACTGCATACATCATGAAAGGCTATGGAACGCTCTTAAAGACATGGGAGTGCAAACACATCTGATAGTCCTGATGTGGAATCTGTACACAAGACAAGAGGCTACTGTTCAGAACAGAACACGGAGAAATAGAATGGTTTCCAATTGGCAAAGGGGTTGGACAAAGCTGTACCCTTTCACCTTATCTGTTCAACTTGTATCCAGAACATATTATAAGTAAAGCAGGCTTGGACACAGAAGAGGAGGAGTGAAAATAGGAGAAAGGAATATCAACAATCTAAGATATGCAGATGACAACACAGCACTAGCAGAATACCTCACAGACCTGGAACACCTACTAAGGAAGATCAAAGAAGAAAGTGCAAAGGCAGGCTTAATGCTGAACATAAAGAAAACAAAAATAATGACCACCAAGGATCTTCACAAGTTCAAACTAGACAATGAAGAAACAGAAATAGTAAAAGAACTCCCGTACCTGGGATCAAACATTGATAGATATGGGGACTGCAGTCAGGAAATCAGAAAACGACTAAGAATGGGGAGGGTGGCTATGAAAGAACTAGAAAAGATTCTAAAATACAAAGATATACAACTCAACACAAAAGTTAGAATCATACAAGACATTGTATTCCCTATTACCATGTATGGATGTGAGAGCTGGACAATTAAGAAAGATGATAGGAAGAAAATCAATTCATTTGAGATAATGTGGTGCTGGAGAAGAGTGCTGAGGATCCCATGGACAGCGAAAAGGACAAACAAATGGGTCCTAGAACAGATCAAGCTGGAAACTTCCCTGGGAGCCAAGATGATCAAACTGAGGCTATCATACTTTGGACACATCATGAGAAGAGGGGGCTCATTGGAAAAGACAATAATGCTGGGAAAGGTGGAGGGAAGTAAGAAGGCCACATGCCAGATGGATGGACTCTATTAAAGAGGTCATGGGTATTAAGGGGTTGCAGGAATTAAGCAGAGCAGTGGAGGACAGTAGTTTTTGGAGATGTCTCATCCATAGGATCATCATGAGTCAAGATCGACTCGAGGGCAGTTAACAACAACAAATAGGTTATGTACAATAATCAGACTCTGTGGCATATCTATTTCCTTTACAGTGATCCATAGGTTTTTTGTTTTGTTTTTTGATCTACACAGTCAAAGGCTTTGCTATAATCTATAAAGCACATGTTGATTTTATTCTGAAATTATCTGGTGCACTCCATTAGCCAACATATGCTTACAGTATGATCTCTAGTGCCTCCTTCTTTTCTGTATCCAGATTGATCATCAGGCATTTCTCACTCCATCTATGGTAAAGGTCCCTGCTGTAAAATCTTGAGCATCGCTTTGCTTGCATGGGACATTAATGCAATGCTCCAACACAATGCTTTTGTCTTTGGTGTCTCCCTTTGTTTGAGATTGGACTGTATACTGAGTGTGTCCAGTCTGCTGCCATTGTTTTGTTTTCTATATTTTCTGGCAGATTTTTGTTAGAATCTGAATGTCTCTACAGCTTCAAACAACTGTGTTGATAGCCATCTGTTCCTGGTGTTTACTTCTTTCAAGAGTTTTGAAAATATCTTCCACGTCACTTTTTAAAATTATGAGTTCATCATCAAAAACAAACTGCCATATTTCCATCTTTTCTTATTTAGTATTTCAGTATATTACATTCATCATCTTTTTATTTTGTTCAGATCATAAAAGGTGGTCCCTTGTTGCTCATACAGCATCCGTATATTTTTCTGATCTTGTGGAAGAACTTTCTTGTTATAACTTTTTTGTTGTGTCGCTTTTTAAAAAGAGGAATCACCAAGCAATTCTTGGGAAAAACTTTCATAACTGATGGTACCACAGCATATCATGTAGTACTACTGATCTACAAATTTAAAACCAACTCTGAATTCAACATCTTCTCCACATTTTAAAATAGCAGGTTTCCAGCTCACACAGCTGAAAATACAAATTTGAAAGGGTGTATCTAGAGAGTTCACTAAAATGAAATTGAGCATGGATGCATAAAATCTAAAGAGGTCAGGAAACAGGCTTTCCCAACCAGGAAAGTGTTGTTTTGTTTAAACACTTTTTGTATCACTCAAACACAGAGGCAGAAGCACATATTTACAAAATATGTGAAAAGTTAGAGTATTTACAGAGTTCTTCAAATTTACTTTTTGGGAACACAACTTGGATTACTTTGGTATATAATTTTTGCCTTATTTTCAGTGCAAATGATAAAAGTGTGCTCCATTAATTCACCCTAAGCAAAGTCCTCCTGAATTCAAATGTTTTCTTTTCACAGCAGATTATTCCAGAGCCAGCTCAAGACATTTTGCTGCCTGAGGCAGAGGACAAGAAGATGATTGGTTTGCTAACTACAGCTTCCTCCACTACGCTTGAGGACATCAAGCCAGTTTAAGAGGAACAGGATAGACAGCTCTGCCTCTGAGAAAAAAGATCTGGGGGTCCTGAAGAAATAACCAAGGGTCTGTTATTGCTCCCTTCCAGCATCTGCCATCTGACACACTAGCATCACTTGCCTTATGGTAGTATTGATACACCCGTCATTCCCAAAAATGGCGAGTCAGTCCTCTAATCCTCCTTAGAACAGGATCCCTTTATCATTTAACAATACATTTTGCTTTCCAGTGTTTTTTAATTAATGTATCCTCCCGATAAAATTGCAGCAGAAACTTGCTTATTCTAGCATTAAAGATGAGGGGATTTTAAAAACTCTCTAATCAACAGCTGCTGAGGAAAGCAAAGGTTCTTCCTCACCCAAGTCATTAGGATAAAAAGCAGTTTCTCACTGAGTGCAAGTCAGAGGTCAGGATAACTGGATCATAGAAGGAGGCCTAAGAAAGATCCACCGCCACGCATTCTGACAACCTCTGCTTAACCATCACAGGGACATGGTATACAGATTTTACAATGACATGGGTATGAAGATCAAAGAGCAACATAGGAAAAGTCTTATTTGACACCCTACTTTACACTCTCAGTTCTCTCTCCACTATCCACCCAAATCAACAAACATGATTTTCATTCACAAGTGAAATATAGCAGGATGATGCAATCTTAGTCTTCCCTACTACTCACCTTTTTGGAGAGTGGCACCAGACTGCTGGGTCGAACAAGCCGCCGCTTCTTGCAGCTGAGGACCGGGCGTGTGCGGGCTGCTACACAGGTTCCATCAGAAGCTGAAGATACAACATGTAGTCTCTGCTTTTTATGCAATAATTCCTCAGCATCTGAGCTGTCTCCCTGAGCACGCTCCGTCAAGCCTGGCTGTAGCCTGCCCAAGAATGGAAATGCAATACATTATTTGCTTCTACTTCATTCTCCATTGCAATCACCCTCCTGAAATATATTTACCAAACTTGCAGCAGCTTTTCAAAAAGAGAAAAACTTACCCAAGATAACCCAGTAAATCTATGCTTGTAGTGAGAAACTCAAATAGCCAAGTCATGAAACCTAATGTCTTTGCTTAAAATTCTGCTCCTGGCATATTTAAGCTGTTTTAGGAACACATGATTATTTAGATTAGAGAGTCCATTTTGTTCAGTACAGTTTAAGCAGACTTGTGCCAACACTCTCATGGTTCAGTCAGGCCTGACCTAGGAGGTATAAGCAACTGAACTTTTGACCTTTTGCAGAAAAATGATAGACTATTTCATTGTGTTATGATTTCATCCTTAGCTAGAGCCTAGAAAAATTGTTGGGTTGTGTTTTTGTTTTTTTTGTTTTTTGGGGGGGGAACACTACAACTCCCAAAATTTCTCAGCCTGACAGCCAGTGCCCATACTGGCAGCAGAATTCTGTGAGTTTTACTCAGACAGATATACAGAGTTTAGAAGCTCTGCTGTTTGCTATAGTGTTCCACATGCTTTTCCTGTCTTCTTGCTCCTTCAGGGATAGAAATTGCTCACTTTTTTCTTGCCCTTTGTTCCCTTTCTCCACTTGTGGCAGTATGTTGTACCACAAGAGCAGTTTTTCCACTATCCTAAAACCCAGATTCCCATCAGTCTCGAAATACAACCCTTCTCCAACAGAATCCTTTCTTTACTCACACCTCATCTCTGTATTCACTTTTACTCCAGCCTTCTCTACCTGGCACCCTGTAACAGTGCCAGTCTGAAACTGTTCCCACTCTTAGCCAGCATGGCCATAGGATGGAAAATCCAGACTAACACATCTGAACAGCATCAGGTTGGGAAGGTTGTTCTACTTCTTTACTTCTACCCCTTCCTTTCTAAGCTCTTAAGTCCTGTTCCCACCCCTTTCCCCCCAACTCAACTATTCTTATTTGGAATATAAGGCTTCTGAGAAAGATATAAGCTGATACAGAACAAATGCTACATGTTTGGAACAATTTAGCTCAGAGACACTTAAAAGCTCCAATCTCACCAAGGGATTCAAAACACTCATAACTAAGCATCGTTCTCAACATGGTACCCCCACAGGTACCAGATGGCAACTTCCAGAATTTCCCAGCCAGCATAGTTTGAAAGCCACCAAGTTGGAAAAGTTACTCTAGAGCAGAGGTTCCTAAACTTTGGTCCTCCAGGTATTTTGGACTTCAAGTCCCAGAAGCCCTAGCCAGCTTGGGCAACGATAAGATATTCTGGAAGCAGAAGTCCCAAACATTTGGAGACTCAAAGTTTGGGAATCCTTGTTCTAGAGCACTGGTTCCAAAATGTGGATCCCCAAATAATGTTGGACTTCAACACCCAGAAGCCTCAGTCAGCATGGCCAGTGGTTAAATATCCCAAGAGCCATAATAAACATCTTCGGAACAGACACAAAGAGCTAGCTAGCTATGCACTGTATTTCTTTCAAGATGACCTCTTCAAGAGTCTTACGTGTTGATAACTCCATTGACTGGTCTCGGCACTCCACAGGTTTTGGCAGATAGGGGCTCTTGGGTATTGCCAATGGATGTACAAAGGTTCTCCGATGACTGGGAGACACACTATGAAAGAGGAGAGATGAGGGAAACTGTCAGAATAAAAAATTCCTAGATAGCAAGCAAATCATTTATCTTCTGTTGTTTGACTTGGCATGGTACAGCACTAGAAATTGTTTGGAGTGACTGAGCACCATTTTTGCAACAGCTGTTTTACTGACTTTAAGCAACATGGATACAACAATATGAAATAAGGACTGGCAAGTTCAAAATACTAGTGAAACAGGGATACTTAGAGAGACAGCATTTCCTTCAGTCTTCACTTTGCTTAGACTATCTAGTCATCATGGGATCAACATTGCTGCATGATTCTTCCTACATTCAATTTCAGAGGATATTGGTGTAAGCAGAAATAACAAGACTAACAAACATGGACATTTCCAAGAAAAGATGTAAACCCTTTGAACTTGAAACTAAGGGCCTTTGCAGACTGCCAGAAATAGTGCAAATTGAGTCCACTTTAAGGGTTAGGGTTAGTGCTAGGGAATCATGGGAATTGGGTTTTTTTCCTGAGACACTGAGCCTTCTCTGTCAGAAAGCTCTGCTGCCACAATAAAACAGTTCCCATGATTCCCTAACCCTAACCCTTAAAGTGGACTCAATTTGCAGAATTTCTGGCAGTCTGCAAAGGCTCTTAGTCATGGAAACAATACTGCGCTATTTTTCCATATAATTATTTCTTACTATAAGGCTCTATGCACTGGCTCTGAACACTTGTCAAACATCAGACAACCCATCTTTGTCAACTATTTCCTTTTTAAAAACAAGATTCCAACAAAGAATCTTGGAAGGAACTAATCCAGTAAAATTAGTCCAGCATATCTGAACAGACAGTTGAACTGGAACAACAGTTTAGAAGTGACCTAACAGCTTCATGTTCAATTTGATATATTTCAATTTGAACTGAAACAACTGTTCTGAGTATAGTAATACCATTTTAAAAATCGCAATGAAGAGAAAAGTATATCTGTGGCACTTGAGATCTTTTAAATGAAGTTTAAAAAATTAAACAAAACAAAAGGGTTTGTGGCACCTTAAATACTTTCATTTATACTATGGTATGTGGCTTTGTGGACAAGAGTCCACTTCATCAGATTTACAGACTGTTATTTGGTATTGCCTGGTTAGTTCATGTCCAAACATGTATATACATATAGAGGGGAAATTAACTTTTCTGGACTATGGCTCTCAACCCCACCCCACCCCCACCCCCATTAGTGAGGATCATTCTGAAAGCTGTCAAAAAACAGTAGCTGTCCCAAGTTCTGTTTAAAACAGTGCAACTAGTTAAGTGCAAGAAATGAGGTCAGACAGAAATTGTTTTAAAAGATCCTATCCCAGTCAACTGAGAAAGTTTTAGCATCTGATAAAATGAAATCTAGTCTATGAAAGCTTATTTCATAATATGTGTGTTGCTCTATTAGGTGCCACAAAGTTCTCTGTTGTTTATACAATCCTCCAGAAGTGCCCCTATGCCAACCCAGAGAAGTGCTGAGCATGCGGGCAAACAATGCCCAAAGAACAGACTTCAGCAAGGTTTATGCATGCATTACTGGATCTGTTCTGTTATCTCTTGCACAGCAGATTTTTCTATATCCACAGAGGATTTACGTTTGGGGTAGGAAAATAAGATGCTTTCTAAAGGCATAGACAGTAGGCAAGGAGGCCAAACTCTTGAAGAGGTGGGATCCAGGATGAAATATGTACCAAAGAGAATGAGATTCCTTCAGCATAACTTCAAAAAGGAAGGTCTATAGGTCTGGATGTTTTGTTTGTATAATAATAATAATAAATAATAATAAAATTTATTTATACCCCACCCCTCTGCATAGCAATCAGGGCAGCTTCCAACATAAAATACAAACAGCCTGCACCCCCATGATTCTTAATCAGTGTGGTTTAAAGTGACTTTGATGGAAACTATATGTAGTGGGGGACATCATTTTTAAAAAAAAAAAAACTGGGAGAATGGGAAAAATCTACTAATGATAGCTACGTAGTATGCAGCATATCTCATCCTCTTCTGAGGCACAGTAACACACCTAAATTTCCAAATGCTTTACTTTGTTTTTAGTTGCATTATTTCAAATTTCAAATAGAAGTATTTGGGAATGCAACTTTTTACATTTATCAACAGAGGTAGTGGGGTGAAAAAAAGAGGAGAAACACTGCTCTAACATCTCAGGCTAAATAAATAAATAGGTATCTTCACTGGGAAGGAATTCTGTTTGAAATGCTGAAGAGTCATTGCCAATTAGACAAAACTGTGCAGTGCTACATTGATCAATAAGCCAACTCCATATAAAAGCAGTTCCTTGTATTCTCAGATATCAATTATTTCCAGCAGAAATAATGTAGGGAAGGGCGAGTGCTCTTAATAAAATCTATCCTCCAACTTTCCTCACTTGTAGCCAAAGCATGACTGCTTCAATCATAGTGCATACGTAAAAGGGCAAGGTCCTTCTCTGCCCTTTTCTCACTTTCCAGGTTTTTGTTTCTTTTTATATCCTGGGACATCTCAAGACTTTCTAAAGGCTGATTCATGAGTTAAGTGTCAGATTAGCTGTACCTTTTGTTCAACTCTACAACCAGATTTAAGATCACTGTTTGCCCTGTGTATTTAGTATTTGCATGTATTACTGTGTTAATGGTAATTTACATGTTAGTGACTTTTGATCAAAAGCATATGCTATTATTTTAATGTCATGTTAATAGCTGCCCCAATTGCTCTGCAGAGGGGCAGGATATAAATAATAATAATAATAATAATAATAATAATAATTGTTGTAAAGTAAGCTACAGTCTTATTTGATATTCGGTACTGAACAGTGAGCCATTCTGTCTGCTCTAAGGAAAACGGTGCATAGACAAATTTTAACATGGTTGCAAATGTGGCTGAGCAAATATAGTTGACAGTCAAATCATGGGCATGAAAAAGTAGCATTATCTACTCAAGGGACAGGCAAACTGTTGTCATTAGGACGCACTGAACTACAATCCACATCAACCTCAGCCAGCATGATCACAGAGGGCCTTTAATTCTGCTACTAAAAATACCTAGGTTTGAACCTGGGACACTGTGTAAGAAAAGCATGGGCTTTGTCACAGCTATGAGCTTTGCCCCCCCCCCCCCCACAATCTTGTCCATTCTTCACAGTAAGGCCAAAGGCCTGAGATAGCACTTTACATGTCTGCAAAGAGTAAGTGTCCCTCAAAAATGCCCAGACCTGGTTGGAAAAGTGCTTAAAGTTTGCTGCCAATCCTCAGAAATGATTATATTTATACCAGACTATGCTGAAAGTCCCTGATATAGGTCTACTCCTGAATTTGAAATAGCCTGGGACTGCCAGATTCACCTGGGCCTGGGGTTCACCCATGTACATTGAGAAAACAGATGAAAAGGTGGGATACACTCCCCAACTATTATATCTGGCTGATGCCTACAAATTTGTGATCTACACCTAGCATTTCTCTTCATCAAGTACACTGCTGTTTAAGTTTATTTTAACTGGTTCTTTTAGCCAGCTGCACTAGTGTTGCAGATTATAGTCTCTGTTGTTATACTGCTTGTTTTATAAAGCAGTATTTTTATAAATACTGGTATTAATGGTACTGCTGAAAGAATCCCAGAATGTCCAGAAATACAGACTAGAAATTTTAAAGATTAAAAGAAATGAAATACCTCTGTTGCTTATGATCTTTAAAATTGTGATAGAATAAATCAAAGTCAGGAACTGAGCACATGTTGTAGAACTACAGCTTCTAGCAGCCCCAAGCAGCAAAGGCAATGGTGACAAGTGCTGGGAACTGCAGTTGAATGCCATCAGAAAATCCACACAATTCCTACTCTAGGATAAACATATATCTCTAGCCCACAATTGTGAACAATCCTGCAAAAACATGTGTCCAATGCCTTGGTGACATGAGCAAGTTTACATAAGCCACAAGTGGAAGTATGAGTCCTAGATGCAAGGTGACTCACACACTCTTGGAAATTGATTATTGTCCACTTGTTCAGAAATACAAAGTTCCACTTTGAGGAAAAGCAGTACTGGCATAACTCTGGTCTCAAACTGCAGCTGTTTTAGGCCAACATCTGAAGGGTCACAAGTTACCTATTCATAAAGTATCAGATGTCCACATATGTGCTGCTGTGGAGTCTTAAAGGATATTAAGTACAACTGGTTATCACAACCTAATAAACATCGAAGATTTTCTGTTTTTCCTATGTGTTTGGTCGTCTTAATTTCTTTTCAATTTTCCTTCTAAAACTTTCAGAATAATTTTTGCCTACACTGTAAACATTTCTAAAATATATGCTGATTTCTTCTCCAGTTCATATACAGGAAATATAATCTGCATACAGAAATCATATTTCTATACAGAGATTTATGAATATAGAAAAATATACTGAACAGGGGGCAGTAGCAAGTGCCACCTGACCTGGCAAGATGCATGGAACTCCAACTCTTCCCATATGGGGACCTATACTCTATGTCACTCAGGATTCAGCCTGTAGTTCTCTGCACACATAATTCCAGCAAGTAAAACAGAACTTTCCTGTCGATTATGACAAAAACAACAGACCAAAGAAAGTCAAGAAGCCAAGGTTTTATTAAGACTTCGAAAAAGCAAAAAATGCTAATATTTCTTTTTTGTTGCAAGATAGCCCCTTTCCCTAAATCCACAACTATACTATACACACAGAGCTTCTCTAAAAGCCAAGAAAACTGTTCAAAGGAATATAGCTATATAATGAGAGCACGAGAGATGAGATGAGAAGAAAGATGAAATAACAAATTTATGTGCAATCAAGCAACCATCTGAATAATAGTAGTGAAGACACAAAACACAATGCAAACAGTAAAACTATGAAATCTAAAAATCATATCTAGTATTCCCAAATATAATTTAGGTTGGCCAACTGATAGCTGGGATCTGAAATACAGTATTTTAAAATTCTGCATTTGTTAAGTACTGTGTACTCATGTATACGTCTAGAAATTTTAATTAAAAAAACGACTCCAAAAACCTGAGTCAACCTATCTATGGGTAAATGTAAGTAGTGTACTTTAACTCTTTTTTTAAAGTGACCATACCCTGGTGAAAGGCATGAGTGTAATCAGTCCTGGAAGCACTGAACCCCTTTACTCTCTCATCTATCCAGCCCTATAGTGTGAGCACAAACAGTTATAACTGCTGGAATTTTGTAAGTCCTTTGGCATTGTTTTCCTCTTCTTCATCCTTTAGATTCTTTGTTACATGCCCCTAAGTTTTACCCTTGACTTATCCACAAGTCTTATCAAAATCTATAATTTTGGCCGCAGAAATGTGCCGTCGACTTATACATGAGATCAACTTATAGTTGAGTATATATGGTAATTTTTAATACTTGACAATAAAATTTCATTCAGCTGGATGAAAGGAGAAATAGTGAAAACAAGAACTTTTACCCCCCATACTCACCAGTCTGTCAGTCCCTGGCTCCAACTTGACCTCGGCACTAAGAGTATGGGATGAGTCACCTAGAAGAGGGTCAGAGGGAGGTGCTTCCCCAAGCAGTATCAGGCCCTGGAAGGCACAGAGAAGAGCAAACTGTCAGGCCAGGTTCTTCTTCAGACGAGAACTAAATCCACCATTCCATTTTCACCATTCAGTGTTTTCTTCCTTCCCCACAACTTGTCTCTTTCTACTGCTGCTTTCAATCCTGCTTCATCCACCTAGCTTCTCACAGCTCTAACCTTTCAGACCTGGAAAAGCTACTGAAAAACTGTGGACAAGGGACTGGAGAAATTCCTCTATCAGGAAAGCAAGCATGCTTAGAAAAAAAAGTTAAGAAAGGGAAAGTGTATTAAAGAGTTTTTTTATATACAAAATGATGAAGGAAAGAATAAAGAATATTCCCCCGTACCCACAGTACTAGAGCACCCCAGTCGTGTTTCTTTCCCATAAACAATGGATTGGACACTGTGCTGGACTATATACACCTTTGGTTTGATCTAGTCCACTGACACATCCAATTCTTATTATGTTCTCATGGATTCTCTATTTCTTGCATTATGCTAACATTCTTTATTCACTGAATGGTGTGATTTAAATATGCCTCCAACTAAACAAATCAAGGTGATCCAATTTAGTGTAATTCATACATTCATGCCTCTACAACAGAGGTCTGGAAAAATTGGGAATTATGGCAGAAAAGAATTGTGATACTCTCCCACTAAACAGTTTGTGTCGCAGAGAAGGAAAGAGAGAAGGAGAGGGAGAGACCTTCTCTGTTTAGCTTTGCTACATCAGATGTATTCACTGTTTAATACATGCTGATTGTCTACAATCAACTGATGAATAATAAACTTTAAAGATGGCATTTACTTTCAGGTTTACCCAAAGCTAGCAGATTTGTCTCTTGCTGTGAAGCCACTGTGACTCTCCTGAGAACCACAAGAAAATAAAGCCAACTGAAGCTTAGCTAAAACCAACTACAGTAACCCCTCCCAATCTGCGGGGGATCCGTTCTGGACCCGTTCTCCCCCCCCCCCCGTGAAAATGGCGACTCGCAGATATTCGAGGCACACATGGCCATTTTGTTTATAGCCACTTGTCCCTCCTGTGGATTCCAAGTCCGCAAAAAGGGAGGGACAAGTGTAGATACATCTTTTAGATGGGATCTTTCATAATATTTATGAGCTGTACATTTTGGAAACCCTTTGTATGCTTTCTACTTTCTCAAATTGATGAAAACAGGTAGCCCTTTTTACTTAAGAGGGCAGCTTATATGTATTTCATTTTTAGCTCACTGCAATGATATCACACACCTTTCTATACCTCTACCACATACACAGCAAAGATCCTCATTCCATATCCTCCAATAATGAAACAATTAAAAGCCAGACTGTAATCTAACAGGTCTTTAGTTGGCATCATTAGTCCTGAAACATCTATCCCCACTTCAACTTTTTTTAATAAGGTATACCCACTGGGGGCCTTTGCAGACTGCCAGAAATAGTGCAAATTGAGTCCACTTTAAGGGTTAGGGTTAGTGCTAGGGAATCATGGGAATTTCTTTTTTTTTCTGAGACATTGAGCCTTCTCTGTCAGAGAGCTCTGGTGTCACAATAAAATACAGTTCCCATGATTCCCTAACCCTAACCCTTAAAGTGGACTCAATTTGCACTATTTCTAGCAGTCTACAAAGGCCCTTCGTGACCTTGGGCCAGTCACATTTTTCAGCCCTATGATGGAAATGGCAAACCCCCTCTGAAGAAACTTGTCAAGAAAACCCTATGATAACATCGCTCTAACAGCTGACTTGAAGGCAATTAATAGGAAAGAGAAGATAGCCATTTCATTTTATAGAATAGTATAAAGCAGGAGTCAGCAAACTTTTTGAGCCGGGGGGTGGTTCGGGGTTCCTCGGAACATCAGAGGGCCGGAGTTTAAAACAAACAAACACAAAAACAAAAAAACCCCACAAAAACAAAAAAATGCACTGGGTCTCGGAGAGGCCCGCGCGGCCACAGGGGTCCCCCAGGAGGGCTCCAGCGACCGCACCAGGCCTCAGAGAGGTGCGGTGTGGCTGCGGCAGTCCCCTGGAGGGCTCCGGCAACCGCACCAGGCCCCAGTGCGCAAGCGCGTGCGACTCCAGGGTGCCATTTTGTGTTCCAAAATGGCGTTCGGAGTCTCGCAGGACGGGAAAGGTCGCCTGAG
This sequence comes from Phrynosoma blainvillii, assembly GCA_026167975.1. Lineage (NCBI taxonomy): Eukaryota > Metazoa > Chordata > Lepidosauria > Squamata > Phrynosomatidae > Phrynosoma > Phrynosoma blainvillii. The sequence goes on from JANUYF010000005.1 coordinate 110,394,298, forward strand.
ACTCCGGGCGCCATTTTGGAACACAAAATGGTGCCCCGGAGTCGCACGCGCCCGAGAAAGGTGGTGGCGGCAGGACCAGCCAGGGGGCGGTAGGAAGGCCTCAGCGGGCTGGGTTCGGTCCACAGGCCGTAGTTTGCCGACCCCTGGTATAAAGTTTTGGGAATCTTCATCACCTGCTCACAGAGGCTACACTACTAATTAAGAGACCTCAGTAATAAATAAGAAGCTGTTGTTTGGTGCACAAATAATCTAATATGCCTCTATTACTAGGAAGTCTGAAAAATAAGACATTTTTGTGGCTTTCACAATATATCACAGAATTTTTCTACTCTGGAGTATGTATCAAATAAGCAGAAGTAGCCTCTAGTTTTTATGTGGCAGAGGATATTTTTGTTTCTCTTCTTCCTGTGCTGGGTTCAGTCCACAGCAGATTTGGGACCTGTCATATTGGGCTAACGCACACAAGAACATTTTGGCAAAGCAATGCTTCCTCCTTTTGTTCCCTGCAGGGTTTCCAGAGTTTGTTTTGCCAGTTTGATGAAATGACAAAAACTGGAACAGAATTGTTACTAGCCCACACCCCATCAGCATTTGCTCTCACGGAGTCCTGCCTTCATTGCACAGACTGATACCCACTTTCACAAAGCAGCTCACATTGCAGGCCTTTCAGGTGGAAAACACACACACATTCTGTTCAAAGTAGAAATGGGAAATGATGTTTTTCTGGTGAGAATTTTGCACAGCTGCCTACGTGCCAATCTGCCCGTTTTCCCCCTTACCTCCCCCCCTTTTTGGGGATGGGGATATTCCAGAGAAACTGTGAAAAGCCACAGAATTTCTGCACTAACTTCCTTAATATACACAGGGTGGACAGATGAAGCGCATGCAGTTTCAAGCTAGAGAAATGTGATTAATTCAATTTTCTTTCACAATTTATAATGCACTGTCAGCAACAACATAATTTTTAACAAATTATTTCCAACTCTGAACTGAACAAATGGAAAATGGCACAGAGTAGAAATAAACTTATATACCCATATTCACAGGAATTCAAGCACTCTCTCCTATTCAACTGATGTAACATGGGACAAACTAAGATTACAACAGAAATACCTAAACCAAAAGAAATGGGAAGAACTAGTGTTCAGCTTTCAAAATTTTCTCTCAACTGAAAATTAAAATGGTTACATCTTCCCTACTGTGGGCCCAACAAGGATCCTGCTAAAGGTGCTACTCCTTGTGGAGGAACAGGGCTTTGTTGGTCATAACCCAAGATCTTAGTTATACTATTTGTTGGGAAATTTGTAAAGCTTTACATTTACTTTTTGAAAATGGATCTACAGTTCTTTTTCACATTACCTTCCTGAGATTTGATTTAAGGGTCTGTTGCTTGCATTTAGTGGTTTTTAAAAATTCAGTTTACATTCGTATTATGGAAGACTAAATTGGTGTGGCAACTGTCCATTAAAAAGCAATATAAAAATAATTTAATATTAGAGATACAGCTGCTGCACCTGCTAATGCTTGTAAACCTTTAACCTGCAATCCCTGCTATTTGACAGAGAAGACATAGGCAATTATGTAAAAGGAACCAGGGTAGATAACTCGCTTCTTCTCTCTCACCTGCCCTCCACCCAGTTCTAAGGTCAGCACTTTTACCTTTTACTCAGTGTCTCACAGGAAACAAAGAGCCTCCTATTTCTGACTATTTCCCCCAAAATTGGAAAAATATTATTTTGTTCGCATGTTTGGGCAACATCCTTTAAATGCGTTACAAATATTGAAGTGAACTAGTATTTCTTTTTTGATTTTCCCATGGAAATCAATAGCAATGAAAGAGAGGTTTATTTTTGGAGTGACAGGATACATTATAAGCCTGTTCCACTTGTTTAACCACCCGTCTTGCTGCTGTCAACAGTGACCCTATTTGTTATTTCTGTTCTTATGTTTTCAGCATTTCTGAAAATGGCACAGGTTATATTCACACTTAAGTCATATTTATAGTAAACCCATGGAAAGCAATGGTAAATAGGTTTGTCATGGATATAGTGTTACACTTGCACACAGCAAGATCATAAGCTCATTACTTCCTTATTCATTTGCTTTTAAAATGCTCCTAAGACTATGAACCTGGTTTTGCTAACTAGGTAAAAGTAAAGGTAATCCCCGTTGACAAGGTTGTCAAGTCGTGTCTGACCATAGGGGGTGATGCTCATCTCCGTTACTAAGGCGAAGAGCCAGCATTGTCAGAGAGTACTCTGTGATCATGTGGCCAGCATGATTGCACAGAATGCTGTTTACCTTCCCACTGAGATGTGGTACCTATTTATCTACTTGCATTTGCATGCTTTCGAACTGCTAGGTTGGCAGAAGATGGGACTAGTGACAGGAGCTCATGCAGCACCCAGGCCTCGAAGTGACAACCTGCCAATCTTGCAATCAACAGATTCAGTGTCTTAACCACTTGAGCCACTGCATCCCTACTTTGTTTCAAAGAAATAGCCTTTCCTAAAGCACAACAAAAACAACACACCTTCAAGAAATCTTATGGAGGATTCTGTCAATTCTTTTAACAGCAGGTAACAACAAATGCATAACAAATTTCCAACTTGTTCTCTCCAAGTATTCTTTCCACTTCAGAACTGTTTATTCTGTGGGACAACTGACTATGGAGTTTGAAGTAGTACATTTTCCTTGTAGAGATCTTTAAGAGAGCCTTTGTGTTCTTTCTATACTGGCACTTAAAGTAAAAGTATAAAGTAAAATATAAACAGTGCTTTGTGACACAAACAACTTTTCAGAGCTTGAAAATGTCACTAAATGACCTGATTCAAAGAGCCAAACTGGAACAGACCAATGGCCTATCTAATCCAGTATATGGTAAATTATGGAATTACCTTCACCAGGAGGTCTGTTTGGCTCCCTCTCTGCTTTCTTTTTGATGAGAGGTAAAGACATTTTTATTTAAGGAAGCTCTTGGTTTTTAGTGTATGTGGCAAATAAAACTCTTAAGGAAAGGTATAGTGTTTTTATTTTAAAATTTTAATCATCTTTTAATACTGTCTTTAATTTGTTTTAATGCTGTTGAACAGTTTTAACTTGTTATTTTTTAAAACAGAAATTTAGTTTGGTTGTGTTTTAACTTTTGCACTAACCGTTTTAAAACTATATTGTGCTTTTAAAATGTTGTACACTGCCTTGGATCTCATGTTGGGAAAAAGGTGGGATATAAACAAAATAGAATAGAAAACATAAATATGGCACCCACAATAGCCAGGCAGATGACTCTGGGAAGCCTGTAAAAGGACATGAGTACAACAGCACCCTCATCCGGCAAATGTTTTTGTCAGAGGCATACCATTTCTAACACTGATGGGCAATATATAACCATCATGACTAGTCACCAGTGACTGCCTGGTTCTCCAAGCATTTGTGTAATCAACTATTAATGCTAGCTATGTTGGTGGCCATCACTACATACTGCAGTAGTCAGTTCTACAGCTGAACTATATACTGTGCGTAGAAGCATTTTGTGTGTTCATATTTATCTTTATGGTAATAATCATATTTCAGGAATAGAACCAACACCACCACTAGATAACTCTGGAGATGCAAGACAGGTAATTTCTCCACAGAGCTGTGCCTTTAAGACACAATTTCCTACTTCTACAAGCTTCTTGCAGAGGTGAAAAGATCTCAAAATGAATCCCCCTCTTTGTGATCAAGACTATTCTTCACAATTCTTCTCATTCTTCCTTCCAACAAAAAACCTTGTTACTTTTATTAGACTGTGTTTAGACTGTGACACTTTCAGGGGGTAATGGAGAAGAAACAAACTCTGCTGAACACAAATGTTACACTGACCAAAGGCTGCATCTCACATATTAAAAAGCCCACTCCCTCTCCACATGTCATTAAGCACATTAAGCCGGTATCCAGTTCTGTAACTGGAACAAAATGTAGTTACACCCAGTATCTGCCTTACCCATATTACAAAACACAGATCCTTGTGAACACGTGTACATGTATATGCCTGTATGAAAATTATACATGCACAAAGAGGCTTTACAATGCATGAAGAAACATCCACAATGGATGGAGTTTCACAATTTACTCAAGCTATTGGTAGTGAAGGGTTTCAACATCCATCCCAAGGCTACCTCTCAGAGAAGGAAGTCATGACCAATGGTCAATGGGAAACTACTGAGCAGTCCCAACATGTCATATAAAACAAAACATGGCAGCCATACCACTTAATATTCTCTTCAAGAGTGTGACGATGATCTGAGGATGGTGGAGCTTTTTTTTAATTAAATTTTCTTGGGTGGATTACATTACTTCGTTTTGAAGTTTAGGATTACAGTAGCTTTGCTCCTTCACAATCATAATGGTCAAACTCAGATGCTTCCTAATAATCATCAAGGAATGCGCTGTTGATATAGTTGGTGCTCTTTTTGTAGCTCTAGTTGATCTTTGGTGGATAGAAATGACTTGGGTAGTTGAAAAAACTGGTCCTAGGCACCCTTTCCTACTGAATATAAATAAGCTGATTCTTTGATATACTTGGGGCAGAAAGGCCAAAACATGCATGACAAGAGACACTGCTGAAATCTGACCAGAGACAAGCATAATCGTTAGGACCTTACTCTGAACTCATAATAATGTGAGACTTGCTGAAAATGTTTGTCTAGCGAGAATTCAAAGAATTGGTAGTGGAGGGGGGAATAGCTGCATAAACAATATTGTTGCTTCTATTACTTCTGCCAATTCTGTTCAGCCCCTACTGTATACAGTGACACCTGGCGACAGTAAACATCAGCCAGATGAAGCCATAAAATCCTGACTCAACACAAATGCATCATTTTGCTTTTATGTAAGCCGTGTGATAGATTCCACTTGAGGAAGTATTTCCAGGCAGGAACTGAAAGCTCAACAAATCTTGTTTATCAGCTTCTTTGCTTTCTTACCTTGTTGGCTCGAATCTGCTTGTAAATATCTGTTTGCTGCCGGATTCGGTACTCTAGATCTGAGACATGTGCTTGAAGCCAGTTCCAGTGACTGACAATAGCTGCTCTGTCTGCTGCCCACTGCCATTCTGACCGTCGCCTCCTGGAAAGAAAGAAGTATAAATGACTGATCACAGGTTCTGCCAATCTGATAGCCACCCGTTCTTGCTGCTTGTTTTCTACTACTTTGATGTAAGGAGATACCACAAGCCTCTGTATCCCTTAACTGACTTCCTCCAGCAAGATGCGTTCTAGATATGTTGGATGCATCAAGCAGAATCTCCTAGACAAGTAATCCAACACATCTGGAGGGTATCACATTGGGAGAAGAAAGGGATTCAGTATGGCAGTACATTCCAATTACCTGCATTGTGGCACCCAATTAATGCATCCATGACAATTTTTTATCTAATAGTCTTAAGCTTCATAGCCTCTGTAGCATGTTTATTCCACCGACTGACTCTTAAAACATTGGGAGGCTTTCCAACTTCCTATAAATATCCGTATATAGCTTCAGTCTAGTTTGTCTTTGTCAAACTCCCAAGAGACTTGTGACAACTGTTTGTCCTTGTGCCCTTTCAGCCTTCTCTAATGCAATTTATCTTCTCTAGACTCTTTTATCATCCCTATAGCTCTCCTTCAAGATGGAATGGAAATTCCCAGCAAGGAAATATAGAACACAGGATACCAAATAAGGTCTTATAATGCTAAACATAGGGGTATACAAAAACACATGAAAAAGCCCTTGGCCTCTGGGGTAGAAGAATAAAGCTGAGCTAAAATTGGTCTTGATGCTTTTTTGCAAAAAAAAAAATCTCCTGTAAAAAGCAGTAAGTTCACCCCACATCACTATTGCAAAAGGAAGTGTTGCAAACCAAACTACAAAAAGAGTGTTTGCAGTGATCTTCCCCAGCTAATGAAGAATGAAACAATGCTTCTGTCTTGAGAACACTGCAATGCCAAAAATGACAAGCCCGCATAGTATCCTATCACACTGGCTACACATCTGTAACTGACTAGAATTATAAAGCTAGTGAGAATGGTTGCAATTTTTGTTAATGGCCCCAAATGGAATTGCTGGAAAGGGTAGAAGACTAGGAACAAATGAGCATTTTGGATGTTTTTAGGAAGGGGTGTTTGTATAGGAGGTAGGGAGGGAAATTCCCTTTATGCAAAAACAAACAAGTCATCAGTTTGAAAATTTGGCCTAGCACAAACTGATGAGCCGAGTGCAGATGATTTTTCACCGTAGTCTCTAAAATCAAGTCAGCAGAACTACTCATGGTACTATATTGAATACAGAAACCAGCTTCTTATACAATCATATAAAATTTCAAAATACAAAACAGGTGTAAAGATGTATTAAGACTGCTTTTAAGCCAACACATCAAAAAAAACCAACCTGCCTGAAGCCAGAAATTTACAATGCAGAGGAAAGTTAGGCATTCTTCATTCCCACTCCCACCTGTTTCCAATGCCTTTTCATCCAATGACCCAGCAAGGTAAACTATTTCTACTGTGAATAACTTTATTAGATCCTTACACATTCAAATTAGTAAAAGTTGCTTGAGGACTGCCCATCAAACCTTTCCATAAGAGGAAAAACTTGCAGGGAAATGAACAGGTTTCAAAAACTGAAAAACAAGGTTATCATCCTTGGGATGAAACATCAAAGATAAGAGATCAAATAATTAAACACTACACAAGAGAGCTGATTTGCTCCCTCACTACTACTTGGATGCATACATATGTCCTGCCTCTGACCCTACAATATGCCAGTGATTCTGAATTCACTGTCAACAGAGGCATCCATATACCTATGTTTTAAAACAACTCTAAACAGAAAGTTCAGATTTAACGGTTGCAGGATTTAGGGCCGTTGCAGACCAGCTCAAAGGGCCGGCCTGGGGGTGGAGTTGGGGCAGAACAGCCGCATGCCGCATGCCCCAACCCCACCCCAACACCGTCCTGACACTGCACAGCCGTACACACGGCGTCAGAATGTCCTCCCGGTGCAGTGTGCAAACATGCTGCGCCAAAAGGGTGCAGAAGAGCCACAGCGCTGCCTCTTGGGGTGGCCTTTTGCCGCCCCTAAAAGGAGCAGCCTTTTGCCGCCCCTAAAAGGAGCAGCCTTTTGCCACTCCTAAAAGGAGCAGCAAAAGGGAGGATCAGGGCCATGGGGTGCGGTTGCTGGGACCTTGATCCGCCACTTGCAGGGGCGGCTCTCTGCAGCCCCAAATGGGCCGTCTGCATCGGCCCTTTGTTGTCTTTATAAAGAATGTTGAGGATCCCATGGACAGGCAAAAAGACAAATGGGTCCTAGAGCAGATCAAGCCGGAAACCTCTCTAAAAGCCAAGATGACCAAACTGAGGCTGTTGTACTTTGGACACATTATGAGAAGTGAAGTAGGAAGCGAGGAAGGCCACATGCCAGATGAATGGACTCTATTAAGGTCATGGGTATGGGTATAAACAGAGCAGTGGAAGGCAGGGTTTTTTGGAGATGTCTCATCCATAGGGTTGCCAGGAGTCAAGATTGACTCGAGGGCAATTAACAACAAAACAACATAAAGAAGCCCAAATGAAGGGTGCCATTTGCTTTTATGACAGCTGAAAATATTGAAGCAATAACTTTTGGGAGCTACCACTACAAATTCACTTTAATCCAAACATGGGGATCTTGGACATCCAGATGTTTCGGGTTTCAACTCTCCACTCTCATAATTGCTTACCTTTTGCCATGCTGCCGTGGCTTTTGGAAACTCAAAACATCTGGAGACCCAAAAGTTCCATACCCTGCTTTACACCAAGTGTTAATTCCAAAATACTATATCAATGCTTTTAGCATACTGCCAAATGGATTCCCATTCATTTATTATCGGATTGTTCCTTCTTTTTTTAGAAGATTATTAGTAAGTGTTCTATCATGCCAAGCAGCTGGTTTGCCTAAATTATTATTGATGGCAGAAATCAACCTACATAGCATTTACATTTAACCTACATTTCCAGACCAAATATTTCCACATCTGTTATTCACAGTCTTTTAAAGTGGCGATATTGGGGATCAAAACCATGACTTTATATATGTTATGGACAGAATAGTACTAAATCAGAGCCTCTTTATTTTATGATCTTCTACATTTTTCCTATAAACTGTGTTGGTTTCAGTATATACCAAGGATACAAATGATAACTGAATCTCAATTTCAAAAAGCACTCACATGATGTAGATGTGGCAGGAGTGACAGAAGTGAACCCAAATTAATTCAAAAATATTCAAATGATAGCAATCAAGAGTTCAGAAGTAACACATTATTTGAAAACTGTTCTTCCATATTTGAATTTCTGGAAAATTTGTGATTTAAGCAGTCAGCATATTTAATCCCAGGCTGCACCTGCACTGCAGAAATAATCCAGGTTGACACCACTTTAATTGCCATGGCTCAATGCTATGGAATTCTGGGAATTTTAGTTTGTTGTGGCACCAGAACAATCTGGCAGAGAAGGCTAAATGTCTCACAAAGCTACAATTTCCAGAATCCCATAGCAATAAACCATGGCAATTAAAGTACAGTGCGGATGGAGACCCAGTTGGATTTCCCTATAGTGCCTGAGCCATTTTCTCCAGCTCAGTTTCTCCAACCTGAAATCTGGAGATGCAACAGAATGATAGAACAGGTATAAAACACTGAAACATGTCATTTCCCCTATCTGTACTGTGAAGTGGAACCAACCATTTTACCAACTATGGAATTTACCATTTCAATTTTGCTGTATGGGAAGACTGAGTCCAAGACTCCCTGAAAAAGAGTGGGAGGGGGATTTGAGAGAAAAAACCTACAGCTTCGTGTTTGTTACAGGTCAACTGAGGAAATAATAATTTTCTTCAGGAATTAGAAAACTGAAAACATGGAGGGCAGATGGTGGTGAACATGCTGCCCCCACTCCTTCATCCTCTACTTCTCAGCATTGGTGGGAAAGGTCTGTAGTTCAGTGCAAAGCAATCACAACGCTCCAAAGGATTGGGACCATTCACAACCAGGGTTTCCAATGCCATGGAGAACTGCAACTGCCTTGAGAGAAACGTGGTTGCAGCCTCGCTAGGAACCTTCTCTGTCAACATACAGTAGGCAGGTCTAAAGAGGTCATGGATGTCCCCATTTGTTCTATGTGCTTTCAGTTTTGAAATAATGATAATAATGATAATAATAAATTTTATTTATAGCCAGCCCCTCTGCTCAACAATCGAGGCGGGTTACAACATTAAAACAGACAACCAATTAAAACATTCCCTCATACCCTAATCCTACCCTCCCAACCCCCTTAAAACAGGATTAAACTTGAAAAGATTAAAATATACTTATACATTAAAAACAATAACAATAAAATCAAACTACAATGGGAACTTAATAATAAAAAGCTGAGATCACATCTCCATGAAGATGTATTCCGGGAAGGCCTGCCGGAAGAGGTCCGTCTTCACTGCCTTTTTAAAGGCAGTGAGCGTAGTAATAAGACGGATCTCGTCCGGCAGGCCATTCCACAGCCTGGGAGTGGCCGCAGAAAAGGCCCTCTGGGAGGTCTGAGACAACCTAGTTTTTATTGGCTGTAACAGATTCCTCCCACACGACCGAAGGGCGTGGGGGGGGATCATACGGGGAGAGGCGGTCCCTAAGATAAGATGGACCCAAGCCATGTAGGGCTTTAAAGGTCAAAACCAATACCTTGTACCGCGCTCGGAAACTAATTGGCAGCCAGTGGAGGGATTTAAGCACTGGTGTTATGTGCTCCCTCCTAGATGTTCCTGTGATCAGCCTGGCTGCCATATTCTGTACCAGTTGAAGTTTCCGGGTTAGGCACAAGGGTAGCCCCATGTAGAGTGCGTTGCAGTAATCCAGACGAGAGGTTACCAGGACGTGTACCACAGTTTCCAAGTCCCTCATGTCCAGTTGGCTTATCAGCCGAAGCTGATAACAGGCACTCCTGACCGCTGCGTTCACCTGACTAGTCATGTGAAGCGACGAATCAAGGAGTACCCCCAGACTGTGAACACAGTCCTTGGAGGAGAGTGTGACTCCATCCAGAACTGGAGACTGTATTCCCAGAACTGGTTTCGGGCCTGTGACTGTGAGTACCTCCGTTTTGTCTGGATTCAACTTCAATCTATTTTTCCTCATCCAATCCATTACCGCTCTGAGACAGTCATTAAGAGGAGAGACGCCATCTGAAGTCTGAGCCGATGATCTGGTCATGGAGAGAGATATCTGGGTGTCATCAGCGTACTGAAGACACCGAGCTCCATGCCTCTGAATGATCTCACCCAGTGGCTTCATATAAATATTAAACAACAACAGGCCTAGATGCACTTCAGAAATGTCTAAAGAAGACTTATTTGGATGCATAACCGGAGGAGTCTGTATGTACAAGTGAATTTGTGCTGAAGTTGGAACTCATTTTTACTCTTTTTTTAAAAGCAGCAACTTTTCCATGTTCTCCTTGCTGCCAGTTCCACTACATGAAAGGTACTTATACAGCTTGGATCCAGGATATTTGAAGAAGTTTATCTCCTTTTAAAAGGTAAAGGTAAAGGTATTCCCTGTTGACAAGGTTGTCAAGTCATGTCCGACCGTAGAGGGCGGTGCTCATCTCCGTTACTAAGCCGAAGAGCCAGCGTTGTCAGAGATTACTCTGTGATCATGGGACCAGCATGATTACACAGAACGCTGTTTACCTTCCCACCGAAGTGGTACCTATTCATCTACTTGCATTTGCATGCTTTCAAACTGCTAGGTTGGCAGAAGCTGGGACTAGTGATAGGAGCTCACCCCATCATGCAGCACCCGAGCCTCGAACTGCCAACCTGCCAATCTTGCAATCAACAGAGTCAGCGTCTTAACCACTTGAGCCACTGCATCCCTTATCTCCTTTTATGAGCCAATAATTAGTTCTAAGATCATCCAGAGAGGCCCTTTTTTTTTTGTCCCATCACCTTGTCAGGCTTGCTTGGTGGGTACAAGGGAGAAGACCTTCTCAGTAGCTGCTCCCAGACTTTGCAGCTCCCTCCCTAGAGAGGCTAGGGTAGTTAAAAACATTTTTCTGCTGTCAGACTTTTTCAAACTGATACATGTTGGGCTGTGCAATTCACACTTTAAGATTTATATATAGTTTTTAATACATTTTAATATTTTAATGTTTAATGTTTTTAACTTTATAAATTGTTTAATTTTTTGTTAATTTTGTATTTATACTGTTAATGCTTTTGTATTGTTTTAAATTTATTGCTAGCTGCCTTGAGTCCCTGCATTGGGGAAAAAGCATGATATTAATTAATTAATTTGATAGCTTGAATTCTTTTGTCTTACTTCAGGCTCTGAAATCCTTATACTTCATAGGGGAATCTCAAAAGCAGTGTGATAATTTCAATTTTATGGTGGGTAATACTACACAAAACCAAACATAAGATATAAAAAGGACCACTGGTCTCTGGATGTACGTATTTGGACCTCTTCCAATTTTTTACTGTGATGGGCAGCTAGTAATGGTGACATCTACTACTTTCTGGTGATAGCACAAATTGGCTGGCATCCTGTTACTGGCATGCACAGGTGTAAGATAACCTTATGCTTGTGTATGTCTCTTTTTGGCCCATGCTTGAACTGGCATTCACTTTTTCCCTCCACAGTGACCAAAGCAACCATCCCAAACTTACTACAAAGTTGCTGCATCCTCCCACAAGGTGATTCTGTGCCTGGTGATAGCAGTGTGTGTGAGGATTAATGCGGCTGGGTACCTGCAGCCAAATGTGAAATGATTACATCCTCTGCTGAGGTCCGCTTTGGTCTGGGGGGAGGTCCCTGCTGCAACTGAGGTCAGGAGGGCTGCAATGTAAGGGGCTGGTAAATTATCAGCTGTAGTGATCTACTACACCATAAAGGATTGTGGCTTAGATGTGGAATGTTCTATCTCCTGAGGAGCTTGTTTGCCACAAACCTGCTGTCATTTTGACCCTAATCAAGGGTCTTTTTTATTTTCCCAAGCCTTTGAAAGCAGTGATCACTTTATTTTATCCACTTCACATATGCTTATGCTGTTCACTAGGTTGCTCACCTGTAACAGTGGTTCTTTCATTCTAAACTTTTGTACATGGGCCTCATGCCTATATAAAGTCATGACTGGAACATTCTAGAGCCGAGTGCAATTTTGGCAGGAGCCTCACCCACATTCTCAACAGTGCATGCCTAGATGCACCTCAGAGACTGCCCTTCAATTTTGAGTATACTTCTAGAAGGCACAGATGTGGGGAAAGAGGAGAAGGTTGGATTGCATTGGTTTAGAGATGACCACTTGAAGAACCCATCACTACTGAGAAGCAACCTGTTCTTCTTCATGGTCTCTTTAACTCAAAAGATATGAATGACTCACAGGCTACCTTACAGGACACAAGTATCAAGTCAAGTGAGGGCAGAAGAAAGGACTTCACAGTCAAAGGACACATCATCTCTTGCTCTACAGTCTGCATAGTGATGGCAGATGAACATACGTATATGGCTGCAACCAAGTAGCTCTTCTGCACAGTTTTAGAAGAGAGATTCTCTGCAGCAGTGTTGTAGATTATCAACAAAATGTTTGAAATGGACTATATTACGTGTATAAAAGGGGGGCACATCGAACATCTAAAAATTGAAGAGCTGTCTCTAATGGAGAGGATGGTTTCTGTAAGAACAATGTCCTGTCCTAAATGGAACCGAGAGCCTAAACAAACCTGGGTTAAACACTGGCATTAGAGCAGAGTGGGGGTGTGGCAGCTGCACACCCTGATGCTGGCATCATACCATCTGCCCAACTACACAGTGGGCGGTGTCACGCCATTTCTTTGGTGCAGTGTTTAACGTGCTGCGCCAATGAAACCTAGAAAAGCCGCTACTGCAGTGCCAAGGGCAGCTTTTCGCCGCTTTAAAAAGCAGCACCATTTTGCCAGCCCTTTTGGGCTGGCAAAGCGCCGGATCGAGACCACAATGTCCAGTTGCCACGGCCCCGATCTAGCAATGAAAGGGGCGGCAGGACGCCACTTCGAAAGGGCAGTCTGTTCAGCCCCTCAGACGGAAAAGAAATGGCTGGGCAAAGGATGACTTTGTGTCTATAACACTCAAGTTAGGGTAAATGAGCTCTTATAGCTTCAAGCTCACTCATACAATGAGCAGGCATCATGCCTTCAAAAAGGCAACTCCAAAGGGGAGAATGCAAAGGTCCAACTGACAGAGACACCGAGATATTGGGATGTGTGTGTGGGCAAGATACAAATGAGAGTGCCCTTTCAGAAATCAACAGATTCATAATCAATGGATCCATAAATATGGAGCTTGTTGAAAGATCGGAATAAAGGAGAGTAAAGATGACAAAATTAACACAAAGAAAGATGGAAAAGCAGTAAGATCATAGAAAACAAGAAAGGTGAAGGAACAGAGAAACCACTCTCATCTTCAGTACAAAAACAGAGAGAATGCTGCTCTTGATGCTGCTTATGTGACAGAAAGGAGCTGAGGGAAGGCAGTGAAGAGTATCTTCAAAAGTACTGTAGAAGCTGGGGCCAAGTCTCCAACCAAACTATACTCAGTTACCAAATGTGGCTTTGTACGGGAGTAAAAGTCATACCTGTCAGTCACGGAGACTAAGAATTTGTGTTCCACTGCTGTTTTTCATTCACTACATTTTTGTCTTTTTTAAACTATAGTGTAAACTAACCTGAGAACACAGTTGCATTTGGTATCCTGTAAAATAAAGAAAAGCAACCAAGATGGAAATTACAGCTTCATAGCATGTACAAGAGTGAACCACAAGTCCTCTTTTCCTCTTTCTGAAATTTTATTGAGCAAATATGCAGAGATGTGTGCAGCAAGTAGAGGAACCAAATTCAAGGTAGCAAAGTTAGCAAAATATGGCAAACTAAAGGGCCAAAGAAAAGGAATTAATTTTAACAGAAGCATTTCCTCCTACAAAACATGCTTACTACTATCAATGTTAACTACTTAAATTGGTAAACACTCCATGCAGTCCTAATCCTATGCCCTGAGATTGGGATGGGGGCAACCAAGCAAATTTGAACATCTGAAATGAAATGGTGAAAAATAAAATAATAAATTATGTACTGTGTCACAAGCTTGGAAGTTCAAGAAGAAACATGTTCTTGAGCCAGGTGTTAAAATACAATGAAGGGAAATAATTTCCCCTTTTTAATACTAGCTGAGTCACTACAGTCAACCCTCCATATCAACTTTTTTTTAATCCACGGATTCAAGCATCCACGGTTTTAAAATATTTTAAAAATGTATAAATTCCAAAAAGCAAACCTTAATTTTACCATTTTATATAGGGGAATCCATTTTACTATGCCAGTGTATTTAATCAGACTTGAGCATCCACGAATTTTGTTATCCATGGGGGTTCCTGGAACCAAATCCCAGCGGATATCAAGGGCCCACTGTACTACCATTCCACTCTCCTTCTTCACATGCCTTTTCCAGCATTCCTGAATGGCATCTTCATCACAACCACTCTCCCCACTTGCTGTTTTCCAATAAAATCTTTAGCACTAAATTAAGCTCCCTAAACATCTTTCCTGTCTCAACTACCATCAGATTACTCAATATTCCCCTGTAGCAGTACATTTCAGAAGTCTTCCATAACCAGGCATCTTGTACATATGTTAGGCAAAAAATGCCACCATCCTCTGCTGTGTTACAGTCAGTCCAGCATATCTGCAGGTTATCAGGCTAGGGAAGGAAATTGTGAATAGTAACTTTTTTAAAAAAAAAAGATAGTGTTTACAGGATTAACTTCGATACTTTACTTTAGGGTACAAAAAGCTGAACTGAAGACTTAGGCTTGTAAAAAATCCACTCTTCCCTATCATATTTCCCTAAGTTAAAGTGATTAATAACTTTGCATAATATACTGAATCTACAGAAACATTTACCAGAAAAGGTAAAATAGCTTGGACAGAAATGTTTACATTAATAGGGAACTGTCTTAATTTTGCTCAATACTGAGCAGCCACAGAAGGTTACAGAAGGAAAGAATTGGGGGGGGGGGGTTATAAATGGAGAAATGGCAAGGTATAAAAAACAGTAGACAGCTTGCCTTTCAGATATTTTGGACTATAAATCCCTTAAATTCCAGCTATATGGGCAATGGCTGAGGATTATGGGCATAAACTGCTATGTCCTGATTGAAAACTTCAGTAGAGTCAAAAATTCTTGGAGTGGTCTTCAACCATAATGTTCCTCAATCTTTAATTTGCAGAGATAATACTAGCCCATCTTATAAGGTAATTGCAAAGGTTACTGAAACAATGTATTAAAAAGTCATTTCAGTACCCAGAGCAGACCACGATAAACAGTAAAGACTTGTTCTGGTCTGGATCTTCCTCTTTTTCCAAGATTGCACAGTACACATACTAACACTGATAACCCCTACAACATAGCAGTTTAATAGTTCTTACTGACCATTCGCTAACATCTTTTAGGGAACATGCATCATTGAAATAATTAAAAAATAAAATAAAGTGAAAAAATATATGCAAACAACTATATATACATACTGTTTCCCCCCCCCCCCAAAATAAGACACTGTCTTATATTTATTTTTCCTCAAGAAGACACAGTATGGCTTATTTTCAGGGGATGTCTTATTTGTCCTGACTCCATCGTGACACTGTACATCCGTCCACAGGGCGTGCGGCATCAGGGCGCCCTCTTGGTGCAGCATCCATACACACTGTACCAAAAGGGCACAAAAGAGCTGCGGTGGCAGCTCAAAGGGCGGCTTTTTGCCACTTCCAAAAGGAGCGGCCCTTTGAACTCTTTTGGGGGCAGCAAAAAGGAGGATCGGGGCTGCAACCCTTTGAGCCGCCCCTGCTGCTCCCAGGGGCGGCCCAAAAAAGCCGCCCAGTCTGCAACGGTCCTATGTCTTATTTTCGGGGTATGGCTTATATTGCACAAATGCTTACAAATCCTGCTATGGCTTATTTTATGAGTATGGCTTATTTTGGGGGAAACACGGTATACACAGACAACTATGATCTTTATTCATAGATAAGAACAAGGTATTCAAATCTATTCAATGGCATGCTTTTAACAAAAAATTACATAAGCATTATCTGGAGAATCAAAGGTATAGTGGGCCCTTGGTATCCACTGGAGTTTGGTTCCAGGATCCCCTGTGAATAACAAAATCTTTGTTTGGATGCTCATGTCCCATTATATACAATGGCACAGTAAAATGGTGTCTCATATACAAAATGGCAAAATCCAGGTTTGCTTATTGGAATTTATGTATTTTGGGAAATATTTTCAAGCCGTAGACGCTTGAATCCATGGATAAAAAATCTGTGAATACAGAGAACCAACTGTATTTCTACTATGACTATCCAAAAGAGATCCATATTTTTTTTGTATGTTTGTCATCTTTTTAAAAGCAACAATAATATTTTATTCCCTAGAAGAGAGAGGTCTCAATTATCAGGTAAGGTCTTTGGTCAGGTAAGGGGTGGGCAGGAGAAAAAAAGAAAAGATTATTTTACAATGCTCATCATTTGGAGAGACACGCCTGTAATCTTAAACACAATGACCATGAAGCACATCCCACTAGACTCACTGGGGATTTCATTCAAAGTAAAAATGTGTGGGATCAGAAATTCAAAGCACAGAAAATTCATTAGATCATACAAGAAATCAGTACATTTTATTGTCTGGTCCCACTTAGATGTAGACAAAGCATTCAATTGCCTCCTAAATAACCATGTTTATGGCATGATCCTGTTTTACTTTTTATATATTGTGTTTTTATAGTTAAGTATAAGCAAGGGGAAAAATTGTCCACACTAGTGGCTATTTTAAGTATATGTATTTTACAAGTATATCCTTCAACGAAGAAATATGCAGCCATTAAATAAAAATTGGGACATCCAAATTTTCACCTGGAGGAAGAGTTTCTGCTTAGAATGTTTTTTGGCTTTTCTTAAGAATGTATAGACCTGAACACATGTATATTATGGGGTTGTTGTGTGCCTTCAGGTCATTTCTATCATGAAGTTTTCTGGGTGTGTGTGTGTGTGATTCACCCAAGGCCACCCAGTTGGTCCATGGTCCCCCCACATGCTTATGCCTATGTGGGCACACAAATACGTCTACATGTAGGTATACGATGATACATATAAACCTAACACTTAACACACATAATAAAACACACCTCCTATCAAATGCACAGTTTTATTTAATGTATATTTTTATATGAGTGTAATGTACATGTGCTGCAAAGTAACCACAGTGTCGTCCCCCCTTCTGAAAAGGTGAATCAGGATTCCCTCATATCTTAAGCAGAGAACTCCATTTGCTTTAGCAGTTTGTCTATGTACAGTTCAGATTAAAACAGGTGGCATCACACTCAGGACATGGCCAGATGGCTAGGAACTATCTGTGTCACTGTAAATGAAGCACCACAATCTACACATGAAGCCATCATTGGTGCTTGCAGGAACTAACATACTGAATTGAATAACCTGCATATGCATGCACACTAAAAGTGAGACTGCTCTCTGCAACCCAAACTGAAGTACTGCTCCCACCTCCAGCTCCCTTGCACCACTATCTGCTCAAACCATCAAACAGGGATATAAAATTCAGAGAGCTGTTTACACAGCAGTGATGGGGTGGGGGAGAGGCTGCCCTCAACTTCCTGCCCTCAATTTGACTTGAAAGAGTTTGTCTCTTATGAACAAACTGCCTGTGCTTCCTCAGGGTCACGCTGCCTTGCCCCACATTTCTGCAACCATGCAAAATAGACCAGTGCTTCTCAAATCACTCTTTAGCTGTGAGTGCAGGTGTGCCCTTTCCAAGGGCAAACTGAGAGAGTCAGTAATCATCAAAATCAACAGAAGGGAAGTAAGATAGACATGCCCCTTACCTAAGATCATCTCCACTGTTCATGGCCCGCCTCCCCACCACTTTCCATTACTTTCATTTCAAAGACAATTTTGTACCACCACTTAAGACTCTCTTCCTTCTACCAGGCTCTCTTCCTTTAACCAGGCCCTTACAACAGTCTCATTTGCTCCATCACAAGTTGTGGCTGCATTTGTGACTTTCTTTTTTGAAGAGACAAATTATAAAAACCAAAGTATAAAATGAAATCTTTGTCAGTCTAATTTTGTTTTGTTTTTGTTTGGGTTTTTTTGGTAGCAGAATGTAAAAAGATTTCTAGTTGCATGGGCAATTTCCACCAAGCAAGGCAACTAAAAGGCAGCATATTCTATTCAAGGAGATAAGCATGTGTAGGGAGAAGATATGTTTTAAAATCACAGTAACTTAACTGCATGTACAGAAATAATGGACTACTGGTCTTGCCTGAATGGTTCAAATATTTCCCATGAAAACATTTCCCCCAGAAACCTCAGACCAACAGCTACCACAAAGAAAAAAAAAAGGAGTGCCAGGGACAGGTTTTTTTCTTTAAAAAAAAAAAGAAGTCACATGACTTGCACCTGCATGGCATGCATTCACCATTAAGGCCTCTGAAATATTGGGTTTCAGTATGTGGGTACAGTGAAGCCTTCCCCTTACTTTCCTAAGAAGAGGTAAGGCGAGCAGAACCAAAACAGGAGCAAGATGTATCCGGAGCTTGCAAAGCTATCCAGCAACCCTGATAAGATCAAAAGTCTGGAATCCCTTGTTATATTTCCAGTACAGACTGCATTCCAAAGAGGAATGTTATTTTCCCCACCTCCAGCCCCAAACAATAAGCTTGTGCGCAGAACACAGGGCAGTCTTTACACAAACAAAACACGTTAAAACACAATCTGTGGCTGATCAGGCTTTCTCCTTTGAGTTAGGCACAGACAAGAAAAGAGTAAATGCAGACAGTGCTGCTTAAAAGAGCTTAAAACACAACCACTGCAGGCCAGGAAGATACAGACAAATGCCAGGGACACGATCAATGCTCCCTGCCCCCCCCCCCTCACTACCATATCTTCTGCGTACACGCCAAGCCAGCATCACAGGCAGCTTGACTGACAAGGACAACCTCCTGGTAATCTAAGCAGATGGCGCTTGTTGCAAGGAGGGAGCGGGGTGCACATGCGCATCGGAGATGGCGGCGATTGAGGCCTCTCTCTGTAGACCAATGTCGCATCACAGGGAAAGGGAAGAAGGGAGGGGGGAATGAACAGGGAATGCTGGGAAGGTCTCAGCCCTTTTATTTATTTACAGAGAGCAGGAGGAGAGAGAAAAAGAATAAAAGGAACAACCAGGCGGTGGCGGAGGAGGAAACTGGAATGCATGAGTTCAGCCTGCAAGGGTTATTAATACTGCAGCAGCCACGCAAGCTAAATGGGCCAACATGCACTGCTTCTTTTCTTGAAGGGATGGTGCAGGAGGGAATAGAAGTTACCTATTTTCTCCCCTCAACTTCCTCAAAACACCCTTAGAAACATTTCTAAACATCAAAAGATTAAAAATATCTCACAAAATAAAAAGACTGAACAACTGCACCAAGAGGCAGGGAGGAGAGAGTAGAAATCAGAAGCATCTAGCAACCAAGAATATCTCTGAGAGGGAAGAAACCGGAAAGTCATGCATATATAAACAGAAGACTCTCCTTCCTCAGTCTTGACTTGCAAAGGCCCCACCCTTGAGGAAAAGACACCACCACCAAAGCATGCTACAAAAAATTATAGTACTGGCCATAACATTTTCTCAGAAGGCCTTGACATTTAAGGAACCAGAACTATGTAACAAAACCCTAAATCAAGCCAATGCTACTTACTATTCACTCCCTTGTTTATAGAAGTCTTCAATGCCACTCTGCTTTTCTGGTTGTTGTTTGTTTTTTTAAGATAGTTAAGTGAGCTCTCAAACTGTACATTATAATCAGCATTATTGGCTGTGCTACCCTACTTACAGTACATTTCAATCCAACAGCTATGGATTCACATACATATATCACAAAGGGCAAAGTCCACTTTATGAAAATAGTAATGGACTGCAGGAAGGTGTGTTAACTGTTCCTCACTCATGCTAAATATAAACCCCTGTGTAGGAAAGCTTTAGTCCTCCAAGTGGCCCTTCTGCAACCCCAGGATTCAGGCCATGCTGGATGAAGATGATAGGAGTTATAGGCCAAAACATTTAGTGAGCCAAAGGTTCCCACCACTGCAGATTCTTGGAAACAACGTTTCCCCAACCTCTCTCTCTTTCTTTTCCTTACAAAGCAAACAAAACAACAACACTCGAAACACCAAACTATTTAAAAGTGTCGTATTTCAATATATTTTCTCTAACTTTATCCCAGTAGACCTTTAGCTAATGCAAATGAAACATACAACCATCTCTAGACCGGTTTGGATTCTGGGATCAACAAGTGTTGGGATCAGAAAGTGCTGAAATCACACCAAAGGCCTATCTCATCAAATACTTCATTTCTTACAGTGGCCAACCAGATGCCTACAGGAAGCCTGTACAATGCAATATTTATTATCCAAATAATTCTGTGGGGGGTTGATTCAGGACACATTTTTCTAGCCTTCATGACTAGAGGGGGGATAGGGAGGAGGCAGTGTCTATTCCCTAATCCCACTATAATCACCAACAGTGTTTCATACCAGATCTGTTGCAAGTCAGTCAACGCAGACCACCTTACCAATAGTCAGTGAGAATGTATCTCAACTAAGTCAAGGGCACCGGGTTTAATTTGACCCTGGCTTTTTACAGGGGGTCCAGTTCCCCAGCATGTAACAAAACAAGATTAGTCACTTTTTAAAAGAACAGTGGTGTGCCCACAACACAGAAAAGAATTAAGTACGAAAGCTGATTCAGCAGTATTAAATCCTATATACAATAGTGCACACAAAAAGAACAGCTTGGCACCAGAGTTTGATGGATCCAATCGATTTTCTGACAACTCTCTAGAGGATTTTCCAATTGGTATCACTGGGAGTTCTAGGGACACACTTTTCAATTCCTGAAATCAAGAGAAACAAAACAACCAAAAGGCCTCTCCTAAATCTCCTTCCTTCTGGACTGAGCCCATTCTGCTTCCTAAGTTTACTGAGGAACTAGAGACAATGATACACTCAAAAACAGAGGAACACTTAAGACTATACCTGACCTAAGACAGGCTGAATACTAGTTTGCTACTGGCAAAGAGTTCTTATTCCCTAATCCCAATTTTATCTGTACAGTGCTGTCCAGCAGAATTGCTCTAAAAGTGATGAAAGACAAGATACATTCTGGTCTACTAAAGGTCTCAAAGAGGTCTCAAGCCCCTTCCTCCATCATGAGTTTATTTGTCACTCTATAAATAGTGATATAGTCCTGGGTACTCCTGTGGCTCCCTCACCTTCCATTATTGTTCTATCAACCTGTCCCTCTGCCCCACTGAAGTCATCTTTAGTGCTCAGTGTTAGTCTTTGAAGCAAAATGAGGGTTTGTTTGGTGTACTGCTCTTTCTCTTGCTCAACAGTCTTCTTTCCTAAACTAGCTGGGATACCCTCGAGAATGGTACTGCTAGTCCCCCAGACTAGCAGGGCTGAATATTTTAATATCCATGTAAAGGCTGCCCTGTTAGAAGCAGCTCAGGACATCATAGGTTTGTCCCAAATGAAATGAGGCCCTGCCCAGTTTTATGAGCAGGGCCTCATTTTATTTGGGACAAACCTATGATGTCTTGAGCTTCTTCCAATAGGGTAGTGTTTACATTTTATTGGCTTATTTTCTGTTCTAGTTGGGATGGTGATGATATTGGTATAGATGGAGTCTTTGTGTCATGAGTGGATCCCTTTTTCATGTTAGGAGTTTTAATTTCTATTTGGGACCTACCAGAAAGATCCACTTTCAGAACAAGATGGGTTTAAATGGTTTGAGTAAATATGAACAAGGTCCCAGATAATGAGTATGTGACTACTTGTGAGCTAGACCACTGCACAGCCAGGTTGATCAAGGCCACCAGAAAAGTTCTATTTGAATAGGAAATGCATTTCTAGAGGAAGTAGTAATGTCAGCCAGCCCTACTGTGATTGTTCAGAAGACTACTACAGAAACGCTCTCTGCATCTTACAGCACAGGTATAATTCAGTTAATAAAGTATGTGTTCTTGGTCTTTACTTCTTTGACAGAAACTTTAGTACCAGAGGCAGAAATCATATGGAAAGGCTAGAGATAGGTTTATACACCACAAAAAAGAAGAGTAGTTCAATAAATTAAAAAAACACACAAAACCTTGTGATCCAACACTAACAATATGCACACGTGAAATGAAACCACCAGGTCACGTAAGCCTATAAGTAAACAAAAATATGTTCATTCTTCCAGAGACCACTTGAAAGCTTCTTTAAACTGCATTCAAATACTATTCTTTCACTAGTCTTTGTCTTCCTTATAATTTCCGTTTTAGTGGCCAAACTTGCTTATCTGTTCTCTTGTTTAGCACTGTATGCTCACTATGGGATTCTGGAGGGAGCTGCTATTTACCTTCCCTGTTGCAGGCAGGCACACAGCTACAGTAGGATTGGCTAGAGTAAAATTCCACTTTTTCCCCCTTAAGCTTCATTGTATTTTTACTGCAGACATATTGGTGTAACCTGACACTGAGCTCTGTTTCTCCAGCCCTCTTCACCATGCTCCCAATGTTAATTCTTCTAAAAACCTTCCAACTAGACAAAGGATGAAGGGGGGAAAAAAAAAGGGGGGGGGGATAAAAAGACTTTGTAAAATGGAACTTTTTGTCAGAGGATTTGTTAATTGAGATATGCCTGTATTGGATAAGTTCCACTTTGTCTCCAATTTGCTTTTTAAAAACAACATATTAAAATGTGTACTGAGCTTCAAGAATTCAGGCACAAAAGGGATTTATATAGAGACAAGCCTTTCTTAACTTAATTCCTTTTCTATGTTTTAAGACAGGGGTAGGC
Organism: Phrynosoma blainvillii; assembly: GCA_026167975.1. NCBI lineage: Eukaryota > Metazoa > Chordata > Lepidosauria > Squamata > Phrynosomatidae > Phrynosoma > Phrynosoma blainvillii. The sequence goes on from JANUYF010000005.1 coordinate 110,417,263, forward strand.
AACCTTTTTGAGCCGGGGGCCAGGTTGCTGTCCCTCAGACAATTGGGGGGGGGGGGCTGAAGCACCAAAAATAAATAAATAAATAAATAAATAAATAAATAAATAAAAGTAAAAATATTTTTAATTAAAAATTAAAAAAATATATATGCATGCACAGTCTCTCAGCCCCAGAAAAGCCATGGCAAACCCCCTGTGGAGATTTTGTCAAGAAAACCCCAAGAACAAGTAATAACAACAATAATCAATATCATTATGGCAGGCGGCGGCAGTGGCAGGACTGGCCTGGGGCCGGTCCAAAGGCCTTGGAGGGCCGCATCCGGCCCCCAGGCCTTAGGTTGCCTACCCCTGTTTTAAGACATTGATTCCCCTTCTATGGGACTACCACTGCCATGGAGGTTATACACTAAAGCCAGTGAAGGGCATCAGGTTGAAAAAGACTAATATAAATCCATTTATACAGGCCTGGGTTTGGAATTGGCTATACACTATACACATTAGAAATCTGACAAGGAGAATGAATTCCTGTTTGTTGTGCCTAACCTCTCATAGTATTCTATTGCCTAAATCATGTTAATTCTCTGGACCACATGGTAGGGGTGGCCCTAGGAAAAAAACATCCTATGATAACTCTTCCTTAAGAGTGATGATATGTCCTTCCTTAAAGGTCTTCTCCAAACATATTGGGGGACTCTTGCTTGACCTCCTAGTCACTGGCATATGGAATTCCCTAAGAAATTACCTTGCTCCTGGATTATTTAGCATCTACGGGGAATGCTAGGAAAAACTGGGAAACTGGGGTGGCAGCTGCTGCTCCTCCTCCCCCCCTCCTCATACTCTGACTTTCCCCCAAAGTGACATGCAGCTCCATTTTACCCTTCCACTTACTTCCAGTAAAAGTCAGTGATGTTCCAAATTAGTTCCTGCTGACAAGTGATTGGATATACCAGGACCAGTATTTTGAGATGTGATCAAAACAAAACAATAGTGCTAATCCTCCCAAATCGCACAGACTAGGGAATAAGATCTCAAGCTGTTTTGCATGAAGTAGTAACCCCAATCTCAGTGTGAGGTGCATCCAGACTTAGCTGCACCTTCTTACTACCTAGGTGTGGCAACAACTCCTTTAGCATCTCTTCTATATGAGCCTATCCAGGTGCTTAGGTCAACAAGACCTTGCTAACTGTTGCTTCTTCCATCTGAAGTGTGGTGACCAGGAACACGAGAATACTTAAGAGACTTTTTCTTCAAATAAAGCCAAAGCTGTGCAATATCATTCCAAGCAGTCCACATGCTTATCTCTTCAAAGCTAGTTTTTCAGTAAAGCCTTTAGGGCTGATTTACAGTGGCCTATGGAATTCATTTTTGGCTGCCAAAATGGTTGTTGTTGTTGTTTAAATGTTATTCTTGTTTGCACTGGATTACCTGCTTTTAAATTATATTGTCCTAAGTAGCCCTGAGCATTTTCAGGAAGGATGCACTAAAGTAACTCACCCAATTGTATAGCCGTACTACTACCTGTCATTACACTATTGTCTAAGAGGACAGAATTAGCTCTCCAATACAGAAGCAGTGTCTATGCCCGTGATGGTGAACCTATGGCACATGAGCCAGAGATGGCATGCGAAGACATTTTCCCCGGCATGTGGAGGGTGGGCAGGAGGAGGAAGTAATGCGTGCCTGTTCCTCCCCCTTCCCAACCTCCTTGGCCTTCAATTGCCTCTCCAGAGGCAGCTGAGGACCGGGAATGGCGCGGGGGGAGGAGGAGGAAGAAGAGACGTGCACTTCTTCCTCCTCTTTCCCGACTCTCCCCTGCCTTCAATTGCCTCTCCGGAGGCAACTGAAGACCAGAAATGGTGCAGGGGAGGAGGAGGAGGAGAAGAAGGAAGAGGGAGAGACAGCTGAAGGCTGGGAACCGTGCGGGGGGAGGAGGAGGAAGAGGTGCACGCCTGTCCCTCTTCTTCCCCCCTCGCCCCCATCCCAGGCCTTCAGCTGTCTCTGGAGAGGCAGTTGAAGGCCCGAGAGAGCAGGGGGAAGAAGTCCCACAAAGTCCCACCCCCAGAGGGTGGAAGTCCTGCCCCCAACACCAGATAACACCCAGTGCCAGAAGGCCTTTTAGTTTGGGCACTCGGCCCCTAAAAGGTTTGCCATCACTGGTCTATGACCATGACATAACCAGGGGAATTTTTTTAAACAGTTGAAGAATTATCTATTTTTAAAACATGAAAGATTTTGTGATCAGTCACAGACATATAGGACTTAAACATGTTTGAAAGCTATCCCCTGTATTCCCAGATGAGTGGTGTTGTGTGTGTGGTGAATGACTGTTAATGAATGTAGGAAAGGTAGTCTTTACCATCTCAGATACTCCCCTATTACTACCATCATCATCATCACCACCACCACCACAGGCCTGACTCACAGTAATAAAACTACAGGTTCTGGGATGAAACTCTACAGAACTCTTGGCTAAAATTAAGCATTTGAGATTCTATGATGGGATTTTAAAACAAGAGCATAAAAGGGCATTCCCCGTGAACAAGAAAGATGACTTTGCATTTAAAAAAAGTGGCCAGCAATCTCTTCTGATTAACTAAGACTTATTAAGATGACAGACGAACACTTGTCTTTGGTCTTTGGCTGCGTCCATGCACTTGAATGGTCATGTACAGCTTGCTGTTGTTATGTGTTATGACTCCAACCTACCACAACTTTATCATGTGCTTTTCTTGGCAAGACTTATTCAGAGGTATGCCACTGCCTTCCTCTAAAGCAGGGCTGGGTAAAGTGTGGTCCATGGGCCACATCACACACACTGTTTTTTATGGCTGTCAAGGTCCCCAGTGGGTCATTTTTTTCCAGAGAGTATTTGGGACTCTAGGAGTCCAGGAAGGATCAAAACATGGTGAAAATTTCACATGCCACCTGGAGGACATCTGGGGACAAAAAACTGATTTTGGCAGGAGCAGGTATGGTGAAGAGTACGGACCTCCAAGTTCTCTTGAAAGGCTAATGTGCCCCCTGCAGCCTTCCACAGTTGACCACCTCAGCTCTGCAGGCTAAAAGAGTTTGACTTGCACAAGTTCACCCAGTGGGTTTCCATGGCTGAGTGAAGATTCAAACCCTGGTCTCCCAACATTCCTGGCTCCAACATCAAAATCTCAGATGTACCCAAAATTATTAGACATTCACTATATGCTGAAGTGGGGCTAAAGCACAATTAAATACAACCTGGGGGAGAGGGAGAGATTCCATGTGGACTGTATATGCCATTCCTTATTATCTGAGTTTCAATGCTGCCCACATCAATCGAGAGTGCATTATACCATCACATTTGTTACTTAATTATACTTCTCTAGCTATTATTTCATGAATACCAAAGTCATACCAGAAAGCTAGACAAAGAAATTCAATTGTTCTTTGGTGAAATTTCCACTTCTAAATTTAAAGTTTGAATGCAGAATTATTTAAACATTTTAAAAAAGCAGACTCATAGATTATTGCAGATGGTTGTTGTTGTTGTTACTGTGTACCTTCAAGCCATTTCCAATGAATGGTGACCCTACTGTGGGGTTTTCTTGGCAAGATTTGTTCAGGGGAAGTTTGTCATTGCCATCCCCTGAGGGTCACAGCATGTGATTTGCCCAAGGGACCCAGTGGGTTTCATGGCTGAGTAGGGAATCAAATCCTGGTCTCCAGAGCTGTAGTCCAATACTCAAACCATTACGCCACACTGGCTCTCTATTGCAAATTAGACCCTTTTTTAAATCTAACAATTTAGATGGGTCTACTGCAGATCAGACTGAACTGTCAGATCAAAAAATCTTCTTAGGATCTTTAGATATAATTACAATCTAGGAATGGATAGCAAATGACAATGGCTGAAGAAGCACACATTACTAGCTTTCCTGCAACCAAGGTCTCTTCAGATGTTTTTGTCTACTACTGCTATCCATGCCAACCAAAACATCCAGTAATTGGGAGTGACAGAAACTCTGGACCAAAGTATTTGAAGGAACCATGTTAAGATTAGATCTAAGGTTCCCTGAACAACAGGCCAGTATTTCCTTAGTTATATGATCTGGAGGTCAACTCCCTCACTCCAATTTTTAAAGCATCAAACAACACTTTAAGCCAGTTCATTCAGGATCCCAAGTTATAATTAGAACATATATGGCCACCGTAGCTACAGCATATTTTGATTTACAGCTGAAGGACACAGTAGTCAAAAATGTTTTGCTACAATAATTCAGTACAGTATTTCTGTTTTGTTAGTAACATACACACTATTATTTGTTAGTCTCTTTAACACACGTCCTCTATCCACTTAGATCAGGGGTAGACAACCTTTCCCCTTTAAGGGCCGAGGGACTTCAGCTCCCAGAAGCCTCAGCCATGTTGGCCAATAGCCCCATGTTGGCCAATAGCTCCTGGGATTCTGGGAGCTGAAGTCCCTCGGCCCTTAAAGGGGAAAGGTTGCCTACCCCTGACTTAGATACTAGCTTTAACACATAATGCCACTGACTCTTCTGTAAAGGCAAAACCTTCCCAATACACAGATAAAGATATCTAGACTAGGAGCAGAGCTCATGGGATATGGGGCATGGAGAGAAATAGGGGTTCCTTTCATTCTGCTCACTGGAAATGTCTCCCAGATATCTTTTCATATCAGCACCATGCAGTTTTTAACTCCTCCTCCCCAGGCATACCTCACAGAGATTTAATGGGGGATATCAAGTCTGTTTTTAATAACATATCTCTGTTCACATTACCAAGAAGCAGACTTGTGCAAATAAAAATATGTGCCATATTCCTCATTACATAAGCAAACAGCCAGAGAACACTGAACAACTAGATATTTCACTTGTATTTTTTGCTGACAATATCTATTTAACCTTCAAACCTCAGGGACTCTGTGTATGTGTGTGCGTATGTGTCCATCCATCCAAATATACTTGGTTATTGCATCTATTTCCAGGAAACTGGAGCAAGGGATCCTGAAAACCAGGGTTGGAAAAAAGCCAGGTTTTTAAAAATCAACAACTAAAAAAAACAATCCATTAAGCCATTTTTATTTTTTATTTTGGTTTAAATGGGGGGTTGCATTAATTTGTAGGACAGCACCAATATAGAACTAGGTCAGAAAATTAAGTAGCAAAATGCAGTTTAGTTGTTATGGCCACTAGCTTAAATAATAATTGTTCTTTAAAAATGTCTTTTAAAGCAAGTTGTGTTGGCTGAATTTGTTAACTGAAGTATGTGTTACTGAATGTAATTTCTTGCACTATAGAACAGTGATTACAATAAAGTTACTGGCACTGGATAGTGGTCTAACCATGAACAATTGCATGTTTAAATTCAAACACTGTTGTTCCAGTAAGAGGGTTAAAAATAGTAGTAATAGCCAGGTTTTTTTAATGAATAATATTTAAAAAGTCATTAAAACCTGCTTAAAACACTTTCCTTCCTCCTCTCTGCATGTTGCAACATCATTGCAATACCATCTGGAAATGCCTCTCAACCTCACATGTGGGAGTCCCAAGATATCAAGAGCTATGTTCTAATTGAGTAAGACTGACTTGCCATATGTATTATGAGACGGAAGGAATTTTTGCTCTCAGAATTCTCCTAAAATCTTATGGCAGTACAAAGAGGAGGGAGATATTCCCTTCTCCAACATTACCACATTACGAATTGAAAATAATTCAGCTTAGACCCTTGATTAAGATGTCTTACCAGTAAGGGGAAAAGAAAGTCCCCCCAGAACAAATCTAAAAGAGATGTGCAATGTAAGCACAGGTGAAGAAAACAGACCACAAAACAATTTTAAAAGTATAATACAGATAGATATGCTTTGCTAACCACATATTTCTCTACAGCCAACAACCAGGGGATAGTTAAGACATCATAACTGTCTATATGAAGGAGAGCAGCAGCATGGCACTTTAACACACTGAGGGCAAAAGAACATCTAATTTTAGAAAAAAAGAATACAGCAAACAAAACTATTTTTTCACATAGAGGTGGAATGACGTGGTAGGTGTGAGGGCAAGCAGACCACTGTTCTCACGTTGGGAATACACGGGCTAATTTTAAATACATTCTTCAGTTGTCTTCCATCATACCAATTTCATCACACTGAACCCTGTGCAGGGTAAGAATCTGGACTGAGTTAGCGAACCACTGACTCAAAAATTTTAAGTATGTTGCAAAAATGCACTCCTAGGAATACAGGGCTTCTCACTGTGAGTTCTACAGGTGTGATGAAGGACTGAATAATTTGGTTTACTTGTGAATTCTTGTCTTATGGCCAGTGCTGTAGGCTCTGAGTAACCATTCCAAATCTGTTCATCAGGAAAACAAAGAGCCATGCAGAGACAGGCAACATGGTGCTATCCAGTTGCTGAAGATTACAACTTCCACAGTCCTTGACTGCTGGCTCTGCTGCTGTTGCTTGCAAAAATCACAGTTCAAAACATCTCAATAGCATAGGTTGCCTATTTATGTATTAAGAGAATCTTCCTCTTCTCAAACCTTTCAATCTGCAGTGGTGAACCTATGGTACTCTAGTTCAGAGCTAGTCAAAGTGGTTGTCCCTGTCCATGTCAGTAACCTGAGCCATTGGCAGCTGGTTCATGTCAAGTTTGCAGGAAACAAAAAAGCAATTGTAGCCAAAGGACACAAAAATGGTGCTGGTCCCTGGCTCAATTGAGAGAGAAATGCCAGTCTCCCACTTAATACTGCATGAGAAGCACTACTCTAGATGTTATTGGATGCCAAATAATCCATGAGCACTGACAGGAGTTTGTGGGAGCTGGAGTCCAGCAACCCATGTGTAGTGAAAGGCTGGCACCTAAAGGTTTCATGTTACACTCAAGGAATTTTCAATATTTCTCTAGCTTTGGGTGCTCTTTCTTATATCTATGAATAAAACAACTGATGGTAAAATACCAGCCAATATGATCTACTCACATGTAGACATCATAATAACTCTAAATTAATGATTTTTTTTTACCAAGATCCTTCACACAAAGGAAACAAGATGAAAAGCTAATGAGAGAAAAGTTTAATTCCCCCCCCCCAAGACATCTCCAAGTTTGTGATTTTTAGAACAGAACAAAAGAGAACAAAAAGAACTAGAATCCACTAAATCAGCATGCATGGTCCTGTCTGTATTTCTTGGTTATGAAGCCTGGTAATACTTTAATCCTGAATCTTTGCCACAACGGAACTATTTTGTTCAACAACCCTCTTCCCTGTCATTCCAAACCTGAGCCAAAAGCTTTTGTTTGTTTGTCGTCCCCCCACCAATGTCCCAATTCTGGATCCCATAGGTAAACTCAGCCAACCAAGTTTTCACAACAGCCTCCAATCAAGCAGGAGTAAAACCAGTATTTAGAAATGATCTCATTAGTAGATCATAATATTTCTGCTTATGAAGAAACTGAATTGAACAATTTGTACAGCTGAACTCCTTTCCCCACCCTTCTTGGACAAAAACAGACTCTAAAGGCCTCATCTGTTTAAATGTGTTAATGTTATTCAAAACAAACGTCAACTCTCATATTCAAATTATTAAAACAGTCAGCAGGGCTAAACCCCAAGATGTATCAAGTCTAGAACTGAAAGCACTTCCTTCTGTCAGTTTTGTAATGTAATACATGGTTTATACTGTCAGACATCCAACATAATGCACTTTACTACCATCTCATATTCATATGCATGCTGAATGTATATGAACACCCACATAAACATGGGCCAGTATTAAAGTAATTCTGTTTGGCTACTTAACGTTATATTTGGGAATATAACCAAATATTCATCAACTTAAGGTCTGATATTATCCTTCTCTGCTTCCACTATAATCTTTTCTGCAGATAGCTCATTAAATCCACTATAATCTTTTCTGCAGATAGCTCATTAAATCAGTTATGGTTCCTTTGGTCTCTCCCTCCGTTCCTTGGGTAACTGTGGTAATTCTAGAGCTAATACATGCCAACAAGAGCTGACCTTGGGGGATGTGTGCATTTATCAGTACAGTGAAACTATCATTTTTTAACATCCCTCTCCCAGCATCATGGCTGCCACTTAATTCAGACATACTCAATACATACCCTATTGCCACAGGACTCCTTATTCCCTTCTGCCTTAAGTCCAAGGCCTATGAGTGTTACCTGATATTAAGTGACTAGTCAGAGGAAGGAGTTGGCAAAACCACCTCTCAATATCCATAAGAAAACCCTATGAAATTAACAATAAGCCAAAAGATCACTTGAAGGCACAATAAACACACACACAGTCTCACATAGCTCTGCCAGAAAACAACACACAGGAGGTTAATGTCATAGCTGCATCTGCCTGGCTAGCAATACAGGAAGAATCTCAGATGGTACACCTTCTCTTTTTCATAGGCAGTAGCACATGCGCATTGAGGGAACTTGGCAACCAAAGCAGGAAACAAGCAACTTTCCTTGTAATACCTGTTCAAATAGCTGCTGCATATAGCTCTGTTTTGCATAATTTATTTTGCTTTAACAGAGAACTTTCGCAAACAGCTGTAATTTTTGGAAGTGATTGAAAATACAGAAAAGTTGAAAACTGAGTGTAAGTAGGCCACAAGGTAAGAGACCCACCACAGTAAGTAACTGAAAAACAGCTGGCAATCTGTGGGCCACCACATGTAGTTGGATTGCAGCTCTCCACTATCTGCTATGGCAGGTGGGTAACATACTTCCTATCCTCACCAGAGCACTGAAACAAGAATTACTTGAGTAACACCAATTTTGCACCAAGGTACTCTCAAGCTTTACTCTGCAACCATAATACATTTGAGAATGTATTTCCCTTCCCTACTTTAATCTCTCCATCTCCCATTCACACGCATGCAGAATGTAGCATCACACAATGCCAAAGACTGCATCAGTTATGCAATTTTGTTTTTGCACACTGGATTGTACAGCTATGTGCTGCCTTGCTCTGTAAAACAGGACTGAAATCATTCCTATGTACAAACCCACTGCTGGCAGCAGATAAACACTTAATGGTAGTTAGAACTGTTCAGCAGCTTGTCAAAATTTCTACATGGTTTGTTTTTGTGTTTTTTTAAAGAAAGAGCCAAGATAATGACTGAAATACACAGATCGATTACAAAAATCAACAGGCCAGGAAGTGCATCACACTCACACTCTTTTCCCACCCGAAAAACTATATTCTAATTAATACACTGGTTGCCAACCATTCATAATGTTTCAAAACTAGCATTTGTGTATCATTTAACTTATATCCTAGCCAGCTGCAAGACTGAAAAACACAGGAGAGACAACACTTGCTCTGATGTTCAAGCTGTACAAACTCTCTCTTCTCTGACAAAATGCTGAGTCACAGTCGGTGAAGAAGGCTTGGCATGCAAAAAAAACCTTAACTAGCAGCATGAACAAAAAAGGAAATGACTAACATGGGGGGGGGAGGCATCACAACCTCAAAAGGCTCCTCACAAGTTGCCATCCACAAGACAAAGGGACACTTGGGAGCCTCTGAAGGTCATGTGCAGGCAAAAATTCCTACTGGAATGAGTGATCCGTCAGGTACCTAACTCTCAAACTATGGAAGAGAGGGTAGAATCTTTGTTTTGGGATTTAACTCCCATATGAACCAGGCAGCATGACGAATTGCGTTTCAATCTCTCAACGTAAGGGTTTTAAAAACCAAGCAACAGGACTGAGAATTGTTCTCTGGGGCAGATTGGGAGACAGTGACACTGCTCAAGCACCTGCAGGACCCCTCTTCAAGGCCTAGGAGCACAAAATGGGATGAATAAGCTAAAGCTGCAAATCTCATCCTTTGGGAGGAATGCAACTTCATCTGAATGGCACCTCCCTGGACAAACAATTCAACAGGACTTCCATCTAGCCTGGACTCAGCTTCAACATACTGGCCCTTGAGACATTTACATATCTCAGACAGAGGTTTATCACATCCACCACCTTACCTGAACTGGATATAAAAGGAAAAAAAAGTGTCAGCATCACTGTGTTCCAAATCCCTATATGACCTCATTCAGTGGCTTCGTGTAATGCTGAAAACACAGAGCTTGGGAAAGGAAATTTTGGGACTACACCTCCCAAAATTCACAAGCAACCATAGCCACTGGCCATGGCACATGTCTAAGTGCATTCCATTAGTGAATTCTATTCACTTTTTTGCTAAGGCTTGATGGTAGCAAATGTACTTGCTTTCTCTTCTCTCCTCCTGCCAGATATTAGAAACTAAATTTTGCAGGCATGAGATAACAAATTTAGGAACAGCTAAGCCGGTAATAAGTCGGATATGTAGAGTACAAAGTGTAAAAGCACAACAATAAGAGATTGAAAATAATGTATTTTTGTCAGAAAATTAACCACAATATAGGCTTGAATCCTGTTCTGCTATGTTAGCATAATGCATGTTTACCTGAGTTGTATGAAGGAAGCATATCAGGAATACTTTTCATAGTAATTACCACCAGTGGAAGTGCTTATGGCACCTTCCGACTACAAACACAATATGCTCCACACATTTGCAGGACTTAGGGGCAACTTCCCCTATGCAAAAGCAGAAAAACCACAAATATGAATAAGTATAAATAAAAATCATTAATGCTTTTTTTTTAAAAAAAAACCTGAGAGAACACTTCTCTGGGAATCTCTGGGTCCTCCAGTACAGCTCTGTAGTCAACTTCTGCTGGAAACTGACTGCAGAACCATGGTGGAGGGCCCAGAGATTCCTAGAGAGAACATATTAATCAAATCCGTGAATCCATCAAATCCGCTAAAGGGAAACCAGTGAATGCAGGGGGCCAACTATTTATGACATAATATATTATTACAAATTACCATTATTAATTACTTACAAATTAATTACTTACAAATATATTATATATCATTACCAATATATTATGGCAAAAGCTTTCATGGACTGAAAAGACAAGCCTGATTGAATGCTTGAACCAGGCTGTGGAAGAAGAGCTGTGGATTTGCAATGGCCTTTCAGGCCACTGTGTTGAAGTGATGGGTTTTCCCATTCAGGTCTGGCAGAAAAGATGAAAAAGTGAGCCAACAGACTCAGTTGACTGATAGAGCACACATATTGTAAGCAAAAGCAAGTTCTTGGCATCTCCAAGGAAAGCCAGCAAGGGCCCCTGTCTGAGGCCTTTTAAGAGCTACTGTCAGTCAGCATAGATAAGACTGAGCTAAAGGGATCAGTTCTCAGTTTCAGGTAAAGCTAAGAAAGACTTACCTGAAACCAAAAAGAATGACTATCAGTCAGTGACTATCAGTTAATGTGACAGAGCTAGGTGGACCAATGGTTTGATTCGATATAAAATAGCTTCTTATGTTGCTACAGCATCCTCCAAGGCTGTCTGACTGCATAAACAACTACTGGTCCGCTCACTTATGACAACTAAATCCTTCCTCAAATTTCTGTTCTTCTAGTCTTGAAGATGTACTGCCAGCTCTTCCTATTCATGGGCTTGCCATTCATGGACAGGAGTATCCACAGTTGGCCCTGCCCCATTCTTCTCAATGGCGGCATATGCTTGTGGCCACACCAACACAGCCATGCACATGCTGTGCTACTACTGAAGAGAATGGGACTTGAGGTCCCACAGAATTTGCCATCCATGGGGGGGGGGGGTCCCCACAAGGGGCTGACTCCACTGTAACTTTTAAGGATCAACCTAATGTAGACCAAGGTGAACAGATCTGCAGGATCTACTTTTTAAAATACAAGTCTTGATATCCACCAGATGAAGAAAAAGATAAGACACTCAGCATTACAAAATTGTTGATTCGGGAGCAGATTTTGACTATGAAAACTGAACAGAACTCCCAGTCTTTCCATACAAAAACCCATTTCTGGTTAGCCCAAACCAGAAACCAACCACTTTATTTCAGCAGTATGATGCAGCAAAAATGGTGGAGGCATTTTGTTGCTACTGTTAAATGAGAACAAGAGATCTTGGCTGCATCTTTACCATATAATACAGAGCTAGCCAGATCCAAATCTACTTTCTAATGACTTGTGATATAGAGTGGGTGCGCATACCATCTTCTTCCCCATCTTCATGGAGCAGACTATGTGCATGCACATATACTAATGTATGTGTGTAAGCACACCTGAAATCTAAGTGCTACATAAACATGCCACTGTTATTTCCATTTGCATGCCATTTCTAATCATTCAGTTCTCAAAAGCAGCTTACATCAGATTAAACCAATAAACCAAGGGTGGAGAATATGTGCCCCACCAGATGTTGCTAGATTTCTACCCCATCAGCTCTAGCCAGCATAGCTAATAGTGGAGAGAAATGGGAGCTGAAGTCCAACATCTGGAAGCTCATGCAATAAACCAAGTAGCTTATCAACCAAACAAAAAGAATACATAAAAGAGAAAGCCTGCTTTGAAGAATCTAAAATCCACAATAGTATCTAGAAATCTGCAATGTGGAATGCTCCCAGATCAATACTCCACTTTTCTACTGCCCTCTACACACTCATGTACCCTCTTCAGCATCACTCTTTGTACATAAAGCATGTTGGTTTTTGCTGGGCTATCAGAAGAGGGCGCTTCCCTAAGAGTTTCTTCCCCCAAAGCCTTCTGTGCTTAAGTAAATTTCATATTTTTCCCAAGTCTGCTGCTCCTTCCCCCCTTGTGGCACTGGTTGATGCAGTTATACCTACATAAGGATTCACATTGTGACAAAATTTGGTGGGATGGAATTGAGATGTATATTCAACATGGTAGTCCATGAACTAGTGCCAGTTTGCAAGCCATTGGTTACTCATCTTTAGAGACTTTCTAGGAAAGAAGGAAATAGTTGTAACCAATGGGCACAAATATGGTACCAGACAAACTGGGGGGAAAGACTGACAGTCTACCATGTCAGATAACTTAAGAAGCAGTGACACAAAGCATGGGTCTTGTGGTGTGTATCAGAGATCTAGTACAGGTGGTCTTCCCAATGTTGGCAACCTGCAACTGCCATTATCTGTCACCACTGATCATCTAGAAAACCACACAACCCCACCTTTGGTCCATCATTCCATCCAACCGTCTGTGCATTTATGTAACTAGCAAATTATTCTCCACATACTACTAAAATATGGTTTCTTTTAAGCAAATACTCTCTCAGGTTATTAAAGATCAGGATCAAGATGAGGCATGCTTTAGCCACACTAGTGCTGGATTTACAGGTAAACACACACACCTCTTGGATTATTTCCTTGAACATCTTTTTCGTTCAGTGGAAAGCCTGACAGTGCAACTACCCCCAAACGAGAAACTGAACAAATGAGTACTGATTAAATAGCCTGTTAAATTTTAGAAGTCTGAGCCAAACAATTTAAGCGCCGCAGCTGTCTGTGCAGTCCTCACTGCATGAACGAAGAATTTTTAAGCCTGTATTGCAGTGATTACAAATATAAAAACTTCTAGAAATTCTGAAACCATGGGGGGGGGGGGTTCCCTCAGTGGCCCCTTCCCATCAAAAAAATGAAAAATGCATTATTAGCATCCTTCACAGTTTGAAAGTCCCTTTGTTACTTTAGAAACATAAAATCTGTTAGGTATACACATATTGTCCCACCAGATTCGCGGGGCTTAAGGGCAGAGGACCCTCGCAAATCTGAAAAATTTGTGAATAACTTTGCCCCCTCCCTGCCGTCCCGTAGCTGGCCCAATTGAGCTGGCTATGGGACGGGAGGGAAGAATTTAAGGCAGGGGCAGGCAACCTTTTTGAGCCAGGGGCTAGGTTGCTGTCCCTCAGACAATTGGGGGGCCGAAGCACCATAAATAAATAAATAAATAAATAAATAAATACATAAATAATTTTTTAAAAAAAAATTAAAAATATGCATGCACAGTCTCTCAGCCCCAGAAAAGCCATGGCAAAAACCCTGTGGAGATTTTGCCAAGAAAACCCCAAGAACAAGTAATAACAACAATAATCAATATCATCATGGTGGGTGGCGGTGGCAGGACCGGCCTGGGGCCTGTCCAAAGGCCTCGGGGGGGGCGCATCCGGCCCCTGGGCCTTATGTTGCCTACCTCTGGTTTAAGGCAAGCGCACTCATGCTTTCTTTAAACTCTTCCCTCCCACCCCATAGCCACCCCAATGGGGCCAGCTATGGGGCGGGAGGGAAGCGTTTAAGGCCACCCACTTCCTCCTCCCATGCCTGAAACAGCTGCAGCATACATGTGGGCTTCACCCACCTTCAGCCCTGCCTGGGATGGCTGCAGCCAGCTGTCCCAAGCACAAGAGGAGGTGGGTGGGGTTCACACTGAGATCACAAATAACCAAATTTACAAATCCAAAGTCCGCAAATCCAGAGGAATGGCTGTAACTTGGTTTGAGAGCTAGTGTGGTGTAATGATTTGAGCACTGGATCACTCTGGAGAACAGGTATTGAATCCCAACTGGATGATCTTGGGCAAGTCACACTCTTAGAAGAAGACAAAGGCAAGCCTCCTCCAAAAAAAACTTGGCAAGAAAATCCCATTTTATTAGGGTCACCAAAAGTCAGGAATGGCTTGAAGCTACACAATAACTTAACTTGGTTTGGTATAAAATTATCATATTTGGTATTGTTAAAATTGTAATTTTAATATCAAAGATGATAATTTTATGCCAAATCAAGAAATTAATTCAGAAATTAATTGTAAATTAAATTCACTTTTATTACAAATGGAGTTATAAAATCCTAAACTGTAAGGAATTTCTTTAGTTTGGCCAATTTATGAGAATCCACAAAAAAGAAAAGAAAAGAAAAATAGTTGTTTTGCTTTAAAAAATTAAATTTAAAAAAAAAAAACAGAAGACATCATCCATGTTAGTAAAAGAAAGAAAATGTTTGTCTTTGTCATCTATACCATAACATAAAGCAAACGTAAAGCCATCATTACCATAAAATGGTCAGAGAAAAAGAAACTAGGACTATGAATTACAACAATTTGATACTGTGTATCACTGCTACTTAGGCTGATTCAGGAAAAGTACCCCTTTTTCTATGTGCCAGGGGACCAGTATCGTATTTGTACACACTGCATAAAATTGTTTTTCTTTCTTTCTTTCCTGGAAACTTGTGGCTTCTGCACTGGCACCTGCCATCACCACTTTGAGTGGCACAACTGCACACAGTCATAGAAGCTGACCCACCATACAGCTTTCAGACATAATCTAGGGCAAATAAATATATGAACCTTCTTGTGTATTGGAAGAAAGGGGAAGATTCTAACATTTTCCCAACTACTCCACGTCTCATTAAATTAGATCCATGAAATTATCACTTATAGCGAGAAATTATCACCTATATCTAGAAAGCTTTCCAGTCTAAAGATATTTATACTCATGGGAGATTTGGTTGAGAGTCCTAAGCTACTTGGCATGCCACATCTTGGTCATGTGGTCATTTACTGGCCCACTCACCATCATTCCTCTGCTTCCTCTAAATCAGGGGTAGGCAACCTGTCCCCTTTAAGGGCTGAGGGACTTCAGCTCCCAGAATCCCAGGAGCTATTGGCCAACATGGGACTACTGGCCAACATGGCTGAGGCTTCTGGGAGCTGAAGTCCCTCGGCCCTTAAAGGGGACAAGTTGCCTACCACTCCTCTAAATAATGTGATGCTCTTCCCCGCCCAAAGTGAATCCAAATGCAATCATGCAATACTGCCCCTGGCAACTGATTCTATTTGGCTTAGAATGCAATGTAGGTGTATTTGCAGAGCAACATAGAAGAACAGGTGGAACTACTAGCCATGTGGGCCAAACTACACATGACAGTACTCGTGTGTTTAAACAAGTATTGTTAACCCAAGTATTTTGGAGACACAGTAACAGCAGCTGGCCCAATCTTCAATAGGCTACCACTACAGATTGCTTTCTGTTTGAACTGTCTTGCTTCTCATCTTCCTCCACTTGACCCCAGTTGTTTTCTATGAATAGCTTATTTGGAAGCAAATAGCTTCTTGGGCCGCCGCCCACCCCCCCGCCATGATGATATTGATTATTGTTGTTATTACTTGTGCTTGGGGTTTTCTTGGCAAAATCTCCACAGGGGTTTTGCCATCATGGCTTTTTTTGGGAATGAGACAGTGTGCATGAATCCCTGCTTGTTTGTGGGCCTGCCTTCCAGTCATTTCCATGATGATAATGATTATTGTTGTTATTACTTGTTCTTGGGGTTTTCTTGGCAAAATCTCCACAGGGGGGTTGCCATGGCTTTTCTGGGGCTGAGAGAGTGTGCATGCATTTTTTTTAATTTTTATTTTTATTTTTTGTGCTTCAGCCCCCCAATTGTCTGAGGGACAGAAACCCGGCCCCCGGCTCAAAAAGGTTGCCTACCCCTGCTCTAGCTCTTCACTGGGGTAAGGAAACAAGTGAATGAGATTGATGGCTAAGTGAATTGTGGGGGAAGTGTCACTTTGCTGGTGGTCTACCAAGTCTTCTGTGAAATATATATTTTATTGTGCTCTATGAGGTAAACTATGTAGTTTGGCATTTTGAGGCACACATCCAACTATTTCAGCTTCCTTAACCTCATGTCCTCCAGATATTTTAGATTACATCTTCCACAAGATCTTGCCAGCATAACAAAGAATTATGGGAGCTGTAAGATGAAATATATGTGAAGGGTATCAGGTTAAGAAAAGCTGTTCTACTATGTTTTCAGTTTCTTTGTCAAGTCACTTGTCTTCTGTGATTAGTTATGCCCCCAGGCTGCCGACATGGCAGCCATTTTGTGGTGGAGCCCCTAGCCCTGTTCATTCAAGATGCTCCAAAATAGCGAGATATAATATTTGATTTTTACACTCCCATCTTGTCTAGGTGGAGAGTCCACACTGTTCCATCAAGCTGGCAGCACTATTACATTATGGAGACCATTTACTCTATCATAACCCATCTAAAACACTTTTAAAATTCTAATGAAATCCAAAGAATGGAAAACTGTATTTCAACACTTAAGATGTTCATCATCAAAGGACTTGAAATAACTTCTCATCTTGCTGTCTCTGGCCAAATAAAAACTGCTACCAGGCAACCAGAACATCCCTTTCTCCTATGTGGCTTTCAAAGAGCTCAGTCTTTAAAGTTTAAGGTAGTAGAAATCAGCCAACTATATTGGGAAGTCTATATATTACTCTGATTTCTGCACTACCTGCCGCTCAAGGACAGAGAGAATCCCTCTAAGACCAACTGCCTTTGGGACTCAGCTCACTTCTTCAAAGCTGAAAAAGATATGATTCTGATGGGACTGTGTAGAGCTATTCTTTCTTTGTGACTCTTAACCTGGTTGGCATTACCTGTCCTGGAAGGCTGGGGCTACGCTGGCATGTTTAGTTGCTGAAGCATTGCCTCCAACAACCTATTATGCATGAAGGAGATGCATTGCAACTGCTCCTACAATATCAATCTGTTAACAAACAGAGAGCTTTTAAGGTAGGAAAACTGAGTATTTGGAATTTCCCAAGGAGGGGCAAACAAATAACCACAACCAGACCAAAGTCCTTTTGATGTGTCATGTAGTCATAATAAAACAATATTTTAAAGAAGTTTTAAAAAATGCTTTCGCTCTAATAGTTTTAAATAAGCCAGCATATAAATAGAAACTTAATAATAAGTCAGGTATGAGTAGAAAGATTACATTCGTTAATAATTAATGAATGTAATAATATAGTGGGCTGTCCCCATCGGCATGTTTCTGATCCACAAATCTGACTTCCTGCAGATCATCACGGCCCATATTATTCAATAGCAGTGTCACCACTGAATAATATGAGGTGCGATCATCTGCGTTTTTTAGCATGGGGGGGGCGCGGAATCTGCCAATATAGAGGGCCCACTGTATTCAATACTTATTTTCCAATTAGATCAGCTACTTTTAATCCATCTGACATTTTCTTGTTATGTTGTTAACTGCTTTCGCATCAATCTCAACCCATGGCAACCCTATGGATGAGACATCTCCAGGCCCCCCTGTCCTCTACTGCTCTTCCCAGTTCCTGCAAATTCATATTCATGGTCTCTTTAATAAAGTTCATCCATCTAGCATGTGGCCTTCCTCTCTTTCTACTTCCTTCCACCTTTCCTAACATTATTGTCTTTTCCAACAATTCATGCCTTCTCATGATGTGTCCAAAGTACAGCAGTAAGTCTTGTCATCTTGGCTTCTAGAGATATCTTTGGCTTGATCTGTTCTAGGACCCCATCTGACATACATGAGGCTAATTTTATGTATTTTTAATTTTTAAAAAATACATCTAGAAAGCAATAAAAAAAGAAAGCCAAAATAGTGCAGTCCCTATTACTTGGTCAAACTGAAAGGTATCCCTGCTCTCCACCATAGTTCACCAGCTGACTCAGTCCAACACTAACCTGCATCTTTCCAAAACACACAGGATTTTTTTTAATTTTTTATTTAGAAAATATACCCAATGACAACTACACCATGCCTGCCAAATGGCAGTACAAACTAGGAAGTGTAAATAATGTTCAAGTCACCTTTTAATAAAGCCTCTATGGACAGGGCACCACCAAATTTGGTCAATTTTAGTGGCCCACCAAATGGATTATGGCAGGGGTAGGCAACCTTTCCCCTTTAAGGGCCGAGGGACTTCAGCTCCCAGAATCCCAGGAGCTATTGGCCAACATAGGACTATTGGCCAACATGGCTGAGGCTTCTGGGAGCTGAAGTCCCTCGGCCCTTAAAGGGAAAAGGTTGCCTACCCCTATTCTAGGCGTTCCAGTCACCCTGGAGAGGGAATGGATAACTGTCACCTGAAAGATGGGGAGCACTACTCCAGTGCTGAATACACTAACCTCCAAATCTCAAAGTGTGCTGACATCTAAAGACTTGGGCTGGTTAGCTGCCACATGAGGCCTGCTTGCTGAGGAAGATTCCCTGTATGATAATGACATCTTAAGTCAGAGCTTACTCATGATCATTACCTCTGCAGGTGTCTATTACAATTTGCAGCTGAGCAATGAGTGGACTCCAGGGAGTTTAAGCACATACATATGGATCTTGGGTCAAAAAAGCTTTTGGAAGTCCCTGCCCCTCAACAGTTTGAGGTCTGCCTTATGTTCCCTCTTATCTACCTCTCCTTTCTTCATAGGACCCTATCATATCAGATTCTGGACTGCCTCTGGTCTCTCTCAGTCCTCTTTCAGGGGTGGGCAACTACAGTCCCCCCCCGGAAGATCTTAAAGGAACACACCTGCTGCAATAAACAAACAAACAAAAGGGATATAAATGAAGTTATCATTGTCAAAGCTGCTACTGCCAAGGTCTTTGGAAGTGCAGAACAACTATAAAGACAATTCCTGCCCCCTCACATACCACAGTTGTAGCTTTAAGTTTTGAGGAAGACTGAGGTTCATAACCCTCATGACTGAGGACCAACCATTACAAATGCAGTTGTACAAATCTGCCCCAGAAATAGCACTATCATCTTGGCACTGTTAGTAGACTTTAAAATGGTCAAGATGGAGCAAAGAAGCAAAGACACTCTCTGAGGTATATATAGTTGAAGCCTTTGGAGGAGGGGTCTGCAAATCAAAAGTAGCTTCTTGAACTGTATTTGGTATATAACAGCCACCACAGCAAAGGAGGGGAAGCTGTGGTCCTCTGGGTGTTGTCAAACTACAATTCCCATTTATCCCAGCCAGAGTGATGGAGATATGCTGGGAGAAACCATCTATAAGATCAGCTGAGCCAAAGGTCCTGTTCTTCCACCACCCCACCACTGTAGTAATAATATATTTACTATAATAGTGTGAAGACTGCTGTCTCATGAGTTCTCTGCAAATGTAATGACGTCCGTTTTGGTGTGTGTTGTTTTCAAAACAAGATGACCTAATGAATGCAGAAATAAAACTGTGGTGCTTTATTTGTTCACACATATTTTTGTTGAGATTTTATCTTTAGGACTCAAAGTTAGTAGCAAATCATGGTAAAGTTTAATAGAATAATTTGTGGAACAGTAGAGAACTTTTTAAAAGTACCTAACAACTATCATGTATTATAAAATGAGAGACACGCAACGCAATCATGTGTGGGATTATATTTAAGTAAGGGCCTTTACAGACTGCCAGAAATAATGCAGCTTGAGACCACTTTAGCTGTCCTGGCTCAGTGCTAGAGAATCATGGAAACTGTAGTTTTTTCTGAGACATTGAGCATTCTCTGTCAGGGAGCTCTGGAGCCACAATAAACTACAGTTCCCATGATTCCCTAGCACTAAGCCAGGGCAGTTAAAGTGGCCTCAAGCTGCATTATTTCTGGCAGTCTGTAAAGGCCCAACATTCCATATACATTCAACAGAGATTCCTCCCAGTTAAGTACATTCAGAATAACAGCTCAACACTGCACTTTGGAGTGACTACCTATGTCAGGGGTCGGCAACCTACGACCCCTGGGCCGGTTCCGGCCCAGGACGCTGGATTTGCAGGCCCAGGCGGACCCCTGCTGCTGCCGCCGCCGCCGCACCTCCGCCACCTGTTTTGGTCAGCGCGTGACCGCGCGCGCCGTGGCCAGCATTTTTTCTCCAAAATGGCGTCCGCGACGCGTTTGCGCATGCGCAGGATTTGCGCATGTGCACACACGCCGTGGCCGGCATTTTGGAGAAAAAAACGCCGGCCACGGCACAAGCAGTTGCGCGCCGACCAAGACCGGCCATTGGTGGAGGCAGCGGCAGTGGAAGCAGTGGAGGCGGCGGCAGAGGCGGAGGTGGAGGCGCCACTGCTGCCGCCTCTGCCTCCGCTGCCGCCTCTGGCTCCGCCGCCGCTGGCTCCTCCTCCTCCGCCGCCACCTCTGCCTCCTCCTCCTCCTCTGCGGCCGCCGCTGAGCCCGCTTTTGGCAGAGCGGGACGCGGCCTGCATTTTGGTCTCCAAAATGCCGGCCGCGTCACGTTTGCGCATGTGCAGTATTTGCGCATGCGCAAACGCGACGCGGACGTGGAGACCAAAATGCAAGCCGCGTCGCGTTTGCGCATGCACAAATCCTGCGCATGCGCAAACGCGACACGGCCGGCATTTTGGAGACCAAAATGCAGGCCGCGTCCCGCTCTGCCAAAAGCGGGCTCAGTGGCGGTAGCGGAAGCGGCGGCAGCGGAAGCGGCGGCAGCGGAAGCGGAAGCGGCGGTCGCGGAGGAGGAGGAGGCAGAGGCGGCGGCGGAGGAGGAGGAGGAGCCAGCGGCGGAGGAGGAGGAGGAGCCAGCGGCAGCGGAGGAGGAGGAGGAGGCGGCGGCGGCGGCAGAGCCAGAGGCGGCGGCGGTCCGCCTGGCTCGGTAAGGGAATTCGTGGGGGGGCGCGTGCGCACCGCCATCCCCCCCCCCCGCCTTGGCCCAGCCGAGACCTGGGCTAGTGGAGACTGGGCCAGGTCTCAAAAAGGTTGCCGGTCCCTGACCTATGTGTTCAATGTATGACAATTCTGTAAGGCTGCAAAGTTGTTGGAAGTTATCCAGGAACAAACACCATGTCAGGTACTTCTATTTATAATGGCACCACTCTCCTCAAAAGCCTACAATACAGAAATCCACTTTCAGTTTTTGAAAAATGGGTTCTTAAAAATGTTTTAAAGGGTCAGGGGTACCCTACAACTAATTTTGAAAGCAACTGCCATTCCTGAGGTTTCAAAAAGGGCAACCCAGTCTGGAGAGGCCGGAAGATGCAAAACCAGCATGGGCTGGGGTGCATACAGCCCCAGAACTTCACCTTGTCCACCTATGTTTTAGAATCTGAAACAGCAAAATACTCTCCACAATACAATCACACCTCAATTAACAAAGTCTCTGACAAAGAAGCTCCTTTTTACAAAGTCTTTTTATGTCCACTCAACCCCCTCTTCTGTATAGTTATTTAAATGTTTTTAGCACCATCAGCACTAAAAGAATGGTGAAGCAGGACTGGTGAAACACAGACTTTCTGTGTGAAAACGCAAGCAGTGTGTTTGCAGTAAACAGTAAGTGAGCAGAGAATGAATGGGATTCTACTGTAACTGATCCTACTGTAGTTGTGTGTGTCTACCTGTAACAGGCAAGATAATGAATAGCTACCTCCAGAATCCTTTACTGAGCATACATGAACAACAAAACACAGCAAAAAGGGAAGTGCACATAAGCCAACCTCATCAGCCACCTCAAGAATGTTAAAAAAGCACAGATGGTCAACAAAATGGAAATTGTAAGAAAAGCAGAGGCTGGTGAAAGAACTGCTGTTCTCTCTCATGATATAGGAACCCATCCCTCTTCTTTCCATGTCATTTCTGCCTCTGGTACCAAATCTTCTCTTAAGAATCATGCCCAGGAACACATTAACTTCATTAACTAAAGTATATCTGTATATGTTTTCAGATCCCCCATGTACGTAAATTCATTATTAAACCAGACAATAACCTCTCACCTGGTTGCTTGTGGGGAGAAGCAAAAGTCTCTCTCCTTCAGCTAACTATTCAGGGTCCCTTTTTTTTTTTTTTTGGTACAAGCTGAAAGAAAACTGTTTGTTCCTGCAAATAACTAACACAGAGAGATTAATGGGTTTGTAACTACTGTAAACAAATGTCATTCAACAAAATATCAGTGAGAAATTGCCTCAGACTGTAAAATGTCCCAGATGCATGCAATGTGGAACAAAGGTGAAAGGTGCCCTGAGCTCAGTATGTGCAAAGGTGACTGTACACAAAGATGAAAAGCTGACTCAGAGGAAGCTGATGAAACTTCAGCAGGAAGTTGTGTGGTAACAGTTCAAAACTGCACAGTCACTGTGGACATGTAACAGGAAAATAATGAATCACTGGCAGGGGGTTGGGTCAGAATCCTAGCCAGAGTTTGTGTATATAAGGAAGAATGTTCCAACGCATTGTGGTTAGGTGGATGTCGAATGGTGGCACAGCATTATGTCAGATGGTGTAAATATTGCTGTATTATGCTTGTAAATATTTGCTACAACTAAGATTAAAAGCCGTTTTGGAAGAACCTCAGCAGTGTGAGTAAAACTCTGGATGAAAGAGTTTTTGTCTACAACTACTTCCACAATTTCCAGTGGCGTTTGTTACCTGGCTGGCTGTCGTCTGTGTATGGACTCAGTTTTCCACCTGCGCTAACACAAAAGACATTTATTCACCTCCTTCTACACTGGTATTCATGGATCATAAAATGAAGGGTTGGTGGCTTCTTCCGAGTACTACTCAACAGCAATAGCAAGTACATTTCTATACCGCTTGTCAGTGAACTAGCATTCCAAGCAGTTTATGATGTGTAAGCCAATTGCCCCCAACAAGCTAGGTAATAATTTTACTGACCTACAAAAGGATGGAAGGCTGAGTGGACCTTGAAGCCCTCCTCTAGGATCAAACTTACAAAATTGTGGCTGCAGTACCAGCATTTAAGCACTGCGCTACCAGGGCTCTTTTACTCATACATCAATATGATCAAATGATTCATAACAGACCAATGCACAATGCCCTACTTCAGTAGTGGCTAACCATCCTGAGAAACATGTCACATATCAAACCCAAAGACTTTAATAAGCAATAAAGTACATACCAATTGCGTCTCTCTCCCAGGTTTCCCCTAGTGTGCCTTTTAGCCTAGTATCTCCTGAGCCAGAGATCAGAGAGCCATAAAGATCAAAAGAGTTGCATGTTATCATATATGTCACAGTCATCAATATACTCTTCTGCTCCTGTCTAGTTTTCATAAATTCACATTCACTAGGTTGCTACTTATATATGTTCTACTACTCTAAATGTAGCCCCTACGCCTCGGTTATGAAACTATGCAAGGGTGGTATTTTTGTCAGTCCATCTTATGTCATTCACTGCTTGTTCAAACATTTTTGTTATGAATTTTTATTGCTATGCCAATCCAATTAAGGTCAATGGTCAATTTTTAAATCTGAAAACATAAAATCTGAATTCTAAAAGAATACTAAATGCAGTAACTTCACATAGGTTTGATTCTAAAATTCAAAACAAACCAGCTGTGCATATTCCATCACTAGATCCCAGCAGATGTTCTTTCTTGGCCAACCTCCAACAAAAGAGAATGGCAGCATTCTCCAGGAACCACTGAAAATCCTGCATAGAACTTTTCTGGTCAAAACAGTACCCAGAATCATAACCAGAGACAGGAAGGAGATTCTGAAATGAGGAACTGAAATGATCTAAGGCAGTTTAATCACAACAAGATACCTGGCTGAACCATCAGGCTTGTGCAGAGTATTTGCCTCTATCTTGCACTGGTGCACTGCAAACCAGTTTACCATTTTCACTGAATGAGCAAACTATGGTTAAGGCTGAAAATCAGGACTGGAAATCAGGACTTGAACCTGGTTTCCAGGACAAAGGCAAATCATAACCTGTCAGTTCAAAGAGAAAGAGCAATCTACAAACCAGGAAAGGAAATGTTTACCAGCCTGAAGCATGGGCATGTTTTTAAATTTGACTCAATCCATTATCTGACATGGTCACAGCTGCCTGTCAAGATTTCAGTGTACAGCAGGAAAGCCTAATTTGTGTCTGAAAGTGAAAAGTCTACCCATAGATTCATTGAAGACTGCCAATGTGGCCTTTTTGGGTGCATGCTTTCCTTTCAAAATTAATAACTTCTAAATAAAATACAATAAAACAATCACAAACATATCACATATGGATATTCTTTGTTGTAATCTATAAGACTCTATATTTTTGAATCTTGACCTAAAGCAAAACTGTAAGTCATGTTGTAACACAAGTGTGCCCTTTAAGGATGTCCCATTTTACAAACAGTGAGAAGAAAGGAAAGATTAAGTTCTTTCTGTAGTTTTTTTAAGACACAAATCTTTAGACAAATCAAAGTAATAATCTTCCACTGCTACTTCTGCCTTTATACACAACAGCCAGAACAAAAAACAGAAGATAGAAAAAGCCCAGTTCAGTAACTACTATCACTTCGTTGTTATTGTACCTTCATGTAATTTCGACTTATTGTGACCCTATCACAGGGTTTTCTTGGTAAGGCTAGTCCAGAGAGGGATTGCCCTTGCCCTCCTCTGAGGCTGAGAGTGTGTGTCTTGCCCAAGGTCATCCAGTGGATTTCTGTGGCTCAGTGGAAATGTGAACCTTGGTCTCCAGAGTCGTAGTCCTACACTCACACCAACACAACACACTGGCTCTCTAATTACTACAACTGTTGAAAATAAATGGCACCACCATTACTTACCGAACAAGGCAACATGAGATTAAATCAACAGAACAACGAAGAAAGCATACAACAGCTGTTATTGCACTAATTCAATAAGCTTTCAGTAAAACAATTTTAATACTTTTAACCATCATAACCAGTTGGTTTTTATCAGAAACTTAATAGCTAATGTTCAGTTAGCCCTGTTTTCTTCTTCTGTTTCCTCTTGTAGAAGAAGGCATCAGCTAGGAGGAGACAGACAGGAAATCTATCTTCCTCAATATCTGTTGTTAAACTCCTGCAAGCCAAGCAAGTTAGGACATTATTCATGCTGCTAGTTCTGGTATTGTTTTCTGTGGGTTTTTCAGGCTATGTGGCCATGTTCTGGAAGAATTTATTCTTGACATTTCTCCTGCAACTGTGGCTGGCATCTTCAGAGGTTGGTGGCATAGAAGCTTGTGGGACCCTTGTTTGGGAGGAAGTGGTTTACATGTCAATGGTGGAGTTAGTTTGTGTGTTGTACTGTATTGAATGAGACCTCCTGGAGGTGTGTTGTGGGGGGGATATGCAAGGGGGATTTGTGTCTATTTAATTAGTAATCCATTGTTTGTAGGGAAACCCCTTGAGCCTGGGTGATGTTCATTTGCTTGTCTTGAGTCTTGATTTTGGTATTTTTCAGGATGGGTAGCCAAACTTTGTTTACTGTAGTGCTTCTTCTTTCCTGTAGAAATTGTGCAGGTGTTTGTGGATTTCAATGGCCTCCTTGTGCATTCTGAGTTGCTGGCATGGTCCAGAATTTTGGTGTTTTCAAATATTATTCTGTGCCCCAATTGATTCTGCTACTACTGATTTTTCTGGCTGGCCTAGGCTGCAGTGTCTCTCATGTTCTGGTATAGTTTTTAGGAAAGGGGAGAATCTCAAAATGGATCAGGTCCAAGGTATAAGAGAGGTGGTGTTCAAGAAGGATTGTTGTTTTCTTGAACTTTTGACAAGTCTTGATCCAAATCCCCTTCTTGCACCTGGGATTGACTATGAGAATAAAGTCTAGAAGAAGCAACCATGTAGTAAGAAAGCTCCAAGATCCACAACAATATAAGCAACAATATTTTGGAACACAAAACTATTACCAGAAAACTAGTTAAAATTACTAGGCAAGGAAACAGAATTTGTATAAAGCAATCAATAAATATTTATATGCTAACCAAAAATCAATTTGAACAGTCCTGCCAGAGATGGAGGGAAGAAGAAGGAATAACGATTCTGGCCATATGATTTAGATTAAAAAAAGGTCAGAAAACAAAAGAATTCAAGTCATACCCCAGAGAAAGGGCACTCAACACCAAAAACAGAAGTGCAAAAAATGTGCAAATGAGACCGCTTGATACACTCTATGACTAGTAGCTGGAGACAATGAAAAGCAATAGACGTTTGTCACCTTCACATCTTTTTAGAAGGTACAAATGAAACAATTAGCACAATAATCTCCCAATTTCTCCATCTAAGGCAGGGGTCCCCAAACTACGGCCTGTGGGCCGGCCCCGGCCCGTTGAGGCCTTTTTACCGGCCCGCCACTCGCGCACAACATCGAGTGCCATTTTGGAACACAAAATGGCGCCCAAGTAGTGCGCATGCACCTCTGGCCCCCCCTAAAAATCCGGGGGCCAGCGAACCGGCCCCCGGATCAAAAAGTGTGGGGACCCCTGATCTAAGGCATCCAGGGTTGTGAAAAAGATAAGAAATGTTGAGTGAATTTTCATTTTTAAAAAATGACCACACTATTTCTCAGAGAATTACCACATTGGCCATATTTTAAAAAAAACACTGATGCTTTCTGCTTTGGGCACTGACATATTACATGCACTAAGGCAAAAACTAAGACAAGATGGCAAAATGGCTCCTGCCTGTTAATACTGCTGCTCAGAGAATATTCTTCCATATGTGGGGGTTGAATAATTTTTATGAAGGTATTTCGCTCTTTCTGCCTGTAAAGCTAGCTGCCACCAAACTGTGTGACTATGAATTCAAAAGATTGTTTTTGCTTTTTTTTTTATGATCCAGGCTTCTAAAGGTTTTGGAAATGGGTGACAAATACAGAAGAAAAGGACAGAACAATTGTAGCTGGGCTGGGGCAGAGACCCCAAAGAGCAACCAAGAGGGTGGAACACTGTACAGAGTTACAAAGCCTAGCCTTACATCACTTTTTCTGATAACTTCACACAGATGGAAGTCCATACATTTGAAAACTTTACTCTGCTGTTTCAAATGATTAGAAACAGAAACTGTCGATTCCAAAGAATCTATCTGTTTCATAATAAGACTTTCAAGGGGGTAAGTGCAATGGTATTTCTTCTAGTTGCAACACAGAACCCAAACAAGTTCTTGAAAAGGATACGCAATTTATGAAAATAAAAATAAACAGTGGGGGTTAGAATCCTTAGGATTCCAAAGAATGTATCATCAGTTCTTCAGTTCCAGATTACTGGGCACATCTGTTATGGCTTCCAATTTCCTGGCTTTCTGGGGCCTTAGTCAACATCAGATAGCTTTAACTCTGATCTTAAATGGGCAAGGTTGTTTTTACTGTTGAACAGACTTGGAGAAAAACAAAGAATTGGGAATATTCCATTCCTACACTTCCCTCAAACTCATGACTGTTATGGTGGATGCATCACTTCCTGTTGGATTCTCCAGTTTCATGATCTGCTGCAGCAGAACAGAAGTGTATTATCTATTTCATATTCTAAACCAGGTCTGGAAAAATATTTTGAATTCCTAGGCACCAGCATTGGATTCTTAGGAACTTAGGCAATCAAGATGCCTGAGGATCATTTATGTGGCACAAGTCCTCCTTGTATCCGTGAGAGAAGAACGCGCACATATCAACATAAATACTGAACGGGACTTACAAACAAACAAACAAACATTAATTTCCCCCTCTTTATTTCTGTTAAATACAGAAAATCCACCCTATCTTGCATTTCTGAGAATACATTTGAACAGCCAACATGAAAGAACACCACCCACAGCCCCTTCCCCACTATTTTTTTTTTTGAAAAGCATATCACTAAAGAAAGCACAAATATAAAGTCAAGAATGTCTATCTAGTCAGCTTTCCTCTCTCTAGATCTATAGAGGTAAATACAGTTTTTACACTCTGTAGTTTTTACATTTTAACAGGCTAGTACTGGAAAAAGGGAGCATAAAGAACCAAAAAGCCATTTAAGCTCACAATACAGAGCCCTTGATTCACACACATACACCCCCACCTTCCTAACCAAGTGGTACAGGCCTTTGCTTGTAGAAAGTGGAAGGCAAGAGCCATTGTCTGAGCTTTTATTAGCTCAGCAACATGAGGCGTCCCCTATTCAAAATTTAAAGGGCTTGAAATGTTCAGCCTTTCCTCGGCTACACTGGCTGAGAGCTCATAGCCGAGTTATAATCCCTTCCCTCCCACCACCACCACCATTAAATTCTTCCCAGAGAAGCTTTAAACCACCCTCTGTTTAGAGGAGAGGAGGTGGGAGAGAAAGGGCGGCTGACTCTGGGGGAAAAACATAATTTCTCCAATGCAATCTACATTGTTGTTTGGTGGTGGTGGTATCATTTTATTCCTCCAGAAAGTCTTAACTATTACTATCTTGCTCTAAAGTCTATTCTACGCTAGTGCTCCAAATCTTCCTATAGAAATATTTATGGCAGAGGCAGCAAATCCAAGCTCAGTCGTTTAGTCTTATCCCCAACTCCCCTGCCGAACACACATACACACTGCCATTATCAAACATGTCAGACACACATGTCAATTGTATCTGCTTACGTGCTTCAAAGGCTGGAAAACAGTAGCTTTAAAAAATATTTTCCAAAGATAGCCACAGTGAGCACTGAAAGCCAGGAAATGAAATAAAATTCCCAAATACTGTATTTGTTTCAAAACCAGATGGGAATACAGTTATATAAAATAATACACCAATGCCGTGTTTTAAAAGGCCAAAAAGGGTGTACACACCCTACAGCAAAATAAAGCTGAGACACATTTAAATGAAGTCCACATTTCTGTCTCCCAAGCCAGAACTGGGAACAGTACCATTGTCTAGTTTTTAAAGTGCCTGGACTTAACAGCACATTGTACTCACAAAGGACTGTAAGCTGTTAAAGGCAAAAATAAATGTTAAAATGGAGGGGAGGAGAACCACTCCATTATTGCTCCACTTTATAATTTCAAGGTAATGGACAAACTATCTTCTCAGTACCCAATATATTTTAAGAGAAGCACAGTCTTCACCCTGTACTGAGATGAGATAAAGAAAAGCATGTATCTTTAATGATTTCCATCAAGAAATACCATGAGATACTGGGTTTGAAGATAATCTCCCTTAAAGAAGGAGGCAGGTAAGGAATGAACATTTTCATCTTGTTGTTGTTGTATGCCTTCATGTCATTTCTGACTTTGTCCCTAAGGCAAACCTATCATGGAGTTTTCTTGGTAAGATCTGTTCATAGGACATTTGTCATTTTCATCTCATGCAGGAAACAAAAAAGAAGTCTATGCTGGACGATATATAAAAACATATACCAATGAAGGTATGAAATCTCATACTGTAAAAAGTTAGACTGATTATAACATGTACTAGGCTACCATTCCATACTGCTGCCAGACATGGATTCTAAAAAGCCACACAAAAGGCCCTTTTCGTAGGCCTGAATCCAACGCCTGCCTTTTCTTCGGTTTCTGCTTCCCAGCAAGAAAGCATAAAATGGATATGAGATTTTGTTTTGTTTTTTAAAAGGATAGTGACCAAGAGTTTTCTCCCAGTTATCAACTTTCTGATCCCTTATTCAGAGGGGGCTACAGCATGGTGCAGTGGTTTGAGTGTTGGATTACACTCTCTGAAGACCAGGGTTCAAATCCACACTTGGCCATGGAAACCCACTGGGTGACCTTTGGCAGGTCACACTATCTCAGCCTCAGAGGAAAGCAAAGATAAACTTGCTCTGAACAAATCCTGCCAAGACAACCATGGGACAGGTTAGCCTCCACTGGGTGACCTTTGGCAGGTCACACTATCTCAGCCTCAGAGGAAAGCAAAGATAAACTTGCTCTGAACAAATCCTGCCAAGACAACCCTGGGACAGGTTAGCCTTAGGGTCACTGTAAGTCAGAACAACTTGAAGGCACACAATAAAAATACTCCTCACACCAGATTACCAAGAAAATGATATATACCATTACCAGCTTTTCTATTATGCTGTATTTCTGTAAGCACAGTGTGTAAGTTAATACCTAGCAGAACTTCTCAAGCCAAGATGTTAACCAAGAAGGATGTTTAAATACTAAGGCTGTACTCTGTCACTGAATGCCAATAAAGAAGATCATCCAGGGCTGGGTTGCTAGGGAGAGGGTGAAATATTTCATATGTTCAACCATTTGTTGGCCAGGAAAATTACTGTCCTGAAAACACCATTTTGTGAATCCAGTAACCAGAGCAGTAGTGATCCATTTGTATGAAAACCCGAACTCCTAATAATGTAGTCAAATGCCAACTTATCATCTTAGAAATCTAAAGGAAATAACTAAAGATTTTTCTGTCTAGGAAAAAGGTAGACACCTACAAGTAGAAGAAAATCTAGAGGTAAGCCAGAAATCCCCCAAAGGCAGAATTTAGGGGGGGAAAGGAGGGGGGGAAGAGGAGGTTCAAAATCTAAGATTACATACTTTTTCTAAACCATCTTATTATGTAAACGAGATTCTGCTAATGTCTAACAAATATGTCAGTAAAATGCCAAAGTAATAATAACCAAATGACACAGACATAGCATGATGAAAGTAAATGGAAATGTTTGAGGTGGTGGCTCCCAAACAGTGAATAATCAATAAAAAATATTATTAAAGAAAAAACACTGCCATAATCAGGAGGAGGCTCTGCTGTTCCTTATCAGTTAATGCAGCTGAATCTAGTGCTTCCAAAACATTACTTTTTCAGCCTACAGCTTTCAGACTACAAATGGCCATGAATGAATGAATTAAGAATTAAGTTGAGGATGATGGTTCAAAGCCGATCACCTTCAGACTGAACTATCAAGTTAATGTCTTTAAGACATGTCCATGAAGTTTCAATAAAGCTTTCAAATACCATCAAGAGGTCTTCAATAAGGTTTAAGAGAATGTAGCATGTCACTTCATTAGAATGATAGTAACATCAAGGTGTTTCATCTGGTTCTACAAAGGCCCACATACAAAACAAACAAAATGAAACATTTAAACTAGTTGATACTGCAAGCTTTCAAGCTCCAGAAGCTGGTCAGGAGTGGGTAACAGAAAAATATTTGCTCTAGCTGCCATCAAAGCTAACTAAATAAGTAGTTCTCTGGGGCTACAGATTTCGTATAACGAGAGCAGTTCTTGGGCTGCATAAATCTTGCAAGGTGAAACAGTCACCTTAAAGACAGCAAACTGATGCCAAAAAACTGTCTTCTTTCTGTGTAAAAGTTGCAGATATCCCTACTACCTTAGCTATTTCAACTAGGTTACTAAACCAGTCTTGTTTTCCTTAATCTTTCCCTACTTGTTTTTCCTTCTGGGCTGTGTCTCTGTAACCCCAGAGAAGGGGCAGGGACTGTTGTATTTTTTAGGCACATGGTATTCACACTCTGGGAGTCCTTCCAGATGAAGAGTGTGGGTATAATTGCTATAAATGAATAAACAATGAGAGTGAACAGACACTTAATTACTACTATTGGGTCAACTAAAAAGCATAAAATAAATCACACAAGCTTTCAAAGCTTCACTGGCTTCATCATCAGGTAAAGATGTAAAAATCATAAGGAGAAGAGTTTTGAGAGCTAGCCTGGATCTTAATGGAAGTTATTTTGCTGCTGCTAATGGATCTGAAATTTTATTGCCTGCCATTTACTATCTTTTGTCCCTGGTCCCCACTTGACCAAGAAGGGGAGTGGCCTCTGCCTGCATTTATATTTGTTCTTATGTTCCTTGAAGTTGTTTACGACTTATGGTGACCCTATCATGGGGGGTTTTGGGGCTGAGAGTGTGTGACTCACCCAAGATCAACCAGCAGGTTGCCATGGCTGAGCAGGGAACCGAACCCTGATCTCCAGTCGAACATATCCCTCTCTAGACCATCTTAACAAACAACAGAAGCAAGATCTGAGACAAAATGTAGGCTCGTGACTCTGACATTGTCACTTTTCTCCTCCTATATGATTTTAACATCTCTGCCTGTTGAAGCTGCCTGTGAAACCTCAAAAGCTTGCATGATGTATTTTGACCGTTTTAATTGGCCCCATAAAGGTATTATTGTTTTGTGGATTTTGTTATATTTTGTTGCATGGCCAACACAGCTATGCTTGAGTATGCTTCCTTTATTTACCACTACCTTATTTCCTATAGTAGGCCTACTCTTCCAAAGTGGACAGATGGTACTGTCCCAGAGCACTCCACGAAACATGAAGATAATCTTTGATATCTCTTCCCTTCACTCCCTTCAGAAGTGAGATCCAGCAAGGACTTTGGCACCTTTGGTTGGTTATAGCTAGCTTGGTCATTCTAAGTCTGAGCCTTACTGCTTTACTATGCAACTTACCTCCTCCTCTCCACAAACTGGACTCTTAGGAACACTGGTCATGCATTTCCTATATAGTTACCAAGTGGCTGTGTCAGTCAACTATGGGGGGGCGGGGGCGGAAATCCCACCAAACCCCAATGTGGCAGTTTAAGGACTAACCATTTATTCAAGTATGATTTATACAACACAATCCACAAAAGCTGTTACTATAATAACCTGCTTAAGTCTTTAAGGTGTCATGGGACTCTTTGTTGTGTTTTGCCACATAGCAACTTCACATCTTCACTGCAAAGAGAGATAATGCTTTCCGAACATTTCCAAAACTGAAGTTTTTAGGTGAGTCATAATATCTCTTGGGCCTGGATTCTTTGCAAACCAAGTATGAGATCTATGTCTCTCCCACTTAGTACGTCTCACTGCAACATGGAAAATAACACAAGTACATAGGAACATAACTATCAACCTAACATGCTTATTAGGAAAATGAAAACAATTCATCTGCCCATGTAATTTTTCATCCTTAATTGAAAAATCCTTAGACAGTCTTTGGACTCTCTAGGAAATAATGTTTAAGGGACAAATGAAAACTGAATTGATGAAGGAAGGGGCTGTACTACATAAAAGAGAATGTAACCTAAGCACTGAACAAACACTAAATGATCTTATTTGAAACACTATTTAGACAATTGCTACACCCAAGAAACATAGCTGTGAGTGTTTCCATGAATAGCAGGTACATGAACAAAAGCAGTAACATGAATAAGCCTGCCAAACTTGGTAAGACAAGTGAATTAATATTTTTTGTGGCAGGACAGCCTTTTACATAGCCCATTGTTCACAGAGATCATTCAACAAGGGTAAATTTGAAGAAAATGCAACCTACAGTGTGTTTATTCTGTTGGCCAACTGAGAATATTCATCTCTAGAACTCCAAAATTCTTCCACTTATTTTAGACTACCTCTTGTTTTATTTATTTCATTAAAACTTACTTCAGATGTCAGTGGCAGCACTGAACACACAACATATGCCTGAGTTCAACCCCAGGAGACATGCATTACCTAACCACCTTGTATCGTAGGTAACTGATGCTCCAGCAGTCAGGCAGGGGTCAGCACTAGTCAAAAGCACAGCAAAGTTCAGCCAGGCAGTACTGAACAAATATTCTCATCATTTTTTCCCTCAAGACTACAAGGAACAAAGCATTCCTTACCAAATGAAAGGAATGCACTCTTCTAAACCATGTTTCAATTGAATAAGCATGTTCTTGGGGGCCAAGTCCCAGTCTTCTACTCATGAGACAGAAATCTGTGAATTACATCACATTCACATCAAACATTAACCTACTGTAAATATTAACAGGCATTATCCTGATATACTGTATTTGGAGAGTACTAACGGAATACTAACTCCAGCTCCTAAGGATCTTACAAATTAAAATTCAAAACAGGACACAGTAGAGGGGAAAGACTGAGAAGATGGTGAGGGTATCCACTCGGTTCAGCCACATGTATTTGTTAGTTTCAGTACCAGAAAAAAGTAAGATTGCATTATATTTCAGAGGAAGGAACTGGTAAAACCACCTCTTGAGTATTCTTTGCCTAAGAAAACCTTATGAAATTCATGGGGCAGCTATAAATCGGCAGATGATGTAAAACAAATTACACATACATAAAAGCTTCACAGAAAATTGAGGCTTCTAAAGGAATTTGAAAAAAGAAAAATTGAAAGAGGGGAGTCACATAGGTCAAGGATGGGCAACCTGTGGCCCTCCTTAAGTTGTTAGACTACAATTTCCATCAGCCCCTAGCCAAAATAGCCAATGGTAATGGAAGCTGCTGTCCAACATCTCGAGGGCCATATGTTGTCATCCTTGTATTTAAAGCATATGTTGTAACAGGGGAATTGGGATAAAACCAAAAATGAAAGCATTATTAATGGTAGAGGGGCATCCACAAGCACATGTTTTAAGGACTTTTTGAAAATTTATAGGTGACAGGAGGAAAACAACCATGACTTCAGGTATTCAAGATATTTCTATCCCAATTCAATGTGAAGAAATATAACGAACCTAGACAATAAGATAAACTAAGGCCTCATTCCCACTATGATTTAAAGCAAATTGCTGATTAGGTTATATGACTGTTGTTTCCACTTGAAACTGGTTCCAATCCTATTGAGCTTGGTTTCAATCACGCGAAAGCGAGGCAAATGCAGAAAACCTGCTATTTTCTGACACTAGTTTGTTGGCAGTTATTTTGAAAAGAATCGATTCTGAAGTATGTTCAACAAGTGGGAAAGACGGATCTGAATCACATCATTCTGGAGGGGGAAATTAGCCATTCCCCCCCCCCCAGCTCTGCCTTTGTGCTTGTGGTGTGACCTATGGGCGCATTATATATATATATATATATATATATATATATATATATATAGCAGACTGCAGTTCAGCGAGGCAAGTAGTTGCAAAACCAATGGATCGCATATCCTGTCAATATATATCGGGGAGGGGGAGGAAAATATATATTTTCAGGCATCAAGCAGGGCAATTTTAGCAACTGAGCCTTCCTCTGCCCCATAGCAACCCAAGCTGCTCAAGCCGGGCTGCTCAAAGGGGAAATGGTGCACCTGAACAGCTTGGGTTGCACAGTTGTGCACCAACTATAGAAGCAGAACAAGAAGAAATTGACAGATTCTATGAAGGAGTACAGGAAGAAACTGACAGCACACCAACACAGGATGTTTAGCTGATCATTGGAGATTTGAACACAAAAGATGGAAGCAAAGAAAAATCAAAAACAGTAGGCAGACATGGATTAGGCAAAAGAAATGAAGCACATGAGCGTCTGATAGAATTTTGTGAAACCAATAGCCTATTCATTGCAATCACATTTTTCATACAACCAGAAAGAAGCCTATATACATGGACATCACCAGATGGTCAACACAAAAATCAAATAGACTATACAACTGGAAGCAAAAGATGGCAAAACTTTATACTGGTGGCCAAGACTAGACCACGCACTGACTGTGGCACAGATCATGAACTAATATCAAAAATAAGAGTAAGACTCAAGAAGAAAACAAAACCAGTGATTATACCAAAATATGATCTAAATAATATCTCAATAGAATTTATTGACAAAACAGATTTGCATTACTAAGCATAATAGACCATGAACCAGAGGAACTATGGTCTGAAGCCAGGGACATAATAAAAGAAGAATGCAGACAGACAATTTAAATAAGCAAAAAGAAAGAGAAAGAAATAAAGAGCAAAGAAAAAAAAACAAAACATGGGTGACAAAAAAAAAAAAAAAAAAAAACACTGATTGGAAGTGATCAATATACATCCCCATCCACAAAAAGGGAGACACAAGAGGCTGCAGCAACTATAGGACCACAGCACTGATCTCCCACACAAACAAAATCATGCTCAAAATTCTGCAACACAGACTCCAACCATACATGGAGAGAGAAATCCCAGAGGTCCAAGTGGGGTTTAGGAAAGGAAGAGGCCCGAGGGACTACACTGCAAACATACAATGGCTAATGGAGCACACCAGGAAATTCGGGAAAAAAAATCAGCATGTGCTTTATAGACTATAAGAAAGCCTGACTGCATATATCATGAAAGGCTATGGAGTGCCCTTAAAAACATGGGAGTGCCAACACATCTGATAGTCCTGATAAGGAATCTGTACTCAAGACAAGAGGCAACTGTCAGAACAGAACATGGAGAGCCAGAATGGTTCCCAATTGGCAAAGGTGTCAGACAAGGCTGTATCCTTTCACACTATCTGTTCAACTTCTATCCAGCACATATTATGAGAAAAGCAGGCTTGGGCACAAGAGGAGAAGTGAAAATAGGAGGAAGGAATATCAACAATCTAAGATATGCTGATGACACCATAGTACTAGCAGAGATCCTCACAGACCTGGAACACTTACTAAGGAAGATCAAAGAAGAAAGTAATAAGGCAGGCTTAATGTTGAACATAAAGAAAACAAAAATAATGATCATCAAGAACCTTCACAAGTTCAACCTAGACAATGAAGAAAAAGAAATAGTAAAAGAATTCCCATACCTGGGATCAAACATGGATAGAAATGGGGACTGCAGTCAGAAAAATCAGAAGATGACTAAGAATGGGGAGGGTGGCTATGAAAGAACTAGAAAAGATCCTAAAATGCAAAGATATATAACTCAGAACAAAAGTTAGAATCATATAAGCCACTGTATTCCCTATTACTATGTATGGATGTGAGAGCGGGACAGTTAAGAAAGATGATAGGAAGAAAATCAACTCATTTAAGATAATGTGGTGCTGGAGAAGAATATTCCATGGACAGCCAAAAGGCCAAACAAATGAGTCCTAGAGCAGATCAAGCTGGAAACCTCCCTAGAAGCCAAGATGACCACTTGTCGTACTTCGGACACATCATGAGAAGGGAGGACTCTTTGGGAAAAACAATAATGCTGGGAAAGGTGGAAGGAAGTAGGAAAAGAGGAAGGCCACATGCCAGATGGATGGACTCTATTAAAGAGGTCATGGGTATTAAGGGGTTGCAGGAATTAAGCAGAGCAGTAAAGGACAGAGGGTCTTGGAGATGTCTCATCCATAGGGTTGCCATGAGTCAAGATTGACTCGAGGACAGTTAACAACAACAAAACTAAATTCAGCAGAACAAGAACACCCTAACAGAAAGAGATGAATGAAACGAACTTGAATAGTACTGCTTTCCAAATGAACTCTCAGATTCTTTCGTAACCTGGGGAAAAGGAAAAGAAGAGGATGAATGGAAGTAAAACCAACTAGAAAACATATTTAACTATTACTACACACATACAGACACACTGAAGAGATGTTAGCTAAGCCACTGGGCAAACAACTTTGATAAAACTTTTTATTCCTTTCCCATGCCATATTCTGTAGTAGCAACCATGAGAATGTCTAAGAGAATATGCAAACCTTATGGATCAATTTTTTTGCCACATGAGAACAATTTCAAAAATCAATAACTCAAGATTTTGCAAGCTGTATGAAAGTAAGGTATTATGGAGTCGTTCATCATTTTATACAGCAAAAGGATAGCCAAAATGACAAACAAACAGGTCCAGGAGCAAATTTTCAGTAGAAGCAAAAATGACTGAACTGAGGCTGTTGGACTTTGCATATACCATGGGAAAAATATATTATAGAAAAAGAGGAAGACCACATTACAGGTGGACAGATTCAATTAAGGAAGCCACAAGCCAGTCAACTTGACAGAACAACAACATTTAATGTTTTCGTTGTATTACTTTATTACAAGCTACCTCAAATCATATTCTTCAAAAACAGGAGCAATATAAATTGAGTAATAATTATATATAAGAGTAGGGGAACCAATGATGGTGGGTACACTGGTAGTGTAAAACCAGTAAATGCTTGTTCAAATCATGGATTTGCCATGAAGCTCACTGAGCAACCTGGGACCCTTTCACACGACAATTATAGTACCATCATTCTAC
Source organism: Phrynosoma blainvillii (assembly GCA_026167975.1). Taxonomy (NCBI): domain Eukaryota; kingdom Metazoa; phylum Chordata; class Lepidosauria; order Squamata; family Phrynosomatidae; genus Phrynosoma; species Phrynosoma blainvillii. The sequence goes on from JANUYF010000005.1 coordinate 110,455,544, forward strand.
TTTCTTTAACTGCCATTTCTATATCCTATGGCGTATGTAGTTTGGTAAGATACTCATGTTCTCTTGCTGAGCATTCTAAATATCCCTCTCTAAAATGTAAATCCCAGGATTGCATAGGCTGGAACCATAGTGTTAAAATTGAACCACAGTACTGTAATTGTGTAGTTTGAAAAGGCCCCTGGGCCAGTCATCCCCCCACCCCAATCTATTTATTTCACAGTGCTACTGTGAAGCTTAACAGGGTGGGAGAAAAACTCTCAGCTCCTTGGGGAATGGGTGGGATATAATTTTAATAAATAATGTATTAATGGTGCAATGGTAGTAAATAGACAATATGGTTCATTTTAATTCAACACTAGTAGTCAAAGGGGATGTTCACACATTAAATTCAACATAACTATAGCTTGTGTACATGCGGATTTATGATCTGTACAGACAGGTAGGGCTTTTCACATGTAACATTTAACACATGTACACTGTACTTAGATTGCTAATCTATGCCCTATTTCAGCTATTAATATCTAATAGAACATGCATGTGTTCACACAGGGGTTTCTTGATTTACAATGACCTTCAAATAGGCAAACTTCTTGAGTAACAAACAGTAGAAATAGGAAATTCTGGAGTCTTGTACACATTGAGCAATCAATCATTGCTTAAATTCTAGCATGTTCAGTGAGGCCTGTACAGGATGGATTCAGCACTATAATTGTATAGTTTTAAAGAGCCCCTGAGCCAGTCTCTCTCTTCCCCCACTCCCTCTCCCTAATCTATTTCATAGTGCTGTTGTGAAACTTAACAAGGTGGGAGAGAAAACTCTTGAGTTCCTTGGGGAAAGGATGGGAGGTCATTTTAATAAATAATGTATGAATGGTGCAAATGGAAAAGTTACCTGTTCTGCCTGAACAACTATAAACTATGGTTCAGTTATGGTTTTTTTTAAAAAAAATCTACCCAAAACATAGTTATAATTTGAAACTGGGATATAAATACTATCAAAAAATTTAAAAATTCACTGATAATAATTTATTTATTAAGAAGGGGAAGAGGGAGACAAGCAACACAAAGCATTCAGATGACTACAATGAGACAAAACGAAACATAAAAATAGGTCAGAATCAATATCCTGTCTGCTGCCAAAAAATCATGAGCTGGAAAGCAGATCTAGGCCTCACCTTACCACCTTCTGCTCTCCATGCTGCACCTGAATGAATTTATTAGCTGAATTCCACCTTCCACTCTAGCTGGTACTTTTAATCCACTACTTAGTGGTGTTTATTCTCCCCACGTTCTCCTCAGTATCCTTCCTCTTTCAAATCTTCCACTCTCACTCAAAATCACCTCTCCTATACATGAAAATGTTCTCTTTAGTATTTCCCACGGCAATGACTTAGAAGCAAAAATGTTGTGCTCCACAGAAGCTATCAGGTGTTAGAGTTACATTTTAAATAAAGTGAACATGTGTTCATTAATTCACAAAAACATACAGATATCTGTTCTAACAAAATACAACTATCCACCTGATTTCTATTTTGGATTTAAGAGGGTTCTTGTACCTGTGTACAAAATCAGGAATTATGAGAGATAGAGATTTTCAAACATCTGAATCCATGTACACACAGTATGATGTGTGAAGAACTTTAGGGTCACTTAGTTAACTTGATGGGAGTGAGTGTTAGACAGACCAAACAACAAAATTACTTCTTCAATACATAACTACAGAATTTATTACCATAGGGAACAGTAGCCACTATCTTAATTCCCATGGCAAAGGATTAGACAACTTGAAGGAAACAGGACCATTAACAGATATTAAGTATGACAAGTTAAATGGAGCAAGCGAACAAATGAAGTTGTGTAACTACAAATTCAAGGAACAAAAAAGGAATAAATGAGGGATATCGTAAAGTTTTAATTATCACCTTTTAAAAAATTTGACAGATAAAATTTTTGTCATCATTGGTCCCTAAATGCATGATGTTGAGAAAATCAGCTCATTGTGTCCTTTATTTTTGTGACAGGTTGCACTAGATGTGACTAAAGTGTAAAATCCGCAATATGCAGACTTCTACAATAACGGTATTTGGAGTCAAGAAACGCTGGAAAAAATGTGTAAATCTGGATGGTGACTATGTAGAGATAAGTTAACAACTACAAATCAAAACAAACAAACTTTGTCAATTTCTTTTAAAGGTGATAATTAAAACTTTACAATACCCCTCATATTTATTCCTTATTTGTTCCTTGAATTTGTAGTTACATGGCTTTGTTTGCTTGTTTTTACAGTACCTGCCTCCATCTGACTTGTCATACCTAGTATCTGTTAATGGTCCTGTTTTACACACTATGAACACAGATACCTGTATTTCATGCATTTTTATTGGCCCAATAAAGGTTATCATTGTTTTGTAGGTTTTGGATGTTTCTCCCTTTACTTTATGTAACTGCATCACTCAAGGGGGTAGAATTCAGAGACATAAAGCCATGTTAGTCTAGAACAGAGGTAGGCAACCTTTTTAAGCCGAGGGCCGGGTTTCTGTCCCTCAGACAATTGGGGGCCGAAGCACCAAAAATAAATAAATAAATAAATAAATAAATAAATAAATAAATATTTTTTTAAAAAAAATTAAAAATATGCATGCACACTCTCTCAGCTCCAGAAAAGCCATGGCTTTGCCAAGAACACCCCAAGAACAAGTAATAACAACAATAATCAATATCATCATGGCGGGCGGCGGTGGCGGCGGCGGGCGGCAGCAGGACAGGCCTGGGGCCCGTCCAAAAGCCTCATGGGGCCGAATCTGGTCTAGAATATCAGTATGCAAACAGATATTATAGCACCTTTGTGAGAATAACTATGAAAAGTTATAGCATAAGCTTTCATAGTCTTGGTCAACATGAGGAAGCAGACCAAATCTATGAAAGCTTATGCTACCTCCTCTTTCAGTGTTAGTCTCAAAGATGCTACAAGATCCTTTTGCATCACTCATGTCAGCCACAGCTCCTCAAACCCAACCTTTCTCCCTTCCTAGTGATTTCCTGTGATCGTTTCTCCTCTCCATACACAAAAGCTCTACAGGTCACACTGGTCTTTGTTGCCAAATCTCTTCAAACACAGAGATGAGGATTCCATTACCTCTAACCGCTTGGTAACATTATACCATTTGACTTCAACTGATTTTAACAAGTGCACTAACAAAAAATGCCAATGTTGCTAATAGAAAGAAATTATCCTCTTTCCTCTGTAATTTGCCTATCTAAGAATGTGTGCATTTCTAAGGTAAAAACCACTTCAGGGTAATAAAAGACCTTCTTTGTTTTTAGAAATCAGGGTGAGACATTAATTCTTTGCCTCAGAATCCTGGGTGGAAACTGACACCTGCAGCACCTAATGCATTTAGTCTGCAACCTCCAACTTGATACATTCTAAAATGCAGACCTTAACACCACAACATCAGGACTATTTTTTGTACTTCCATCCCCCACTGCCTGTTTTTTGTACCACAAAACCTGATGAAGAGTTCTGGACAATGTGAAAATCTACATACGGTTTTATGAGAGTTTGCTGTTGTTGTTAACTGCCCTCAAGTCGACTTCGACTCATGGCGCCCCTGTAAATAGGATATCCCCAAGATCTGCTGTCCTCAATCACTCTGCTTAGGTCCTCCAGGCTCAGGTCCATAGTCTCCTTTTTGAGCGTATGCAATTTTCCTTTCTATTGCCCTCTACTTTCCTAGCATCACTGTCTTTTAAAGTGAGTCATGCTTTCTCATGATGTGGCCAAAATACAACAGTCTTAATTTAGTCACCTTGGCTTGCGGGGAAAGTTCAAGTTCACCAAGTTAGGAGGTATAGCTAATACCCCAGAGGACAGGATGAAAATTCAAAATGACCTTACTAGATTAAAAAGCTGGGCTAAAGCTAACAACAGACCACAGTGTACAACGTTGTTGTTGTTTTTTTTTTAAAGTTTCCTGTATTCACCAGTTAGGAGAGTTCGGGGAAAGCAATTGCAGCATCTTTGTGAAAAGCAAAGCCCTGAGTAAGATAATAGGGCCAGGCTTCTCGCTATTAGCACCTTTAAATGACATTATTGAACTCAGAGGCCAGGAGTGCTTCTGCACAATTAAACTGTGCATGCCAACTGCACCTTTTCCTTGAGACCTGGCCAGGGTGGTACATGGTTTTGGGGGGTTGCAGACTGCCAGAAATAGTGCAAAGTGAGTCCAATTTTAGGGTTAGGGTTAGTGCTAGGGAATCATGGGGATTTTGCCATTTTATATAATCACGAGAATTTAAACCTACCCACCTGCCTAGAGCTATCAGTGTTGAGAATTCATACTAATATGTTTGTATACTACTTCAGGAAAACAGTATTAACTTAACTGACAGTAAACATTGGTCAACTCCTGATCCTGTGCTCAACGGTTCAAATGCACCTTTGAGGAATTACTGTATTCTGCTTGCCTCTCCACCTTCTTGCCAGAGGGGCAGGGGAGTGTTCATCTGCTTATGACTCACACAGGTCTTGCTGTAGCTCACCTGGAAAGTGATGCTACCTGTACACCTCAAGTTTCCCAGCTGTGTCCATACTGCTAGATACAAGATGCTCACAGCACTTCCAGTAGTATTCCTATGTCCTCATGAGAGGTTTTTATCCACAGTAAAACCAGCTCTCCTACTCTGTTTACATTCATGTTGCTATCAATATTCCTTTATTTCTCCCTCAGTAATGAGGTATTGCGTGGATGATGGCATCACAGTAACTCAGCCAATAGTGGGAGATAAGAGTAATATAACTCACTGGACAAAGATAGGTAGTCCTTCCGATGTATAGGTTTTCTGCCTTATGTCCAGGGCACCAGAATTCAGACTGTTAAAGCTAATATCTTGTTCAGAGTTACTCCACTGAAGCACACATGTGCACAATGGTAACAATCCTCAGGTTTTCTGCCCATAATTTAAATGAATAAAATGTTCTGATTAACTTTTCAGTTTTAATCTTATTACCAGAACAAAGTTGAATGTTTTATGTTGCCTTGTATGGACCTTCCATAAGGGGTAGTGAAAACATCTCCATGGCCCATTCAGCCTCCATCCGCTATGCCAACTCCAAATCTAGTTGGTCCTTGGTATCCATTGGGTTTGGTTCCAGGACCCCACTCCCCCACCCCACATGGGTACCCAAACCCGTGGCTGTCCAAGCACCATTATATATAATAGCATAGTAAAATGGTGTCCTTTATATAAAATGGCAAAATCAAAGTTTGCTTTGGGGATTTTTTTTGGGGGGGGGTTAATATTTTCAAGCTGTGGATGGTTGAATCTATGCAGAATCCATGGATACAGAGAGCTGACTGTAATTCTGATGTTCTAGGCAACCTTTCCCCTTTAAGGGCCGAGGGACTTCAGCTCCCAGAATCCCAGGAGCTATTGGCCAACATGGCTGAGGCTTCTGGGAGCTGAAGTCCCTCGGCCCTTAAAGGGGAAAGGTTGCCTACCCCTGACCTAGAGTCACTCTGGGATACTCATTATTACTAGTATTGCTTAAATCACTCATGGTACCAAAAGTCACCTTCATTTGAATGATATATCTCTCAAAAACATAGGTTGAAAGGCTATGTTCCTAAATATCAAAGTTTTAAAAGTAAGTTTAGGAAAATCATGAATATAGTGTTTACATTTACATGGTGCCTGGTTGTCCCACTCATAGCTGTAGCGAGAAAAGAGCTTGGAGCCATGGCTGTTTTGACTAAAACTTTCTAGAACCTTGCCACATGCCACACTTGCTGGGGGAGTTTCTGGGAGCTGCAGTCAAAGAGTAGCCTCCCCAAAGTTCTGGAGGATAGCAACATAGGCAAGTGAAATGCTAAACCTAAATCTGACCAAGGAGGAAAGAGGACACATAGTTCTAAAGACAATCTCATGTTGATCTGTGATGTCAGATACCACAAGCCTAGACAGCTATCTCCTTGCAGAGGATTACTACATTATTCCATGTGCTGGTTTTCTCTCGAGATTAGCTTGACAGCTGCAGCTGATGCAGAACACATCAGTCCTTGGCTTCAAGGTTGCTCCTTTTCCCCATGAATGGATTTTGCTTATTTGTTGAAAGTGGAGCTTTTTGCCCTTTTACTAGCAGACTCTGCTCAAGGATTTAGGACATGTACCCAAGCTACTGAGTTTTTTCTTTTGCTGCATGTCTCAAGTGCCTGAGATCAGCAAAGCAGTAGCCTTCCTCCATCCCTAAACCAAATTTTCATGGAAACTTCAGCAAATACTACTACTGAGGACTGCCCTTCAACACCTATAACTGTCGCCTAAACATTTCCAATCCACCTTTCCTTTTCAGAACTCATAACAAGGTTCACTGAGTTCTCTGGTGCTCAACTGCCAAGTCCAGACTTGCCTGACTTTAGATATAAACCTCCAACAGTAGGCAACTTCAATCCTTTCATTGGGTGATAAACAGGGAGGCACACAAGCCCAAGGTTGTACTGAATCTGGCAGCTCTTATGCAAGCCAAAGCACTGTTGAGATCAAGATGGGGCCATAAAATCAAGAGAATCTATGTGTTTGAGGAATGCTATTTAACCAGCTGGTTCTCCCTCTTACTTTTTAAGCATTTCAGTGAATCCCCTCCTCAATCTTCTGTGTGCCAGACTAAACATAATTAGGGCCTTCAGCGTTTCCAGACAGACTTTTTTCTTTTTTGTTCTTGGTTCTTTCACCTCTGAATATTTGCCAATTTATCACCAGCCTTATGGTGCAGTGGTGCCTCAAGCAACACAGAGAATTCTGGATGACGTCCTGGTACTATGTCATGCATTGTGGATCACAGGCAGCCATCAAAAGTAGGCAGACCTCTACTATTGCTATAATTATGTATCATATTGTGAAAGGCCCAAGTATAACTACAAATCAAGGTACAGTCTCGGCAGAAGAGATATTCAAATATTCTTTCTCATGTAAGTCTCAAAATTTATACTTTATTAATTAAAGTTATATGTAGCAACACATTAATGCTGCTCTATACAAGGAAAAGTACCGTATACTGGAATCTGCTGTTTCTTAGTTGGACTGTGTTATTCAAAATGATATCCATTATGCTGTACAGCATACAAAGACTGATGTACATTTCTCCATCACACTGTGAAGGAGCAAAAATTATCAAGGGATGCCCAAGTAGGCATCAATTTTTTTAAAGCAAGCTTCAACTTCTATTTGCTGCAAAGGTAGTGTGTTTTGGCAATGAAGGATGGGGGAAAGCTTCACTGTTATGCATTGCTCCTTGCGTCTCCAGATGACTATCAACTGCAGAATGAAATAAAATATGCAGGAGTATATGAATGTGCTTATTTTCAACAATTTACAGGGGGGCAAGAGTGGAACTCCAATAGATGCACAACCTAGGTCACCTGGTATACAACTTAAATGACAATAAAACTGAACCTGTGTCACCAGTAGTGCTGCCAAGTAAAATAAGGGGCAGAGTTCCTTTCCCATTAATAGCTGTATAAAGAGGGAATTTCAGAAGATGCTCCTTGTATGACAAACAACATCTGCTGAAACTCCTGCTTCTACACAATCATAAAATGGACAGGAGCCTGTCTCTTATTTCACCTGGCAACCCTACTTATCAGTAGAATAGGAAAAGACACTGAGCTAAACCTCAGTCTCTTCAAATGAGGTCCCATTTCCCTGACTCACATAATCAATTACTATCATTTATTTCTTGGCGGGGGGGGGGGGTCGTTCAGAGAAGCAAAGATGCTATGAGCAGCATGTTTTTCTTGTGTGCATTCAAGTCATTTCCAACTTATGGTGACCCCAAGATGAACTTATCATGGGATTTTCTTGGCAAGTTTTTTCAGAGGGTGTTTGCCTACCATCCTGAGGCTGAGAGAGTGTGACTTGCTCAGAGTTACTCAGTGGGTTTACATGGTGAGCCAGGATACAAGCAGATTATACAATGATCCCACAGGACCCTTATTAATGCTACACTATACAGTTCTATGTTTGGGACATACTACTTTACATGACAACTTATTATACAGTTGTCTTGCACTTGTAGATTTTAAGATTAAGTTTAAGTGCAAAAGTACAGGTGAACAGCCTAACAACAAATAACTGGTCTGTACTTTTATCATTTTCAGAGCAATGAGGAAGAGAGAGAAAGTACATGTGAACTTTAGTATCATCAAAGACGCAAGAAAGGAAAAGCCTGCAAAACCAATTCAGAACTTAACATGCCTAAAGGCCAGAAACTTTTTACATGAAGTAATTTTCCATCCATTAGGTACTCCACCCCTTTCTTCTAACTCAAGTTTCCAAACATACCAGTTAGAACAGATTGGTTATCTTCCTTCCTCTAGTGACTATTTAAAGGAAAAAATGTACATGTGTGTGTGTGTCTCACAATTACGAGTTACTTGTTTACTTTTAAAACTTACAATAGGTCAGTGGTCAGATTACTGAATACCTTCAGTAACAAATGCCAACATTGCAACCCTACTCAAAAAAAGAAAAGAATTTTAGGAAGCAATCTCTTTAGTAAAGACAGCTGACAGCTTATAGTTTCATACATTTTTTATTGGTGTATGGCATCCTTCCCAAAGAGCTGAATAGCCTGAGACGTAATTGGCACAGGTTCCCTACATGTATGAGGTTCTGAGGAATAGGTGTGAAAAATACTCTAAATAAATAAAATAAATAAGTTTACAATCCTGAATGAGACCCTCAAATAGCTGTATCCCTTAAATCCTCCAGACTCTTCTTTGAGGGATCTAACATACACCCAACCTGTCTCATTCACTGTTCATTCAAGGCTAGCCCATGTTATCTGTTCTGACATCTCTGCTGGCACACTGCTGAAAATTGTTAGTACAGTGAAACCTGGCTAGTTTGAAAAGAAAATGTGTTCTCATTTCAGAATTACTGATCTCCTAACAAATACAAAATCTTTATTGCAGGAGTCAACTGTTCTTAGCGCACACACACACACACACACACACACACACAGATTGTAAAAAATACAATAGCATTTAACAATAAACTCCATATAATACACTTTAACAGAGCAACACCTGTACAGAGTGGTGTCCAATTTGTTTTATACAAATGCACTGTAAAAGCCAAGATAATACAACAGATGTAGCAATGTGTAGCCCTCCAGATATTGTTGGAATACAGCTCCCATCAGAAAGCTAAAGGAAGATAGGAACTGCAGTCCAATTATGGAAGGCCACAAGTTGCCAATCACAAATATACCAAACAAACAAAAAACCAAGGACAATCTCTGAAACAATGGCATCCAATTTTCATTTTTAAAATAGGAATCCTCTTGGGAAACATCCCAAAATGACTGCAGACATGCATTTTATGATATCTGAATAGATTTTTGGAGACAGGAGAGTTAGAGAGAAGGTTATTCAAAGGGCTTTGCAATATATGTATCTAACTCTCTTGCTTGATTTCCACTGAGAACCATTCCCCTGTTGGCTGCCCTATGGAATTTTCAAAAATGTAGGAAAGAAAATGTGATTTCTCAAGGAGCAGTGAGCCAAATGGCTCTAATTTTTATGCAGAATATATATGAGGAATTTAGCCCAACTGTGTGCTTCTGGGCACACTGATAAATACTCACAGTCAGTCAAAGTTGCAAAGCCATTCCTCGAGCTCAGGGGTAGGCAACCTTTCCCCTTTAAGGGCCGAGGGACTTCAGCTCCCAGAATCCCAGGAGCTATTGGCCAACATGGGACTATTGGCCAACATGGCTGAGGCTTAAAGGGGAAAGGTTGCCTACCCCTGCTAGCTACATGTATTTTCACTAGCTCAGCACAATCCTTACTAATGACATTTAAGCTTTCGATGCATTTGTTTAAATGACTCACACCACTATTGAAAACAGATTGACATACATCATAGGATAATTCTGTTCCAGTGGATAGTTCAGACATCAGTTTCTTTCTCTCCATCTCTGGAGGTAAAAAATATATATCCAGAGACACTATTAACTCAAAATTCATAAAGTAAAAGCTATTTTAAAATGAATTAGACAATGGTATTCTATTTGGGTCCCTATCTGTTATTAGCAATATGATTTGTTTCTAGTTTTGCCAATGAGAGTATTTCCTCAAACCACAGTGCTGAAGACAAAGCCATTGTGGCTGGGAAGACTCCTTAAGATTAAAACATACATTTTAACACATGAACAAGAGCTATAGGTCTATAAAGTTAAATGCAGTGTTAGTTACAACTAGAGCAGACACACTGAAATAAATTGAATGTAAACTGCAACTAAGAAGTACCATTAATCTCAATGGGTCTACTCTAGCTGGAATTAACAGTAGATTTCCTACAATTTTTGCAGCTTATAAATTATCTATTTCGAATAGCTGTTATTCAAACCAAGGAACATGAAATTCAAGGCACGCTAACTAAAATGTGAATCTTTTGTTGCCCCAAAAGCTATATTACGAGCAGTAATTTTATTCAGTCAATTCAGAGTCACAAAATAATATGCAGGATTTCATGAAGCAAAATATTACCCAATGATCCCATGAAACATATTCTCCCTCTCTCTCACAAACACATACAAGCACACACACAAACACACAAAGAGAAAATGACAACTCCTCTTCTACAGAAATATTAACCTGCAGGCAAGATATGAGAAATGCAGATAAGTACCATATTTTCAGGCGTATAAGATGACTGGGCATATAAGACGACCCCCAACTTTTCCAGTTAAAATATAGAGTTTGGGATATACTCACCATATAGGACGACCCCTCTTCCAACGCACACCAAATAATTTTTTTAAAAAAACATCAGATTTGATTTCAATATGGTAATTTTAATTCAAATGCTTATGACATGAGGTACTTAACAGGAAAACTGACGCTTATAAACACAACAAACTACAGCTCCTATGTTCCCTAGCATTTATTTCTGCAGTATGTGTTGGACCTTACTTTTTAAAAAATAGTCCAGATTTAAATGCTGCTTTAAAAATTATTTCCATCTCCCAGCTATGAGATGGTTGGGGGGAAATGAGAAAGTGTTGAGGGGAAGGACTGCCAATATACTAGGTGATGCATTCTGGGATATGTACAATTTGCGGCCAAGTAAGTGACCCTGGGCATGTCACACACTCTCAGCCTCAGAGGATGGTAATGGCAACCCCCATTTGAAGAAACATGCTAAGAAAACCCCATGATATGGTTGCCTTAGGGTTGCCATAAGTCAGAAAGGACTTGAAGGCACACAAGAACAACAAAAAAGTCTGCAGTTGTTTCACAGGTAGTACATGGGATTAGGAGCCAGAATGGTGTAGTGGTTTGAGTGTTGGACTACCACTCTGGAGACTTAAGTTTGATTCCCCACTCTACCATGAAACCCATTGGGTGAACTTGGACAAGTCACACACTCTCAGCCTCAGGGGAAGGCAATGGCAAAGCTCCTCTGAGCGACTCTTACCAAGAAAACCCCAATGATGACCATAAGTCAGGAACAATTTGAAGGCACACAACATACACATATAACCTCCAAGTTAAGGAATTTGGTTCTTCTTCAGATAAATCTTCAAAGGTACACACACACTCTCTCTCTCTCTCTCATAGTGCAGAATTATTTGTTAAAGAAGCCATGTCCAAGCAACACATCAACTTTGGCTGCGTCTGCATTGCAGAAATTTATTAAAGCAGTTTGACACCGCTTTAACTGACCTGGCTCAAGGCTATGGAATTCTGGGATTTGCAGTTTTGTGAGATATTTAGCCTTTTCTGTCAGAGAGCTCTGGTACCACAAAGCAAACTGCAGTTCCTAAGAGTCCATAGAATGGAGCCATGGCAGTTAAAGCGGTGTCAAACTGCATTATTTCTGCAGTGCAGATTCAGGCTGCATCCATACTGTAGAACTGATGCAGTTTGAGACCACTTTAACTGCCATGGCTCTTGGATTTGTAGTTCAATGAGCTACTTAGCCTTCTCTTTTCCAGGACATGCCCTCCATGTCAACCCTCCCTCCAGGAGGAATTCCAAAACATCCTCCATTTTGAGCACAGCTAAGAAGCATGGATTTACATTTATATTAGTCCTTTTAGCTTTCTCTACATTTTTTCTTGTACATCCTACATTTTTTGTAGTGACTTGTCCTCCTTTGCATTGAAGACATTTGGTCATCGTGTCTGAATATCAGAGTATGACTCTGGAAACCAGGGTTCGAATTCTGGCTCAGCCATGGAATCCCCCTGGGTGACCTTGGGCAAGTCACACTCTCTCAGCTTCAGGAGAAGGCAATGACAAACTCCCCTCTTAAGAAACCTTGCCAAGCAAACACCATGATAGGGCCACCTTAGGGTTGCTGTAAGTCGGAAACGACTCAAAGGCATACAACAACAACAACAATCTTATAAGTCACACTCTCTCAGCCTCAGAGGGTGGCAAAGGCAAACCCTGTCTGAAAAAACACATATGCAAGAAATGATAGGTTCATGATAGGTTTGCCTTAGAGTCACCATCAGTTGGAAACGACTTGAAGGCACACAACAACAACAGTCTTGGAAGTCACACTCTCGCAGCCTCAGGAAAACCCTTTCTGAACAAACCTTGCCAAGGAAACCCCAGGATAGGTTTGTCTTTGAGCTGCCAAGAGCTGCCAAAAGTCAGGAATGACTTGAAGGCACACAACAATAACAACAACAACAACATTCTTGGAAGTCACACTCTCTCAGCCTCAGGGAAAGCAATGCCAAACCCTTTCTGAACAAACAGCAGCAGCAGCAGCAACAAGAAGAACACCACCTCCCCAAATTCTTCCTCTTCTTTCTGGTCCTCCTCCTCCTCTCCCCGGCTTTTCCCCCAATCTCAGGCTTGTCCTCCTGGTCCTCCTCCTCCTCTCCCCAGCTTTCCCCCCGCCTCAGACCTGTCCTCCTCGTCTTCCTCTTTCTCTCCCCGGCTTTTCCCCAGCCTCAGACCTGTCCTCCTGGTCCTCCTCTTTCTCTCCTGGCTTCCCCCCCCCCCCCGGCTCAGACCTGTCCTCCCGGTCCTCCTCCTTCTCTCTCCGGCTTTTCCCCAGCCTCAGACCTGTCCTCCTGGTCCTCCTCTTTCTCTCCCCGGCTTTTCCCCCCACCTCAGGCCTGTCCTCCTGGTCCTCCTCTTTCTCTCCCTGGCTTTTCCCCCTGCCCTCAGACCTGTCCTCCTGTCCTCCTTTTTCTCTCTCCGGCTTTTCTCCCCACCTCAGACCTGTCCTCCTGGTCCTCCTCTTTCTCTCCCCGGCTTTTCCCCCTGCCTCAGACCTGTCCTCCTGGTCTTCCTCTTTCTCTCCCCGGCTTTTCCCCAGCCTCAGACCTGTCCTCCTGGTCCTCTTCTTTCTCTCCCCGGCTTTTTCCCCCTGCCTCAGACTTGTCCTCCTGGTCCTCTTCTTTCTCTCCCTGGCTTTTCCCCCCCACCTCAGACCTGTCCTCCTGGTCCTCTTCTTTCTCTCCCCGGCTTTTTCCCCCTGCCTCAGACTTGTCCTCCTGGTCCTCTTCTTTCTCTCCCTGGCTTTCCCCCCCCCCACCTCAGACCTGTCCTCCTGGTCCTCTTCTTTCTCTCCCTGGCTTCCCCCCCCCCCGCCTCAGACCTGTCCTCCTCTTCCTCCTCCTTCTCTCCCCAGCTCCTTCCCACCTCGCACCTCTATCTTCCTCGTCCTCCTCCTCCTCCTTATACCCAGCATATAAGACGACCCCCAACTTTAACCCCAGATTTTCCTGGTTAAAGTTGGTTATACACCCGATAATATGGTACAGTTAATTTTGTTATGAAACTACTGTGTGTTTCAGTCATATAAAAATCTGAACGGGCAATCAGATCAGTATCCTCATGGAAATGTTAGGTAATACGAGATTTTAAAAACACAGGAGCACAAATTTTTTAAATTCAGAAAAAGAATTGTCAATGTATAGCAGAGCTTGAATGCCCAATTACCACTAACAGGCATGAAACTCCTTCAGGGTAGCATCAGACACTTCAGTCAAGACAGTACTGGATTAAAACCACACATCAACTGCTCACTGGATGTAGAACAATAGACACTCAGCCCAGCAGACTGGTTTGTGTAATACACATGTGATCTGCACAGCAGAGGGTTGTAATAGTGCAACGATATCTACTGAGTCAAACATTAGTGCTGTTCTGTGCCATACTATTCCTACCTCATACTAAGAATTCATTCATCAACAATTACTGATACACAGCTTTGGAATGGGTAAAATTAAATTTATTTTTAGGCAGAAAAGGGAGACAAACAATTGTGTGAAACAGAAAGAGAGAAAAAAAAAGATGCACACACCACTATAAATACATGAAGAGAATGATTCAATAGTTACAGAGAGAACTGAGACCCAAAAAAGAATTATAATCACTTGGCTACACAGTACTATCCACATTCTTATTAGGGCCAGCCCAGGCCATTTTACAACCTGAGGCAGAGTAGCAAAAAGGACCTCTCCCAATCCACGAAAGGCAAGACACACTGTATTTAAAGACAGCCAAGGTATTTTGGCACATGAACTAGAAAATCTGACAAAGTATGTGGCAGCAAGAATGCAATAATATCAAATTAAATAACAACATGCAACCTTTTTATGGTGCCCAATATCTGCTGCCAATGGCAGCTGCCTCATTCTGTCTAATGTAGGGCAAGATATGGGTTTAAAAAAATAAATAAATCTGATATTGGAGCTTTAAGGATATGGGTTGTAGCTATAATTTGGGTGTGGGCTCAAAATAAAGCAATTGCCTGAGAATTTGAAGTATTTCTGTAAGTACTGTGCATTGTTATTAAAAGCTTTCAAAGGTTTGTTTTATTTTTTAAAAATGACCACAGAAAAGAAAATATGATATTGGTAGCAATTTAAAGAACTCCATTGCTCCTTGCATAAGGAAAAGGCACAGCTACAAGACTTGGAATTATCAAAGAAGGTTGTTGAGGGATTTATAAGGCCCTAAATCAGTAATAATCTAATTTAGCTGAATTCAACTGAATTACAATTTAACTGAACTACAGTTAGTAAACAAAACTTTTAAAAAGTAATAGTGTTCATTTTAAATTTATAAATATCTCTTTTTTTTTTTCTCAGAACAGTGGCAAGCAATTACACTGAACTACGTCATTAGGAGAAAAAATCAATAAAGCATACTAACTGAGGTCTTGTTTTGATGTGAGACAAATTTCAGAAGTTTTAGCTTGGAATTATTTCTTTAGTAATATTTGCAAATATTTTAAGACCAAACAACATAATTTCTCACACTTAGCTTTAGGAAAAAAATGAAGATAGTGAAAACAGTTAATAACTAATTTTAGCATGCCCAAAGAGATTTTATACACACTCACTTTCTTACTTCTTTCCCATGGATAATTCCCTATATATTAGTTACAGCTCAGACACTGGCCAGTCTGACTGGTGCTGCATGCTGTTAACTGATTTTATGGAACAAACAATGCATTTTTGGTAATGGAAAATTTTCTAACAGAGCAATCCAGTACTGGAAATTGTTTCACCACACAACTCACCCAACTGCTGGAAACTCTGTTCAGCTCCTCCAAATTGTAACATCATTCACCAGTTTTCAATTCCATCTTTGTAGCCTTTCAGTTGAGAAATCTTTTTTAGGCACAATATAAAGCCAAGATTCTCAGGTCATTAGGTTCAACATTAACCCTAATTTCTACCCTTGTGCAGTAGAGAAATAAATCACATACCACCCTATACATAAACCTTAGGCAAAGGAAGGGCTGTGGTTACCTCAAACCCCTGTCTAGAAGCTCTGATAATAGAAATGAGCTGGGACTAATCAGCAATGTGGGAAACGCTTTTCATATGTTCATAGGTGCTCTTCATTATCATTTCACGCAGTCCATAACAGAGCCTGGCAATAACAACAGGCAAAGGGTTGAGCCCCAATTTCAGAGTCACTCAGCTACCTGTTCTGCCATATTTTTCAAGTTCAAAGGACTTTTGAGTCCTTACCACATTTAATGTGACTGTTCCCTAGAAAAAAAATAGTCCACTGTCCTTACAAAAGACCACCCAATGCACTTCAAGGTTGAGTGTGGGCACAGTCAATGGCCACGTTGGTTGGTAAATACTGATGGCTGTAGCTCAAAACAGCAACATTTCCAAACTTAGGATATGGTCAACATTTTTCTCAGTGTAGCCTACTGATCCCATGTCTGCATTATCATTATGTGAGACAGCAGCTGCAAATTCCACAAAGAACATCCTAACATGTAGACCCCCATGTACTCCTGCTACTAAGAGCTTATTAGAAGCTTTATCAAAGAGGGAAAACATCAGAAAGCTAAAACATAATTCATTAAGTAGCTTCCTGCTTTGTGGCCATACCAATAAAAAGTGATGTGCCTGGAGAAAAATGGTAAGTTGTATTAATTCGTGTTTATTTTTGTTTCCTCCCTGAAGAGTCTAGTAAAGAATTCTCATTCAAAGATTAACCATCTTAAATATAACTCAGTAAGACTAACACCTCAAGTAATTCTCCATCCCCCAATATTGAGTCAACATTAGCCATCAAGTGCTGATTCAGAAGAAAATACATTCTAGAACACACTTGGGAGAGGAAGGCAAGCAAGCAAGGCCAACTCCAGGCCTCAAAGCTGGCCACTGCAAATGTCTTCCCATATATCCACCATCCGCAATATGCAGAAACTGCCTACCAATTAGGCAGGTAGCAACAGTACCTCCACAAACTAAGTATGCACTGCACAGAGAATGGGTTTGATGGTCACGAACATATTCAGATAAACTCGGCTCCTACCAAGCATTCTACTTCAAGGTTTGCTGCTGCTGGTGAAAGATAAATGATATCTTTTGCCTTGCCAGATCAGAGTCTAGCCAGATACAACAGATGAAACTGTAGATATTGCATCTCAACAGCCCTGTTGGCACTTCATCACCATGCTCGACAATCTGTACCAGACAGTGGGCAAAAGTATGGAATTTTGCTGATTAACACGTGCCATCCAGCAGATCTAATTACAGTCCGCCCTTTCTATATGCAGGGGATCC
Source organism: Phrynosoma blainvillii (assembly GCA_026167975.1). Classification (NCBI taxonomy): domain Eukaryota; kingdom Metazoa; phylum Chordata; class Lepidosauria; order Squamata; family Phrynosomatidae; genus Phrynosoma; species Phrynosoma blainvillii. Next base: position 110,472,615 of record JANUYF010000005.1, read on the forward strand.
ATTCTGGAACCCACCCACCCACCGCGTAAAGCAAAAAACTCAGGACTTCAAGTCCCGTTTGTTTGAATGGGCGCGCGCACCATTCATTTTACCAGGACTCGCCGTCCACATGACCTTGAGTCCATGGATGGCAAACCCATGTATGGCACAGGTGCGCTGTACTATCAAATATTTCTAGATTATGCATTGTGGTGGTACAACTCAAGAAGAGCAAGTAACACTGCTCAAGACCAAGACTCTCCAAGCTCCAACTATGGGCACATTTATTTCTAAAAGTGATCCTATTACAGTGACTAATGTGATACCCAAGCTACACATTTCATATGACCATCTTGTCAATGAGTAGCAACAGATTTTTTTTTTTTTTGCATCATCAAGAGGATTCACTTTATACATTCACCTATCTACCTGGAATACTGTCACAAGCTGGTCCATGCTCAAGGAGAACATCTCTAGACTTATGGAAAGAAAAGTAGAAATAAAGATTTCTATACTATGCTTTCCAGGGTGTGTGTGTGTGCCAAAGCTTAATATTGTGAAATAGAAGACTACAATTCAGAGGTTTATTGCCTATAACATGGATCTCTCCACACCACTTTGACACTTCCTTCAATTTTGCTATGATCACAATGCCAAAAGAGAAAGAAAAACAGATGAAAATCTGCAGCTCTACCATGCATGTGAGGGATAACAGAGTTGTCCCGTCCCCCCCATGATGAGACACTTGAGCTAGAAGATCATATGCGTCCCATAATTTGGGAATTATGGGAATTTCCTTCCCATTCCTCTCTATTGCATCACAGGACTTCCTAGATTCCAAATGATTCCTATTCAGGATTACTCAGGATCACTGAAGTGAAACTATTATCAAAGCAGTACCCAGACATTCTACTGCAGGGGTCCCCAAGCTTTTTGATCTGGGGGCCGGTTTGCTGGCCCCCAGATCTCGGGGGAGGGGGGGCGGAGGCGCACGCATGCGCACGACTCGGGTGCCATTTTGTCTTCCAAAATGGTGCCCGGAGTCGTGCACATGCGCGTGCAACACCGGCTGCATGCACACGACTCCAGACACCATTTTGGAAGACAAAATGGTGTCTGCTGGCGTGCGCGCACAAGCAACAACAGAACTGGCCACAGGCCGGTAAGAAGGCCTCAATGGGCCGGGTCCAGCCCGCGGGCCGTAGTTTGGGGACCCTGTTCTACTGTGTCCTACTAATAAAGCAGAGTTTGAGAAAGTTCTATTTAGAACTACAGCTTCTAGGGCCAGTGGCCATAGGAGCTGCAGAATGCGTGTAGTTGAAGTCTCAAAAAGCAATTTCCCAAACTCTTATACTTATGTTTGCACCCTGTCTCCTACAACTTGGGTTCTCACTTCTATTTTCTTTCACCTTCATCTCCCTTATGTCACCTCCTGCTCCAATGAAAAGCTTCTCCAACTGGAGATGTATCTGAGGACTGCCCCTTTGGGGGCTGAAATTTGCACCCAACTTCAGTGATTTTCAAACTATCAGTAATATATTTCCCATCATTTTGCTCATATGCATAATAATACAGTGGAAGGGGCATGACTGGTCCATTGGACACAGCACCCGAAGAGGAGCCTGCTCTGAGCACCTTGACTGACACACTAGCATGCAGATGGTGATGGATGGTGATGCTGATGCTCACAACAGCAAAACACATAATAGTCCCACCCTGCCATTCCATGTTACTGATATTTCTGTGTGTTTGAACATCTGAAAACAGGATATTGTACTTTGCAGAGATACAATGGCTACTGAACAAAAAGCCAAGACCTGGCAGATTAGATAGTCAGAAGCATTGGCTCCCTATAGCTCTCACACTGGCCAAGAGCCTGTTTTGCAACATTAATAAGATTGCCACACACACCCTTCCCTACCAGTGGACTAAACGTTTGAAAGCACAATCTACTTTTGAGTTTACAACCTACTAAAGGCAGGAATGAACAGAAGATACATGTTTTAAAATCTACATGACCTATGCAGAAACCTTCAGCTGACAGCTATGAACATCAGCGTGCAACATGTTGCATGTATATATTTATTTCCAACCATAAACAAGTGTGTACCTATCCCCTTATGTCACCATGACAACCCACCTCTCCCTGCCCTGCTGCTGATTACTTTTGTTTTGTTTCATTGCTGTACAAACCTTCTGTGAGAAAGCCATTTAATATAAAGTATTTTTAAAGCTGCTTTGAACCTAATAATAGCTGGGCCCCCAAAATTGTTTCCAGATGTACCCCCTCACCCTGTAAAGTCTCAGTCATACATACACATATGCTACTGAATAATGGACTTGTTTCTGATGCTACTGTGGCTTTTTAAAATTGCTACTAATTCACATAAGAATACATCTTTGCAGGATTAACAAAGTACCTGCCCTGACCATTTCCAGAATATGCATTTGCTTTAATTTTCAACTAAACATGCAGCTGCATTAAAATTAGATGCATAGATCATTTGTTAAACATTTCTCCATACCAACAGAAGAAATCCAATTTCTCCCTTCGTTTGCAACTGATTTATATTTTTTTTAGATCACTCATTAACCAGAGTTAAAACATAATAATAAAAACAAAACCAACAGCAAGGTGTGAACCAACTGTAGTGCAGCACAACAAAATTAAGCCAGTTACAAAACAGAAGAACTTTATGTTTTGAAAGTAGTAAGAGCTGTTCTCTAAAAGCCTGGGTTTTTAAAAAAGCTTCCACCTCCGATATGGTAGATACCAAATGAGCCTCTTCCAAAAGAGCATTCTACACAGTACCAACACTGAAAAAGTCCTGTTCTCTTGTAACATTATCCTGTGCAGCTGACTGCGTAACCCAGGGGAATGTCTTTAAGATATGGCAGATATGAAAGGAAACATTTTTTCACCCTACCTGGCTCCAAGCACTTTAGGGCTTTATATCCAGTATTTTGAACAGGACTGGGAAACAGAACGACAGCCAGAGTCCACAAAACAGAGGTGTTATATGATCATATCAGTTATTCTTGGTTAGTAGTCTTTGTATCATATTTTAGACTAACTGAATAAAACGAATTCCAAAATCCACAAATGAGTGATATCTTTACAGGCCAACCAAAATACACAACACACACAATGCAAGCTTTTGGAGCTCAACTGGCTTCTTCATCAGGCAAAAGATGTTTTAAAAAATCGCATAGGAATTGAAAGGGTGTATGTGATGGTGCTGGAGTCAAAGGCTTACATTTTATAACAGATGTGATTTTTGTTGTTCAGCTTATTTGGAGATCTCAAGCAAGGAAATGCCCACTCCCCTCTTGGCCATGTGGGGACTGAGACAAGACAGTAAATTTTAAAAGTCCACCCTCAGTAGTAAAGTAACTTTTCTTGGGATCTAGGGTATCTCTGTCTTTGCATTTATTTTGCTGTATGGCCAATACAGCTACCCCTGAATGTGTTTCCTGGACTAAATGAAGTTTCCAAACTGTTTTTGAGGGCAGACCCCAGACATAATGGCAACACAGTATTTCAAATGGGAATTTACTAGAGCAGGGGTAGGCAACCTTTTTGAGCCGGGGTCCGGGTTGCTGCCCCTCAGACAATTGGGGGGCCGAAGCACCAAAAATAAATAAATGAATAAATAAATAAATAAATAAATGTAAAAAAAATTAAAAAATATGCATGCACATTCTCTCGGCCCCAGAAAAGCCATGGCAAAACCCCTGTGGAGATTCTGCCAAGAAAACCCCAAGAACAAGTAATAACAATAATCAATATCATCATGGTGGGTGGCGGCAGCGGCAGGACTGGCCTGGGGCCGGTCCAAAGGCCTCGGGGGGCCACATCCGGCACCCCCACCCCCGGCCTTAGGTTGCCTACCCCTGTACAAGAGTATGAGTAAGTGTTTTAAGGCTAGCTCTGTCTAGATAGGGTCATAGTTGGTATATGAGCCTAAACTGATGGGAGTACTATGCCACCAAGGTCCCTGTGCCTCTACTGACAGAGCATCACACAGCTATGAGTCTGATCCTTTAGGGCGAGTGCAACCCCACTCCTTCCAGTACAAAGTGAGCACCTCTCAACCTGACAAGTCACCCACATGGAATCTCCATCTATGACATGCAAAGCTCCACTGACACAAATTAAAGTTAACTATCATGTTGGTCTCAGGAATACAAAAATCCAGGCACCAAACAGCACTAGCACTTGAACCCAACATCTGGCAGTTTGGTTGCTACACAGATCAAGAAGCATGATTTTCTTTCTATTTTGCACCTAAAAAAAATCTCACTGGATCCTACATTTTGCAAAAATGTTTGAACCCCATGCTATTCTTGTCTTCTCCATCTGTTGCTATGATAACCACTAAACATAACAGAATTACTAAATGTATATTACTGCTGTACAGACAAAAAAGACTCACAAAGGACAAAATCCAGCCAAAATGAAGTATGTAGTACCTTTTTATTTCAATGAAACAGAAAGGATTAAGCGCTTGCTTAAACCTCAACAAAACAGACTGCATTTGGTAGTAAAGTTCAGCTGGATTAGACCTACAACATCCTGGTGACCATGTAGAAATTTCAAATGCCATCAACATCTTTGACCAAAAGAACTGTCTGTCATGTTTATTCATTTTAATACTATTTTTTAAATAATGCCACATAGCCATTCAATTTCTTGAGACCTTATAATTAAACTTGTTCTGGGCTCTCTTGCCATTTTCATATTTGTTAAAGCTTGAAATTCCATCTACTTCTTCAAAGACAGCTTTGCTTCTGCCCCCAGTAGTGGCAACTCAACAGGCACCTAGAACACAATCTGCTGTGAGATGTGTTAAGTAAAAACAGTCATTTAAAAACATTCCCTGCCCTGCAAGTAAAAACCAGCAAGTGCATTAAATGTGTGCATTCATAAGCACATGTAATATGCATCACCTCACCTATTCCAAAATGCTACATTCAGGGGCCCTCCTACTCACTCTGGGGAGTGGTGCCCTAGATTTCTGCCCTAATGGGACATCCTTCATCCTAAATACTGGATAAACTATTCATCTTCCTAAATTTAGGTAGAAAAACCACCTTCTCTACAATGTGGGATTTAGATTCACCAGTACAGTTGAGTGAGAAGACCAAAAATCTCCCTGCTGGAGGAAAAAAAAGAGAGTTGGACTCAAGATAAGGGCCACAAATCAGCAGAAGAGCTTTGGAGAGAGATAATATGTTATGAGAATTTAGACTGTTGTTTTCAGTATTTTTTTGGACCTAATGATGGCTATATTTTACCTGCAGTGTTAAGAGTCAATATGCTGTTCTACACCACTTGCTAGGAGTCACTGTGAAGATAAGTGGTCCTCCTGGTTGCGTCACAACCTGTAGATGTCCATCTGGCAAACAAGCAGGGCATTTTCTGTAGTGTAGTCTCTTTGAAATAAACTTCCTCAGAAATAAAACATACACCGCTTCTTTAGCAGTTCGTGCCTTTAGCAGTTTGTGCACATATTGAAAACTTGCTTTTCGGAATTTCAAACATAATGCCCATTGCTTTTTTTCGTTTACATTGTATTAAACCAAAAACATTTCTTACCCCTGAACTATGAGTTTTCCACTGACAAACAGCTCTTATTGTTAGGAAGTTTTTCCTAATGTTTAGGCGGAATCTCTTTTCATGAATAACTATTAATAATGATCAAAAACACACTACAGAAATAATCCAGTTTGAGACTGCTTTAATTGCCCTGGCTCAATGCTAGGGAATTCTGGGAACTGTAGTTTTGTGAGACATTTAGGGCTCTACAGATGGTGCTTTGCGCCATCTTGGAGGCAGGGAAGGGGAGGGGAAGCCACACGCCGGGCACCCTAACCCATTCCCGAGGACATCATCACGGCACGCGCCATTACGCACAGCGCACGCCATCAAGACATCCTCCTGGTGCAGCATCATAACGTGCTGCACCAGAAGGGACGCAGAAGAGCCACGCGGCGGCTCTTCGGGCGTCCTATTTGCTGCCTGTAAAAGGAGCAGCATTTTGGTGTTCCTTTCCCAGGTGGCAAAAGGGAGGATCGGGGCCGATGTGTCTGGCAGCCTCGTTTCCCGGGGCGGCCCGTCTGCATTCCCCCTTAGTCTTCCATGTCAGAGAGCTCTGGTGCCACAATAAACTACAATTCCCAGGGCAGTTAAAGTGGAATACACTGCCTATGCAGTGTGTGAAGAAGCTTTTTAACTGAGGGGGGTTGCAGACTGCCAGAAATAGTGCAAATTGAGTCCACTTTTAGGGTTAGGGTTAGGGAATCATGGGAACTGTATTTTATTGTGGCACCAGAGCTCTCTGACAGAGAAGGCTCAATGTCTCAGAAAAAAAACAATTCCCATGATTCCCTAGCACTAACCCTAACCCTAAAAGTGGACTCAATTTGCACTATTTCTGGCAGTCTGCAACCCCCCTGAATCAAAATAACTTTTTAACTGAATCAAAACAGATAATGCACAAGGGACCACATGTAGGATAACATTTATTTTAACACAAAATGCTATTCCTCCTACTAGAAAAAGTGGTAGTCATTAATATTTTCCTTTCCAATTACAATGACATATGACTTTATTTAAACCTGTAAGTGTGTGCGTGCGCACACGGGTACCTTTAAGTTACTTGTTGGTTTATAGCGACAGAATGAATTTCACAGGATTTTCTTCAGCAAGATTCAGAGGTAGTTTACCATTGCCCTCTTCTGAAATATAGCCTGCAGCACCTGCTATTCCTTGGTGGTCTCCCATCCAAGTACAAATCAGGCCTGACCTTGCTTAACTTCCAAGATCAGATGGGATCTAGCGCCTTCAGGTAGCTTTGATATATTTTATGAATACTTATACACTAATATTTTAAACAAATTAAAAATAAACCAAGATAACCTTAAAACAAAAAAAGTGTGCCTTTAATCTACTGTGCAACTGCTCAAAGTTTGCCCTCCATAATTAAAAACTGACCCCAACTAAAGCTTCAGTTGATTAATCGACCAATTAAAGCTTGCAACACCACTAAAAACCTTGGCTATACAGAACTGATTAGGGATAGTACACATGGATGCACACACGCATAAACCACAGTTTCCAAAATAGCATCAGATCAGTCAGCTGAAAACAGCTCAGTAACTGAACACTATTGCAGAGAACTTAACATCTTAAGTCTAACAGCCTACAGAAGAGAAGAAGAAAACAGTGAGCAAGATTATCGATGCACCGATAACCATAGTGAGCCAGAAAATTAGCCAACTTACAAACAAAAAAGAGAGAGATCAAAACATTCTGATGGGGAAGAGGGGAGAATATGCTGGGACAAGCTCTTCATGCAACAGAGGCTATGAGGTCTGGGAAAATAAGCACCAATATGTATTCCAGTAAAACATACTTTAAACCAACGGGGCAGTCACCATTAAGATAAACAGAAATGAAACACAACAGAAAGTAGTAGCAATAGAGAAAAACAGTCACTGCACATTCTTGGAAAAGGGGATGGTACTGCACTTTCATCAATTACTACCTATTATTTACCAATGATAACACACCACCATCTTGCCTTAACAAATCTGGCAAGTAATTTCAACTAAGAATGAGAGTAAACACAATGTTTACACAACATCTTCCCAGAAACTAATCCACGTGATAGACTACAACTCCCATTATCTCTAGTCAGCATTGCAAATGGTAATGCTAGCTGGAGACTATGTGAGCTGAAGTCCAACACATCTGATGGAGAGGCATCAGTCTGGGGAAGGTTACTCTACAGTAAGCTACTCTTTCAAAAGAAACGGACAATTAATATTGTAATTTGAGGCCTAAATATGCACATTACAATACACAACATACCATTATTAATTTGATTAGCCTAATATCTTGTACTCTACAAAGACTTACCTTCATTATCTCTTAACAGAAGGAGACATGATTTTTTCCAGGATGTAGAAGAAACTGTGGTTCTGTTAAATTTCACCCATCATCCATCCAGCCATCTATCTCCCTTCATTCAAAGGAATGCATGGTTGATACACAATCCCAACAACCAAATAGTGAAAACATCAAGCTAACAGATATGGACAACACCAATGTGCATATTACTCAAATAGAACTGATTAAACGCTTAAATTTTGTGGACTAAATTAGCTTTTGTTCAGCTCATACCTAAAACAGTTTCTTCCTTGCAAAGTTTGTGGAAATTATTTATGGACCACAACTCTCATACTCATTCATCCAGTATAGCAAGTGGCCATGCTAGCCAGAAGGTTATGGGAGTTTTATATTTAAAAATATAATCCCCAAACTCTTCCCATTGGCTTGCAGAAGTCTAGGAGACAAGGCAGAGTAGAATAAACCAGAGAAATCTTGGAGCCAGAATCAGAATGTCACATGCCGTTTCCCCACCATATATTTACTTGTTGTGTACCATCAAGTCACTTCTGTCTTATGACAATCCTAAAGCAACCTCATCATGGGGTTTTCTAGGCAGAATTTGTTCAGGGGGGGGTGCCTTTGCCTTCCTCCAAGGCTGAGAGGGTGCCCTTCAAGTCTTTTCCAACTTATGGCGACCCTAAGGCAACCTTATCATGGGGCTTTCTTGGCATGTTTCTTCAAATGGGGGTTGCCATTACCATCCTCTGAGGCTGAGAGTGTGTGACATGCCCAGGATCACTTACTTGGCCGCAAATTGTACATACCCCAGAATGCATCACCTAGTATATTGGCAGTCCTTCCCCTCAACACTTTCTCATTTCCCCCCAACCATCTCATAGCTGGGAGATGGAAATAATTTTTAAAGCAGCATTTAAATCTGATTATTTTTTTAAAAGGTCCAAAACACACTGCAGAAATCAAATCTGATTTTTTTAAAATTTTTATTTGGGGTGCATTGGAAGAGCGGTAGTCTTATACGGCGAGTATATCCCAAACTCTATATTTTTACTAGAAAAGTTGGGCGTAGTCTTATAAGCCCAGTTTTCTTATACGCTGGAAAATACAGTAACTATTTTCAGAAATGGTTCTTGAAAGTTTTAAACTTGGATCGCAGCTTGGATCTCTTGCTTCAAAAAGTAATTGCCCATCTGTAGATGATGGAAAGAACAGCACTGGGGAGAACCTTAGTGAAATCCCAGGTCAGCATGAACTACAGAACCATAAGAAGTTATATACAAAGGGAAGGGCTTTTCATTCAGCAGATCTCAGATTCAATCATCAGGCTGGGCTGAGAAAGACTTCTCCAGAGACCCATTCCCAGTCAAGAGTAGACAAGCCCTCCCCAAACTAGTACCTTATATATGTGAACTATAATTCTACCACAGTTCAGCATACGGGAGTTGCAGTCCAATATATCTAAATATACTCGTCCCTCGCCGTCCACAGACAGCCGGTCTTTTGCAGATGGCAAGTGACAAAATGGCACGCACGCAGGAGCACACAGCCATTCTAACCAATGAGGCTCTAGTATTCGCAATATTTCTGATTCGCCGGGGGGGGGTGTCCCCAAACGGATCCCCTGCAAATCGGAAGGGACAACTGTACTAGCAAGTTTGCCAATGGTGATATCCCTTATTTTCCTGCGTATAAGACTACTTTTTTACCTGCAAAATCTGTGGCTAAAGTGGGGGGGTCGTCTTATACGCCGGATATAAGGATAATGAGGATAGATGTGCTAAAACTCTATATTTTGACTGGGAAAATGGGGGGGTCGTCTTATACGTGGGTCATCTTATACGCCGGAAAATACGGTAGATAAATCTGACCAGACTGACCAACTATCTATTTCACTAGGAAGCAGATTCAAAAGTTCACATCAACTCAGGCAAAATAAGCCAAGTTAATGGATGTGTATGCCACTAGATAAAAGCTCACTTTTACTCAATACAAAGTCTGCACACAATAATCACACAGGTTTGTGAGTGCAGCTAAAAAAAAAAAGAGCCCCAACAGTGGAGCCCAGTTTTCAGCTTTCCTTAGATTTCCCCTACTTCTTCTCCACACCCCACAGCCACTTGCACTATATTCATCTAACACTGACAAAGAGACAGTTCCCATAACTCAATCAACAAAGAGCATCTCTCTATAGCTGTAGGCAATGCTGTAGGTCTCTTAAGAGCAAGACTCTGCACAAGTATTGAATTTAACAAGACCCAAAACTTGCAGAAGTTTGTCAAATTCCATTCATACTATAAAAAGGCTGGCCTGGGCATATACTTCTCTGAGCCCCATGTAATTAAAATCTTGACTGTTTTTATAATACTTCCCAATTTCCTCAATCCCCAAATGAAACATTTTATAGTCACAAAGGAGACTGTCCTTTTGGGGAGGTGCAGGGTAGATTTCCTATACATCTATGCCTTTGAATGGAGGCTGGGAGAAAACTGGTAACAAGCAACCAGTTCAGGGGTGGGAGCTGTATGGGCCCCCAGATGATGTTGGGACTGTAATTCACAGCAATCCTAGTTAGTATATCAATAATATGAAATCCTAAGAGTGAAGTCTAAAAACATCTGGAGGGCCATCCACATCTGATGGATGGATAGATGGATGTAACTTTGTGCATTCATGTGAAACACATGAATAAACTTTAAAAATCATTTTAATTATCAATTCTTAACTTATTTTTCTCTTTTTATAATGTAGTCAATGAATGCAATTATGGAAAGAACCTAGCCAAGTGTAGGAATATACATGAACATATACCTAAAACTCTTGCCTCCTTTTTGTGCTTTCTTCTTTGATTTTGAGCTCTTCCATTACACTTATTAACTATCCTGTTGTACTTGAATTGTACTAAGTAGCCTCACATCATGTATGGAAGGATATCTCAGGAGAAACGTGTAAACATTTGCTGTGCAAGAATGAATACAGCCTTTATTGCAAACACTATCCCAACATACCAGTCTCTGCCTCTTGAATCACTTTTTATAACTCTCTCTACCTCCATGCTGCCATTTTGTGGTTGGCTCTAAGTGATGAAGTTTGGGGTTCATGCTAATAAAAAAAACAGGGCTTTTGAAAAGCTGATGCCTGCTTGCCTCTACCTTAGAAAACACTCACAATACCTAGGGCAGGTTTTTTTACGTGTGAGACCAGGCATATAGAGGGCAGACTAGCTGATAAAGACTTTGCAACTTTCAAATTAGTGGCCAGACAGTAACACCTCCATTAAGTGATCATACAATAGAGATAAAAGTAAGCTTCAGCCTTTTCCAATCCACAGTTTTAATACACCCCATTCACAATGTAATATATTAAAACACTGTCTCCAGTTTATCCAGACCTACAAGAAGCAATGGCCCATGTCTGAAGTATTTAGAATAATGCACCATTTCAGAGATTTTTGGCCTAACTGCTCTGGGATAAAAATACCAGATAGAAATGCTACATATACCGTAATCTCATCAAAAGAAAAAGAATGGAATAAGGTCAAAAAGAGGCTCACACAGAGAAAAAGACAAAGTGTACTGTTAACTGCATTTCAATAATTGCTACCACTTGACAGCTATTACTTGAATCACCTATAGCTCCTCCCCTTGCCTCTGTTTCCTTCCTTCTCTTACTTCAATTCTCTCTCCAATTCTATACTCATATTTTTCTCTTTCTGGAAAGTCTTTTTTTGCTCCACACCCTTCTGTTTCCACTGCAAGACATAGAGAGGTTTTGAGCATCCCTCCTCCTAACTGATTATCAAACAAGATACAGACATTGAGGACATTATTCCATAAAGGACTTCTCACATTTCAATGCCATTCCTAAGTCTTGTTACTCTAATCTTGATAGTGAAAGGCCTCAGTTTTCACCAGCTATGGATAAGAACAGTCTACACCAGGGGTGAGAACTGTGCGATCCTCCAAGTGTTATCAAACTGCAGTTCCCAGCATTCTTTAACACTAGCTAAGCTAACTAGAGCTGCTGGAAGTAACAGTTCAGCAACATCTGGAGGGTCATACCATTCCTACTCCTATTTTACACACAGAGAAGTTCAGACTGCTGCACACTTAAGCAACAACAACTTCAGCAACCTCTGCCTCATTCTGAAGGAGTTAACTATAGGATAGGAGTGAGCAAAGTGTAGCTCTGGGCCCATATTCAGCCCCCAAGACTGTTTGTGTGGCTCTTAACCATATGTAATTCCCTAAGCTGCCTTTTTTCTGTCCAAAAAAGGATGCACTGCAGTTCCTGAAGCGTTTAATTAAGTTGCAGGGAGGCAATGCACTGTTTAATGCCAACAAATTCCTATTTCTGAAAACCAGAATTGGACTACTGGCCATTTCCAATGGAGGGGGCATTTTTGGCAATCTATGAGGAGCTCAGGGACAGAAAATTGACATGAACTCCCACAGCTATTACCACTGTTGTTGAGTTCACTGTGGTAACCGTGTAGAAATCAGTGTCATGGTCCCATTGCTGAACAAAACTGAGTTGGACTCAGACATAGCCATGTTTAGACTATAACCACTGAAGACTCTAAATACCACTTATTTCAGTGCATCTATTCTTAAGCAACACAACTAGACCAATTTCACAATACTGTTACTTGAATTCCAGCATTTTTTTTATTTTTTTTAGAAATGACTAGGCAAATCCCAAACTTTTCACATGTATCAAATACAAAACCTTTTTAAAAACCTCTTAGACAATTCCAGTATATGCCAGCTTCCCCCAACTTGGAGCCTTACAGATGCACTGGTAACAGCACTTACTGTTCCCAAACCATCATGGGTATTGTAGTCCAATGCACTTGGAAAGCATCAACTTGGGGGATGGGTGCAGTAAAACAATTCTGACTATCCTCTGAAGCAGACCAGAATTTCAATGAAGGCAGAATGAACAGAGAGCTAGGAGTAAACACAAGTAAGTTGGGGAAGGGGAATTTTAGGATTCTCTTTGATAAAGGGTAGTGAGTGTGGATGCTGAACATCCTTAGCCATCACAATATCTAATATGCAGTTAAAAATGAAAAACTTTTTCTCTTCAGGCACCCATAATTAACTGAGTATATATCAGATACAATCCCTTTCTATTATGATAGTTAAACTTCCCATTTCTCCACAAGTGAAGAATGTGTGACCTGCCAGAACCTTTTTGACTGAAAAGCTCACCAGACAGCACAACAGGAGGTAAGGTGGCTACATGGTTGTGGTGATACAGGTTTCGATAGCTGAGGTTCCCTATCCTTCTAATTTAAGAAGGCTGTGTTACACCTACTTGCCCAACTTGGGATCAAATAAACAGGCCTTCCAGAACCTAAGAACTTAATGGTAAGTTTTGTTGTTGCACCTTCCCTACCCTGAGAAATTACAGCTGGTGCTACTCACAGTGGTACATGGTGCTGTTCAGTGTCTGCTTTGGTCAGTTCCTCCTCTTCAATATCTGACTCCCCACCTGAGCTGCTGTCTGTGACATCCGAGTCAAAGGCTTGCTCGCAAGATCGCAGGTTAGCCATCCCACTGGAAGTAAACCTCTCCAGTTCTTCTGAGATGGAGTCACTTTTTAAGAAGCTGCTCAGTCCTTCTGAAGTATTCGTCTCATTTGCAGCTTTTCTCAAAGCCGCTTCTGCCTTGCGGGTCAGCATCAGCTGACTCCGGTGTCTCAAGGAGTCCAAAGCTGGCAACTTGCTGAGAGTTTTCTCCAAGAAGCCACCCAGCTGCTGCTGGATGTGCCGCTCCACCTGCTTGGCCTGCACCACCTGCAAGCGCTTTTGCAGCCGCCGAGCACGATTCTCAATGTCTGCTTGCCGTCGCAGCAGCACCCTTGTCCGCATATCCGAATCCAAAGCACTATGAGAGTTGCTGGCCAGAGAGATTTTCTGCTCTTCTCCTGGCTTACTGCTGCCAGGATCAGAACAAACAGGCATACCAGGTAACAACCACCTGCTCTCTCCACCCCCTTCAAGCCCATGTTGTTGTTGCTGCTGCTGCTGTGCTAAGGAACTGGGGGTATGTTTACTTGAAGTGCCATTATTGCTAACTGGAGCTGTGTGCTCTGTGTCAAGGCTTCTATGTGGAAGAGTGCAATTGGTCAAACCCAATTTCAGGTTTCCCAAATCAGAACCCCCAGGGCTATTTGAATCAACATCCTGAAGGGCTACAGAAGGAGGAGCACGCTTCCCACCATTAACTGAAGCTGAGTTTTCATGATCAGAGCTATTGCTCTTTGCCAACTTTTTAGCCAATCCATTAACTGGTGCTTGCGGCAGAGGCGTTTGGCTACTAGTACTCATGTTTTTTAGGTTTTCCAACGAAAACACGGGTTGCCTCCCCAGCAGGTCACTACTTTTCAAGAAGGAGTGTGACAATAGAGAGTGAGATTTAAGGACTGTCTGTTTGTTGAAGACCCCCTGCAGTTTCAACGACTCCTTCGGAGGAACCGAGGTTACATCTGAGCAGAGGTAAGATGCCACCAGAGGCTGCAATTTTCCAAGCTCTTCCTTTGCAGAGTTATTTCGGAAATCTAAGCTGGAATCTTCAGCTTTTCTTTTGGTGCCGTTGGTGGCGACAAGGATGTTGTTGGCGTTGCCGTTATTTTCGGCACTGCCAGGAGACAGGGCGGAAGATGGGGGAGCCAGTTTGAACCGGATGTGATGAGCTTCAGCTGCTGCGTCAGTGAGAGCGGGCGCCATAGTAGCCATTCAGCACAGAGAGACAGGATGTCCAGCCTCTCCCGTTGCAGAGGCCAGCTCTGCTGTCTCCAACTGCCTCGACAGAGGGCAGCCTAAAAAAAAAAAAAAGAAAGCACAGAAGTTTTAGAAGTACTGTACAGAACTAGAGAAGCTAAAGAGTATAAAAAAAATCCTACAAATGCATAGTGTATTTTTCATTAGATATAATAATGGCCTCTTATACAAGTATGGTTCACAATTATTGGGTAACAACATTTATTGCAGATCCTCTACTAGTCACCTTACGTCTTGTGGAAGTTATACTGAGCATCATGAAGCAAGTGTCAGAATTTTGAAAAGTGGTAAGCTTAAGAAGCAACATATATAAAACAGGAAGGGGAGAATAACAAGGAAATAAATAAGATGCCCAAATTTAGGGCAAACGTAAGGCATGGGGGAACCTTTGACCCTCCAGATGGTCGGGACTACATCTCCTATAATTCCTTCCTATTGGCTGTGCTGGCTGAGGATTTCTAAGATCTGATTTCAAGAGATTCTCTAACCTTGCCACAAGGAATGAGTAACTAAAGGAACACAAGGAGGTGCAACATAAACAAAGGATTGTAGGAGTTACATGTTGTTGTGTGCCTTCAAGTTATTTCTGACTTATGGCAACAACCCTAGGGCAAACCTATCATGGGGTTTGCTTGGCAAATTTCTCCAGAGGGGGTTTGTCATTGCCTTCTTCTCAGGCTGAGAGACTTGTCCAAGGTCATCCAGTGGGTTTACATGGCTGGATTTGAACCCTGGTCTCCAGAGTCATAGTCCAACAGTCAAACCAATACACCATGCTGGCTCCAATGTCATATAGATAAATGCATCCCACATCATGCAAATGGATCCAATGATGTAGGCCTGTGTTTCCTAACCTTTGGTCCTCCCATTTTTTTCTACTTCAGATCCCAGAAGCCCCAGCCAATTTGGCCAACAGTGAGGAATTATGAGATCTGAAGTCCAAAACATCTGGAGGACCAAAAATTGGGAACCACTGGTGTAGGCAAAGGCTCAGAACTAGAAGTACAGCTGTTAAAAGGTAGTCAGAACCAGTGAACTTTACTTCAATTCAGGAAATGATTTCCCTCTCTAGAAAATCAGAACCAAACTCAAGCTTCATTTTTCAAATCAATTTACTAACAGAGAAACTAGTTTTGGATAGGTAGTGCCATGAAGAAGAGCCTTTGTCTTCCCCAGAGTCTAAATTTCCCAGATTACATAAAGGGGAGGGAGATTTCTGTAGTAGTTGCACATCTCCTGCTTGACTAAAAAAGTACCATCACTTTCCTAAGATGAGAAGGAAAAAAAGAATTATGCATGTGATTTGAACTTTAGCATTTCTGAAGATTTGTGTTCCAAAATTAAGAACTTGGTGCAACAGATACATAAGGCTTTTTTGTGTGGTTATTCTCCTGAATTAGCCTGGCTCAGATTTTGAACTTAAAAGATGTTCTCAGAATAGGAAAAGGTCATGGAAGAGGCACATGACTAAAGCAAGGCACACAAAACATAGTTCCTGTGCGGATTGTTTTATCAAAACTGCCTTGTCTCAATAAATACTACAACAAAGCATATAAATTCTGTATACACATTTGAAATTCTAGTATTGATATTCTTGAAAATATTTCTAAGCATCAAAAAAAGTATCAATGTCAAAAAAAAAAAAAAGTATCAATGTCTAAAAGTTCCCCTTCAGTGTTCTCCTCCACTTTACACTCTAGACTTTTGTCATTAAAAAAAAACTTGATCATTAAAATTGTCCCCAACTCTTTTTCAGCTCTTTATTCAGATGGAATGACAGAACTATACAAAATGATTTTGACCCATTGTGCCAGAGGTTTATATAAGTAGAAGAACAGAGAGAACTTCTGGTCTTTCAGATTTTTTTTTTTTGGACCAATACTCAAACTTCCAGCCAATATGGATGCATAGGGATTATGGGAGTTGTAGTACAAATCAACCAGGTGACAAAAGGTTACACACAGCTGATATTATGGGCTATGACATAATACTCATACTGTCTTCTCTATCAGAAAAGACAAAGCAAATTACAATTGTATTCTTTGCTATTGCAAAAGCAAGTTCATATATAAAAAGTGTCCCCAATCTAGCTGCAGCTGCAAGCAGAGGTCCCAGCATACATTTCTTCTGCACTGAAATATGCAACCAACCACCTTCAGCAACATTCAGGATGTGCACTACAGGTGTACATGGTTGTGTGCCTGTACTGGCAATGTGTAAAAAGTAAGACTGCTAATGCACACCGATCTCTCTTACTAGATTGAGTGGAACAGCTAATTTTGTTCTGACAGGTAGATAATTATGATATCAGTGAATGTATACAGCAAGGGAAAATATTTTCCCCACTTGGCATTACATTTTATAGGATTGAACCTTCCTAAAAATCATGGCTGGATCACCTCCCATTTCCCTCCAAGCAACAAGTATTCCAGTTAAAACATTAAGACTATGGAAGAAACATTTTTTAGATTTTATCTAAAATCTAAAAAATGGTTCTTCCAAATCTAAAAGTGGGAAAAGGAACTGAGCACAAAACCAAATGTTATATTGAAAACTGCAGCAGTGCCAAATCAATTATTATGCTGCCTCGGAATTGGCACAAATGATGAGACAGGGAAGGACTGCCTTTATACCATGCTGGACTCAAGATGAGAGACACTTGGGCACCCTATATTCTTTCAGAACTACTGTATGGACTACGAAATATAATAGATTTAAGAACAGCTGCATGCACAGTTATATTCGCTACACTTAAGTATAGGACACATTAAGCAAGCAACTCTAGGCACACCACAACAAACAACCTAGCATACAGTTTTTCAACACAAACTTTTATTCAATTGTCTTACCACTAGACAGGATCTCTATTTAAAGTCATGGAAGGTATTCTTACATAAGGTATTAGATGCATCCCCACTGGTCATATTTTAAGGTGAAGAAATAAAGACCTTGAATCCATGGATAAAAATTCCATGGATAAGGAGGGCTGACTGTACTATGATAACTGCTCTTTTTTTGAGTTTAATTTAATTTAATCAGGGTTAGAAAAACCTGGAGTTTATTGATGATAAATCAGCACAACAAACTAAGATTCAACTTTGAAGACAGTTGTTAGACTCAGGAGATTATCACATTGCTTTTAAAGCACCTTATCCCCGACGGGATAAAGGCACATGTAATTTTAAAACCAGTTGTTATCACACTCACCAGTGGCCAGGTGAAAGCAACCCATATGCAGCCCATATCCCAGCCACACTTATCCAGCGGCTTTTCAAACACAAGATTTTGCCGTTTTTGAAAAGCCACTGGATAAGCGTGGCTGGAGATCTGAGCTGCATATGGGTTGCATTCGCCCAGCCACTGGCGAGTGCGCTAACACCTGGTTAAAAATTAAATGCACCTTTATCCCTCTGGGGAAAGGCACTTTAAAAACAATGTGATAATCTCCTCAGACTCCCAGTAGCCCTAGCCAGGATAGCCAATGGTGAAGACTGCTGAGAGGAGCGAGGTCTTGCTTTCAGCATTACCTATTATGAACTCTAAATAAAACAGCTAGTTATATAAATAACTCAATTCTCAATTCTAAATGTTATGCCATTATTCTACACTTAATGTTATCAGAACAAGTTAAACAAATATGTAACAGTAATAACCAAACTAGAAGCACATCAGAAACAGTAAAGAAGAACCCACTATCCTGAACTGAAACCTCACTTTCCAATTAGTTAAGTAATCATCCAGGAAGCCAGGACATCATACCGTTTTGGCAGAATATCCCTGGGCATCTCAGTATTCCTGAAGAAAATGAACATTCCTGCAGGGGAATAGGTTCTCCTTTCACATTAAGGTTGGGAGGGTAAGCTTCTACCTGAAGTGCATGGGCATAAAGTATAAAACTAACTGTTTCTTCAATATATTCAACTAAAGTTTTGGCCTTTTTCTTCTTCTGAATGCAGCCTGAGTAGCTTCTTCTAGTTGTTGCCTTTGTCTTAGGTACCCTTTAACTGCTACAGCACAACCTAGACTCATCATCTTAATTGTGCATGATGTAATGAAGGGCAGGGGGAAAGAAATCCTTTTGACACAAACATTAAAGCTGCTTCTCAGCAGCCACGTGGAATAGTTCCCAGGAAAAGCCAATGAGTCAATATGAGCGACACTGATAAGCTACTTGTCCTTCCTACTTAAGAACAATATTACTTTCCAAATCTACTGAGTTTTTCATTTCAATAAACACAAAGACTTGTTTGTTTCTTTTTGGTATACAGGAGCTGGAAAAATACCAGGCATCATAAATGTCTGATTCTCACACCTCAAATTTGACATTTTTCCTCATTCCAGCACATGGCTGAGGTCTACAAATCTGATTTGTCATTCTAAACCACCTAAACTAATGTCACTGAAATCTGAAAATGATCTTCCATATATCTCTTCAAAGTAACATCTTTTGGGACATACAGTTACCTCCAAGTTACTTTCCCTCTAAAATTTCAAAACTTTCCTCAGTAGTTATCCTCTTCAGCCTCCTAACTTAAAACTACTTCTTGTAAAAATATTTGTTGTTCTTAACAGCCTTCACACAATGCCTGAATGAAAGTCTGGGCACCAAACAGAATCAATTCACTCCTTGACAAATTGGAAGTACACTCATCCCTCCACATTTGCGGTTCTGACTTTTGCGGCTTTGATTATTAACGGATTTTATTAATATGTTCTCTCTAGGAATATCTAGGTGCTCCAGCGCAACTCTATGGTCAACTTTAACCAAAAGTCACACTTAAGAACCTAGAGATTCCTAGAGAGAATACTCCACTAGGCATTTGTAGGTCCTCCAACGTAATCCTGTGGTCAAAGTTAGGAAGACAATGACTGAAGGACCTTAGAGATTCCTAGAGAGGTGTTCTCTCAGGTAAAAACATGGTGTTTTTGTTCTTTGTGGTTTTTCAATATTTATGGGGGTCCTGTACCCCTAACCCTGACAAATGTGGAGGTGTGTATTTCACTTTAGCTGTATTTTCACACACATATATGTACACACATATATTTGCAAATGTATAGCCATGTTAGTCTGTTTTAGCATAAAAAAGAGAGAAGGGGAGAAGGAGGTGGTGGGGAGTCTTTAGCAGTGTCTTTGACATGATTTATATTAGCATAATATTTTGTGAAAGGCCCGCATTGTATTACACAACTTTTTGAACATTTATAGCAAGTGTCACAATGTTCATTTTTCTGTATCCTACTACAGCTGGCCCATTATATCGATGGGCTAGCCATCCACTGGAGCTCCTGTGCATCACCCCACCCATATCACCTCCCATTTAACATGGGCTTCAGTTCCCAAGTTTTTTCCCCATCTGCGGCGGAGGGGGGTGAGTTGAATCCCACCCACAGATGAAATGGGTACACTGTATTTATTTATTTATTTTATAGGAAGCTTTTTCCCAAATTGGACTCAAAGTAGCTACATTCTGTTCCCCTCCCACAAGTGTGCAATTGTGCTAAATACCTGTGGCTCTAATATCACTCCACCAGTGCATTTGAAGAAGTAAACTTATATCCATAAAAGCTCATGCTAAAATAAATTAGTCTCAAAGGTGCTGCTAGATTCCCCCTTTTTTATAAACACAGCTAGCTAGCTAGCTTTCAAGAAATGTCTTTTCATTGCTGTTCTTTTTCTTCTCAACCCATTCGCCACAATTGAATTATTACATCTCACCCCTCACAGTGCACTATGTACATACCTCCCATCGCACAGGGAAGACCACTCAGTGAGATTAATTCAACAAGAAGTTGGTTTTCCTCCCTCTTCCCCCCAACAATGCATTTTTCACAACTTGCCTGAAATGTTTTGTCTTACACATATTTAATCTTTTTTTCTTAGTAAATGCCTAAACATTAACTTTGTATTTTTCCTCTTGTGGGATAGGACAGCTAGCATTATGTACAATTTGGATAACCGTCAATTTAGGGCAGATGCAGACGGTCCGTTTGGGGCGGCAGAGAGCCGCCCCGGGGAGCGGCGGATCAGAACCGTGGCAACCCCACACCGTGGCCCCGATCCTTCCTTTTGCCATCCCTAAAAGAGCGGCAAAATGTCACTCCTTTTAGGGGCGGCAAAAGGATGCCCTAAGAGCCGGCGCTGTGGCTTTTCCGCGCCCTTTTGGCACAGCGTGTCTGCACGCTGCGCCGGAAGGGCGTCAGGACGGCTTCGGGGTGAGGTTAGGGCAGCCAGTGTGCGGCTGCCCTGCCCCAACTCTACCCCCAGGCCGGCCCTTTGGGCCGGTTTGCAACAGCCCTTAGTCATTCCAAAGCAGGACTCTACAACTGGAGAAAGAAAGTGTTTATCAACTGAAGATAGGGCATAATCTTTGATTGCTTTCCCTTCACAGGTAACATCCTCCCAATCCGACTTTTTTTCCCCCTCACGTACCACAAATTAATTGCTAGTTCTGTTAACATAAATTGCTATGTTTGACTATTTTTGGTCTCTGCCTATCAAGGAACCTGTATATTGGAAACAAATCCAAGTTACAACTGCAGTGGTAGTGAGAACTAGACAATATATGTTTGTTTGTCCCGACAGCCCCAGGAGTAACCTGAAATATGCATGTGACACCTAGCAGAACTTAATCCATTTATTAACATCTCTATTTTAAGGCTCTGATTATTAGAATTCATGAATTAAAATCAATGCACACTCCCACCCCACCCCACACCACATTTTCAACATCTTCCCAGTTTACGTGAAATTATTAAATGGCTAAGAGCCAACTGAGCCAACAGCTCCAAGGAAGCCATGCTGAATCAAAACCCCTTTCAGCCTAGGAATGCAGGGAATTACTCATGGTCTAGTGGTTTGAGCATTGGACTAGGACTCTGGAAACCAGGGTTCAAATCCCGTCTTGGTCATGTAAACTCACTGGGTGATCCTGGCCAAGTCACACTCTCTCCATCTCAGAGAATAGCAATGGCAAACCCCTCTGAAGAAACTTGCCAAGAAAATATCATGATAGGTTCATCTTAGGGTTGCCATAAGTTGGAAACTACCCAAAGGCATACAACATTTGCCATGGCCTAATTTTGTGCCAGTACAATTGTTATGCCTCTGGCACTGCTGCTATCTTCACTCCGGCCTCACCTCACCTCTTCTCTACTAGTATCTCTACAGCAGATATTAGTCAGAAAAACAATTGTGTGGATAGACTGGTCTGTTGGAAAATCTCTTGAGATTTGCTTGCAGAAGAGGATTGTGGCAGAAGAAGGGGCTTGTGCCTAATCCTAAACCCCAACAATTAGTGAATCTTAGGGTGTCACTGCCCAAGATCTCACAACTTCAAAAATTGGCTACAATTTGATGCATATCTGCTTAGTTTTAATAAATGTGTTGACTGATTGTAGAGTCTAGAAAGAATTGTTAATAACAGTAGACAAGAACTAATTCCAACAAGCTAACATAAACTAAGTGGAAGATTTGTTTTCAACTTTCTAGTTCTACCAACTGTAGTTTGTAAGACAGCCTGGGCCTTGCCCAAGCTAAGTAGATAATAAACAACCTAAGGAAAAACAGGCTTCATTGAGGCAATTTTAACTGAGACAACAACTTAGTTGTGGAAATTCTGACACCAAGAATCTGGCATTTCTAACATCAAGGTCTAGTAGGCCACAATTCCATTTGAGAGAAATATTAACCCTTTTCCTGCACAAAAGCAAATAGCGTATTGACCAAAACTAACATTAGTGGTGTTAGTTTTTTGTGGGTTTTTCGGGCTGTGTGGCCATGTTCTAGAAGAGTTTCTTTCTGGTGTTATTAGTGTTGTTATTTTACAGTTTGGTGAACACAGCAGAAAGTAGCAGCATAAACAATTTACTTTTGTCTACTGCAATCTCTCAACATGTTCCTGAAGAGCAAAACACAAATTTGTGCAACTGAAATGTGTATTCTGTGTACACATTTTAATGTACCAACATGAATCTCAATAAATGTTTGCGGGGAACGGGAGCTGGAGCCAGGGAGAAAAAAAAAAGGAGTAATCCTCTTCCTCTGATTGGCTGGGGACCTGAACTGTCACTCACTAACAGGATAAATGTTCTACCTGGCAGTAAAGGCAGCACATTAGTACAATTTTTGAACCCCTTGAGTTCAACCACTCTTTTCTTCTCCACACTTTGAGAAGATAACTTCATTTTGCACAATCAACTGCTGTACCAAGATTTCTTTCTAAATATATTCAAAACTGCAGATTCTTACATGGCTTGTCACTTTTCTGCTCTGACACAGTGAAAAAATGAAAGATGCATCACTTTCCTACTACTTCAGCAACCCCAGAATCCTTTCACTCCCTAATCCACCAGTACAATGCTCAATATTATAAACAATATGGACGTTATCACACGGGGAGTCGCAGGGAGAAAGTGGAAATAAACGGGCACAAGTGGAAGTCTTTAATTTACGGAATTTGTCCCGTTCCGCCTCGTCTGATAACTAAATTCGAATTAAAAAGGGGGTTAATTCGAACGAAAACCTGATCTTTTCATTTTCGGGATTTTTGAGGATTTGAAAAGATCAGGTTTTCGTTCGAATTAACCCCCTTTTAAATTCGAATTTAGTTATCAGACGAGGCGGAACGGGACAAATCCCGTAAATTAAAGTCTTCCGCTCGTCCCATTTATTTCCACTTTCTCCCCACAACTCCCCGTGTGATAACGTATTATGAATGGGAAATCTATGATGCAGCAGATATTACTGGAATATACCATGAAGCATCTTTGATGACTTGCCATGGAGGCTGGGGCTCATGGGAGCTGGGATTCCAAGATCAAAAGGGCGACAGATTTTTCCCCACTGGTGCATTAGTGTTGGAGCTGGACTAGAAAAATCTGGACTGAAATCCCCATTCTGCTATAAAGCCACCCTCTCTCATCCTAACTCAACTTGCCAGGATTTGGAAGGACACACTGAAGGAGGGGGGGGGGGGACCAGGTCACATCTCTTGGGCTCCTTAAAGGAAAGGATAGAGATGTCACAGTTATTCACTCAACTGCACAGGAATGCAGCTGGTACTCATCTCCCATGTGGTTTTCAGACTAGTAATACACCAAAGGCTGTCTTGCATTCATTACAGATCAATTAATTCTGGGAAACTGTGGCAAACATTTTCAAGGCTACAAGGTTCTGTATACTTCTCTCTGACAACTAGCAGATCACTCTAGTGTATTTATTTGCTAGAAGGGTTAACAAACACAAAGGACTAAATTGGTAAGTCAAAAATGGATCAACCTTGTACCATTATACAGAAACATTCAGTATTGCAATATATTTACTATTAGATCAATCTATAGGGCAAAGTTTAAAGCAGTGGTTCTCAACCTTTAATCCTCCAATGCTTTGTACTTTAGTTTCCCTAACACTAGCCAGCATGGACCACAGCAAAGGATTCTGGAGGCTGAAGTCCAAAACAGCTGGAGAACTAAAGATTGGAAACTCTGGTTTAAGATAATTTCAGAATAGTTAACTAAAAATTTGATATGAAATTGAGGGGAGGAATGTGAGGAACTCCTTCTGCAATGAGATATATTTTGCACAAACACCATTCAGGACATTAAAACAGGAATTTTCAATCCAGCAGTGAGTGCTATTAAATACTGGTCAAAAATAAAAATAAGTACACCATTATATACTAGAAGTATAAAATGAATAAGATTTACACTTCAAAGAGTGTAACGGCTTAATTAGGCAAAGTAACTAGTAGAAAGGATCAGCTCCTTTCATTTTGGAAATTCAGGCTGTAGGCAAAATGAAGAAATAATAGTAACACTCAGAACAAAGAGAGCTGCTTTACCAAATTGGACTATTTTATCTGTCTAGCTCAGACTGGCAGCAGTTCTCCAAGGATTCAGACAAGACTGCTGCCCAGCCCACCCAGGAGATGCAAGCTACTGAACCTGGGACCATCTGTAATGCAAGGAAAGCAAGTGTTGTGCATGGAGCTACAGGACTTCATAATTAAAGCTGTGGCTTCTGTATCCACTTGTGCACTAATTTGTCTGGGAAATGAACATAAGAGCTTTCCCATCCAAAGTAATATAGGTGCCCCAGACCAGGACTCAAGAGCACATGGCTCTCCTGATTGTTGTTGGACTGCTAGCTCCCGTTAGCTTGAGCCAACAAACTTAATGGTGAAGAATGGTAAAAAGTAAAGTCCAGCCTCTGGTGGTCCACTGTCTCCATTTCTGCCCTCGATCAGCCTAGTAGATACATTTTGTATCTTCATCTCCTCTTCAAATCTTAGAGGCCTTATTTCCTAAAAAATAACTCAAGGTGACTTACCAATAAAATATTCAAGAGTCTGAAAAAATTAAAAAACATATACAATATTTTAAAAACTTCACAAGAACAAAGTATGCAGATAATCATTTGGTCACGACATATATCTAAATACCAGACAATTATAGCCTGTTGCACACATGGGAACAAAGAAGCCCAGGAATCTCTAAACCAGGGGTAGGCAACCTTTCCTCTTTAAGGGCCAAGGGACTTCAGCTCCCAGAATCCCAGGAGCTGTTGGCCAACATGGGACTATTGGCCAACATGGCTGAGGCTTCTGGGAGCTGAAGTCCCTCAGCCCTTAAAGGGGAAAGGTTGCCTACACCTGCTCTAAACAAAACAAGAACTTGATGCTACAGGGTTAAGAAGACCTCATTGGGAAGAACATTCCATATGTAGGGGGCCAGAACTGAAAAGGCTATCTGACTTGCTACAGCCCTACAGTCCATACCCCAGAGAGATATCTGGAAAAGAGATTCAGGTTATGATGTTATGTAATACTTTTCATGTGTGAAGTGACTAACATGCAATATTTCAGCACTCTTACAAAAATCATGCAAGGCACGAAACTGCCTAGAGAAGGTTTAGGACGACTCTGAGTTCATAGACACAGACTGATTTGAACCATAGGTTTCCAAGATTATATCCTTAGCTACTTCATCAAATCTGTTCTGAAGCTTCTCAGTTGTTCACTGCCACTTTCTGTGGAAATTTCACAAAGGAAGAGCCTGAGATATCTAACTTAGGCAATATATAATCCACATAATTTATTTAAAAATACATTGTACAGAAGTCAATGATCCTGCTCCAGAATTATTGACATGATAGACATTAACTTTGTTTTTATCTGAACCTTTAGCATCACACATTTTGGTTCTGTAACAACAGCACCCAGAGTTTAGACTGCAATTATACTGTATTTTAACCCATTTATCCTTCTTCCATTAAATTCCCTTACACATAATGAATCCCAGAACTGTTCACATTGTCCCTTTAAACAATTGGCCTACTTGAAAACCAAGAACTCTTGACAGATGTTCCAGCAGCAATATACCTAGGACACACATCCAGATAACAGCAAAGCTTGCTGTAACAAGGAAAATTTCCAAAGAAAAGTTTCAAACCGTATCCTTTAGGAAGAGTGCAGAATCATCCAGCTTTGAGTGCCTACTGCCTTCCCATTCAGACTATGCACACACCAAGAACACCTCCATCTCACTAGGACTGTGCTTGTTCATAGTGACCCCTGCCCAACTCATTCCTAAATCAAGACCCCCGTTTGGTACCTAAGGAAGAAAAACTCAAGTTCTGTCACATATCAGCAACGCCAAACTCAAAAACTTGGGACGAACTCACTCAGCTCTTTCAGGCACACATTTAAAGAAAAAAAGAAAGGATGGGGGGAATGACTAAGAATGCTATGAGATTCCATAACATACTTGGTAAGAAACCTACCAGTATAGCTTTCACATACACACACACACACACACACACTCTCAGTGAGAATTAAGTATCCAAGCAGGCAAAGCTCCTGACAATCTCTAAACGAAGTGTCAAACCCTGAGAGATCTAGAAGAATCAAGAGGGTCTTATCTCCCCCCCCCTTCTCCTGATGGTCTTCCCACAATCCCTTACCACCGACCATCCTTAGTGGGGCTGGTCAGAGTTATAGACCAGATGGGCCAATGGTTCCCCATCTCTGCATCAGGACAACCCAATCAGACAAACTAATCCAAAAACCAATAGTTCAGAAATGTATCTAAGCACTATGCTTGAATTATTTATAACTAGTCAATTATAATAACCATTTTCCTGATTTATGGAGAGCCTTTTCAGGAATGAGCATACACCAGCCTCCTCCAGGGTAGTAGGATTAACTCTAATATAACACTATTAATACATTACACTGCAACAGTCTAGTAATTTACATCAGCAGTGTATGATGTACATCCCAGGCAACATGCAATATTTGCTTTAACAAAAAATTGTCTAAATTTTGTGGTGAATGCAATTCCAGTTCTAGTTCCAACACCACAGCTGTTCCCACTCCCTCACCACAAGGGCATTCCTTGTGCAACAGAACTCAGTGGCAAACACCATTCACAATAGCAAAGAGTCTCATGTATTCATATCTGTTGTAGCAAGCGTACAAAATTCTTGAAGATGGGAGACAACAGTCCATGCTGTCTTTGTAAAAGCAGCTGTTGCATTTGGAGTCTTCTGCTATTCCCATTAATTGTGTTACAGTTCTAAAGATTTTAGGATTTGGATAATGACAAAACACACTGCTTGTGAGCTAAAAAAACATGTCCCTTAGCTTGCACTTGTTATATGCATTCATTTCTAAACTGGAAGTGATCGTGGTGAACAACACAGCTTCTTCAATGTTCCATTCTCAAAAATTCCCCAACTCATTACTTCTTTAATATAGCGAGCTCAATGTTTTATTTTTCTTCAGAAGTCTGAAGTTACTTTCACTTAGACAAATGTACTGGATGAAACATACACAATAAGTCATCAAAAAAGGCTGGCAAAGAAAGGATAACAGCTACTTTAAAGGACCTACAACACACTTTAAGGAATAGGTGGGGAACCTCTGGCCTTTCAGATTATTTTGGAATAAAAGTCCCATTATCCTTTAACACTGGCAATGTTGCCTGACACTTCTGCAAACTGAAGTCCAAGATATATCCAAAGGGTCATGGGCTTCCCAGCCCTGCTTTGAATCAAAGGCATATCTTAGCTGTCTGAATTGAAAGTATGGTCTTTCAAGCAGCTGGTACCAATTTCTAAGGAGTAAAGATGATCTGCCTGCAAATCATACACATTATTTGGGGATATGTATATTGGGGATATTAGGGATAAACACCTGAATAAAATACCTGAAATAATGTAGAAGACAAATCACATGGGGACAGCTATGGATATAATCAAATAGAAATAATCTTTTAAAGCTATAGGTTAGGTGCTATTTAAGGTTCTTGCCTTTCAAACATATATATAGTCTTCAGGGGACTTTGTCATGAAAAATTTAATTATTCACAGTATTTATGCAATGGTTCATATTAAATAAGTAGGTAAAAACAAAATGAAAAGTATTTACAATACTGCTAAAACAATCAATAAAAAATTAGAGCCACCATAATCATAAGGAACCAGGAAAGGCCCATATAAACAAGATTTCAACATGAACTCAAATGAGTTTGACACATTTTCTGCTCTCAAACAACATGAGATAGGTGTTCCAGTTGTTGGGTGTGTTCTATCCATATTACTGATAATTTTTCATATAAAATTTTAATTAAAAAAGAACGAGCACCCCCTCCCCCCAAAATGCAAAATCTTTTCTGCAGAAAATAGGAGTATTATTATTTTAGAAATAACATAACCTGTATTTGAAATGCAGACCAAGAAGAACTGTGTCATCTTAAGAACTGATTTGCATATAAATAGGAGTAAGGGGGGATTATACTCCCATACACAGAAAGCTTCCTGGAAGGAAAAATACAACAGAGTGAGATGTGTGCTAAATACTAGTACATGTGTTTCTACCTGCAATCTTTTGCAGGTAGATTTTAATCTGGGAGAGCAATTCAATTCCACAAGTGCAGGCCAGGCCTAAGTTATTACAACTAGTGCTACAACCCCTTTTTTATTCTTCATTCCACATATGCTTCACTCTCTCACCTCTGTTCAATATATATTTGGAACATTACGCTGATGGGACCCGGTCTGCCTCCTTCTGCTACACTGCTTGTCCTCTAGAATTGTCTCAATTCCCTTCTTACCCTGTATTTCAGAGGACCACTGAAAATGTCTTCCTTTCATGCTGCATTTGGACTATATACTCATTTTTTTTAAAAAAAATTCCTGCTTTGCTGTTGTGCAGGGATCTATTTAATCTCCTTTTGTCATTTCAATTATATAGATTCAGTTTTAACAGCATTACACACATCTGCTGCACATCTCTGGAAAAGCAGCTGGTAAATTTTAAAACATACATGTGTATGTTTAACTTCTGCAAAGCCCTGATCATCAAGGAAATCCTCACAGGAGGCTTATTTTCAATTAATCAAAAAACACACAAAAATTGGAGAGAGTATTCTAGGCCATTCTCCGTTTGGTGCAGGAGTTGTACAGCCAGAGCAGTGCTACTCAAAGAGGTAGTTCCTGGACCAATGCTAGTCCCTGAACCATAGAGGGCTGGTCCCTGGCAAGTTTCCAGGGAAGAAACAGCTGTAGCCAATGGCCACAAATATAATGTTGGGCATTGGGGCACACTACAAAAAAAAAGTTCCAGCCCCCCACAATAGATCCCCTAAGAAGCACTGAGTTAGAGCATTTCCATCAGACTTTTTCATTCTGTCTGAAGACTTCTA
The DNA here is from genome assembly GCA_026167975.1 of Phrynosoma blainvillii. NCBI lineage: Eukaryota > Metazoa > Chordata > Lepidosauria > Squamata > Phrynosomatidae > Phrynosoma > Phrynosoma blainvillii. The sequence goes on from JANUYF010000005.1 coordinate 110,501,996, forward strand.
GACAATTGGTTCCATGATCAACTGCTCTCACCATTAAACCTTGTCAAAATGGTAAAGGTGCTGCATGATGGGGTGAGCTGCTGTCACTAGTCCCAGCTTCTGCCAACCTAGCAGTTCAAAAGCATGTAAATGAAGGAGATAAATAGGTACCACTTCAGTGGGAAGGTAAACAGCATTCTGTGCAATCATGCTGGCCACATGATCATAGAGTAGTCTCTGACAGTGCTGGCTCTTTTACTTAGTAACGGAGAGGTCGGACACAACTTGACAACCTTGTCAACAGGGAATACCTTTACCTTGATATAAATATCTAGTCGTAACCGACTGTAGGGGGCAGTGCTCATCTGTTTCTAAGACAAAGAGCCAGCATTGTCGAGGACTACTTTGGTGGTCATGTGACCAGCATGAATGCACCGAACACTGTTACCTTCCCACCAAAGTGGTACCTATTTATCTACTTGCATTTTGCATGCTTTTGAACTGCTAGGTTGGCAGAAGCTGGGACTAGCGACATGAGCTCACCCTATCATGCCAACCTTCCAATCATCAGAATTGGCGTCTTAACCACTAAGCCACCGCATCCCTTTAAACCAGGGGTAGCCAACCTTTTTGAGCCGGGGGCCAGGTTGCTGTCCCTCAGACAATTGGGGGGCTGAAGCACAAAAATAAATAAATAAATAAATAAATAAATAAATAAAATATGCATGCACACTCTCTCAGCCCCAGAAAAGCCATGGCAAAGCCCCTGTGAAGATTTTGCCAGGAAAACCCCAAGAACAAGTAATAACAACAATAATCAATATCATCATGGTGGGCAGCGGCGGCAGCGGCAGGACTGGCCTGGGGCCGGTCCAAAGGCCTTGGGGGGCCGCATCCCCCCCCCCGAGGCCTTAGGTTGCCTACCCCTACTTTAAACCTTGTCTACTAAACTGAAATCTACCCTCCTATGGCTGAAGATTCAATTCTGATCTCTGTGGTAGTAGAATACACATCTTCTGTTTGACAGTACTGAAATAAACACTGGGGGTAGGGGGAGAATATGGTTTCCACTCAGTGAATCATTTCTACTAGTTCAGACACAGCCACAGGGCTCTTTAAAATCTTCTTCCTCTGTTGCTATTCATGCTGGGGAGGTTTTGTGCTTTGGGCACTTGCTCCCATGTGGTCGCACCTCTCCAATGCAGAAATCAACAGAGGAGGTACAAAACAATGAGAACAGCTCTGCCAATGCTTCAGTTTCTGTTCACATTGGAGAGGAGCAAATTAAAGAAGAGCCCTTTGTCCTCAGCTTAGCTTTTGAGAAAGTAACCAAAAATGCCTGATAGAAAAGGAAGGTCACTGCAACAAGACGTTGTGTTGTGTTGTAGGTGACGTGGAAGGCCCTCTCCAAAGCTGGACTGGGCTTCTGGACTATCAGTTACTTGTCTATGCTTACAGTAAAACGTGAATGAAAAACTTTTTAAAGAAAGCAGAAAGGATTTTTTTCTGGTCAACAGTTGTCTTAACAGATTTCTTATCCAAAAATGGCAAAGCCCTTTTTTCAGTGGGCTCAAAGCAAGATATCAGCCCCAATTTGTGTGTGCTATTCCTTACCTAAGAGAACCTTATAAAATTCATGGGGTTGCTATCAGTCAGCAGGCGACCTGCAGGCACATATACACACAGACATTAAGTCCAAAGATTGTGCCATCTGACAGGAAATCAAACACAACATAGAAATAATTTGTCATGCAACAGATCTGCCCATTCAAGTGCTGCTTTAAGGGTTTTTAAAATGTACTTCTCTACCCAACCCCCTCAAAAGCATTGTCAGCATAGCTAGAATGGTACATGAAGGAAGCAAATGAACTCTGCAGCTCAGGCAGGCAACAATCTATTCCAGCCTCCCCCAACCTGATTCCTCAGATGTATTGGACTACAACTCCTAGCATTCTTAGTTGTCATGACCATAACCCATGGTAAAGAAAAAGAGGACTACAATATAATACAATACAATACAGTTGGAGGACTACAATACAATACAATACAACTGGAAAACACAAAGTTGGGGAAAGCAACCTACTGTATGAGGATTATTTAAAAAGAAAACTTCACATTCAAAAGAGGCTAGAGATCTTTTATGGGGAAGACAATTATAAAGAACACTGTTCAGAAAATAAGAGCATCAACAAAGAAACTTAACCACACTAATAAATGAACTGACGACAAAACCATAAGACAACTGCAATGGATCAAAGCACTCTTCAAATTCTAACAAGATGGGGAAAGAGGCATCCTGTGATAGACCCTTTTGAGAAAATGCACATACCACTTTACATGTAGAAAAGCTTTGCCTTATTGTCTTCTCACTGTTCTTCCACAACTAACCATATGTGTCAATTTTAGCTTTTTTTAGTGTTGACTAGATATTGAGCATCAAAGCTTTACTTCTGAGACAATGTCATATTGTTAACAATCCAATTGGGAAGCCATCTGCTGACTCTTTTAAATAAATTTATTATGGCAGAAGAGTTTGTGGACTAGGTCCCACTTTATGTATTTATGCATTCAGTTCTAATATACAGCTGTCCCTCCAGGTTCGCGGACTTTGCAGACAGCAAGCAGGGAGGGACAAAATGGTGTCTGCACCCATGTAGAGCGTACGGCCATTAAAAAGAATGGGGACTTGAATATTTGCGATATTTCTGATTCACAGGATGTGTGTCCAGAACAGATTCCCGCAAATCGGAAGGGACGACTGTACAAAATATAACAGTACAATTCTACACATTTCTATTTAAGTTTTGCTAAATTCACTAGACCCTGTGTGTGTGTGTGTGTGTGTGTGTGTGTGTCGCCTGTTGACTTATGGTGACCCCATGAATTTCATACCCATGAATTTCATACCATTTTCTTGGCCAAGAAATACTCAGAGGTGGTTTTCCAGTTCTGTCCTCCAGGCCTTATGATGAGGTAAAGCAGCATATGATGGCAGCCTCAATCAAGTAACCGTCTCTAAAACTGCCTCAAAACACCATTTTATTAAATATATGCCTGCTTGGTGTTAAGAGCTACCACATGCAAATTGCTTCTGAGTACAAACACCCACTGCAATCCTATGCTGAATCCTATGTATGTTTATACAGAACCAAGTCATGCACTGTAACACGTGATTTACTGCCTAGTATTCTGTTCAGTGTGTGTAGGATTGCAGCACTGTTATCTTATTTTTCTTTTTAGCAGTTGGGTAGTTTCCTTAAAACACACAGGAAGCTGGATCAATAAGCTTAAAAGGATGAACTGGTTTGCTATCAGTTCTAAAATTTCAGTGTCACAACCAAAGTACTCTCTCCTACTTTCACAACACTCTATTAACTTCTGAGAGCTTTTTTACCTAGGCCTTATTTTTAGAATAATGTATCAGACAGAGTAAGCATCACATGTCATGACGCAACGGCTTGAGAAAAAGAGACCTAAACTGTTCCTGATTTAATCTCCAAAATAAGTTTTCCTCTCATGTTATCATCAACAAATGAAAGTATCTAGCACCAAATGTTTTAAATCAAAGGCCACTTAACACTGGCTCAGAAAAAGGAGCACATATTTTTAATATGACATTTTTCCTTTTAAGGTGAACAAGCAACAAAAAACAATCCTCAGAGGAACACATTCTACAAGACTCTAATTTGCCCATTTTCAAGAAGAAGAGCAACTTAAAGTGGACCCAAATTGTCTACTGTTTGTTCTAAGAATAAAAACACTCCCGCCAATTCTAAGTCATTGGTCATAAAGGGCAGTCAGGGCATTAAAAAGGCTTACAGAGACAAATCCATACTGGTAAATGAGACAGCTATTGTATGGCTCAAGCGAAGGGAGGGGAGGGGGAAAGTATCTACACACAACACAAAGGTTTCAGAAATAACCAACAATGGATACTGAGGAAGAAGGTGACAGAAGCCAGGTTTACCAGCCTAGTACTGAATTACATGTGAACTTAAATCTACACCCCAATCCAATATAATTTCAGTACCCATTATAATAAAGAGGGAAAAGCTCACACCATAAAGATTATGCAAAACAAGTGTTATGCAATTTCTGCCCTGAACCTTATTTAAGAGTTTGTTTGGGCGAAGTCGTCCAACCCACGCCCTTCTCCTCCGTGATCTTAGTGGGACCTAGTTTTAGAAACCACCACTGCTGGCCTAATTTGCATTTTTAGAATAATAATAATAATAATAATAATAATAATATGGAGAGGAGGAGAGGACCTAAATCCATGGTAGTTGACTGTAATGGTGATGATAATAAGTCATCCACTACCATCATCACCATGCAGTCAACACCACTGGCACTAACGCACACACAATGACTGCCAAGCAGACACGTGATGGTGAGATGGGATGCACACATTCACACACAGAGAGAGAAACAAGATCTTTCAGAATGGAAAACTAGGGAGAGGTTTGGAAGGCTGTAGTGGGACTTGGTTCTAAATGGGAGTAAGAAAGTAGTAAAGTGGGAAGCAAGCACCTTTCATGAGTAGGTTACAGGGAGGAGAAACACACAGGCACACAAAGGGAAAAAGAAGGGAGTCAGGTCCCACTTGCGAGGCTGCCAGTGGCCCAGGAGAAAGGAGGGAGGGAAGGAGGAAAGGGGGGAGGCTTCAATTTAAAGTGGCGCCACCAGAAACCAGCCTCTCCCCTCCTTCCTTCCTTCCTTCCTTCCTTCCTTCCCTCCTCCTCCTTCTGCTATTGCAATGGAGCTGCAATACTTCGCAGAAGCGCGCAGCACAACCAACACCAGCTTCCCAGAGTCAAACTCGGGCTGGGTCGTTGTTGTTGGTGTCTGCTTTTTTTTTTTAAGCTACTATTTTATTTATATAAATATAAATATGCCAATATTCGCAGAAGAGAAGTCAACAAATACTGGGAATAATACTGCAGAATATAAACACGGCTGGAAAGCACAACATGTGCCTACCCAAGAAGAGCAAAATTAAGTTAGAGCCCTCCTTTTATTAGACAGAGAGGGGTGTTTATATCATGTACAGAAACAAGCTGGTCTTCATCTTTTTAGTTTGCCCCTCTCCCTCCTCTATACATATATTTCATCTTTTTAGTTTGATATAACTAAAAAGATATATCATCTACAGGAACAACCTCGTCTTAATCTTTTAAGAGAAAGAGAGAGATTGCTCTTTCCATATATATTGTTTTTAATTTGCTTTATGTATGTGTGTGTGTGTGTGTGTGTGTGTGTATCTACAGGATGATTATATCAACAGAAACAACCTCATCTTGATCTTTTTAGTTTGAGATAGAGAGTTTGCTCTCTCTAAACATATAATGTTTTTGTTTGCTTTATATATATGTGTGTGTGTAAAAACTAAAAAAAATAATCTACAGGATGATTATATCATCTACAGGAACAACCTCGTCTTGATCTTTTTAGTTTGAGATATATAGTTTGCTCCCTTTGTCTATATATTTAATGTTTTTAGTTTGCTTTATATGTGTGTGTGTGTGTGTGTGTGTATGTATGTGTATACACATGCATACAACAACAACAATAATAATTTATATTTCCCGCCTCTCCCTTAGTTTTATATAACTAAACAGATGTATCATCTACAGGATGATTTTATTATACAAGAACAACCTCCTCTTTATCTTTTTCACTTTCTTGTGTGTGTGTGTCTCTCTCTCTCACACACACACACACATATATATATATATGTACATACATATACACACACAAGGAACAACCATATAGTGAGATACAGAAAAACTAAAACTAGTAAGACGAGGTTGTTCCTGTGTAGACGATATAATCTTCCTGTAAATGGTATATCTTTTCAGTATAAGGCAAACTAAAAACATTAAGTCGAGGTTGTCCCTGAAGATGATATAATCATCCTGTAGATGATATATATCTTTTCAGTATAAAGCAAACTAAAAATATTAAGTCGAGGTTGTCCCTGAAGATGATATAATCATCCTGTAGATGATATATATCTTTTCAGTATAAAGCAAACTAAAAATATTAAGTCGAGGTTGTCCCTGAAGATGATATTAAACACCCTGCTCTATCTAAAGTGCTTTCTCTAAGGCTGGAAAAGTGAACCGTGCGGGAGTGGTCGTTGAACAAAGTCAACCCATACACTCAACTCTCTCTCTTCCTCTTCCTTCCTTCCCCCCCAACAAAAAAAAGAGAGCCAAAACCCAAAAAACGGGTGGAGTTTTCTTTCCTTCCTTTTCTCCCCCCCCCCCTTTTTTTTTTTTCTCTTGCTCTTTCCAGGACTTTCCCTCCCATCCCACATTAAAACCTTAATCGATTCCAAGAACCAGGAGCTGTTTTGCAACCTGGAGAGAAGAAGGCGCGATGACTTTACTTGGGTGTCCGGAGAAAAAGCGGGGACTATGTTTTTCAAATTGTAGGACACCGCAAAGGAGTGGGGCTGCTGGAGAAACCCACAAGGAGGAGGGCAAAGCTATTGGGGGAAGGATGGTGGGGGGAGAAAGGAAGGATCGGGGAAGAGAATAAATAATATTCATCATGGAGGGAGGAAGGAAGGGAGGAAGGAAGGAAGGAAGGAAGGAAGGGGAACCTAGCCGTGCCTGGCACTGAGAGAGAGAGAGAGAGGGAGAGAAAGGCACGGCGGGGGCAGTGAAGTTTAAGCAAATTATCAGAGAGAGAGAAAGGGGAGGGGGGGATAATTCCTCCAAAATTAAATAATGGCTACGTTTGGGGAGTAGGGATGAAAGAGGTATAAGGAGGAGTAGGGAATCCAGGGCAAAGGTGGGGGCTGGGAGGAAGAAAGAAAGAAAGAGAAAGAGAGAAAGAAAAGAAAGGGGTCACAGAAGTTGTTTTCTGCCCGCCGCGCTAACAAAGGCGAGGCGAGAAGGGCCCACCAGGAAGGAGGAAAGCCAGGCAGAGGCAGAGGAGGCACAACCACATACACACACACGCAACACACACAAACACACACAAAAAAAGCGAAGCAGGCGGCGGCACTTACCACGTGATGGAGCCGAGAGCAGAGTCCGGGCGGATCTGGCCCGGTGCAAAAAAAATATTAAAAAAAATAGATGGATTTTTTTAAAAAAAAAAATCCCCAAAAGGGCGCAATTTGCAAACAACAAGCCTCAGTAGTAGTCGTCCTCCTCCTCCTCCTCTTCGTCGTCGTCTTCTCCTCCTCCTCCTCCTCCTCCCTCCGCCGCTGGTGTTAGTGGCACCGCCGTAGTCGCCTCCTCCTCCTCCTCCTCTTTCTCCTCTTCCCTCTTTCTTTCTTTCTCTTTCTCTCCGGCTTCCCTTCTTTCTTCTTTCTTCCTTTCTTTTTCTCCCTTCCCTCCCTCCCTCCCTCCCCCCGGCTCCCCTTTCCCTGCCCGCCTGCTCCTTGCGCTTCTTCTGCGGGCAAGGAGGGCGGGCGGGCAGGAAAAGGGCTGTAGGGAAGGAAGGAAAGAAAGAAGGAAGGAAGGAAGGAAGGAGGGAGGGAGGGAGGGAAAGAAGAAAGGAAAGAAAGAAAGAAGGAAGGAAGGGTTGGAGGAGGAGAGGGGGAAAAAGGGGGGCTTCTTTTCCAACCGCACACCCCACACCCAAAAGGGAGAGAAGGAGAAGAAGGGGCTGGAGGGGGAGAAAGGGTGCTCCTGCCTTCCTTCCTTCCTTCCCTCCTTCCCTTTCTTTCTTTCTTTCTTTCTCCCCCTTCCTTAGTGGTAGTAGTAGCAGCGGCTGTTGTTGCGGTGCTTCTTCCTCCTCCTCCTCCTCTTTACTGCAAAGGAGGGTCTGGCTCGGTCTCCTCCAAAGTGGGACACAGGGTGCAACAACCTTTGCAGCAGCAGCAGCAGCAAGCGCTTCCTTCTTTCTCTTTCTCTTCTCCCCTTCTCTTCATGCCCTTCCTTCCCGCCTTGGGAGGACAGGATAAGGATAAGGATAAGGATAAGGCAGCAGCAGCAGCAGCAGCAACAACCGCGGAGGTGGTGCTACTACTGCTGCTGCTGCCGCCGCAGCTGTTGTGTTTTTTTCCTGCTGCTAAATTTCTCTTCGGGGGAAGAAAAAAATGGCGGCTGGGCTCCTTCTCTCTCTCTCTGTGCCCTCCTCCTCCTCCTCCTCCTCCTCCCTCTCTTCCTCCTCCCTTTAATCGGAGAATGCACCGGGCAAGGCAAGGCAAGGCAAGGCAAGGCAGGGGGAAGGGAGAGCAGAAAGAGGAGGGAGACGGATATAGATATAGATATAGAATAGGAGGGAGAAAGGGGAGGCGGCAGCGCCACCCCTGGTTTCTCCGGGGCATTGCGCTTTCCTCTTCTCTTTCCTCTGCTCTGCTCTTGCACACTATCAACACCCTCCTCCAAAAAAGGCTACCAACTATGCAGCTAAATATATATATATATATACATATACATATATATATATATATATATACACACACACACATATATACATATTTAAATCTTATATATATATATATATATATATATATATATATATATATTTATATATATATATATGTATATATATGTATATATTTGAAGGAAAAGGAGGCAAGTTACGAAAAGGCGCGCGTATACCCAAGCAGACGGGAGCTGAATGAATGAATGAATGAATGAAGTGGGCTGGGAAGAAAAGGGAGGCAGGCGTGCCCCCCAAAAGAAACACAGAGAAACAGAGGGAACTGGGAGGTTGCAAGAGTAGGAGGAATAAAACTGTCTGTCCACTTTGATCCAGCCACGCCAATATTCATTCTTCCATGAAGAAAAGTAAATGCGGGATAGAATCGCGTGTGGAAAACAACAACGTGGGTATAGAAGAAGAAGAGCAAATACGTATTGTATAGAGAGACCTTTTAGGATCGCCCTCCTTGCCCTTGTATTCCTTATTGAGACAGCAACTCCAATATTCTTCCAAAAAGAGAAGTAAACAAATGCCTGGGGATGAATTGCGGGATATATTCTGGAAAATACAACATGGGCATACCCAAGAAAAGTTACAGTCCTCCTTGTACTCCTTATTAAAACAGCAAGCAACTCCAATATTCAAAAGAAAAGTAAGCGAATGCTTGGGAATGAACTGCGGAATGTAATCTGCAAAATACAACAAGGGCATAACCAAGAAGAGCAAGATTTAAATTATAGCCCTCCTTTTATTCTTTATGAAACCAGCAATGCCAATGTTCAAAGAAGAGAAGTAAATAGTGGGAGGGAATTGCGGGATAGAATAGTGTCTGGAAAATACAACATGGGCATACCCAAGAAGAGCAAGTATATAGAGCATTCTTGTAGCACCTCCGTGACTAACGGAAAGAAAAGCAAAATTAAGTTATGGCCCTCCTTTTATTCCTTATTAAGCCAGCAACGCCAATATTCAAAGAAGAGAAGTAAACAAACGCTGGGAATGAATTACGGAATATACCGTATATACTTGACTATAAGTCAACCTCAGGTATAAGTCAAGGGCAAGTTTGGGGGCCGAAATTATGGATTTTGATATGACCCGGGGATAAGTCGGGGGTAAAACTTAGAGGCATATAGAAAAGGATCTAAAGAATGAAGCAAAGCAAAACAATGGCAAAGAACTTTAAAATTCCAGCAGACATAGCTCTTTGTGCTCACTCTTAAGGCTGGATGGATGAGAGAGTACAAAGAATCAGTGCTTCCAGGACAGATTATACCAGGGGTAGGCAACCCAAGGCCCGGGGGCCAGATGCGGCCCCCCGAGGCCTTTGGACCGGCTCCAAACTGGTCCTGCCGCCGCCGCCCACCATGATGAGATTGATTATTGTTGTTATTACTTGTTCTTGGGGTTTTCTTGGCAAAATCTCCACAGGGGTTTTGCCATGGCTTTTCTGGGGCTGAGAGAGTGTGCATGCATATTTTTTAATTTTTTAAAAAATATATATTTGTATATTTATTTATTTATTTATTTATTTTTGGTGGTTCGGCGCCCCAATTGTCTGAGGGACAGCAACCCGGCCCCCGGCTCAAAAAGGTTGCCTACCCCTGGATTATACTCTTGCCTTTCACTGGGGTATGGTTCATTCTTTTAAATAAGAGTTAAGATAAAGTACTTACATTGACCCATGAATAAGTCAAATCAGGGCCTTTGCAGACTTTCAGAAATAGTGCAAATCAAGTCCACTTTAACTGCCCTGACTCAGTGCTAGGGAACCATGGGAACTGTAGTTTATTGTGGCACCAGAGCTCTCTCGACAGAGAAGGCTCAATGCCTCAGAAAAAACTACAGTTCCCATGATTCCCTAGCACTGAGCCAGGGCAGTTAAAGTGGACTCAATTTGCACTATTTCTAGCAGTCTACAAAGGCCCTCAGTTTTTTGGGGGTCAGTTTTTGACCTAAGTTTCTAGATCTATACATGAGTACATACAGTCATTGCATCTGAAAAATACAACATGCACATACCCAAGAAAAGCAAATATGTAGAGAGGTTTTTTAGTACCTTTGAGACTAAGGGCCTTTGCAGACTGCCAGAAATAGTGCAAATTGAGGCCACTTTAAGGGTTAGGCAGGGTTAAGGAATCATGGGAATTGTGTGGTTTTTTTCTGAGACATTGAGCCTTCTCTGTCAGACAGCTCTGGTGCCACAATAAAATACAGTTCCCATGATTCCCTAGCCCTAACCCTAAAAGTGGACTCAATTTGCACTATTTCTGGCAGCCTGCAACCCCCCTGAAAGAAGAGCAAAATTAAGTTATAGCCCTCCTTTTATTCCTTATTAAGCTAGCAACGGCAATATTCAAAGAAGAGAAGTAAATAAATGATTCAGAATGAATTGTGGAATATAATCTGTCTGAAAAATACAACATACACATTCCCCAAGAAGGGCAAAATTAAGTTATAGTCCTTTTATTCCTTATGAAGCCACCAACGCCAATATTCTCAGAAGCCTAGTAAACAAACATTGGGAATAAATTGCAGAATATAATCATGTCTGAAAAACACAACATGTGCAAAATGAAGTTACAGCCCTCCTTCCCATGATTAAATTGTAGGACACACAGGAACAATTTAGATCTATAGGCTAGTTTTCTATTTACATCTTAAAATTTACATCTAAAAATCTAAGCACAATCCTACTGGAATCAATGACAATAATGTTTCAATATGATAGACGTAAGTTGCACTGATATCAGAGCATCTAATTTAAGTACTGCATGACTAAATCTAACCCACTGTACCTCTCTTCACCTATTTTAATGCAGCTCCACAAGGAGGGATGGAAGGTATGCTATTGATCTCTGTTTTGAGGAGAGTCCTGATTATCATTATACTGGTATTTCATCAAATTAACTTGTCAATTTATAACCTTTATAAATGTGGGGGTGGAGTGCACATTACATACATTTTTTCTTCTTCCTGAAATAAGCATTGACCAGGCACAAATCACTACTTAAGGGTGCCCCTCATGCAGCAAAAATCGTGGCCTTCTCCCATATTTGGACAAGTGACTGGCAGAAAGCCAACAATATAATTCACTCAAATAACCAAAGGCATGAGCAGGTTGGTACGTATCAGGGGTACAAAATGTCTGGGCCTCCAGATGTTGGACTGCAACACTCAGCACTCCTTACCATTGCCTATGCTGGTTAAGGCTGCTGAGTCTTGCAGGTAGTGTTGTCGTATTTCCAAAACAGCAACAAGGGACTGTCAAAATTAATGGCAAGTAGCTATTAAAGTTTGTGTTTTACCTAAATACCAAATGGAAATATTGATTTTGGTTAACATAGTCATGTATTTCTCTGTAAAATCAACATATTGACCATGTTAATAAATTACACAATGCACATACTTCTGTCTTTATGAAGTGCCCACTAGGAAAGGAAAAGGTATCCAACACTCGAACGGGGGACATCCTTTATATTAAGGGATGAATGCCAATCCTATAAGGGACAAATTCCAGTGCTCAAATAAGGTACATCCATTACAGTAAGAGACACCTGGCAACTCTACTTTCAGTTCAACCAGAATTTTAGGGCCAGCTTAATTACCAACCCTGGCCTATACTGAATGCGGCATTTTAGATTTGGTCACCTAGCAACATGGGTACTAGAGAGTGATTACATGAATCAACTCAGGAAAATTCATAGTTTGTCCCAGTCTTACAGATGGAGAATTATCACCCATTTCTATAGAAGAAAGCTATATGAAGATGCTACTTCTAGGATCTTTGTGGCAGTTATATGCAAAATGTGGCCCTAAGGGTGTTGATGGGCATCAGCTTCTCTGCCACCTAGGCATGATGGGAACTGCAATTCACCAACATCTGGAGGGCCACACTTTGCCCACCTCTGCTTTTTTGCTTCTGGATATGGTCAGTTTCTCCCATTCAGCAGACTTATGTGCTACTAGTAGTCCTACCACTATTTAGGGCAAGACTTAAAATATTACTTTTAAATTCTGACACTTCACAATGAATACTAAGGTGTACCTTTTTATGTGTAGTACCAACCAAAATAATAACTTTCTCTCTATTTCCAGCTTCTACGCATGGTTGTAAAAGCTGGATACTGAAGAAAGCCAATAGGAAATGTGATGCTGAAGGAGAGTTTTGCCAATATCATGGATAACCAAAAAGACACATACTACATAGGTCTGAGAGCAAATTGGGCCTGACCTCTCACCAGAAGCCAAAAATTATTAAATGGTGTCTATCCTACTTTGGATATATCATTAGATGACATGACTCATTGAAAAAAATTGCTACTCAGTAAAATTGAAAGCAGTAGGAAAGGAGGATGACCACGTGGACTGATTCAAACAAGGAAGCCACAATCCTGAGTTTGCAAGCTGGGCAGCTGGTAATGGGGGTTTCTTGTAGGTCTCTCATTAATAGGGTCACCATAAGTCAAAATCAATTTAACAGCAAACAACAAAAACAATAACAAATTACTTTCCAGGCTCTATTCCAGATCATGCCTACTATTCCATCTGCTCAACACCTTGTTTTTCCTCACCACAACAGTCTCATTCTGTCCCTCTGTACATTATCCTATCACCTTGATTGTTTTCAATCTGATTATTTATACATCCCAGTTTAAATCTTTGTTCTTTGAAGCAAACATTTGTTAAACAAATTCTACAATGAGACTTCAATCCTGATCCTAATCCTGAAGTTAGGATTGTTCAGCACCACAGTTTTAAAGCATTATCTGCCTGCAGTAACAGCATCACTAAGAAAAATTACCACCACGCTTTCTACTGCAACACCATGAAGCTGCAGCACACTCCTTTTATAAATACTAATTATGGCTCCTCTGAACAAATCTTGCTAAGAAAACCACATGACAGCTTCACCTTAGACTCGCTGTAAGTCAGAAATGAGTTGAAGGCACACAAGAAATAACAAATAGCTGACCAAATACAAACTTTTAAAGTATTGAGCTAAAAGCTGTAATTGAAAACTTTGTGAATTAACAAAATTATCACAATCAAGACAGTTTTGCAAAAATTAATGCATTACAAAATTACCGAATTATCTTCCTATATCCAGAAAAAAGAAATAATATACCTCTAATATACCTGCAATAGACTGTTTCTTGCAATGGCTCTAAGAAGATACTAGCGCAGGAGGGGGAGAAACCCCTTGCTTTTGAAATGGTACAGTTATTATTAAAAATGCTTACAGATGAGAGCAAACACTTATTTAAATGTATGCTAATAAAATTTTCTTAAGACAAAGAAGAGTTCAGACTCCCTGCCTGAGTGAGAGTTTCTCCTCCCGTTTTATTGCTATCTCCTCCCTACACAACCTAATAACCCAAATCTCCAATCCCAATGACCTAGTTGTTAATTGAACTGGGAAATACAGTGCATTTTCTACTTATTTAAAATCTTATTCTCAATTTGTCTGTAGGATTTCCCCCCATCTCACCAACTCTGGCATGCCAGGTACTACCCCAAAGCTCCCATACTCTATGGGGTAGAGTCTACCCCATGCACTTGAGAACTTGAAGTTTAAAAATCTTGTCAATGATAAAGACAGTGGCTTCTAAGGCTACCTGAGACTTTCTAGCAAGCATTACATTACCAGCTTGGAAGCCACTGTAGTTTGTGTCATTTCTCCTTCAGTACTATAAGACTCTCAGGTCACGTGGGAGGAGCCTTCAGTGTGACTCCTCCCTTACTCCCACAACTTCTGAGTGGAGATGAGAATGGCATTGGAAGGAGACAGAAACCAGCCACTCCCACATCACCTGAGGCTTCCTAAATTACCAATGAATGGTCTGGGGATTAGTTTCCACACCACTAAGTTCCCATCAAACAGGATACCTGTTTAAGTCAAGATTTCCTGTCTCACCATTCAAATGCTATGCCACTGAAGTTTATGGCTTGCTAGAAAATTGCTGGCATCCTCATTCCGCCTCTTACACTGATATACCAGTAAGCAAAATTGGATGTGTATCTTATTTGCTCCATCTTTACACTGGGCATAAAATAAATCCACCCAAGAACTAGTAATTGCCACAAGTTACCAAGTTAACATAGTGGCAGAACCCATCAAGTATGCATAGAGAGGTCTAGGAAGGTGAGAAGCTGCCTTAAACTAAGCTAAACCATTAGGCCACCCAACAACAATAGCACAACAATGGCAATGAAGATTGCTGGAGGGAAGGACATTGTTCCAGGACCAAGATAGTGGGCTGGGTGATATCACAAAGAGGGAGGCATCCCTTCTCTGGTGTCATCTATCCTCGCCCTTCCCAGATACCCATTTCCTTCTCCAGAAAGCTCTATTATCTGTTATCTGAAGTCAAGACAGAGGTGATATTTTCTCCTACCTCATATGCAATCCCAAAGAAGAGTGAAAGCAGGGTGTGGTGGGGAAAGTAACTGTTATCTTTCGCCTAAGATAGGAGATAACAGCAAGATTCTTTCACCTGGAACTTCCCAATTGGAAGTTAAAATGCAGCCAAGGTGGAAAGTTCCTTGGGATAAAATCAAACTCCACCAACTGGGCTGTATTGAAGGTTCTTTCATTCATTAAAAAGAAGACCCCAAAGGAACAGCTATTTATTTTGTGGTTTGCAGGACTCAAATTCATGTTTTTAGATTCAGAGAAAGAAATAATAGGATACAATAAACTGAATTATGACCACAGCAAGCAGATAGCACAACAGGTGTTACTCAAGAGTTTTATGTAAAATTAAATAAATTTATCTGATTAACATGATAGTAAGTTTACAAATGCAAATATCCAGTTATATTTTCTATGATGTGACTGTATTACTGATCTTGTACTATGGTTATATTTTATGTTACAAATCTATATTTCCTATTTTTTAAATAAATATGTTTATTGGTTTAAAGTAATTTTGTGAAACCAGGTTTGTTTGTGAACACTTAACCATGATCCTGGGTTCAGATATTATTTCCTAGTTTGTTTGTGTGCTCTCATTAAGGGAGAAGCAAAGTGGGACCAAGCAGGCTGCTTATACACTAGCATGCTGCCTATTCATGTGGTTGTTTAGAAATCCAAGACCCCTGATTTAGTGACATGCAAATGGAGCCGAAGGCTTTTATCATGTCAAAATAATTTTCACTCCTTCTCAAACAGACTGGGCCACTCATTGGTTGAAAATAAAAGGAGCCTTTAATGTGGGAGCAGGGGTGAATGTTAATAATACAGTATTTCTATACTCTTAATGTTATGCCTTGAAAAATCTTGTTTAAACTGCCTTGGGTCCCAATTTCAAGAGAACGGCAGAATATAAAACAAATAAATACAGTGGGCCCTTGTTATTTGGTGGGGTTTGGTTCCAGGACCCCCATGGATAACAAAATCTGTGGATACTCAAGTGCCATTAAACACAATGGCATAGCAAAATGGTGTCCCTTATATAAAATGGAAAATCAAGGTTTGCTATTTGGAATTTATACTTTTTTTGAATATTTTCAAGCCGTGGATGCTTGAATCCGTGGATTAAAAAATCCATAGATAAGGAGGGCCAACTGTAAATAAATACTTTGGGAAGGGGGCTGGGAGGGACTGCTCACTGCAGAAGGACAGACTTTTTATGTCTAATCCTTAAGATCTGGAGCCTACTGATCATGCTCGGTAGCATTATTTCCTGCCAGACCTGCCTGAGGGGTGTAGTTTTCGAACAAGTTTAACAACTTCTGCTTTTTATTTCTGTTCAGGTTTTTCAATACTATCTAAAACTGAGCCCAAACTGGAATTCTGTTTTCACTCCTTACTGTTCATTGGTGATTTGTCATTTGATACAATACTTTTAATTTCCTAATCACATCACAACTTTATTAACCTAGACCTCATAATAATTCTGTACAATAGGCCAGATTTATACCCATTTTTCAGATGAAGATACAGAGCCTGAGAAATAGGGACTTGGAGAATAAACCCATGACTGACGCAGGACAATTTTGTCTGCCACACAGCCAATTCCAATTCCCCATCTACTCAAGCACCCTGACTTTCATTTACAAAAACAGGGAGAGATCTAATATTTCCTGCTAAGCTCTTAAAAAGTTTATTAAGAGTATTGCAAGGAGCATGTGTGTATCCTGGTTTGCACTGCTAGCTATAAATTATGTTCTTTCCATGCAATTCTCTGCTGTCCCAGAGAGTAGGACCAGGTCTAATGGTTTGAAGTTACAAGAGGATAGATTTCAATTGAACATTAAAAGGAACCTCTTGACAGTAAGAACAGTTTGGCAATAGAACCAATTGCCTAGAGAAGTGGTGGGGGTCTCTTCCTCTGGATGTCTTCAAAAAGAAGCTAGAAAGCTACATGATTGGGATGTTTTAGCCAGAGATCCTGCACTGGCTGGATTAGATGGCCCATGAGGCCCCTTCCAACTCTATGATTCTATGGTTCAATTTTCATAGCTAAAGCAGCTTCCAAGACACAGAAGTGTTCCTCCCTTCGCCATTTGTATCCTGAAAGAAAAATCTGTCAAATTATGCATACGAGTACCTTTCATATAACCAGTCATGTAGTGCCATCAGGATTTGCAGAGTCAAGTACCCACAACATTTTGATCAGTAGGGACTATGACATTATAAGACTCCTCTGATCCCTCTGATTTTTTCAGTGGTGGCACACCACCTGTTGAATGCCTTCCCCATAGATTCATTCAGCACCTACATTATGGTTGTCTCCACTCTGGTGAAGACACTGTCCCATTCACTTAAGAACTGGTTTAAGTCCTTGATGGTCTTCTTTTGTTGCTAGTTTTACTTTGGTTTTAGACACTGTATTATTTTTATGCTTTGCTGCTGGTTTATTTTGTTATGTGTGGTCTCCAATTGTTTTCTTGTTTATATTTAATTGTTTTTACTTGTTTTCTTGTTTTTATTTTAATAGATTGTACACTGCCCAGAGAACTATGGTTACTAGGTAATCTGAAGGTGCAATCAGTCAACCACTCTCTTTTCCAGTTGGAGTTTATTTTTTGACAATGTCAGTTCTGCCCCATGCTTGAAGTCTCTGGAAATTATTTTCCCTCTAAAACCAAAGTGCTCAAAAAGACAAAAAATACATAGAGGGTACATCATTTTTCCCCACATCAACAAATATCAGTATGGTAAGAATATAAGGAACTACAAAGAACCCTTGGCAAGTATCACTTTAAATCAACCCAATAACAGAGAGGCTGTTGTCTAAAACCTGGAATGAATTGCAGCAGCAGCAATGAAACCATGCTGTGCCTCTGTTTAACACTGCAGACTGCACAGCTCCAGGCAGCCACAAGACGGCACAGCTGCCTCCCTGAACACCTCTCTGTCCTCTTTCTAATGCGCAAGCCTTAGCAAGTCCAGTGAGCTACAACCACTCTGCAAGATGTAAGGTCAGGGAAGGAAAACAATGCAGTCACTGCAAGATCTGTTGGGAAACGTAGTTCACAGAGCAGATCACATGATTAAAGGGAGCCATTGGTTTGCACATGCTCTACCGCCATCACCAGGGCAAACATGACAGCTACGATCATAGCAGGGGCTCCTAAAATGTCGTCCAGATTAAATTTAAAGGGCCCAGCAAGCTTCCACCACAAAGCTGTGCAGCTCTATTTCAAAGCATTCTAAACATTAAAAGACTTCCTGTTCTAGTCAAACATCTACTAAAAAAAAAAATCTCTCCTTTTTCAAAGACTGAAGAGCAGGCATGTTTAAAAACTATCAGTGTTTACTGAACATCCATGTCTTTTTAATATTAATAGCATATATCTTGTTGTTGTTGTTGTGTGCCTTCAAATCATTTTCCCGACCTATGGCAACCTTAGTTTGCCTTTGCCTTCCTTCAAGGCTGAGAGAGTGTAACTTGCCCAAGGTCACCCAGTGGGTTTCCAGGACTGAGCAGGGATTTGAACCTTGGTCTCCAAAGTCGTACTCCAACACTCAAATCACATATTTTAAATGAGGTCTGTTCTTATGGATTAATATTTTACAAACACAGCCTTCCTGTGAGGCTGAGAGATGTGCCAGAGTCACATTATGTGCCATAGTCACATTATAAAAATTAATATTTCCCCAGTATTCTGAATTACGGCTCTACTTGTTTTACTGTTAAAATAACACTTTCATTAATAATTATAACAGTATGCAAAGGGATATTGTAGCACCTTTGAGACTAACTGAAAGAAAGAAGCTGATGGCACAAGCATTCATAGACTTGAGTCTACTTCCTTTGCATCTGAGGAAGTAAATTCAAACTCATGCTACCAGCTTCTTTCTTCCAGTTAGTCTCAAAGGAGTTACATGATCCCTTGCATACTGATTTTCCAGACTAACAGGGCTATGTCTTTGAATTCTATAATGATAAATATTATATGATATTTTATATATTATATAACAACAGCAGCTTGAAAAAAGAAAAATCAATCTTATGACAACCATAGCAAAAAGACAGACACATAATACAGCACCTACAGAAACACAAGATAATAGAAAAAGAGAAACACAGTTGTAAGTTGCAATCAAAATGACAAGTTGTACCAATTAACAAGGAAGGTCTCTCTTTTCCCAGATACTAATCTGTGCCCACATAGCCCAAAATCATATACACATTTTGATGTGCTTTAATTATAATTCAAAAATAATCCTCCATTCATTTTCCACACTTTTTGCCACCATTCACAAGTTAGGACTTTCCCACATTAAAATGTGACAACCACTGAATGAAGGAAAACTAATCCAGATGTTTGGCTGTACCTTTAACTCAGTGATTTCCAAACTTAGTTTTGGGACCTCAAGTCCCAGAAGCCCCAGCCAGCTTGGCCAACAGTCAGGAATTCTGGGAGCTGAAATCCAAATTATCTGGAGGACCAAAGTTTGGGAATCACTGCTTTACCTAGACTCAGATGCAATCAAATGATATTATATCAACATAATTCAAACAAGGGGCTTAAGCAAATAGTTAAAATGTTTGTAGTTTACTAGGCATTAAGAGCTTGTTTTAATTTTCTTGATGTTATGGGTGGTTTTGTATTGCTTAGTTATTAGTTCTCACATTATTTTTACAGTAAGTAAAATAAATATAGGTAAGAATAGGAATTATACAGCCCTCCAAATGTTCTTGGACTACAACTCCCATCAGCCATAGCCAACATAGTCAATGGGGAGAAATGCTGGGAGCTGAAGTCCAGCAACATCTGAAGGGCAGCCCGATAACTTCTCTCAAACTGGAATTTTAAAATACGTGCAATGATTTTTGGGATTTCTGTTTCTCTTATTCTCTCTTTCATGCATTCAGACACAAATATACAGACACATAGCCTTACTCCAGCACCATGCTAGTTTTGTTGAGGGCTTTCTTCCCTTATGTGCTAACCCCTACTGTCAAGACCTTTTTACAAGATAGAATCATGCATTACGTTCCTGAGAGCCAGAGGGGAGTAGTAGTTTGAGTGTTGGACTAGGGGACTCAGGGTGACAAGATTTCAAATCCCCACTCAGCCATGAAAACCCATTTGGTGGCCTTGGGCAAGGCACACTTTCTCAGCTTCAGAGGAAAGCAATGACAAACATTCTCCTCTAAACAAATCTTGCCAGGAAAGATTTCGCCTTTGCCTTAGGAATTTTTATCTAAATTAATCTAAACTGAAAACAACATGAAGGCATACAACAACAAATATTGTTTCCAGCACTGGCATGCACAATCTACACTTCTCAGAGCCTGCTGAATCAGCTTTAGTAATGCTTTTAGTTGATGGTAAGCTTTTTCTTGATTGTTGATTGGAAGGGGCTGAGAAGACAATAAATGGGTCCCAAATTCAATACAAAGGGAACCATATCATAAATGAATAGGAAAGCACAGATTAGGAAAGCATCCCAGCAATTCCAAAAGGCAGAATGAGACTGCTGCCAAAGACAGGCGATTGGGGTGTCATCAAAGGACAACAAATTATGAGTCATTTATAAATTATTGAATTCATTAGCATTATATCTTTTTAATTGCAAGGAGTGGTGTTTATGGAGGTTTTCCTATCTCAGGACCCAAAATTACTCCTTCAGTTTTTGGTACAGTTTTTGGATGAGGGTAGGGCTCAGAGAGCAAAATATCTTGGACCAGCTCTGTGGGAAGGATAATTTTGAACAACACTGCATGATTTCATTTTGCCTTTTCAACCAGCTTTTCTGCATAGTTAGGGTTGCAAGGTACAAAGGGTCCACCAAATTCTAGTTGTGGGATAGTTTTATGGCTAGGAGACACTCCTGTGATTTTAAGAACAATGGCTGAAATTCAGTGACTAAATTCAATGCTGCCTCAGAACAGTTGTAGAATCTCCTAGAGTTTCTCTCAGTAGATGCCAAAGAGACATTTCTGTATATTGTTAAGGAAGCTACTTCCAAATACGTACAATTTTCTTTGAAAAAATACTGAATGGCTTTGGCTCATTCACACCAATAGCAGGAGAGCAACACATTTTAGAAGGGCTGTGGGGTTTAAAATGCAGGAGGGGAGCCATATCAAATCTAACCTGTGCTCTAGCACAATCTGTGTCATTACATACAAAATGGTAGCCCAATGGCCTTTTGACAACAGGAAACTGGAAATAACCAGTTAATGTTACACTACAAGTAAGAAATAACTTGAAAGCACACAACAACAACATTTTTTTGTCAAAAATTACAGATGGTTGGGTTTAGGTTACATATTGGACGTGAGACTACCAACTACAACATTCACAGCTGGGCACTACTTTTATTAACAGTAACAGATGCTGAGTAACCAAGAGGTTTCTAAGTGAAAATGCAGAATCTCTTAAGATTTTTTCTAAAAATGTCATTTCAGATATAAGATAGTCTTCCTGTACATTAACCACTAATAAAAGTTTCTACATTGCCAATCTAATGGTGGATTAGCCTTCTTTATGCTAGTGTTTTAACACATTTTAATAATAATAATAATAATAATAATAATAATAAAGTTTATTTGTATCCCGCTTATTGCCAGACAATCCAAACGGCTTACAATAATAATATCTCCAAAGAAAAACCAACCCACCCCCTAATCAACCTCCACTGCGTTCCTCATCCATCAACAACTGATGGGGCCACGAGAGGAACGCAGGAGTCAAGGAACCCAATTTTATTTTTTATTGTTTTAATCATTATACTTAATATACCACCATTCTTTTATTCAGGTCTAGGAAAAATACATGGCCCTCTTTCTCTTGCCTCCTTTATCCTCACAATGATGCTATGAGGTAGGTCAGACAGTGTTCCCGTATGTTGGATTTAACATTGATCCGAATAGAGTCTGTAATCAGGAAATCAGAAGAAGATTGGGAACGGGGAAGGGCTGCTAAGAAGGAACTAGACAAGATCATGAAGAGTAAAGATATACAACTGAACACTAAAGTTAGAATTGTCCAAGCCATTGTATTCCCCATCATCATGTACAGATGTGAGAACTGGACAATGAAGAAAACAGACAAGAGGAAAATCAACTAATTTGAGATGCGGTGCTGGAGAAGAGTGCTGAGAATACCATGGATGGCCAAAAAGACAAACAAGTGGGTCCTTGAGCAGATACAGCCAGAAATCTCCCTAGAAGCCAAGATGGTCAAATTGAGGCTGTTGTACTTTGGCCACATCATGAGAAGGTACGACTCACTGGAAAATACAGTAATGCTAGGAAAAGTGGAGAGCAGTCAAAAGAGAGGAAGATCACACACCAAATAATGTCCCTGGAGGTAAACAGTACCAAGACCAGCCAAATTTTTTGACACCTCAAGCAACAAATCCCACAAGTGTCTCTCCCCTTTCCTGGCAACTATAATAAACAAACAACAATTGCTGTCCTTTCATGATCCCCAAAATCAACTGCCATGGGTAACCATCTTCCTCCATGTAATTGCATACAATCCTTCTGCTTTGTATACAGTTCTGCTGTTTTGGGTAAGTACTGCCTTCTTCAATAAAAATTAATTCCAGATATCTATGTTATTTTGGCAAATGAGGTCATCAGTGACAGCTGTAATCAGGAAATAGACATTAAAATCTGCTCCAGATTTTAGTAACTTTAGAACCACCCAAGCCAAATCTACTTTGGAAACAGGGTTCAGCCCTTTTAGTCTAGACTAAAACCCACAGCCAATTCACTTCCCACCGCCCCAAGCCACCATCAGTCAATGGAGATAATTCATTCATGTGTTTCGGGAGCACAGTCAGATCCATTTGAAATGGATTTCCTCTCACCCAATACTGACCTTGCATATCTTAGTTTTCTCTGTCAACCATCACTTTTCTGCACTAACAAAATATTCCAGTTCTTGCCTTCTGAAAAATGTTAATATCGTACATGTTTCTTTATTATTTCTTTAAAGAAAATGGCAACACAAACACACACCAATTCCATGATTGAAAATTATAAACTACAGGTTTTCATCAGGAATCCTGTTGGTGATATACACACAGGTAACCTGGGATTACACCTGTGTATGTCCTTTTAAAATGTTTTAAACATTGTGAAGGAGATATTCCATACCTCTTTGCACATGTATCCCCTCAGGTCAACTGCCAAGAAATGGACCACATAACTACAGCCATGTATTGGCCAAGAGCAGCAGAGACACCCAGGCAGCATCTGGCTGCAGCTCTGCAATTGGGAGAAGAAAGCTTGTATCCCCCCAAATTGCCAGCCTGGTACTCCCCAGGCACCTCCTTCCCTCCTGCTTCCCAACCAGTAAATGTTTACGGCAGTACGTTCTAACATTTGGGAAATGTCTTCCCAAAGGGAACTGCATAAGCAGAGAAATGCATTCTGCCAAGTGATGCAGTATTCTGACCTCTTTCTGAAATGTCAGCTCTTTAAAACACAGATTTCCCACATTATTTTTGAAAAACAATGAAGCTGTTATGTTTGAATAATGCAACATCACATTGGCTACTTTTAGGTTATAATAGCCAATGTGACATCACATTATTTAATGGAAGATCAGAAAAACCTTTTGTATGAGCATAGTCATACAGCAAATGCCAAAAAGCTTATAACGTGTCTTAAAATGTGAATTTAGAAAATCAAAGGTCTGTGCTATATGACAACATTTCAGTGGCAAAAAGGGAACACTTCAACAACTATGCTCTTTTTTAAAATACAGGTTTCTGCAATGAACAAAGATCTGAAAACTGTGTATAATTTATTTAAAAATACAAGCTTTGGGCTTTCCCCATAGAAACTGTTCCGTAATGCAATGGGTGAATAGGATACAGAGAGCCATGTATATAAGGAAGAATGGTCTCCCCACAATTTCTATATGACACGGAAAGATTCCAAGATCCACACAGTACAGTCAGCCCTTAGTATTCATGGGGGTTGTTTTGGATCCCCTCTGCAGGACCACAAGTGCACACACCACCATTAGCGCTAATGGGGCTTGCTACCTGCGGATGATCACATCCATGGATGGCAAGCCCACAGTTGGGGCAGGCGGGCTGTACATTCTGTAACATTTGATCACAGTTACATACTTGGATTACAGTTCCCAGACCCTCACAGCCGGCCTGGCCACTAGACTGAAGATTGTTTCATCTCATGGTGTATTTCTAAAAGAATTAAATCTGGATCAATAAAAACCAATTATTTTCAGTTGACATCAAGATATCAGCTACAACCAAAGTGAACCAGCCTCTTGATTAGAAGACATTTCTCAAGTAGCAACCAATAGCTGAAACAAACAGACTTCATTATATTACCTGTTAAATGGTTGTGTTTCTGACTGGGGGGAAAACAAACCACATACATGAGTATGGACACTGACTGCACTCTAGCAAGAGACATCACTTCAAATACATTCAATCCTCTAATGAATTTCAACAGGGTTCAAGGCTAAATCCTGTCTGAAGTTAACTCTTCCTTGAAAGTCAATTCACAGTTGACAAAGTGGAAAAACCAACACTTACCTTGTAGTGGTACACTATGCAAGAATCCATCATGTTCAGAACAATTCAGAGGTAATTTGGGATCTGGTAGAGATGACCTTTTCAGACAGATTAGCAGCTCTGCAGACCTCTGACTTTGAGAAGGAAAAAACTTCACTTCTGCAACAGAAAACTTTAAATCAGTGGGAATAAATGGAATGAATAAAGCACACATGGTAAGACTCTTATGTGGAGAAATAGAAGGAAAAACGGGGTGGGAGGGAATGTATAGATGGACAGGAATAAACATATTCTATGGATTATGAAGAATTCACAGAACATTTTCTGTCCTCATAAAAAACAAACAATAACAGAGAGTAATCACCCATTCTTTCCTCCACTCACCTGCTACCTCCACTGTCAATCACCTTTCGCTGAGCCCAGGCCCTATTCCTCCAATGTTCAGAACCAAACTGGCAACATGACTCCTAACCATTCTTCCAGTATGTCAACCCCAATAACACAGTATAATCCTCTGTCCCTGACAAGTTTTGGACTAAACCCTCATATAAAGACATACACTGTCATTCCAATGCATCACTTGTCTACTCTTCATAGAGCTATTTGTACTCACAAATTGTAGACTTATCTCAACTATGTACATGGTTTGGTTTAGAGTACTGATATTATATTTTAAGAGTTTCGGGGAGAATGGACTTTTGCTAAGCATGAACATGGGGTGGGGGGAGAGACAATGAGCTTTCATAATATATACAGTTTGTTGTTATGTGCCTTCATGTTGACGCCAGCTTATAGCAATCCTATTCTTTGGCTAGATTTGTTCAGAGCGGGGTTGCCTTTTCTTTCCTCTGAGGCTAAAAGTGTGTGACTGGCCCAAGGTCGTCCTGTGGTTTCCTCAGCTGAGTGGGAATTAAAACCCTGGTGTCTCAGAGTACTAGTCCAACAGTCAAACTAATATAGCATACTAGTATTTTTCATTAATAATGGGGAAGAAAGTCAAAGGCACAGAGAAAGTATTCAGAAAAAACAAATGAAAAATACAAGATTGTATTCATATCACTATATTCTCTTATCTAGAATAACTGGTGCACATATGATTTTTGTTTTCTTAATGGAGAACTACCCACCATTAGGCTTTTCCTGATTAGATTCCCGGCCTCAGGAGTTAGTCCATCTTCTCTTCCTCAGCCTTCGCTTCAGCTGATGCTTGTGCTTGTTATTGTTCACTACTGTTATTACTGTCGCTTGGGCGACATCATTTTAAATATGTTTTAACGGATATTTGTTTAATACTTTTTTAAGGGGTGGGTGGGTTTCGGGATTTCGGTTTGTTTATATTGTATTGTGGTTTAGTTGTATGGAATTTTTAACATTGTAAGCCACCCCGATTGCTTTGCAGAGGGGTGGGGTATAAATTATTATTATTATTATTATTATTATTATTATTATTATTATTATTATTATTATTGGCCTCTTCACCATACAACAATCTTCAGATATATAAAGTGCCTGCACACAAGTTGCAATGGCTTGAAAGGAAGAACTGGAATCTGCTTTTTAAAAAATCCTGCTGAGTTAAAAGGACATAAGAAAAATTTGACCTCTGTGCTAATTGGGGGGATTTGGGCACAGTTTAGAATACTAGCAATAAAAAATGTTTTCTCAATTACTGCTAAGTCCTCAAAATTTATTTATTATTCCTAACATTATAAAAAAATGTAAGGAATAACAGTAAATATCAATAAAAATTCATCTTCACTTTGCCCCCCCCCAAAAAATGACAGACTTTTTAAATCCACAGCAAATTAATGGGTTTTCTCTTGCTTCTCTCCTTCCACAAATTAATGTTTAATTTTATTCTTAATATATTATTACCAAGTTCTGAATTTATCGTATAGCTGAGTCTCTCTTATCTGAAACGCTGGGGACCAGATGTGTTTTGGATTTTGGAATTTTTTGGATCTCGGAATACCTGTATTTGCATAAACATAAATAATGAGATATCTTGGAGATGGGACCCAAGTCTAAACACTAAATTAATTTAAGTTTAATATACAACTTATACACATAGCCTAAAGGTAATTTTATTCAATATTTTTAATAATTTTGTGCATGAAAGAAAGTTTGTGTACATTGAGCCACCAGAAAAAGGTGTCACTATCTCAGCTTCCCATGAATTTAAAAAAAAAATTATAGAGTATTTCAAATTCCAAATTCAGGATAAGGGAGACTCACCCTGTATTTATAAGCATTTGGTGTTTGATGATAACACTTAGTCCAATTAAATCCACATTAGTTTATTCCTGTTTCTTAAAGCTTTAATAAAAATAATACTGGTAATCAAGTGAAGTTTTAACTACCAATTAAAAGTTTCCTCTGTTGGCATGTTTGTCAAGCACTAAGAATTTTTGCAGGATTTATCAGCTCACAGGTTGCTAGCTTCACAAAATTGCTTCATAAGGTTGCTTCACAAAATGTAAGAATTGCTTTTATTTCTAGACTGTATCCAAAGTTAGCATACAGTATGCCTTTCAGAGAAAAGTTATCAGAGTCATTGGCTCTGGATTCTGATAAATTTTACATTTGGTCTTGGTTTCTGTGTGCGCACATGTAGCAGACATTTTTGCTTTGGTATGCAAACAGAACTAGAAACATTAATATTCCATATGTCTACCTTTAATTTTAAAAAAGTGAATATGAAAGTGAGCTTTCCTTCTAAAAGTGGGTATTTGCTTTTGTCTGTGAAAATTTCATATTTAAGAAGATGACTGTTCTTTTCACTGAGGCTCAGGATGATTTATATGTAAGTAAATGTAATTAAAATTAGTTATATGTAATTAACTGGGCTAACAGTAGATTACAAATAGCCCTGTCGTTTACATTCTTCATATTCCCTATGCTATGGCATGTGATCACATAGACTTTGGTTCTTCTATGAAAATGAAAGCTAGGAAAGCAAAATTTCAATACACCAGTATTGAACATCTAATTTATATGCTGGTTTAATCACAGACATGTGTATTAGGAACAAGCTATACCAAGAAGACAAATGCAAGGTTTAGGTGTACAGACTCTTGATATAGCTTTTTTTAAGACCTGCAAGTATAAAATTTCAGAAGAGTCCATAAACATTTTTGAACAAAATCCTATCTTGATCACTCACTTAAAAAAACAACCCTAACACTTTTACAAGTTTAACTTCACTCCTGTTAATTTCTCTTTGCTCAAGTGTTCTAAGTATATGTGTATATTATACCTGTGGTCATTCTATTTCCTGAAATGTAAATCTAAAATCTTAGCAGCCAATGGAAAACCTAAAAGGTCCAATAATCTGGACAGTACACAGCAGTGTGATTTCTCTTTGGCTGTTACAAAGTTTCTGTCAGAAACAGATCCAAGGTAAAGGACAGGGAAACACTGTTCCATCCGCCCTGCCCCAATAATTTGAGGGGGGCTGTCCTTGCTCATAGGAATTACTTTAAACTGCAATTCTAATACACATGCATAGAAGTAGGTCCCCTGGAACACAATGGGCCCTACTTGTGAATAAACATGCAGAGAATCATACCATCATCTGAACAGCCTGTTTCTCTTACGCTATCACACACGATTTTTAAACTGAGATTTCACTGGGAGGGAAGCAGCGTCCGTGATTGCACGATGCCACTTCTTTCACGTAGCTGTTCTGTCCCCCACCTGTCCCTTTTCATTCATGGGGGAAACCCATCAATGAATTCCAGTTGCGCAATGCCAAGGGTGCAAAAAGCCATTCCCGGGACAGTTGCACAATTGGCAGTCATGTGATGACACTGTCCCCTCCTCCACATTTTCCCTCTCGCTATTTTTTTTTTTAAAAATTGCACAATTCTGGAGCTCTAAAGCCTCAAAGTTTTAAAAAGAAAATTTAAAAAGCTTAAATTGGGGCCTGCCGAGCTCCGGAACTGTGCCAAAAACAGGGGGGGAAAAGTAAAAATACTTACAGGCATCCTGGGTAATGCAGAAGGGTGGGCAGGGTTAAGGGAGAGGACGAGAAGAGAGTGATTGGGGCAGCAGCCCCTATCCCATGAATGAAACAAATGTGGTGGTGCCTGCTCTTCAATTGGTATATTCCTGTTTTATTTTTGATTGCAGGACCATATCAGGGAAAAGGCGAGAAAGGGGCTAGTGTGATAATCTCTTTACAGTGGTAGAAATTTTGATATTCAGAACTGGCTAGTGTTTATCACACTGAATTGTCACTAATATCTTTTGGGTTTTTTTAAAAAAAAATGCACATTTAAGCCTTTTTCTAAACTCTTGTGTCTCTGTGTGTACACAATTAATGGATTTTTAAGAAGTGCACAACACCCACAGACTGACACAGAGACTTTTCATCTCTCCAGAATTCCATTATTTTGAAGATTTTTAAAGACATATTTAGTTTTGTGGTATTATTTCAAAGCAAAACAACTCTAAAAGAAAATAAATGGCAGATTCCTTACTTCTACTTCCATGATGATCTATGAACATTCCTCCATATGACCAGCAGTGAGTCCAAGGGACAAATGTGCTGTCCCTCAGAACTTCTGGGGGGCTGCACAGACTATCCAAAATGGCCCTTCCTCCCAAAATCAAAAGTGGCTGGTACTCTACTCCTGGTTTTGTGTGTTTGTATGTGTGTACAGATAGATAGATGTTAAACAGTTTGAAGGAACTGCTGGAAAATAAGAGGGCCATGTGCAGCCCCTGACCTAGAGCTTTAAAATACAATACAGGGATGTCCCAACTACAGTACGATAACTCCAACAACTCTACAAGAAAGACGTTGAAACCCAGAGCTGCCTAGAAATAAGATGCCCAAAGACCCAGACCTAACTCTGAAATTTATACAAGGAATTCTTCAGTTGCTCAGGGGTACAGGAAATTTCAGCTGGAATCCAACAGACCCACTTACCTGGGTGCAAGGCCCACTGAACTCAATGGGAGACTTGTTTTTGAGTAGACACTATAGGTCCATACTTGTTTACCCATATACTCCAAGCCATGTAGGATAAAAAAAAAAATCACCTTTTGAAGGACTGAATCTGAGAAAGAGGAAGTGGGGAGGTGTGTGTGTGTGTGTGTGTGATATTTTAGGTCTGAGAGCCCTGGCTGACATGAAGTCTGGTCCAATCCACAAGAAATGGGTCTCCCTCTCACTGTCCCTATCAGAAAACCCTCATCTTCTGGGGATCCCATGACCCATGTTAGTGGCAGAAACCCTGAGAACTGGGCCCTGGGCAAGATGGATAATAAGGCCTACTTCCCTACTCCTAATTTTTTTTATTTTATTTCATTTTGCAATGAACTGTTTTGCCTTTGCAGCCTCCAGACCCACAGAGGCCTGGGGACTTTGCCTCCCTCCTTCTCCTCTTCCTCCCCTTAGGGCTGGAGTAGCCACCCGTTCCCCTTAGTCGCCCTGCCTGACTACTAGCCACGGTTTTCAGCAGCCAACCTACCTACACCTAGGGGTTGCGTACGCACACCTAGGTGGAAGGAGAGGCTCGCCTTCATGCTACCTTCCAAGGGGGACAACTTCACAAAGTTCCTCTCGCCCACCCTCGCCTTACACCCCTCCACCACCACCACCCCCTCGCCTTCCTTTTGGGGCGCGGGGCAGAGAGAGGGGGGGGGGTTTGCTATTCCAAGACCACCATGAGCCCCCTAACACTAACTGCCCCCCTTTCTCTCCCTTCCCACCCCATGTCCGCCCCCCACCCACGCCCTCCCCGGCCTGGCTCTGTGGGGAAGCGGCTGCCAGGGCTCTGGGGGCGACTTCCCTCCCCTTCTTGGCCATCCCATGGCCATCAAAGTTGGGAGCAGGAGGGGGGCTTCTCCGTCCACTTGGCCTGGGCGCTGTGGTGGAGGGGCTGCCGGGGCGGCCGTGGGGAGAAAAAGGGGGTCCCCTGAGCCCCTTCCCCATCCACATTCCTCCTCCTTCCCCACCCGGTAGCATGCATCTGCAACGTCACGCCCCCAGCCCCCCTTTCCCTGCCGCCTCACCCCCTCTTCCTTGCACCCCTCTCTCTGCACGCAAAGGAGGAGGCGCAGAGCGGCGCCCTCGGATCTGCACCCACCGGGACCCCCAGCACCTACCTGCACAGCTCAACCAGCCTTGAAGAGGGGTGGGAGGGGTGGGAGGGAAGTCTTCCGCCCTCCTCCGCTCCCATTGGCTGGGAGGGAGGACTGGGCCGGCGCGGTTGGGAGAGGGGGTGTCTGTCAGAAGCCAGGGGGCGGGGCTTGAGGGGATGTGAGTGGGGAGGGGGGGTTGATGGTGATACCTCGCTTAGCCCTCCCTTGGGTTGTGGTTCCTGGTGGAGACACACAGATGTTGGGGGTGGCAGGCAGGGGGTGCTCAAAGCAGGGTCAGTGTACTCCCCCACAAACACCCCTCCTTCACCTTCTCCTCAGGGAAGGCCCTGAGTGTTGCTACACATGCCCCTCTCCCTGCTGGAGGTATCTGTGGGGTACTCAAAGCATGGCCAATGTCTCACACACACAACCAGCCCTCCTTCTCCTCCTCCTCTTCCTCCTCCTCCTCCTCCTCCAAGAAGACCCTGAGTGTTGCTACATTGACCTTCTCCCTGCTGGAGGTATCTGGACAATATCCACACACACACAACCAGCCCTCCTCCTCCTCCTTCTCCTCAGAGAAGACCCTGAGTGTTGCTACACATGGCCCCTCTCCCTGCTGGAAGTATCTGGGGGGTACTTAAGGCATGCCCAATGTCTCTCTCTCTCTCTCACACACACACACACACACACACAAAACTAGCCCTCCTCCTCCTCCTCCTCCTCCTCCTCCTCCTCCTCCTCCTCCAAGAAGACCCTGAGTGTTGCTACATGGACCTTCTCCCTGCTGGAAGCATGTGGGGCACTCAAGGCATGGACAATATCCCCACACACACAACCAGCCTTCCTCCTCCTCCTCCTCCTCCTCCTCCTCCGAGAAGACCCTGAGTATTTGGCCCCTCTCCCTACTGGAAGTATCTGTGGAGTACTTAAGGCAGGGCCAATGTCCACACACACACAACCAGCCCTCCCCTCGTCCTCCTCCTCTGAGAAGACCCTCACTGTTGCTACACATGGACCCTCTCCCTGCTGGAAGTATCTGTGGGGTACTGAAGACATGACTAATGTCCACACACACACAACCAGCCCTCCTCCTCCTCCTTCTCCTCAGAGAAGACCCTGAGTGTTGCTACACATGGCCCCTCTCCCTGCTGGAAGTATCTGGGGGGTACTTAAGGCATGCCCAATGTCTCTCTCTCTCTCTCTCTCTCACACACACACACACACAACTAGCCCTCCTCCTCCTCCTCCTCCTCCTCCTCAGAGAAGACCCTGAGTATTTGGCCCCTCTCCCTACTGGAAGTATCTGTGGAGTACTTAAGGCAGGGCCAATGTCCACACACACACAACCAGCCCTCCCCTCGTCCTCCTCCTCTGAGAAGACCCTCACTGTTGCTACACATGGACCCTCTCCCTGCTGGAAGTATCTGTGGGGTACTGAAGACATGACTAATGTCCACACACACACAACCAGCCGTCCCTCCTCCTCCTCCTCCTCCTCCGAGAAGTCCCTCAATGTGATTACATATGGACCCTCTCCCTGCTGGAAGTATCTGTGAGGTGGATATTGGGGTACTCAAAACATGACCAATGTCACACACACACCACACACACAACCAGCCCTCCTTCTTAGTGAAGCTGCTTAGTGTTAAGACTGGTCCCTCTCCCTACCTGAAGTCTCCAATTGTGGGGTACAAAAAACAGGGTCAATGTTCCCACACACACATCTCTCCTCCTCACAGAAACACACACACACACAGCCCTTCTCTCTGCTTGAAACCTCCAAGAGGCAGAATTGTGGGGTATTCAAGGAAGCTATGGTCAATGTCCCCCAACACACACACACACACACACACATTCACCCTCTTCCTCAGAGAAGCCCCTCAGTGTTACACCTGGCTCCCTTCCCTACTTGAAGTCTCCAAGAGGCAGAATTGTGGGGTACAAAAAGCACAGTCAATGACAGTGTTAACGTCACAGGGTCCATCTCCCTGCCTGAAGTCTCCAAGAAGCAGAATTATGGGGTCAAGGCGTGGGCAATGTCCACACACACACACACACATCTCCTTCTTAGCGAAGCCCCTCAAGTGTTGCTACACACGGCCGACCTCTCTCTGCACGGAGTACAAAAAGCATGGCCAATGTTTCCTCCACACACACATCTCTTCTCCTCAGAGAAGCCCCTCAGTGTTACTATGCCTGGCCCCTCTGCGCGCTTGAAGCCTCAGTGGAGTACTCAAGGCATGGCCAATGGTTACACACACACACACTTCTCCTCAGAGAAGCCTCAGTTCAAGGAGGCTGAATTGTGGGATACTTAAGGCACAGTCAATATCACACACACACACACACACACACACCTCAGAGAAGCCTCTCACTTGCTCCCCTCTTTGCTTTAAATCTCCAAGAGGCATATTTGTGGGGTACTTAAGGCACAGCCAGTGTCCCCTGCATACACACCTCTCCTCCTCAGAGAATCCTCTCAGTGTTATTACGCCTGGCCCCTCTCTCCCTGCTTGGAGTCTCCAAGGGGCAGAACTGGGGAGGTACTCAAGGCACAGTCAATGTCCCACACACACATCCTTCCCCTTCAGGAATCCCCTCAGTGTTACTAGCCTAGCCCATATCCCTGCTTTAAGTCTCCAAAAGGCAGAATTGGGGGGGGGGTGTTAAATATCCCCACATACACACACACCTCCTCCTCAGAGACGCCCTTCAGTGTTACTATGCCTGGTCCTTCTCCGTGCTTGAAGCCTCCAAGAGACAGAATTGTGGGGTGATCAAGGCACAGCCAATGTCCCCTCCACAGACACCGCTCCTCCTCAAATAATCCCCTCAGTGTTACTACACATGGCCCCTCTCCCTGTTATAAGTCTCTAGGAATCAGAATTGTGGGGTACTGGAGGCACAGTCAATGTCCCCCCCCCTTGACACACACACACCCTTCCTCCTCAGAGAAGCCCCCCAGTGTTACTACACATTGCCCTTCTCTGTTTGAAGTCTCCAAGAGGTAGAACTGGGGGGTACTCAAGGCACAGTCAATGTCCCCCACACACATCCATCACCCCCTCAGTATTACTGAGCCCCCTCTCCCTGCTTGAAGTCTTAGGGAGGCTGAATTGTAGTGTACTCAAGGCACGGTCAATGCCCCCCCTCCTCAGAGAATCCCCTCAGTCTTACTACACATGGTCCCTCTCCCTACTTGAAGTCTCCAAGAGCCAGAACTGTGGAGGTACTCAAGGCACAGTCAATGTCCTCCCCCCCAATACTTCTCCTCCTCAGAGAATCCCCTCAATATTACTACGCCTGGTTCTTGTCTCTGCTTGAAGTCTCTCAGAGGCAGAATTGGGGGGTGGTATTCAAGGCATGGTCAATGTCCACACACAAAACACAAACTTCTCCTCCTCCTCAGCGAAGCCCCTCAGTGTTAATCTCCTTGCTGGGAGGCTGAATTGTGGTGTATGGTACTTAAGGCACAGTCAATGTCCCACACACACACACACACACACACATACCTCCTCCTCAGATAAGGAAGAGAAGTTGGGGGGGGGGGGACATTGGCTATGCCTTCAGTGTTACTACACCTGGCCCTGTTTGAAGCCTCCAAGAGGCAGAATTGTGGGGTACTCAAGGCACAGCCAATGTTTCCCCCACAAACCCTTCCTCCTCAAAGAACCCCCTCACTATTACTACACCCGTCCCCTCTCCCTTCTATAAGCCTCCAGGAAGCAGAATTATGGGGTACTCGGGTCAGGGTGCTGTCAATGTCCCCCTTCCCACTACACACACCTTTCTCCATCAGAGAATCCCCTCCGTGTTGCTACACCTGGCCCATCTCCCTGCTATAAGTCTTTAAAGAATTGTGGGGGTACTCCAGGCCCAGTCAGTGTCCCCCCCCACACACACACACACTTCTCTTCAGTGAAGGCCCTCATTGTTACTACTGGCTCCTCTCCTTGCTTTTAAATCTCATGGAGACAGAATTGTGGGGTACTTGAGGCATGGTCAATGTACTCCCCCCCCACAGACATATCCTCCTCCTCAGAGAATCCCCTCAGTGTTACTACTACTATGTCTGGCCCCTCTCCTTGCTTGAAGTCTCCGAGAGCCATAATTATGGGGTTCTCAAGGCATGGTCAGTGTCTTCCACACACCCTCCCCCCTCAGAGAAGCCTCTCAGTATTACTACACATGGCCCCTCTCCCTGCTTTAAGTCTTTGGGAGGCAGAATTGTGGGGTACTCATGACATGACACGGACACACATACACCCCCGTCCTCCTTAAAGAAGGCCCTCAGTGTTACTAAACATGGCCCCTCTGCCTTCCTGCTTGAAAAGAGCCCCCCCAAAATGCAACACTCAAAAGAACCAGGCAACCCAATAGGCTCCACTTGAGAAGCTACTCTGTCAGAAAGATAGAGAGAGAGAAGGGGTGGTTGTGGGGGAAATAAAAATAAAATAAAATGTCTTCTGGCATGGAAGGAGGAAAAGAGTTGCCCTCTGGGAAAGCATCAAAATTCTCCTCAGGCAACCAAGGAGGAGGCTTTTGTGGCCCTCCTTGGATCTCTGCTGCTAAAGGCCTCCCCTGAAACAAAAATGGTTGCCTCTTCCATCCTCACACAGTGGGCCAAGGACCCCAAATGAGGGGGAAAGCAGCGGGATTTAGGAGAAGATAAAGGATCGGTTTGTGAGATGCCCTTTGCTACTCAGGGAGGGATCCTGGCAGCTTAAGGATGATGTTGGAGAGCAGGAGGTGTCCGCCATGATATGACACTTCCCTGGCAAGGATCCTAGGATTTGTTAGGCTGGCCTTTGCTGCGTTTCAAAATAATAAGTACACCTAAAAGCATAGTGTATGCAAAGAGATCTTGCAGCACCTTGGCTGCATCCACACTGCAGGAATAATCCGGTTTGGCACCACTTGAACAGCCATGGCTCCATGCTATGGAATCCTAGGAATGGTAGTTTGTTGTGGCACCAAAGCTCTTTTGACAGAGAAGGCTAGATATCTCACAAAACCACAAATCCCGGAATTCCATAGCACTGAGCCATGGCAGTTAAAACGAAGTCAAACTGCGTTAATTCTGCAGTGTAGATGCTGCCTTAGAGTTATAACTGTGTAGTGTAAAAGGGCCTCAGCCCAGGGTTCTTGTGCTTATCTTATTCATGAGGTGACCCAAGAAGTGTGTGTGAACTACCCTTCCCAGAATTCCATAGCGTTGAGCTATGGCAGTTAAAGCAGTGCCAAACCACATTATTCCTGCAGTGAGGATGCAGTCTGAGAGAAGTTGGTAGCACACGCTTTCCTAGACTTGGGCCCACTCAGGTTGTCCAGATGTCCTTCTTTTCCAGAACATGTCCTACATTTCAACCTTCTGTCCAGGAGAAATTTCAAAATGTCCTCTATTTTGAGCATGACATTTGTATTTTAATTTAGAATGTCCTACATTTTTCTTGAATGTGCCACATTTTGCGGTGCCTTGTCCTCCTTTGTGGTTAGGACATATGATCATCCTGAACCTACTTCCCCTGGGCTTTTCACTTCACCACATGCACCTGAGGAAGTAGGCTCAAGTCTACAAAAACCCATGGTTTTGTTGTTGCCATATGCCTTCAAGCTTTGGATGTAAGGTGACCCTAAGGCAAACCTATTGGGGTTTTCTTAGCAAGATTTGTTCAGAAGAGGTTTGGCCTTGACTTCTCCTGAGCTGAGAGAATGTGACTTACCCAATGTCACCCAGTGAGTTCATGACCAAGCTAGGAATCAAACCCTGGTCTTCAGTCGTAGTGCAACACTCAAACCACTATGCCACATTTCTTCATTGCATACATAATAATTTTCCATTAATAGACCTGCTCAAGAATGAGCCTAGTCCCTGTGTTCATCCAAACCGAGTGCCTTTTCTCTTTGTATTCCTGGCTTTGGTACTGAAAACATTGCTTGATTAAATCACAGTTTCCTATTATATAGGAACCAGGAAATACTTGTTTAATCCCTGCTCTTCCTTGTTTCCTGTCCTGATTAGTCACTTCTGGTTTACATGTAATTGAAAAGCGTGGATTTAACAAGCAACCATTGCCACACCATAGCCAGGAGCAGGAATGGAGAGGAATGGACTATGGAGATATCACACTGATAAAAAAAGACAGGAGTATATCAGGATGCTCTTGTCAATATCACACAATCACGGGATGATTATCACACAATTTCGCGAATATCCCATGAATAAAGAGGATTGTAGTGCTTCTTTTTATTCACGGAAAATCTTTTTATTCACGTGAATAAAAAACGGCACTAGAATTCCTCTTTATTTGCAGGATAATCGCAATGTTGTGTGATGTGTGATAATCATCCCATGATCACACAATATTGCCGAGAGCATCCTGCTATGCTCCTGGCTCTTTTGCTGGTATGATAATCTCCTTAGGCTCACTCTTGGGTTTATAAACTGTGCTACCAACTTCTGTCTTAGGGGGGCTGCAGACTGCCAGAAATAGTGCAAATTGAGTCCACTTTAAGGGTTAGGGTTAGTGCTAGGGAATCATGGGAATTGTTGTTGTTTTTCTTAGACATTGAGCCTTCTCTGTCAGAGAGCTCTGGTGCCACAATAAAATACAGTTCCCATGATTCCCTAACCCTAAGCCTAAAAGTGGACTCAATTTGCACTATTTCTGGCAGTCTGCAACCCCCCTTAGTCTCAAAGGTGCTGCAAGAGATTAACAGGTCTATGTCTTTGAAGAAAGTGATGGACATTCTTTCTTTTTTTCAAGTATTAGTTGTTGCTGGGTTGCCTTTTTTCCTTTTTTAAACAAACAGTAGTTATAAACAACAATTGCTAGGTGATTTACAAGTCAACCTGAAAATTCAAAGACCTTGCATTCCTCTATGTTTGTTGTTGTTGTGTGCCTTCAAGTCATTTCTGACTTATGGTGACCCTATGGTGAACCTATAGCGGGGTTTTCTGGGGCTGAGAGTGTGTGACTCTCCCAAAGTCTCCCAGTGGGTTTCCATGGCCAAGTGGGGGGAAATTGAACCCTTGTATCCAGAATTGTAATCCACCACTCAAACCACTACACCATACTGACTCTCTTGGTGTATGTACTCAAGACAAAATAAACAAAAATGCACCTGGAACAGGCTATTCAACTTTCTCTTGAGGAAGAAAAAAAAATGGCCCACTAATCAACAATTCTGTGTATGCACACATCGCAGATATTTTTGCTTTGGTATGCAAATAGAACATGTTCAAATTGATTTAAACATGTTAGAATTTATTCTTTATTTCATGTGCTTAGTACTGAAAGGTGGTACATGGAACTTTTTATTACATCAGGCAAGCAATTCTACTAGTTTTTTGTTTCTCACATTGCTGGATGTGGACAGTTATGGGCAGAGTTTATAATTATTATTATTTTTTTGGACAGGTTATATGAAGTGAGGGATTCTGGGACTTGCAGTTCAAAACATAACTTTCCAAACTGTGGTTATGGGCAGTACCTGGTGGGTAAAGTATACAGCCTGTTTCAGCATACAGGTAGCATTCCATTAATTATGATATTTTTTTCTGAGCAACCAGTGTTGTTACATGGCAAGACATTGTTATAATAAAGGAGGGTTTCCCTTTTCTTCCCTTTCAGGATTAAATATGCTAAAAGTTTAGCAGACTCCAAAACAAACAAACAACAAAAATGGTGCAAACTTGGCAATGGAATTAAAGGAAATTATACATTTGCCAGCCCAAAGTATTTTGCTGCTTGAGGCAAACCAGTAAAGAATATCCTTCCTTCTTCCCATCCCCAGCCACCCAAGTTAAAATAGATCGTACCTAAAGCCTGCAAAATTATTATGGCATATGAGGCACAAAAATCCCACATGCATCTCTCACTCTCCCTGATACTAAAAATTCAGTAGGAAATCAAATAGCTAGCAATTTTATGCTCTTTCCTGACACCCAAATCTACTGCCTGGCATAGGACCTTATCACACGGGAAATCCCATGCAGAAACGGGATTTAAAAGGTGGGGAAAATCTGCACACATGGATGTTAAAGTGTGCTTAACCCGAACAGAAAGTAGTCAAAAGCCGCTTCTTTTTACTTTCGGGATTTTCTGAAAGTAAAAAGAAGTGGCTTTTGACTATTTTCCATTCGGGTTAAGCACACTTTATTATTTGTTGTGGCACCAAGTTGTGGCACACAAATATATATGTGTGGAAATCTACCCACTTTTGCAAAAAAAAATCCTATTTAAAACCCTGTTCTGCAAGGGATTTCCCCAATGTGATAAAGTCCTATGGACTATATATAGGACTTACATTGGCTACAAGATAATAGAGATGGATCCAATGTTAGATATGTGCAACAAGACTAGTGGAAGCAGAATCCCACACATCCCCTCCCTGCTCCACAGGACCCTCTTTAGTCTGCTGAAATTGGCTCACAGAGAATTGGGGGACCCTATTGTGATAGGTTGTAGAGAGGGGCTGAAGAGGAAGAAGGGATACCTGGAAATCAAGCAGAGGCAGTTAACCCTCCCCTTTCAATCAGCCCCTCTACAGTACAGTCTAGCTCAATCAATAGGATCAGTAATACACAGTGTAACATTTTCACAAGGACTGCATTTGAAGAAGGGATGACAAGGAAGTCTGCTTCTGCTAGACCAATACGCAAAGGGATCTTGTAGCACCTTTGAAATTAACTGAAAGAAGATGGTAGCATGCTTTCCTTGTTCTATGTATCTGAGGAAGAAGTCTGAAGTCTACAAAAGCTCAGGCTACCAACTTCTATCTTTCAGTTAGGACGTTATCACACGTGGACCACAAAGCGATAATAAACTGGAAATGACAAATCCCGAAAATAAACTGAAAATAAACCTTGATTCCGCAAATGGCTTTCACACGTAATTACCTTAATTGCGCAATTAAAGTAAGGTCCCGCTGAAACCGCATTTAACGTTCACACACAAGTGAGAAAATCCCGTAAATGAACTAGAAATGAGCTTCTAGCACATGCGCAGATAGAGGAATGCTCGCCGCAACTGTCGAATGTTGTTTTCGCCACTTCCTTCTCCCCGTTTCGTCATTGCTTTGGTCGCTTGTTTTCACCATTACCGTGATTTCAATCTTGCAATGCAGTTTGTATCGCCACTAGCATGGAGGCTGTGTTTCTCCTGATGCGTGAGTTGATGGCAAGGGCAGAGGAAGTGGAGAGCGTACACCGTGAAAGGCGCAGGGCTGTGCTGAGGACCCTGCATCGGTGGGCAAGGGGCCATGGCATCAGGAGAGTCACTGCACATGAGATTCTTTGCACAATTTTAGCTTGTGGCAACCACAGTGCCAGGGCATTCCAGGCCTCCAATGTCCCTCATTCACGGAAGGTGAACTTGTGTGTGGCGCGATTGCAGCCATGATTGCAGAGCAGCAGTGAGCACTGATGGCTACATCTCTCAGTGAATTGTGTTTTCTTGTTGGATTTGACATATATGTTCACAACTAATAAATCATCACTTTACTGTTTTTGGGGCTGGTTCACTTTGCCTCTACATCACATCCTTCTCACACTTACTTTAAAGGGTGTTAAGGTAATAGGCTGCACATATACAGTTGCGGGGGGGGGGCTAAGAGAAAGACAAGTGGAGGGAATATGAAACCTCCCCTTCTTCATACATATTGCATTCACACACGCACGCATAAAGATCTGCTGCTATTTATGTGGCGCAGCATACAGTGGTACCTCTACTTACGAAATTAATTCGTTCCACAACCCATTTCGTAAGTAGAAAATTTCATAAGTAGAAGCAAATTTAACATTGAAATGCCCTAATCTGTTCCACCTCCTTGCAGCCGCAGCTTCAGCCGTTCCTTGGGCCGATCCTGGAAGCGGAGCCATCCTCCGCTTCCAGGATCGGCCCAAGGAAAGGCCGGGGCTGCCGGCTTTCCTTAGGCCGATCCTGGAAACGGAGGACGAAGCAGAGCCGTCCTCCGCTTCCAGGATTGGCCCAAGGAAAGGCCGGGGCTGCCGGCTTTCCTTAGGCAGATCCTGGAAACGGAGGACTAAGCGGAGCCATCCTCCGCTTCCAAGATCGGCCCAAGGAAAGGCGGGGGCTGCCGGCTTTCCT
Source organism: Phrynosoma blainvillii (assembly GCA_026167975.1). Classification (NCBI taxonomy): domain Eukaryota; kingdom Metazoa; phylum Chordata; class Lepidosauria; order Squamata; family Phrynosomatidae; genus Phrynosoma; species Phrynosoma blainvillii. Next base: position 110,542,532 of record JANUYF010000005.1, read on the forward strand.
TAGGCCAATCCTGGAAATGGAGGACGAAGCAGAGCCATCCTCTGCTTCCAGGATCGGCCCAAGGAAAGGCGGGGGCTGCGGCTTTCCTTAGGCTGATCCTGGAAGTGGAGGATTTCGGCATATAAGACGCTCCGGCATATAAGACGCACCCAATTTTAAAGGAGGAAAATCTAGAAAAAAAATTCTTAACCAAATACTGTAGTAAAATATTTTATATCAACTGTATAAAGTTAACAGCAGTTTAAGAACAATTTTAAGTTGTAAATGTAAGTTTAAGCCAGCAGCAGGGCCAGGTATTGCACAAATTCCCTGCCCAACTTTCTTGCAAGTCTCCTGTCGCCTTATGGTGACTCCATGAATTTCTTAGGGATTTCTTAGGCAAGGAAGACGCGAGAAGTGGTTTTGCCAGTTCCTTCCTCTGAAATACAGCCTGCAGCACCTGGGATTCTTTGGTGGTCTCTCATCCAAGGACTATCCAGGGCTGACCCTGCTTATCTTCCAAGATCAGATGGACTGGTACCTTTGGAGTTTTTAGGCCATTGGCTTATGGAGTAATTTATGGCTTATTTTGACCCTACCATGAGGGTTTTCTTGGCAGATTTCTTCAAGGGGGGGGTTGCCATTTCCATCCTCTGAGGCTGAGAGAGTGTGATTTGGCCAGAGTAATCCAGTGCCTTGGAGTAATTTCTGGCTCATTTTGACACTACCATGAGGGTTTTCTTGGCAGATTTCTTCAGAGGAGGGAGTTTGCCATTTCCACCCTCTGAGGCTGAGACAGTGTAACTTGGCCAGGGTAATAATCCAGTGCCTTGGAGTAATTTCTGGCTCATTTTGACTCTACCATGAGGGTTTTCCTGGCAGATTTCTTCAGAGGAGGGAGTTTGCCATTTCCACCCTCTGAGGCTGAGACAGTGTAAATTGGCCAGGGTAATAATCCAGTGCCTTGGAGTCATTTCTGGCTCATTTTGATCCTACCATGAGGGTTTTCCTGGCAGATTTCTTCAGAGGAGTGAGTTTGCCATTTCCACCCTCTGAGGCTGAGACAGTGTAACTTGGCCAGGGTAATAATCCAGTGCCTTGGAGTAATTTCTGGCTCATTTTGATCCTACCATGAGGTTTTTCCTGGCAGATTTCTTCAGAGGGGTGAGTTTGCAATTTCCACCCTCTGAGGCTGAGACAGTGTAACTTGGCCAGGGTAATAATCCAGTGCCTTGGAGTAATTTCTGGCTCATTTTGACCCTACCATGAGGGTTTTCTTGGCAGATTTCTTCAAGGGGGGGACTCTTTCCACCCCCGTCCTGGGTGCTCCAATGGACTCTTCCTGGGATGGGAGGATGTCCTCTGACCCCAGGAAGAGTCCATTGAAGCACCCAGGATGGGGGTGGAAAGAGGAGGAGCACATTCAACTAGCCAGGAAAAGAGGACTCTTTCCACCCCCATCCTGGCTGCTCCAATGGGCTCTTCCTGGGATGGGAGGAGCCCACTGGAGCACCAAGGCTGAGGTTGAAATGAGGCCTACTTTTAGCCTAGGCCTCGGCAGTTTGCCCTCAGTTTGTATATTCGCTTCATTAGGCACAGCAACTTCCCCACCCTCGTTTTGGGGAAGAAAAAATGCGTCTTATATGCCGAAAAATACGGTACGTATAAATATGTATATACATATAAATATGTATAAAGCCATATAAGCATATGATGTCGCGTTAATACCTATATACAGGCGCACACCCTAACATATGCACCGACACACAAGGATTCTTAACTTTGGCCAGAAAGCATCCTTTTCATCAGGAACAATTACCTCATTACTGCAGGGTAACTTTAACCACACTTTAATCAACAATGTGAACAATAAACGGTAAAAATAACAAAGTATAACATGGCATGGGATGCCTGCTCCAAAGACAGCCCGGTTACAGATCAAGTCATGAAGGAGAGTAAATCTGTTTTTATTATTATTATTATTATTACTCTCTTTGCCTTTACGCCCATTGCCTCGGGTTCTGGCTGCTGTCCGGATTCCTGTGTCGCCAGTGTGCACGGCACCAGGCAAGGAGCTGTGCCCTCATCCCCAGAGTCCCCAAAGAGAAGCTGGCTAGCTGTCACAGCTGGGGTGGGTGTACAGTTCTTGGTTTTGCTTTTTTTGCATCAATACATAACTACATAGTTTTATTCCCCCCCCCCCCGAAGAGCATTCCACACAGAGAGCAGCAACCATCCCCAATTGTGTCCCTTCACAAACCCCACATCAACCACGGCCCGATATCTCTAGTAAAAGGGAGATATGTTTAGAAAGACGAAGCAGAGAGGGCCATGTCTATCCGGCCAGTTTGTCGTCCGAGCAGAACCGGAAGTAAACGTAATAAGGAGACGCTGCCTTGCTGACCCATGGGAAACCCCGTGGAACCATGGGAAAATACGGGGAAATGCTTCCAAATGCGCATTTGGCTATCACATTATGGTAAATGCGAAATTAACTTATCTAGCTCTCTGACAATGGAATAATCTAAACATAAGCAACAAACATAAAAGTAATTAAAAAAAGTTACATTAAAAGACCTAAAATGTTATATTTATGGCTCTTTTACTGTTTTGCGGCTTTCACACAACAGTATGCCAACTTCATCACAGATTGGGAATAAGGTTTATTTTAAATCAAATATACTTTTTATTTAAAATTAATGTCAATTACTATTGGTCTGATATATTTGTGTGTGTTTGTTTATAAGTCGTTAAATGTTATTTCACCTTCATTCCTAAAGCTGATAATCAATAGTTTTGGTTTTAATTAAAGATTGGATGACAGATTTATGCTAACATGGCTGAAAACCCAGAACATCTTTATGATTTATGTGATTTATGACTTTTAAGTTCTGATAGTAGAAGCCTAAAGGCTACTTCAAAATGAAAAAGGAGACATCCAAGAAGTTTTGTAAATTGTGGTACAGTAATTATTCAACACAGAGTTATTTTTAATCAGAGTGATGAAACATCCTATCAGGATATGCAGAAGGGCAGTGATAGTACCGGAAACAAATCTATATAAATATAATCAAATTTCTGTCCGTTTGTCTGTTGCCACATAATGCAAAAATGGCTGGACAGATTTTTATTGTATTTGGATGGGAATGGTTTGGAATGGTCTGGCTTAAAATACAGGTTATGTGGTGGACACAAAATTCACTTGCATAGACAAAATTGGCAACATCTCAATTATTTTAAATCAGATTTTCATCAAATTTGGCGTGTGTGTTTGGAATAATTTGTTTTAAATGTAGGCTATGTGGTGTACACAAGTGAATCTTGTGTACTCCACAAAATTGACAACACTCCAATTACTTTTTAGTTGGGTTTACACCAGGATGTTTGGAATGATCTGACTTAAAATATAAGCTGTGTGATGTACACTAAATTCATCAGGGGTACTCAGTTCATATTTTTACATTCATACAGATCAATATGGCATATCATTTGATAGATCTGATGAGCAGTGTTCAGAAAATTACATTTTAAACAATTTTGTTTTAACTATATAAATAAAATTAGGTTTCTATTTGTTACTGCATTATGCATAAGCATCTGGATGGATCTTCCCCATATTTGAAGGAGATGTATGGGACAGTCTGACTTAACATATATGAGGGGGTATCATAAAGTTTTAATTGTCACCTTTTTAAAAAAATTGACAAAGTTTGTTTTGATTTGTAGTTGTTAACTTATCTCTACGTAGTCACCATCCAGATTTACACATTTTCCCAGCATTTCTTGACCCTCTGAAAACCTGATATTGTAGAAGTCTGCAGACTGCGCCTTATGAGGAGGGGGTATTGTAAAGTAATAATTATCACCTGGAAGTTATTATGGTATATTGATGAATTTTATCAGTGTCATAATTGGTCCCTAAGTCCATGATGTTGAGAAAATCAGCTCATTGTATCCTTTATTTTTGTGACAGGTTGTGCCAGAAGCGACTAAAGTGTAAAATCCTTGTAAGGCGCAATCTACAGACTTCTGCAATAATGGTACTCAGAGGGTCAAGAAACACTGGGAAAAATGTGTAAATCTGGATGGTGACTATGTAGAGATGAGTTAACAACTACAAATCAAAAATAACTTTCTGTCAAATTTTTTTAAAGATGATAATTAAAACTTTACTCTACCCCCTTGTAGGTTATGTGGCATACATTAAATTGATTTTGAGAGGCCCTGGGGAGCATCCAATAATTTTTTTAATTCATACAGATTTTTTTTTTCCTGGGCATACACACAGGAAGTTATATGAGACTAATGCCAACTTGAATACAAAGAAATGTTAGCTCAAGATCAGCAAGAGCTTTTTTTTTTTTTTTTAAGGATTTTGGGGAGTCCAAAAGTTAGTTTGAAGGGGATAACTGCCAAATGGCAAACTGGAAAAGGCAGGTTCTTTCAAGGGGAAATGTAAGTGATATCCAATGGGAGTAATATTTGGTGGTTGGTTGGGAGAGGCATGTTCTCTCAAGGGCAATTGACACTGATGTGCAATGAGAGAAATGTCTGAGCACCTAAAGAGAAAGAAAGTAATCTTTCAGAACAGGTGAAACTGAATGGTAATCTGTAGTGGTTAATGTCTGCCAAAGCACGACTGAAGCCAGTGGATTTTAAATCTTTGGCTGCAACAAAAGATGGTCTGTGTTCTATGTCGATGGCTGAGCTACTTTTGTTGCAGGTTTGAGATTATCTCTCAAGGAGGATGGAAGAATTTTATTCTCTGAAAATGTCTATTGCCTTCTTATTGGGCACAGAGCATGTGACTTTCCCAAGGTCACCCAGTGGATTTCCATGGCCAAGTGGGGATTTGAACCTTGTTCTCCAGAATTGTAGTCCAGCACTCAAACCACTACAACACGCTGGCTCTATTATACTAAAATATCCACCAATGTAGTGCAAATACACCATACAGCTTATTAGGTGAATCATGCCAAGTGAACATGACAATGTGAATGGAGTTAACAGCTCTTTACCAGTTGTAGGAAATTGGCAAAATCATAAATCCACAACCCTCTAGAACTGGCCCTGATTATGGAGTAAGCATAGCTCTGTGGAACAGCACATGTTTATCCCTAGACATTCCCATGTTCATTTTCTACCATCCCATTACAATGATTAAGTACAGTTGTCCCTCTACATTTGTGGCTTTGACATTTGCAGATTTGATTATTCACGGATTTTATTAATATGTTCTCTGTAGGAATATCTATGTCCTCCAGCGCAATTCTATGGTCAACTTTAACAAAAAGCCACACTGAAGGACATAGATTCCTAGAGAGGACACTCCACTAGGCATTTGTAGGTCCTTCAGCATAACTCTATGGTTGATGTCTGGCAGATGTTGACCAGAGTTGCACTGGAGGACCTAGAGATTCATGAGAGGTGTTCTCTCAGGTAAAAACATAGTGTTTTTGTTATTTGTGTTTTTTCCACATTCATGGGGTCCTGTGCCCCTAACCTCAGCGAATGTGGAGGGATGAATGTAAACAAGTGGTGAGAAACACCTCTGCCTGGAAACTTGGATAGCTCTTTAGTTAGTTAGTTATTTTCTTCCTAAAGTTCTAGGACTAAATTCAGTGTTGATCCTAATTAGAGGAGACTCTGTAAAATAACTGGCAGTTGAATCTCTCTTGCATTGTCCCATCTTCAGTTTAGGAACAACCTTGTAATGCAGAGGTGGGCAACTCCTGCAGGGCAGAGGTGTCACTAGGGTTGGTGTCACCTGGCGCAGTAACTCATTCCCCATGGATAGCCTCCTATACCACACCATACAGAATCCTTAGTAATGTTTTTCGTACTAATGCTACTCATAAACTGTAAATCCTGTACATCACTGAATGTAATGGTAATAGTTGTGACATAAACAATTAGCAAAATTGAAAGGTACTTTTAAATTACAATATCATATGCACAGCCTAAATGTATTTACAGTTGGCTCTCAGTATTCGTGGACTTGCCATCTGTGCATTTGAGTATCCACGGATAGCAAGCCACATCGCTATTAGGGACAACAGGACTTCATCTGAAGTCCCGTTGTCCCTAATGGTGGCGCAGCTGCATGCACGCATCGCCATTGAAGTCATGTTGTCCCTAATGGGGACAATGGAACTTACATCCACAGATTTGGGTATTTGTGGGGGGTTCCAGAACAGATTCCCCGTGGATACCAAGGGCTGACTGTACATATACATCATTTCCTGTGGTTAAAGTGAACATTTGGTAAAATGTGATGTTTTTAAAGAAAATTTTAAAAGAATATTTTTAAAAATTAATTTAAAAAAATTAATTTTAAAAAACTTGCCAGCTCTCTTTTTTCCTCTCACTGAGTCTCACCCCATCTCTTCAGTGTTTTAAAGGAACACAGGCAAATGCCATACCCTTTTTCTGCCAAATGAGAGATGTCTTGAGGAGGAGTGGTGTCACTCCCCCCCCCCAAATTAGTGTCACCCAGTATGGTCTTTACTTCACAGCACTCCCTACTAATGCCACTGCTACAGGATACTTTTCAGGTTGGGCAGGTTTATATCCAAGTTTGGGGCAGAAGGACAGGTTGCTTACCTGTAACAGTATTTCTTCGAGTGTTCATCTGTGAATTCACACAAATGGGTAATGACTGCGCATGCGCAGCAACTTCGGATCCTTCTGGAATCACTAGGCAGACTTTAAAGTTGCAACTTTTCCCTGGGCTGGACTTAAGTTGCAACTTTTTGCCAGTAGAGCCGCCCATCCCTATAAAGGCCCTCTGCCGGTACCGCCCCCTTCAGTTCCGGAAGTTTGCCGCCAGCTGTGAAGTAAACAGTAGCACATAAGCAGACACACATGAGGGGAGGATGGGCGGGATTTGTGTGAATTCGCAGATGACCACTCGAAGAAATACTGTTACAGGTAAGCAACCTGTCCTTCTTCTTCGTGGTCTCTGCGAATCACACAAATGGGTAAGACTGACAAGCTTTGATCAGTGGAGGAGGGAGTGTCCTGCCACAAATATAGTTAATACCATATATAACATGATATAACAAAGAAGGGAATGCACATCACTCACTGCTCCCAATGTGATGGTAGGCGTTGACATCTCAGTGCAGTCCCGACAGCAACACTTCCTTTCCAAAGGTTGCCTCACGTCTGGCTCTGGAGTCCATTCTATAGTGTTTGACAAAGGTCAAGGGTTGAGACCAGACTGCAGCCTTGCAGACATCCTCCAACGGCACTCCAGACAAAAAGGCAGAGGATGCTGCTACTGCCCGAGTTGAATGAGCCTTCACCCCAACTGGTGGTTGTTTATTAGCAAGTTTGTAACAGAGGTGAATGGTGGAAGTCACCCATTTAGAGAATCTCTGAGAAGAAACGGGCAAACCTTTCTTGGCTTCCCCGTAACACACAAAAAGAGGTTCAGAATGTCTCGAGCTCGCTGTCCTGTCCACATAGAAAGCCAAGGTTCGACGGACATCCAGGAGATGGAGTTGCCTTTCCTCATCGGTGGCCAGGCTCGGGGCTAGAGTCGGAAGCACAATATCTTGCCTCAAATGAAAGGCCGATACCACCTTTGGCAGGAAAGTGATATCAGGTCTCAGTACCACCTTGTCCTTATGAAAAACTAAAAAGGGGGAATCAACCCTGAGGGCACACAGTTCGCTGACCCGGCGGGCCGATGTGATTGCAATCAAGAAGGCTGTCTTCCATGAGAGAAGTTTCATCTCCGTCGTGGCTAGCGGCTCAACAGGGGGAGAAGCAAGCTTGGATAGGACGATACCGAGATCCCATCCCGGTGTTGGTACCGACATGGGTGGATGAAGGTTTGAAAGACCCCTAAAGAAGGCCTTTACTAGAGGTTCTTTGAAAAAGGAAGGAGCTTCCTGAAATTGAAAATGGGAGCAGATTGCTGCTAAATAGCATTTAACTGATTGTAAACTGAGGCCACTGTCCACCAAAGACATGAGGAAGTCCAGTACGATATCAACTGAAACTCGGGATGGAGACAAGTCCTTCGAGTCCAAGAAGTGCTGGAACCTGGACCATTTCAGTGCATAGGACCTCTGGGTAGATGGTTTCAGAGATGCCCCAATAACAGCCCTTATGGGGGAAGATAAGGGTCGGATTCTCCACGCGACCAGTTGAAGAGAACTCATGTCTGGATGCAGGACCTGACCATCGTGGAGAGAGAGGAGGTCCGGTCGAGGATCGAGGTGGAAAATTCGTTCTTGGAAAGATCCAGGAGTGGAATGAACCAAGGCTGCCTGGGCCACCATGGGGTGATTAAGATGACATTGGATTGGTCCCGTCTGATCTTTGCTATTACTCTGGTGATCAAGGGGAACGGAAGAAACATGTAGAGAAGCCTCTCTGTCCATTAATACACTCTTAATTAATACCCTACCAGTGTAGGGACCGAGCGACCGCCCTCGGTACCGCCAGCCGTCGGGATGGAGGATCTCGAGCCGGATCGAAAACGGAAAGGAACCACGATTGCAGGGGTCTGAAGTGGAGTCGAGCCCAAGACGTTACGAACGTGGTGGAGGCCATGTAGCCTAGCGCTACCTGTATGGAATGTGCCGCAACATGCCTCTTGTGCAGACAGTCTTGAATGGCACACTTTAGTGCTTGAAAGCGGTCCTGTGGGAGGAACGCCATAGACACGGTCGAGTCCAGTGTCGCACCGATGAACCTGCACCTTTGGGATGAAACAAGGCAGGACTTTTCCAGGTTGACCATGAGACCCAGAGACTGTAAAAGAGCCAGAGTATAGTCTATGTCTTTTAAGAGTTGGTCTCAGGATGGAGCCACCAGGAGCCAATCGTCTAGGTAAGGATAGACTGGAATACCCTGTTTATGCAAGAAGGCGACGACCGGAGCCATACATTTTGTGAAGATCCTTGGGGCGGTGGAGAGGCCGAAGGGTAAGACTCTGTATCAGAATGCTTGGCCGCCCACTGTGAAGGCTAAGAACCTCCTGTGGTCCTCCCGGATTCCAATATGAAAGCAGGCATCTTTGAGGTCCAGAGTTGCCATCCAAAGGTTCTCCTGCAATAATGGCAAGATAGATGCCAAAGTTACCATACGAAAACGTTTGTATGACATGCATCTATTAAGTTGTTGAAGGTCTAGAATAGGTCTCAGTCCACCATCCTTTTTCGGTAACGTGAAGTATCGAGAAAAGAAACAAGAAGAGTAGGCTGAGGGGTCTACGGGCTCTATAGTGCCCTTATCCAGTAAAGCGCGTACTTCGTCGAGTAAGGTGTGGGAGGGAGGGGTGGACAGAAATACCCCTGTGAGGGGCAGTTCAGAGAACTCGAGGGCGTAGCCATTAGCTATGATGGATAAGACCCAAGAGTCAGATGTAATTTGAGACCAAGAGGTGATAAACGGTCTCAGTCTGTCCCCAAACAAAAAGGGACCGGCGAAGTACGCTGGGACACATCATAAAGCCTTCTTAGGCCTGTCCCCATCCTTCTTACGGTACTGCCGGAACCCTGACTGGGGTAAGGGGCAGCGTCCCGAAGACGAGGATGACTGAGAGTGGTATCTCTGTCTGGGTGGATCAGGTTGGAAAGGCCTGTCTACATAGGAGGGCCTCTCCTGTTGCTGTGGGTACCACGGTCTCGATCCCCCAAAGCGGCGGCGTTGGTGCTGATGTGGGATTGAGGACATACCATGTTTTTTCGCTGCAACCTTCATTTTGTACTTCAGGTTGAGCTTCTCATCCATACTCTTGTTGAAGAGGCCGGAATTATCAAATGGTAGGTCCTCAATCATGGCCTTGGCATTGGTGGTCAGATCGGAAGAGCGGAGCCAGGCAAACCTCCGTAGAGCAATCGAACCTGCAACCAGCTTGGCGGAGCAGTCCGCAGCATGACGCGCTGAGACGATCTGCTGAGTGCTGATGGAATGTGACTCCGACTGCAGGGCAATCGCCAGGGCCTTCTTGTCCTCAGGAAGATCATCTAGAAGCGACAACAGTCTCTCCATGATGTGCTGCTGGTATGCACCCATGCAGGCGGCATAGTTGGCCACCTTCATATTGAGCACAGCAGCAGCATACAATTTCTTTGCCAGACCGTCAATTTTCTTTCCGTCTTTGTCCACCGGGGAGGAAAATTTAGAGGACGTCACCGTCTGAGCCCCTTCGACAATGTCCGAATTTGGCTTGGGGTGTTCGAACAGCCAAGAAGACTGTGAAGGAGCGATACGGTATAAGTTCTCAATCTTCCTCGAAGTAGACGAGACAGAAGCCGGGGCCGACCAAGAACATTCCGCGATGTCTTGGAGAGACGGTAAGAAGCCCAGAGCTGGTGGTGTGGGGACTCTACCATGGACCCTGCACTCGACGGAATCCTTAGGCTGAGTATCAGAGCGCACCAGCTCGATGTCCAACGCCTCTGCCATGCGGACAATTTGTTCCCTGAAGAACTTCACATCATCCGTGGGAGAAGCTGGGTAGTGCTCGACCAGGGTGGTGTCTCCTCGAGTTGGAACTGGTGAGGATGAAGACGAGGACGAGGCAACGGAGAACACAGAGGGCAATCTCGAGCGAGGTGTAGATGAACGGGACCGTGAGCCATCTCGACGGGACCGATGGTGCTTGGCCTGGTGGTCTCGAGGTGGAGGAGCCAGAGGCGATGCGGAGCGAGACCGAGAGAGTCGGCAAGGGGGGAAGCAATGAGGAGAGCGAGCCGACGGGATCGGAGGAGAAGACCGCGACCCCCCTTGTACTTGGGGCTGAGCAGGCAAAGTGGACGGGTGAGAAGAGAGGTCTCTCGGGTTCACTTGCATAAGGAAGCAGCCAGTTAAGGAGTCGAAGACCAGGTCAGGATTTTCCCTCAATATCTTCTCCGTCTCGGGATCGAGGGGAGCATCCTCCGCTTCGGTACTGAGGGTGGCACGGTCCCTATGAAGGGTGGAAGTTTCAGGAGCCAACACCGGCACTTCTTTCCCTGATCTCGCCTTCGGATTCGGATATTAGGGCTCTTGTAGAAGGGCACATGGGAGACACAACCTTGAGAGCAGGTGGGCTAAGGATCGCTGAAGACGGTCCCGGAACAGGAGAAGGAGACCTCGAGCAGGATGGAAGTGCTGGCTCGGGCTCGGGTTGGTTCTTGGGCTTGTCAGGACGCACACGAGACTTTTTTACAGCGGGATCCTTGGTTTTCTGAGTCTCTCGTTCCGAGGAGTGGTGCCTTTTTGCAGCCTTCTTGTCCTTGCGGGACTCAGGAGAGCGGGCCCGCTCTGAAAGAGCCTTTTTAGAGGCTTTGCTGGATCCACTCCCAGCGACCTCAGCCTTTTTCTTTGTGGCAGGCTTAGAGGAAGATTCTCCTGTATCCCTGTCTCCTGGAAAAGGCTCCTTAGAAGGAGGACGAAGAGCCTCCTCGTAGAGGGCAGCCTTCAGCCGCTTATCCCGATTTCTCAGGGCTTGAGAGGTCATCGAGTGGCAATCCGAACAGGCCTTGGTGTTATGGCCCTGACCCAAGCACAGCAGGCACAGGGAGTGCGGGTCGGAATTCGGAATCTTATTGTTGCATTTAGGGCATTGTTTGAATGACCTAGATGCCATTTTCAGATGAGAAAAGTCAGACGTACCGAGTCACCAGGAGCAAACGAGGATGTTGGAGAAGCCGAAACGTAGTAAAAAAAAAAACAACAGTCTGAGTCACCAGGAGCAAACAGGAATGTAGGAGAAGCCAAATTGAAGTAAAAAAACAGTCCGAGTTTCAAAAACGAGTGATTCCAAATGCTGAGTATTGCTAAAGAGCAAGGCAAAGGTTCTTCCGAAGCTGCTAACGCAGTGGACGAAAGGAACTGAAGGGGGCGGTACCGGCAGAGGGCCTTTATAGGGATGGGTGGCGCTACCACCAAAAAGTTGCAACTTAAGTCCAGCCCAGGGAAAAGTTGCAACTTTAAAGTCTGCCTAGTGATTCCAGAAGGATCCGAAGTTGCTGCGCATGCGCAGTCATTACCCATTTGTGTGATTCACAGAGACCACAAAGAAGAATTTTTATTATTTATCTTTGTTAGGAGGGTTAAGTGGTTATTTAAAAGATCACTTGAAATGAATAATTATTCATTAAATATTACATTCATTAAAATTTGCCCCACTCATTACTAATAACTCCATTTTATGAAAATGGACCTTAAACATACCTAAATTGAGCTCCCATCTCCTTCCTGTTTTTTTTATTGTTCACCTCTGACAAGTTAGCATTTCATGCCTGTTCAGCATACCCAGTCAAAACTAGGCTTTGTTGGTTTTTTCCCCCTATAGATTTTTTGGTACTTCCACAAATCATGGTTTTGCCCCGAGCCGGCTAACACCTCCTTCTACTGTTTGGATTGTACTATACCAGCTATGTAGACACAGATTCACAGTTTGGGTGTATTCCTGGACTCAGCTTTGAACCTGGAGGCCCAGGTTTCTACAGCAGCCAAGCATACTTTTGCATATTTAAAGCTTGCGTGCCATTTGCACCCGTTCCTTGAGATGCTGGATCTGGCCACAGTGGTACATGCCTTAGTGACATCCTGTTTGGACTACTATAATGCGCTCTAATGGGATTGCCTCTGCTGTTTGGACTACTATAATGCGCTCTAATGGGATTGCCTCTGAAATGTTCAGAAACTTCAGCTGGTCCAAAGAGCTGCAGCCACTGTTTAATGGGGCAGGTTACAGAGAGCATACAACACCCCTGTTGAAACAACTCCACTGGCTGCCAGTTTGTTTTCAGGCATAATTCAAAGTGCTGGTTATGACCTATAAAGCCCTATATGGCTTAGGTCCAGGTTATTTTGGCAGACTGTGGGCCGATACAGATGGCCCGTTTGGGGTGGCTCTCGGCCACCCAGGAGCGGCAGATCGGGGCTACCCCCAGGCCGGCTTTTTGTGCCGGTCTGCATCAGCCCTATATCTCCTTGAATGAGCTGGCCAGAATGGCTTCCCTCCTTGTCTTTCTCTTGTGAAGCTGTCATCTTTTTATTCAAACAGGATTTTAAAACAGAAAGTTTTTAAAGAACAGGCTAGGGGGTGCTGTATTAGCTGTTTTTATTATTTTATTGTATGATTTATTTTAATACCTTAATATTAAATTATATTTTAATGCTCACTTGTTTTTAATTGCATTATTCTTTTAAACTGTGTCACTTCTGAGTCACAATTTTGGGGGAAATGGGGTATTACCCTCCTCCTCCTCTAACTGGAAAACTGATTTTGCTATTATTTTGTTGTTCCATGGCTTCACATCAGCTCCAAGTTATCCTATCCTAAGGATTTGGGGGTTGGCAAGGTTTCTGCAGAGGGGCGAGATACAAATAATAATAGTAATAGTAATAATAATAATAATTCTTCAGAAGAGGTTTGCCACTGCTTTCCTCTAAGGTTGAGAGCATGTGACTTGCCCAAAATTACCCAGTGGGTTTTTACGGCTGAGTGGGAATTAGAATCCTGATCTCCAGAAGTCCTAGTCCAACACTCAGACTACTTCACCACATTGCCTCTCATTGGCATTATTACACATTGTGAAGTTAACTTCAAGTTACAGTGACCCTATGAATGAGAGATTGCCAAAAACCTTGGTCATCAATAGCCCTGCTGAGGTTTTGCAAATCTGAGGGCCAAGAATCAATCCTTTACTGAATCAATTCATCCGACATATTACTATGTATGATGGAGGTCCTCTAAAATTTATTCTGAAGTAGTTTGGAGATGTGGAAACTAATCACAATACATGTTTTGTGAAATTTAAACCATTTTATTGTGCATAATTTGCTCTTTAAAACTGTAAGGTTATCATACACTTTCTTGATGGTCACTGCACAAAGGCCAACCAACCTTTGTTGCAGGAGAGCTACAAAGGAGGAAGATTTTGGCTTCTTTAACACAGCCTAGCATCCTTCCTCACAGAAATAGCCTCCTAGGGTCTAAATTCCTACAAGACATCATGGAGGAAGTACTCAAACTTACAGGATTTAAAAAAAAAAAAAAAGAGAGAGAGAGACAGATAATTGCACAATTTTTTTTTGCATCTGTTCTTTCAGACAACATTTTACAAAATAATTTGGGAGGGGGTACTGCCGCAAACAGGTGTGGGATGCCCCACCATTGTAAGGTTTTGATTGGATTAAGGCTTCCATTGTCTTCTTGGCAATCTGTTATTAGGGACTTATTTCATTGGATCCTTTCAACACTGCAGATCTATACATTTATTTTCTCTAGGAGTTTACAACTGTAGTAAGAATTTCAAGTGTCAGATGCATTTGCAAGGAGCACCTGTCAAGCCGCCAGCAACACATTACTGACTTGTTTATGAACACCAGCAACTGATGCTTTGGAACTCAATTTGGTGAAGTTAACTCCTGGTTGGAATACTAAAGTATTCTATGGAAGTCTCTATCCTGGCAAGTTGACAAATCTAGAAACGGACACGTGGGCTTTATATATTCTATAATGGGCTTGTTCACAGGAGAAACAGCTGTTTTAAAGGTCATTTACATTCTCTGACGTTTAAGTTACACTCTAATGGTATTCAGAAATGTCTTTTACACATTCCAATCCTGTATGTCCACAACTGTCTCTGAAGGATGTGAAAATGGAGAAATTCAGATCTCTGCTTACAGCAGAGGAAAGAGCCAAAACTAAGACACATTTTTGGGAAAGAGTAACACATTGCTTCATCAGCTCCTTCCTTACATCTCCCAGCTCCCACATTGCAAATCTTTCTTCCATGATAAGTTTGCCAATGAAAGGGAGGTTTTAAAAAAGTATTTCCTCCTCAAAGAATTGTGTTTACAAAGATGAAAACAAAAATTCAGACTCAAATAATGACCCAAAAAGTACTGCCATTAATTCTGTGTCAATTAAAATCTGATGAATGATGCGCCTGGGGTGTTGATGGAGCATTAGAGCGATGCTGCCTCTGTGGCAGGAAGAGAAGGGAAAAATCCAGCGGTATCAGTCAGTCAAACCTCCAAGTTTCGAATCCACCTTTCATGGTTAAAATTCATCACTTTCTACCGCATGGAGTTGCGTGTCATCCGCATCAGTCATGCTGCTGGCCTGGGACTCATCTGTGCCAACTTTAGGAGGAAACGTGCATAAAAAATGAATAAATCTACATAATATATAAACATTTAATGAAGTCTACATGCAATGTTTTACTCTGGCAAACCACTCTACCATGGAAATTTAATAAAATGCTGCTGATTGCACCAATCCAGCTTCTTGAGTATAATACATAATAACTATACACACCAAATATTACCTGATTTTTTTCTTTGCTAAAATCCCAACTCCTTGAAAGGCTCAAGAGTACCACCCAGTTCTCCTCGATATGCACCATAAGCAGATACCATTATAACCTGTATTGGTCTTGCCAGAATAGGCTTGCAACAACTATGTTTAGGTATTCTCACTTTAGAAGGGCATGTCCTATTTAGAAAATCTTCCAGCAACTACAAACCTGATCCTCCAGAAAGTATGTCAATACCACTCCTTTCAGAGCAGGCTACACCCCCACTCCCACCTCCCAAAGTGGTATTCTTAGTTCCATCTTATTTGGCTTGAGCCTCAACTTCCTAACCCACAACCAAACTATCAATACATCCAATGCAATTTTTGAATTGCAAAAAAGGAGATACAGCTGGGTATCATCAGCAGAGTAGTGAGATTCAACTCCCAAACCCTAGGTGCTACACCAGGCTGTTTCTCTTGTATACCTCTTAGACCTCCTAGATGATAAGGCTGTGATTAAGCTTTAAAGATTAGAGGTGCCAGAACTCAACCCTCTATAAAATATGTGGAAGTCATACATGTCCCAGATTGATGGTGGTTGTCATTAATTTGAGCATTAGTTACTTACTGATGTGGGAGAACTATATGAATACTGAGAGGGTGTTTTTTATGACATTAGAACTCTTGACATGTCATGCAAATTCTGATGCTGATCCAACATTTGCTTGGTTCATCTTAAGCTGTGGCTAGGCCCCTTCAGCAGCCAAATGTCTACATTTCTGTCTAAGATAACATCTTACTACATCATGTCTATAGGTTTGTTTTAAGTAACACTGGCAGAGAGGAGAATGGTAAGGCTAGAAGTGATAAGGCATGTAATTGAACTAATATCTGCTATGGGCAGTATAAAAAGCTGTCCGCATTCTCCCCTTCTTGGAAAGTAAGCCTCCTCTTTTTGGTTAAGACTACAGTTGAAAAGACTCACTGATTTTTCTGAAGTAATGATTTCTAAGCATGTGAGCAAGCAAAGAATCCATGCTATTCCATAACAGAAAAACTAAACACTATGCTGTGCATATTAGCAGCCTCAGTGATATCCAGGAGTACTATAGCTACAACGCTTTCATGTTGTCCTAACAGAATCTTCCCATTTGCCTCCAGAAATAAAGACATACCTGACTCATATGGACAACATTCACTGATCTGCTCCTCTTGGGTTATAGGCTCTTCATCATCAGGTAGGTACCGTTTATCAATGGCCTCTTTGATCTGGTTGTTGGCTCCCTTGGGATCCAAGTCCATTGCCCAGGAAAAGTTCATCAGTGCAAGATGGGTCTGTCCCAACTTTTTATAAACCTAGTCAAAAAATCCCAAAAGCAATAAACAACAATGTCAAGAGTACATGTAACATTATGTTAATAACATTTTTTGCAGTATAACTTGTTTGCTTCTGCCAGATATGAATATTCAGAATTCTGTGTAGGTGGTTTTATTAATATGATTTATAGCCCACCTTTCTCCAAAACATGTGGCTCAAACAAGCAACATTCAACTCAAAGTGGCATATATAATACAGTACATATACATCATCATCATCATCATCATCATCATCATCATGTATTTTATATCCTGCCTTTACTCCAAATGTAGGAAAACTAAAATAAATAGAGATAAAGACAGATACAAGGTGAAAACCTACACAAGTTATTGTCAAAATGTGACTAAGCCATCTATAGAAGTTTTCATACTATTTGAAAGAAACCAATTAAAAGGCAAAAAGATAAAAATGAGTAGTAAAGGTGCTTGGATAAGTTTTTAAAAATCTGTAGGAACAGAAAGGTTTTGGCCTGACAACAGAAGAACAACAAAGAGGGAGCCATTCTTACCTCTTCACTTTGAGAGTTCAAAGCCTGGGAGCAACCAGCAAAAAAAGACCTTTTTCTGTGTTCTCAGCAGATGTGCCTGTGAAGGTGCTCGCACTGAGAGAATGGCTTCCCCCCAATTATTATTGTTGTTGTTGCTATACACCTCCAAATCAATTCTAACTAAGGGTGGCCTAAGGATGGCATAGAGTTTTCTTGTCAAGATTTATTCAGAAGAGGGTTGCCATTGATGTCCACTGAGGCTGAGAATGTGATTTACTCAGTCACCCGGTAGGTTTCCATGGTTGAGTGGGCATTTGAACCTAGGTCTCCCTAAGTCCTAGACCAGGGGTAGGCAACCTAAGGCCTGGATGCGCCCCCCCGAGGCCTTTGGACCGGCCCCAAGCCGGTCCTGCTGCCGCCGCCGCCCGCCATGATGATATTATTGTTGTTATTACTTGTTCTTGGGGTTTACTTGGCAAAATCTCTACAGGGGTTTGCCATGGCTTTTCTGGGGCTGAGAGAGTGTGCATGCATATTTTTTAAATTTTATTTATTTATTTATTTATTTATTTATTTATTTATTTATGGTGCTTCGGCCCCCCAATTGTCTGAGGGACAGCAACCCGGCCCCCGGTTCAAAAAGGTTGCCTAGCCCTGTCCTAGACCAATACTTAAAACTACTACATCACACTGTCTCTCTCTCCACACAAACACACTAAATAAATAAAAGCATTATAAATTTAAAACACAACTGAAAAACACATCACTAAAAATAAATTAATGAAAAAGGCACTTAGCCAGTTAAAATTATGTTCAAAGACCTGTCTTGATTTTTTAAAAAATTCTTGCCTGCCAGCTGAAAAATAAATAGAAGCAGCTTAGCCTGCCCAGGTAAGGAATTCCAGTGCCTGGAGGGACCACACACAAAAAACAAAACAAACAAACAAAAAACGCCCCATTTCTCTTTGGCTTGTCATCTATCCAGGCTAGTGGCATTCAGTTTCTTTTGGATGGGACTGCACTCTCCCTGAAGAAATCAGTTTGTCATTTTGGGGTGCTCTTAGATCCTGATTTGTTGTTTAAGGCTAAACTGGCCTCCATGCCACACACAAGGTATGTGCTGACTGCAAAAGACAGTAAATTGTAATTATCTATGCTTTAGTAATCTCAAGGTTGAGACTGCTTCAGAAACTGCAATCATGTCTTGCATACAGATACAAGATTGGTCAGTGGGATGAGGAGTTGGGAGTCGGAAACTTTATTATTTAAGTAAATAAAATAAGTGATTATTGAGTAGCAGTTGCAATCTGTTTCTGGGCCTCTTTAAAATGCTGGTGCTTAACTTTGAAAGTTCTTCACAGCTTGAATGAGAACTTTTTATCTACATATGCATGGGCCAAATGGAGCTGTCAGCCCCACTATTCAGCAAGCACACCTGCACAGCCCTTTCCCTTTTCATTCATGCAGTGACACCCAAGCAAGTCCTCAGAAATAATGTCTCCTTTCCACTGGGGGCACTCTTGCCTCTTTGGTCTGCTTTGTCACAACATTCTGGGCAGCTAGGTCATGAAATTGTCAAAACAACCTGCAGTTTTTTCCTCTGGACTTCGGAACTGTAAAAGAGTCAGGGACTGCTGTGCAATTGCAAAGATGATCCCTGTCTTTCTCTGCAGCTTCAAACTGGGAGGAAGGCAGGTTATTCACCAGACTTGCTTTGGTGGGCAGAGCTGTTGAAGTCAGATAAAGTACTCAGTGAGCGCAACAATGTGTACTAAACCCATCCTGTTACCACCCACAATCTCTGTGGTTTTCCATAAATGAAAAAATGTAAGGAAACCATGTTAGCAGCTACTGCTTAGAAGACTGCTCTCAGACTGGCTGTTACCTTTCCTATCAAGAAGTAAACAAGAGACTCTTTTGGTACAATCTGCTTCAGTTCTTCAAGTTCTTGTAAAGCATACTAAAAAGAAAGGGGGGAAATCAATGAGTATTTTTGATTAAGTATGAGGAGCCACATATTGTAAACATGTATATTAAAGTGAATTCATTTCTTTGATACAATAAAATGACCAATTTTATTTCCACTGCTCCAATTCTACCTATTTGTTTGAGAAAAATAGGTACTTAATATTATGGCTTTGAATCAGAAATATTAAGCAGTACTAGAAAACAAATGTTATGCTCTACTGTGCATAAATAGATACGTAGAGAAGTAATAAGTATAGAGAAATTGTATTAATAGACTCCTTCATTCCACTCAAGGAAATGGGTATATAAAAAGTTCAAGAAATACAGACAGACAGCAGGCAGAAGAAGAGAGCTAAAATAGTTGCGAGAAAGAAGGTTGTCCCATGAATAGCTAGAAAAGCTTCAGGTATTTAGTTAGCTGAGTTAATGGCAAAATGTAGGCTAAAGGCATTCTTCCACTGTTCTTGATGTATTTTGAAAATAAGCATTAAGGATGCCTTGCACTACAGCATTTTTTTATTTCTGTTTCCCTACATACAAATGGTGAATAATAAAGTTAGCCCTCCTTATCCACAGATTCTTTATCCATGGATTCAACAACCATCCATGGCTTGAAAACATTTTTTTTAAAAAAATATATACACTGTCTCAAAAGTAAAGCTTAATTTTTCCATTTTTTATAAGGGACACCATTTTACTATCCCATGGTATTTAATGAACTTTAGAATCTAAGGATTTTGGTATCCATGGGGAGTCCTGGAACCAAACCCCAGTGGATACCAAGGGCCCACTGCATGTCACTATAAACACTTGCTGTAAGTTGCACAGAGGGAGGAAACCTTTAAATAAGCCAAACCCACTTGATTAGTTGCTGATGAACTACTGTCACAAGCAGACAAAGAATGTATGTCCAAAGCCTTCACAAACTATAGCCACAAGAATTTAAGCTCACTTGACATGGAGTAAATCCCAGTGAATTCAGTGGAATATGTCTAGTCATTCAATTTACTTTTTTACTTTACTTTTCATGGGGAAAAGGAGCGGCTGCTCAAGAGAGTCAAAAGCTTCCATAGCTTACTGCTCACCTTGTACTTCTCATTTGCAAATAATACTGAGGCTCTATGGAATTTGCAGAGGGGGTTCTTGGGGTCAATATTAATGGCTTTGTTCAGAGTATCCAAAGCCTTTTCAGATTTCTTCAGGGCATGCTGAACCTGGAAAATAGTGGAATTTATAGTTTACTGGATGTTTGGACCAATCAGTATCTACATTTTGGACCAGGACTTGAAGGAGGTGCAATTTACTTACGACTCCAATGTGGCACAACAACACAGAGCTCTGAGGGTTGATATGAAGTGCTTTCTGGAAATGCATTTCTGCAAGGCTGAACTTCTCCTGTTTGTAGTAAATCATTCCCAATCCATACCTAGCAATTTTAAAATGAGAATGTCATGCATCCATTTTCTCCATTACTCTGAATACCCTTGCAGGACTTGCAACAATTGTTTAGTCCTGTTTGGTACAGATGAGAGAGAACTATCCTTCAAAGTGCTTTGCATTCTTATCACAGATCTCATACATTTAAACTCTTTGCTTAATGCACTGAATAGTAAGTAATCATTTAGACAATCATAAACAGGGGCAGCGACATACTAAAACTTCTGACTTCCTGGAAGTGACATGGAAACTTCAGTATGCTATAGATATTTTCAGAGTCACCTGTGGCACTGGGAATATGTGTTACTTGGATTGAAGTCACAAATGGAAGAGAAGATGGATACAAAACGGTGAACTTGGAGAAGACAATGGGCTGACTCCTGAAGCATGTATTAGGGGACAGTCTAATACCTCGGGGAATGCTCTATTCCCTGCTTTCTGCATTCCTAATTTACTAATTAGAAATATGTCTTACCAGGCATTATAGTGCCTAGGATTCATTCTAATTGCATTTCTAAAGCAGGCTAATGCTTTCTCAAGCTCCTCCGTCAGCACAAATTCATGCCCTAGGAGAGTGTAGGCATAAGCATAATTTGGATCAACTTGAATAGCTCTCTGGAAGAACTTGATGGCAATGTCATGTTCCCGTTGCAAACTGAAGCAATTTCCTGCAGCGCACCATGCCTAGAAGAAAGAAAATCAGATTGGTAAAAGATGTGCCATCAACAAAAAAGGTATTTTACCTAACGTGATTTCAAAGAGAATGAAAAAGGGGTTAGGTATTTATGAAAGATAATAAATCTGTGTCAAGGATATAAAAAATGTTTATCTGCCGTTCAAATTGCAACAGATCAATCATATACATTATAACTTCATGAACATTATCACTTCCAGGAAAAAACATAAAATGCATACAGTAAGGACAAAGGTCCAGTATTCCTTAGGAATAATAATCAGTTTCTGCAACTGCAAAAGTCCTCAAAGAACCAAGCCTGTGCCAGACATGATTGTCCTTGGTAAATGCTCCAATATATTTTTCTGGCAGAAGTTCTGTGACTTCATTCCCAAGTAGTCACCAGGCAGACGCGTTTCAACCTGGAGTCTTCTTCAGTGGCTGTCCAGGATACTTATAGACATCTCAGCCACTGAAGAAGAATCCAGGTTGAAATGTGTCTGGCTGGTGACTACTTGAGATTGAAATCACAAAACTTCTGCCAGAAAAATATATTGGAGCATTTACCAAGGACAGTGAAGTCTTTGGCACAGGCCTGGCCCTTTAAGGACTTTTGCAGTTGCAGAAGATGTGCCATGCCACAATATTTCGCTCCTACTTTTTGTAAGGCAGCATTGTAGCAATGTGTGGGACAATACATGTCTGAATTTATCATCTACTACCAGTGTCTAGTTAAAAGCCAAGACCCTGGAAGACAATAAAAAGTAATGTTAACCTCTAGTTTCTTATTCTAGATCTAAGGAGTGAAACAGAAACTACAGTGTGCTTAAAAAGAAGAAGAATCAGCCACCACATCAAAATAATACCTCTGGTGAATTTTTATCCATATCAGTCAAGTCTTTCGAAAGAACTGAAAGAGCCACATCCTTCTGCAGATGCCACAGTGTTGTTGAGTAGATTTCCATGCCTTCTACTCTGTAGTTTTCAATCCTTCTTACTTCAGAGAATATCCTTTCAGCCTATGAGGAAAATGAACAAGTGGTATTTCAACTAAATGGAACTAAATATGAAAATCCCCCACAACATTCTGCATGATCTGTCTGGGGCACAGTGTACATACACACTGTCCATCCATATGGTTTCTCAACAAGATTTTAGCTTCTATTCCAGGAATGTCATTTCTTTGAAGCACTTTAAAGCCTTTTAATATTTAAGATGCAAGACTGACCTTCGGTCCCAAAAAGCATTTGTTGTTGCTTTTCTGCATGGGCCAGGATTGCACAGGTTTTGCAAACTACTACTGAATCCCAAACAACAACTCCAAATACCACTCCCATCTGTGCCAATTTTACCAACTCATAGGGAAGTTCTTTTAAATATATGTATGTGTGTGCACGCGCATGCACGCACGCGCACACACGCGGGAACTATGTACTTCCCTCTTTCTTATGCTAAAGCAGATAGCCATATTTATGATGTAATGTAACTTTTATAGAGTTTCATTGCCTACTGCAACAAATAAAACTGTATCTTGGTATTTCCTAGTTCTCACTGGTAGCTCCTTTTGCAGCAAGAAATAATATCCACAAGAAGTTAAAACCAATGCTCCAAGTATACAAGGTGGGAAATGAAAGGACATCAAAAATCCTTTTTAAGAAAACTAGCCTGTCCACATTACTTACAGGCAGTTGCAGTATTATGCTATTATAATTGTAAAAGAAAGTTGAGGAAGCACTGAGCACTACTGGATTGATATATTTAGCGTGCATCCACTCTGCAGAAATAATCCAGGTTGACACTACTTTAACTGCCATGGCTCAATTCTATCAAATTCTGGGAATTGTAGTTTGTTGTGGCACCAGAGCTCTCTGACAGAGAAGGTTAAATGTTTCACAAAACTACAATTTCCAGAATTTCTTAGCATTGAACGAGTGGTGTCAACCTGGATTACTTCTGCAGTATGGATGCAACCATGGAAAGGCTCTTTCATGGAAAGATAGACATGGGGGGGGGAAGCAGACGATGGCGTCGGGGGCGCCGCGGGACGGTGCGCCGCCGGAGCGACGCAGCCACACCGCAGCGCACCGTCGGCGCCTCTGAAAGGAGCGCTAAATCAGCGCTCCTTTCAGAAGTCAGGGAAAGTGCGCCCTAAACGCATCGGGCGCACTTTCCCTCACTTTTCTGCCGCAGCGTGTGCGGACGCTGCGGCGGGAGGTTGCCCTCGGCACGCCGGCCGTGCAGAGGGCCGGCAGCTCTGAGGGCAACCTCGGGAGGAGGAAGGGGCGCCGCTCATGTGGCTGCCCCTCCTCTTCCCTGCCTCCAAGACGACCCTATTAGTCGTCTGCCGAGGCCCAAAGAAATGAACCTTTAGTGGTGGATACAGCAAAAGGCACATGACCTCTTGAGTAAAATAAGAATGTTCACAAACTACAGTTAAGATTTATTTCCATATCCCCAGAAAAGTTTAAGAGTTTCAGCCAAACCATTCCAGAGAAGACAATATTATTTCCAATGAAGGTGTACTTCAGTTTGACCAAAAAGGCATAAAATTAGAGCAGTTCTTTGCCAGGTAACTGTAAGCAACCATTATAAATTTTCTACAATGTCCTAGATCAGTGATTCCCAAAGTAGGCAGTATGTCCCTCTCGGTACGCTCCCCCCAGGAAAGATCCAGGGGTGTGGTGAGTGAAAAGGGGGTAATGGTGTGTGTGTGTCTTCAGTCAAAGTATTGGTGTGCAACAAAGACGAGGGGAGGACCATGATGGGGATGAGGGTTACATGAAACTTCTTTTCAGGGTCCCTTAAAACTACTTTAAAATTTCACATCTGCTTAAGCTTTGTGAGCTTTGCCAGGATCTGGTTGGCAGGGTGGAGCTGCACTGCTACTCCTGCTTTCTTTCATCAGACAAACTAAGAAGTAACAAGAAACAACATTTGGGGAGGATGGCTTAAAGCTCTGTGTGGAAGGCATGTTGCTAGATTGCTGCTCCCAGAATGACTGGGTGCAAAGGGAGCAGAGACTGTGCAGCCTGTTGAGCAGCAACAGAGAAACCTCTTGCCTGTAACCTCTTGCCTTTGTAACAAGACTGGCACAGGCGAGAGGCTTCTCAGTCCCTGCTCAGCCAGCTACATAGTTCATGCTGACAATGTGCAAAGGGAGCAGCAATCAAGACTGGTTGTTCTGAATTTGCAGTAAAACAGTAGACCTAGTATCAAGAATGACATGGGGGAGAGTGGTAGGGTTGTCACCCAAGAAGAAAGGGGGCAGTAGCCTGAAAACGTTTGGGCACCACTGTCCTAGCTTAACATTACATTTGGTGTTCTAGGGTACTATAATATATTAGAAATGGTGCATGCCTGGCACTAATCAGTGGAACACCACTGCTGGGCAAGTATGTTATCAGGTAGGGGGGTGCACTGGTACATGAGAAGACTTACAAATGGAAAAGTGCTAAGACCACCTAGGAGCCTGAAAGCTGCCCTCTAATTAGGGTTGTTAAAAAAGGTAAAGAGTGATAAAAACTATAACTTGATCACTTGTTAATTAATCCTGAAAACATGTGGGGGGCAATATTTATAAAGTATATTAGTGCTGATAAGCAACAAAGAAAAACATGTCACATCATGCTTGTTAAGGAAAAAGCAACATGGGATATACAGTAATAGAAATAAAAATATGTATGTGAATGTCAAAGTGACTAAGCAGGAGCAATCAGGAAGATACACAGGTGAAAAAGATAATATAATTAAGAAGCCTTGAGAGCCAAGGACAAAGTTATAGAAGGTATATTGAGAACACCTGTGATAGATTGCAAACACCTGAGACTCATTAAGTGGTCAAGGTAAAGTGATGAAACACTTGGGTTGGTCTTAGGTATGGGATGATCTATGTGGACCAATCAAGATGTATGTACACACCCACTGGGTGGAAACTGACTGGTGGGTGGTGTCTAACAATGGCTATAAATTGCAATGTT
The DNA here is from genome assembly GCA_026167975.1 of Phrynosoma blainvillii. Classification (NCBI taxonomy): domain Eukaryota; kingdom Metazoa; phylum Chordata; class Lepidosauria; order Squamata; family Phrynosomatidae; genus Phrynosoma; species Phrynosoma blainvillii. The sequence goes on from JANUYF010000005.1 coordinate 110,567,687, forward strand.
TGCTAATGTACATTGTGGAGTAGTGTAGTTTTGGGAGATATTGTGAAGTGTAGAGATTGTGATTTGTAGGGCATATAGTATTTATGTATATAGTAGAATAAAGTAGATCTTTTATATAAGACTACTGAGTTGTCTGGTGTCTTGAGGGAAGATACAAGAGCCAGAAGAATCCTGGAGAAGTTTGGAGACATCTCAGGAAGAAGAGTGAGAAGGCTTGGAGAGTTTGTCAGGGTCTTCAGCCTATTCTCTGAAACTCTGCTGCTTGGGAAAGAAGCATCAACCACTGATCAAAGCTGGTCAGCTATGCTGCATAACAAGGTGGTGAGTTAGAGCCAGAGGTGAAGAGCTACAACTCCCATCATCCCTGACAAGGGTTATGGGCCCAGATACTAGAGCAACCAGCATCCACAGAAGCTGAAAATTCCAGAGTGTGGAAGAAAGTTTTGTGGAGCATTGTGAGTAAATCATTTTGTGTTTTGTCTGCTGTGCATACTCAGAAGGACTGTGTCAAATTGAGTCACTGCACAAATTAAGATGGAGATCCTAAAGTTTAGTAAATTAAATAGAAATAACTACTCTACCTGGAAAATATATGCCCAATCTCTACTCATAAAGGAGTCTCTGTGGTCAACAGTTGAAACAGGGCTGGCAGCTGATGCTAATGCAGCCACTCGAGAAAGAGACGCTAAAGCAAAAGCATGTCTTTATCTCATGCTAGAAGAAGACTTGATTAACGACGTAAGAGATAAAGTGTCCGCCAAGGATGTGTGGGATACTTTGCAGAGATTACACACACCTTCAACTGTGTTTGCAAAAATGCTTTGGTCTAAAAGAATTTACAGACAAAAGATGACGAAAGGACAGTGTGTGATAGAACACTTAAAAACAATGCAAGATTTATTTGTGCAAGCTGAACTGAGAGGAGTGGAAATTAGCAAAGAGCAGCAGTGTTATATTTTGCTGGAATCGCTAGATCCTTCTTGGGACAACATTACAAATAGCTTGCAAAATTTGCCAGAAGCTGAGCTGAACAGAGACTTAATTGTTGCCAGAATATTGGAAGAAAACTTGAGAAGAAAGTCTGAGCAGGGTGACTCAGCAAGTTTAAGGACTGTGCCAAAACAACAAACAACGCCTGATCTACGAAAGCAGGAAGAAGCAGCTTCTACAAGGGAGCAACTGAGATGTTTTTATTGTAAAAAGATTGGTCATCTACAGAGACAATGTAAACAATTTGCTGCTGAGAGAAGCAAGCAAAAGGAGAGCAGATGGCAGCCGCTGCAGTATCAAAAACAGTCCAGACCTCCATTTTTGAAGGACAGTGGTAACAAAAAGGGGTTTGCAATCATGATTAAGGAAAAACAAAATGCTAACTGTAAATGGTTGATTGACTCAGGAGCATCATCTTCAATGTGTAACAATATTAATTTGATAAGCATTAGAAAATCAGCTAATGTAAATGCTGTAGTTTTAGCTGATGGGAAAGAGCTCAGTACTGTAAATCAAATGGGTACAGTTTACATTCCAGGGCTAAAGGAAAACTTTAATGATGTGTTACATGTAAAGGGGTTAGAAAATAATTTGTTATCAGTAAGCAGATTAACAGACAGAGACTACACAGTCATTTTTGAAAAGAACATGTGTAAGATAAAACTGAATGGGGAATTGCGAGGCATAGGCTTGAAAAAGGATAAACTTTACTATTTGGAAGACAATATTGATAGCTACAGGGTTGAAAATGCTAATAACATAGACAATAGTCCAATTCACAAAGACTGCATACATGAACTCCATAGAAAATTTGGTCATGCTAGTTTCAAATGTTTAAAGAAGTTAATCAGTATGTGTCCAGATTTAAAAGTTGCTGAATGCAAAAATCACTTAGATTGTACTGTATGTAATTAGGTAAAGGTCAGAGCTTTTCCAGTAGCCAAGAAAACCAAAATAATTGCTCAAAGACCATTTCAGTTTGTACATGCAGATGTTGCCCAAGCTAACTGTTTATCTTTAGGGGGAAGCAAATATTTCCTAGTAATTGTTGATAGGTTTACAAGGTTTGCTTTTGTAAGAATATTGAAAAACAAATCTGACGCTGGGCAAAGTTTAAAAGCATGGGTGAGAATGGTGGAAAGACAATTTGATATGGCACCATTGTTACTGACCGAGGAGGAGAATTTCTAAGTAATCAATTGTTTAATTTCAAAAGGTGGGAATAAGGCATGAAACTACTAATCCCGCTTGTCCTAACGAAGATGGTTTAGCGGAGAAAAAAATACAAGACATAAAAAGAATAACTGCTTGTTTGATGGCAGATGCAGAGGTAAAAGATAGTTTCTGGGCGGAAGCAACTTTGACAGCAGTACATATTAGTAACAGACTGTATCATTCAGAAATTAAAGACATTCCCTACAGAGTATTGTATGGGAGAGTGCCAAATTGCAAGTATTTGAGGGTCTTTGGACAGTTTGCTTATGTTTACATTCCAGCTTGTTTCAGGAAGAAAGGAGAACCCAAAAGTAGAAGGCTTAGGTTTTTGGGTTATTCTGGAAATAGCTACAAGTTTCATTTAGGTGGAAAAGAAGTGCAGTATTCTAGGTCTGCAAATTTTGAGAGACATGCTGGTTGGGACAAACTGCATGCAAATAAAGAAGTTTTCTTGAGGTTAGGAAATTCAAATGAGCCAGAAACACAAACTGAACCAACTTCAGGAAACGGAGGGGTTTCAGTTAAGCCAGAAGCATCCACTAGCAGCAGTGATAGTTCTTCTGATAATGAGACACAATCTAGACCCATTACTACCAGAATGACTGAAGACAAGAGGTTTAGTCATAGAACTATAACTCCCAGTACAGAAAGTGAGGATGAAAGAGGCAGATCAGCAGAGTTTATTCCCAGACGTAGTCACAGAGTTAGAAAGCCTCCAGATAGGTTTGTTGTGACAAATGCAAGAGCTTGTTTAGCAGTGGAAGAGCCTGAAAGTTTTGAAGAGTTGGAAAGTTTGTCTAGAGAAGAACAGGAAAGATGGATTGATGCAATGGATGATGAGTTTGGTTGTCTGGTAAATAAAGATGTTTTTGAAGTTGTTGACAGACCCAAAGACAAGAAAGTAATTGGTTGTAAGTGGGTGTACAAAAAGAAAGAAATGCCAGATGGAAGTATTAAGTATAAAGCTAGGTTAGTAGCTAAGGGTTTTGCACAACAGCAGTATGAGAACTATGACAAGACATATTCTCCAACTGCAAAGCCAGAAAGTCTGAGAATGGTTCTGGCTGTAGCAGCGAAAAGGAATTTAGTTGTAGAACATTTTGATTTTGAAACAGCCTACTTAAATGCTAGTTTAGATGAAGAGATATTTATGGAGCAGCCACAAGGTTTTGAAGAAATTGGTAGTCAGAAAGTTTATAAATTAAAGAAAGCATTGTATGGGTTAAAACAAAGTGCCAGAGCATGGAATTTGTGCATTAATGACGAGTTAGTTAAGCTAGGATACAAAAGGAGCGTTGCAGATGCATGTGTCTATACAAAAGGAGACATAGTGTTAGTGATCTATGTAGATGATTTGTGCGTGGCAGCAAAGTCAAGACAGGAGATTGAATCAGTAAAAAAAGAGTTGTCTAAAAAGTTTGTTTTGAAGGATCTAGGTTTATTAAAGTCTTATTTAGGTATTGGTGTTGAGTGGACAGAAGAAGGACATTGTTTGTTAAGTCAGAGAAAGAAAATTGAAAATTTGATTGAAAAGTGTGGATTACAAAATGCTAAAATAGTAAGAGCTCCAATGACAACTGGTTTTTTATCTAAAAAAACAACTAGAGATTTTGAAGACAAGACTTTATTCAGGAGCATAATAGGATCTTTACAATTCATATCTTGCCACACCAGACCAGACATTTCGTATGCTGTAAATGTATTGTCCAGAAGAGTTAATGATCCAAAAATTGAAGACTGGACAGCAGTAAAACACTTATTGAGATATTTGAAAGGAACTCTAGATAAGAAATTGATAATTAGAAACAGTCATTCAGATTTAGATTGTTATGTGGATAGTTCTTTTGCATCAGAATTAGGAGACAAGAAGTCAGTTACAGGAATAATAATCAAGTACAGTGAAAGTCCAATAGTCTGGAGAAGTAGAAAACAAACTAATGTAGCGTTAAGTACGACTGAAGCAGAATTCGCAGCTTTAAATGAGATAGTGAATGAGGTACAGTGGGTTGAGCAATTGTTGAATGATTTAAATGAAAGTTACAAGATACCAGTAGAAATTCTGGAAGATTCACAGTCATGCATAGCAATGGCTGAAGCTGAAAATTTGAAGAACAGAACAAAATATGTTGGTGTTAGATGTCAAAATGTGCGAGACATGGTTCAGAAGGGTGAAATAGAACTGAGATATATAGAAACACAACACAACATAGCAGATTTGTTCACAAAAGCATTGACAGCAGAGAAACATGAAAGACTGACACAAATGGTAGGAATGACATTGTAAGACACATACAATATTTTATTTCGGAGGGGATTGTTAAGGAAAAAGCAACATGGGATATACAGTAATAGAAATAAAAATATGTATGTGAATGTCAAAGTGACTAAGCAGGAGCAATCAGGAAGATACACAGGTGAAAAAGATAATATAATTAAGAAGCCTTGAGAGCCAAGGACAAAGTTATAGAAGGTATATTGAGAACACCTGTGATAGATTGCAAACACCTGAGACTCATTAAGTGGTCAAGGTAAAGTGATGAAACACTTGGGTTGGTCTTAGGTATGGGATGATCTATGTGGACCAATCAAGATGTATGTACACACCCACTGGGTGGAAACTGACTGGTGGGTGGTGTCTAACAATGGCTATAAATTGCAATGTTTGCTGATGTACATTGTGGAGTAGTGTAGTTTTGGGAGATATTGTGAAGTGTAGAGATTGTGATTTGTAGGGCATATAGTATTTATGTATATAGTAGAATAAAGTAGATCTTTTATATAAGACTACTGAGTTGTCTGGTGTCTTGAGGGAAGATACAAGAGCCAGAAGAATCCTGGAGAAGTTTGGAGACATCTCAGGAAGAAGAGTGAGAAGGCTTGGAGAGTTTGTCAGGGTCTTCAGCCTATTCTCTGAAACTCTGCTGCTTGGGAAAGAAGCATCAACCACTGATCAAAGCTGGTCAGCTCTGCTGCATAACAAGGTGGTGAGTTAGAGCCAGAGGTGAAGAGCTACAACTCCCATCATCCCTGACAATGCTTACCTGCATATATTCTGCAAGCTCAAAGTAAGCTCTTCCAATATGGCACAGCACCCAGCCCGTGTTGTAGTGATGAGAAGGCAAATGACTCAGTATATGAATAGCTTCTTTACAATTGTATGAACATAATGCTAAATATCCTTTTCCCATGTCACGAAGAAGGCTCATCAAACCTTCTAGGAGAAAAATGCAATAAATATACAGGAAACAAAGGAAGGTAAGAAAGTACCTGCCTTAGATTGTCTGCATCCTACTGGCTACAAAAATAGCATGTAATCTTGGGATGTCCAAATGAGAATGCCAAAAGTGTTTCCTTTTTTAATTATACAATAAATGTACTGCCAATAGAGGCCACTAATAGATAAAGTACTGGACAGAACTGGGGAATCTGGGCTCAAATTCACATGCTGAACCCAAATTGTATTTTATTCATAAATACCCTTTGGAGTACCCTATATATATATATGCCAAAATGGCAACAAGGGGAAACATTTTGACTATTTCCCCACCACCCAAATTTTTTCTTTGCTTGGGAGAGTATTAATTAAGACTCTGGATAGCATTCTAACTGGGTCAAAAGAGATAGGAGGATGTATTTTAGCTGGATCCCAACTGCAATTTTCTATTCATTTCTTGTTTTTCTCTTACTCTCCATGAACAGCTTTTGGGACCGCAGAAGCTAAACTACTTTAAATGAATTCTTAGGAAAACATCACACACCTGCTGCTGCTTTCTGTAATGTGAATGCCTGGATTTGCGGTGTTACAGAGGCAATCTTTCCTTCTGAAATGATGGACGAGTCAAGTTTGGTGATTTCCAAACTGTCATTAATGTTGGGCTGTGTAATCCCTCCCTTATTGGTTTTACACTTTGTCTTTCGGTTTGCAATTTTGGGTGGAAACTTCATTTTTAACTTTTTACTATTCTCCTGTAAAAAAAGAACAAACATTTTTAAGAACTCTTACCCCACACCCAAAACAGACAGCAAAGCAGAATATTTAAGGATCAAAATTTGGAGGAACCCTCTCCGCAGCGGTATGCAAACTGTCCCCTTTAAGGGCCGAGGGACTTCAGCTCCCAGAATCCCAGACTATTGGCCAACATCCCAGACTACTGGCCAACATGGCTGAGGCTTCTGGGAGCTGAAGTCCCTCGGCCCTTAAAGGGGACAGTTTGCCTACCCCTAAGGCTAGGAAACTCTCGGCTCTCCAGATGTTTTGATCTAAATTCCCACAATCCCTTTACATTGATGCTGCTGGCTAATGCTTCTGGGAGCTGATATGCAAAACATTTGTAGGGCCAAAGATTCCAGCGTAGTCCGAAATGTGGTGGCACAAAGGGAGAAACAGTGAGAGACAACTAGGGTGGCATTCTGTATGTGTGTGCGCACGTGCATGTGCTTATATAAGGTGGGGGGAAGAGGGAGCAAATAAGGACTATACAGTCCTGCAAACTGCACCCACTTTTGGCTCTGGACTGGTGGATTATTTGTCACAGATCAAAAACCCATGAAAGGCAAAAAGCTACCCACTCCTGTTCTAATTACAAAATTAGAGAGAAAACACTGTCATCAATTCCAGCCTCCTCCCTCACAACCACAAAGCAAAGCCTTCCAGCTTCTCAAGGACGTTCCTACTCATCACCTACCAATCTACATAATTCTACAACACAGTTTGCAAGAATCAAACAATAACCATCAAGCTAATAAGGCATTTAGAAGAACCTTAGTCACATATCAAATCTGATAGCTTTGGGCTAGTTTGTAATTTAATCTAATTAACTATTGAAAACCAGATACCAAACACAAAAAGATTTCCATCCCACTTCCACAGGGGAAAACTGTATTAGAGCCAGCTCTATGTTCAGGTCTGTACACTAAACCATTTCCACCCAATATGAACTATTTGACTAGCAAAGAAAATAGATGTTTATAAAAGATATTTCTGTCTCTGGATTATGGCATATTTCAAAAACTATACATTTAGGAGTATCACAAAAAAGAAAATTAGTCTATGGGTCTGCTTTACTACATGCTTTTTATAAATTATCTATTCTCCTCCACAAAGGTACCAAGCAGGTTAAATATCCAAATAAAAATGAAACAAATGGTGAAGCAGTCAGGGATTAAAAAAAAAAAAAAGACAGAGTAGAAGAAAACGCTAGATTTAATTACAGGTTGAGTCTCCCTTATTCAAAATATTTGGGATAGTAAATGTTTTGGATTTTGGAATTTGCATATACGTACATAATGAGATATCTTGGAGATGGGACCCAAGTCTAAACACAAAATTCATTTATGTTTCATATACACCTTATACACAGCCTGAAGGTAATTTTATACATTATTTTAAATAATTTTGTGCATGAAATAAAGTTTGCATAAAGTGATTGAACTGTCAGGAAGTAAAAATATCACTATCTCAGTAATCTATGAAAAAAGTTCTGATTTTTGGAATACTTTAGATTTTTGGAATTCCAGGTAACAGAGACTCACCGTGTATATCTTGTGTTGTTTATTTATGGATTTAGATTTTATATTTTTATGCCCATTTTAATGAATAAACTGCCTTCAAAGGATTGTTTACTCTTAAATGAAATCATGAATTATCTTCAAATATAAATGAAGGAATACATTCATATATGTGTAGGATACCTCCAACATCTGAATAAATTAAACTTCACAACTAAATAAGCTTTATCTGTAACATTACCATCTGATCTATTTATACAGGGACAGGTGTGATAGTTGATTTTGTCCATTATATAATCATCCTAGAGAGAAATTCCTAACACCCCTGTTGACAAACAAAAGTGAGAGCTCTCTTGTAGATTCAGTTCAATTCCTTTTGAGTGACACTATAACTATGTAACACACAGTGGCTCTTTTTGCCTTGGCTGCAAAAAAGATTAGGAAGAGAGAATTAAATAAAATTGCCATAAATTGCTATGGAGATTCAAAGTACTAATTATATTTTTTATGATGACAATGTACAAATTCACCAATAGTTAGAAGAGGTTTTTTTTTCTTATATTAGAAATAATTTTTAACGGCACATTAAATCGATGGGATGTCTTTCGTTCTTTGTACCCTGTGCTATTTGTTTTTAAATGATTTATGTATTTTGATAAGCTGTTTGTCATGGCCTTTGGCTAGCACAATAAACATTGATTGATTAATTGATTGATTGTGATAGTTGATTTTGTACTGAAATGAGGAAACTTGCAGCACTTTAAAGACCAACACACTTCTTTACAGCACAGACCTGTAATGACATGAAGCCACTTGAAATATACTCTATTTCACTAAAGCTTATTGCTATGTGCCTTCAAGTTATTTCTGACTTATGGTGATCCTAAGGTGACCCTATCACAGGTTTTTCTTGGCAACATTTGTTCTAAAGAGGAGTTCGCCTTTGCTTCCTCACTCTGAGACTGGGAGGGTGTGACTTGCCTAAGGTCACCCAGTGGATTTCCATGGCTGAGTGGGGATCCGAACCCTGATCTCTAAAGTCGTATTCCAGTGCTCAAACCACTACACCACACTGGCCCTTTACATAACACAAAAGCTCATGCTGTATTAAGTTTGCTAGTAGCATTTCAGTACTATCTGTAGTTCCATTAATCATTTTTGTACCCGTTTTCACTCTTTTATTTTTTTTAAAGAAAACACTGTCAGAATGCAAATCTCATTCTCCAGCAACACTCCATACTGAGGTCATCAATGCCAGCAGTAGCAGCAGCAGAATGTCCATTTACCTTTGTTGTAGAACTATCACTAGAGAAGAGGCGTGAACTTCTTCGAGGCAGCACATTAGGTGGAGCAGCAATGGTTGGGCTCAAAACCTGAGGTGTAGTACTGAAAAGAAAACATCCTAATGGTCAATTCATCCCGTGGATATTTGGGTGGAGGAAGCTTCCCATTTCACTTCCCAAGTATAAGTACAAGAATAATAATAATAGTAGCCAAAAGCTATAAAGAGGAAAATATAACTGGGAACAGGAGGGAGAATTGTAACCCAGGTTCAGAGACATTTCATACCTTGTTTGTGGGCCTGAACTTTGCGTTTGTGCAACAAGGATTGGCGTTACTTCCCGGCTATTGCCACTTTGTGAGAAGACAGACTTTGTTCCACCTTGGGTTATTCTGGTGACAGTCTATATAAATATATATATATGTATATGTATATAAGTATATATAAAACAGTGGTGCAGATCTGATGCACTATTATTGATCAGCTGTTATTACTGGTGACTTATAAAAGCAATGGGAGGTGGCATTCTGTTAAACATATTTACAGTTATGCAATTAATTCATTATGTTACTCAAGCAGCTGTATGATCAACTCAAAATGGCATGCATCTAAATCCTCTAAGGATAATCCATAGGCTTTTCCAAATGCTAACATGTAGCTAGATGTGGTCCTTTCCTTTTCTCTACACTTTTAGACAAATCCAGTTCAGCCCTTCCTTTAGTGTTAGCTGAGATGGACTCCTGTGAGAAATTCTGCTCTGAGATCTCACACGGCTCTATAATGTGTGAAGTTACTCTGTCATCCTCCTAAAATTTTGGCAGCACTGACAGAAGTGGTAACTTTGATGGGAAAGGTGATGGGCTCAGAAATTTGAAGGTGTTTACCTCCAAGCTTAAATTGCCCACTCTTATGCTAAACCAGAGAACTGACAAAATAAGAATGTTTACAATTAATATGATGTATTAGCAATAATTAGCTTTATTTAAAAATGTAGCTTGCTCATCATGGCCTTTTTTCCTTTGGAATTCTTTCAACAGAGGTTTTATGGCTATCTTTTAAGAGTGATATAAATAACTCCTATATTTTTACAGCAGAAGCAGTGGACAATAATGATACAAAAAACTTCATCATTAATGTCAGTTCAAGCATTCAACCAGTCAGAATAAAACTGTTGAGGAGAGGAAGAAATTCTTCAAACACACCCACACAAATTATACATTTTAAATCAGCTCGTCTCCTCCACCATGCTTCTTTGATTAGCAACATCTTTCTGATGGCTTCTGTGCATTTACTGCTGTCAGTTAAATCTTCCCTATCTCATCCACACTACTCTTGATATTAGTCTCCATGCTTTGCACATTTAGTATAGAGGTCTGATCTGTACTTACAGCAGAACAAAGTCCTAAGGTGGTGCAACAGATTGCATCATTTCAGACTGTATGTGGGTGTGCATTTTAATTTTTTTCCTCCGCATGAAATTAATGATTGCTTAGCAAGCAGACTACCACAGCAGGGAGTGGAGCGCAATATAATTCTTCTAAACATGGTGTGTTTATTTTTTAAAAAGAAACCAAAAAGAAGCTTTTTTACTTGTTGTTTTTTGCAAGGCTCCTCTCTCTGAAATTGTGAAGCAATCTGACACTACTGACTGTTGGGGAAAAAAACTGGACAGCAAATCTACAGAAACAGAACATCCCTTAAGACAAAGTTGGAACTCAGAAGGAATTGTCAGAATTTTATATCTTCAATCTCACACTCACACCCTTGAACTCAAGGTACCTTCTTGGAAGGGGCTCCTGGAGGTGGCACATCAATTACGGAAGAAGAATTTGTGCAGTTTTGTAAATAGGATCCATCTCCGGGACTAGGGGTTTCTAATGGCAGGATTCCAAAGCTGAGAAAACACAAAGGAGTGTTTCAAAACATGCATATTTCCTAAAATATTATGTGGTGTGTGTGTGGAAGAGAGAGAATTTCACTTCCTAACAAAGGGCAATGTACTGGTCTTAGAAATAACATGATCTCCAAGAATACCACTACACAAACATCTGTCAGGCTCCTTGAACCTTCTGTTTCACGCACGGCACATGTGTGTATTTTAATTTAACTAGTGCTGCAAGGGAAACAGTATTTTCCAGTTCCATTTTTTTTTAAATCAGTAATCCCTTTGTGCTCCAGAGGTATGATAGGTTGATGCAATCCTGTTCTTCAATGCACCCAGAAAGAAAAGTATGATTGGAGACAGCAGGGGGTGTCTGAGGTGGGGGTAGAGGAAGTAGGAAAAACAAAGGGTATGTATTTTGTCTGTACTGAGCACTTTATATACATTTTGCCTGTTCAGATTTGTGTATGCATTTTGCATCAGATTTGTTTTTGGTTGGGGGGGGATATGTTATCTAGCATTTAGGACTCAGATTCCATCTCTGCCTTGTACTCAATTTGTGTATGTGTGTGGGGGGGGGGGGTTGTTTTATTTTTGTTTTTTGAGAAATTACTTATCTCTGGGCCTTACCCATTTGCCTTCTGTAAAATGACTGCTGAAGCAGAAAGCTGGATTAAAAAGAGTAGTTTTGTGTCCCTTATTGAGTATGTGTAACAGCAAAATAGATAGAGAAGGGGACTGCAGGTAAGCCTTACCAGCTAAACTCCTCATGTTTTCAAAAACCATAGATCTATGTTTGCATACCAAAATGGAAAGTATTAGAAAGTTGGAGCTGGTGAAAGAAAAAAAAATCCCTAGATGCTTTTGAAAGAAGTCTTGAAGTGGTCTCTAGAATATTCCAAGTATATGGATTGTCTGGCAATAAGTGGGATACAAATAAACTTTATTATTATTATTATTATTATTATTATTATTATTATTATTATTATTATTATTATTCATTATTTACCTGACCTGGTTGTTTCATTTCACATGTACATATCTTTAGTTCTGAATAAAAAGTCTGCTACATCATGTTCAGGTTTCTGTTGTTATTTTGTGGTGTGGGAAACTATCTCTATTCTTTCCATTTTATTTCTGTTGTTGGTTATTAAAGAAATAATGCCCATCTATTTAGTTAACTGAGGTATACCTGTACGCAGGAAAGATATACACTGAGGTGGATCTGTTTCTTTTACGTAGGCAGCCAGAGAACAAACTGGTCTGCCTCTGTAAAAAGCACAGAATGACAAAATTCTGATAACAATGGCAATGTTCAGAAATAAATAGAAAAACATTTCACATCTTTCTGGGAGCCACCAACAAGAGAAGTTCAAAGGACACACTTGAACTGTCAGTACAGACATCAGAGACCCACTGAACTGCTTGAACTGCATAGCCTTTTGTTTCTAGTTGTTAATTTTGAGCTTTCCCTCCTGTATGCATGTCCATGCATCTGACAAAATGAGCTCTAATCCATCAAAACAAGCCATTGTAATTTATATAGGTCCACAGGTCTCGCTGGCGTGAACCTTGTTAGAACACTTATGCTCAGATAAATAGTCTGTAGTGTAATGGTGAAGAAAGTGTGGCCCATGGGTTGTATGCAATCTCTAAGGAAGGTTTTGAGACTACCAAGAACCCCCTGCTTTCCCCAAAATTTGGAGAAACAATCTGAATTTTAAAAATTCATAATACTCAAAGGGCACAGAGAACAATATGATTTTGGATCCTCCATGACATTTTAGGCTCAGAAGAGGCCCTTTTATAACCAGAAAGTAAAATCGAAATGGCCTCCTGACTCAGAAAAGGCTTCTGTACCTGAAACAGCCAGAGGGTATAAGGACATGGCAAAATTGCCATACACACCCACTAGAGGATGCAGGGGACCTTTTGAGTTTAACTTTTTTTCAAAATAGTAACAATAGTCTATGGTTGGGGCCTTTTGAGGGGTAGGTATGGTCCAACGACACTGGGTTACTGCCCACCCTTACATTTGTGGTTCTAGTATTTCAGGGTACACACATGATTTTCCAAGCCAGCCTTCTCATGCCAGACATCAGAGAAACAGGCTCCTCAGAGCTGGCACTTTCCTCCTCCTGACAATGCCAGCCTTCTCAGAATACTCTGGTTCCAAAGACCTACCCCAATGCCAGACACTAGAGAAACAGGCTCTTCAGAGCTTGCACTTTCCTCCTCCTGACAATGCTGGTAATTACTTTGCCCATCTTGCCTTGCAGCTGTTGTGTCCACAGCCTTTTTCCTCCTGGTGCCACTGTATACCATGGCACAGATACACTGGTGCAGTGTCCTAACAGGACCTATATTGCTTCTCATGTAGCAGCATTCACTAAGTGGAGGGAGGGGTTGTTACAGGATTTCAAATCACCTACCTTGGTGTTAATGGACTCAGAGCAGCTGGTCCACCCAGAAGACTTCGGCCAGTTTTTGGTTTGTTTTGAGCCTGTTTAGTTAAGAAGGCAGTTCCTGATCCAAGAGGTACAGCATCTGGTGAAATTACAGCTGAGTCAATATAAGAGATGGAGGAATCTGTGTTGGAGGAATATTTAGAGTTGGAGGACTCCAGGTTGAGTCTGTTTAATTCCTGAAATGGAAAACCATTTTTTTTTAAAAAAAGGCTGTACACGGTTTCTTTCTAATGACCACGCACACTATTAAATGGTGGTGTTGATGACAACTAAAAAGAGCTACTAAAAACTTACAAGTGTGTCTTGTGGTGTTTCCATAAGAACTGTCTCTGGCTGTCTGTGGGGTATGCTGTGATTAGACACCACTGTTGTGCATGTGTTAGGCAAACAGTTGCTGAAGTTCTGTATAGATGTTAATTTGAATGTTTGGTCAGGATCTGGCTTCTCACCTGTGATCCAAGATAGGGAGATTTTAGGTAAGGCAGAAAATGTATTCATGATGTAATACACAGGAGAAAACAAACATATTTTATATTGTTCTCACCTAACTTGATAATATAGTATTATTGCTTGGAACATATTAACAACCAAGTTAATTTTTTTTTTAAAAAAACCCTAAGTAAGTATAATAATGAGGGCACACAACTGCACAACTATACTCTTCAATGCTTACCACAAGATCTCTCAAACAAATTAGTATCAGAGAGACTAGTAGAAAACATGTAAGAACCTCACTGCTACTGCAGTACTTCCTGAGAGTATCTATTTTTCTATGGATTGCTAATATACAGAGTATATTACTAGGTCAGGTCAAGGTTCTGCTAGACCACAGAGGATTGTAGCAGGGACAAGCCATCCCATCATGTTTTAGCAGGCTGAAAATTTCTGGTGTATCTTTCCAGGGCTATTGGCTGGGTTTTTCCCTGTCCAGTTTGGGGTGCTGGTGCGTTACAAAGTACTGCATCCAAAAAGTGGGTTTATATCCATGAAAGTTCATGAGAAAATGAAAAAACAAAACCCAGTCTTACAGGTGCTGCTACATTTTTTTCCTTTTTTTCCCCTCCTCCCTCTTTCCTTCCTCTTTTTTATGCCACTCCAGGCGGTTTTGTGGGGCATTTTTCAGGCATTCTGGGAACTGAAAAGGGGAATTGACATTACTGGTTTTTGTGGGACATTATTTAGGAGAGTTGTTGTCTAAAAATAAATAAATAAATGGGTGGGAGTTTTTGGGTGGCTTAGGATGCTTGGAGAATGAAGAAAAAGAATTGTGCGTACACGAGCTGTTCTTTTCCTGCAACCTTAATCCAGATCTACATTAGTCTGTCTTCAATACTGACCAGCCAGATTTGTTATCTACACTGAGGTGGGAGTTATGGCCACATTCCACCACACTAGGCCATGCCGTATCAACTACTAGCTAAGGTTTCCAGCATTTTGGTTGGATCTGAAATTGTGAAAAGCAGAATTTTGTTTTGTTTTGTTAGACAGACAACAAAACAGTTACCATAAATTTGCCCTCCTCACTGCAGTCCCCAAAATGTGTTCCACAGTTTGGAAGACTCTGTGGAAAAACTTGGAAGTAGTGTTGGATGATGCAGAGGGAAAAAGAAGTTGGCAAGAATCACCTTCCCTACTTCTACCCTTGGGAACATCCAGTTAGATAAGTGAGAGCTTTCCCTGAATCTATCTCACTTTTGGAAAGAAGCCTTTCCATTAATGAAATAGATGTAACTCCTATCCTGCCCATTGAATTCATGCATATAAATCACCATCATCATTATCATTTATATCACATGTTTTTCCCAATATTGTGGCATATTTTGGCTAAAGCCAGGTATCTGGAGCTCTAAGGAAGATCATAAGTGGGCAAAATGGTGATGTCGATTCTTCTTCTTGGACCATAGTATTAGGAATTCAAAATATCTTGTCTCAAAACAAAGATGTTTTATTTAGCTATCTTTACCAAGTTTTGACAGTCTGCATTCCATGCTGTCAAAGACTTTCTATTGTATAATACAGAAGTCTAACATCAAGATCTGTTTAATTCAACTACACATTTATTCAATTAATGTTTTCTCCCCCAGCTTGCAACCTACATATCCTGGCAAAGAAATAATGCATCCTATTAGAGAACAACACACACAACCTGAGTGGAGTCTGATGTGACTTGAAAGCTTTCATTTAGCATTGCAAACCTTAATCAGTTAAAAAAATTTGACTCACTTTTTGCATGCTATTTTGTGCTACTGATAGTGGCTGTGTTGTTTTTTATATATATATATATATATATATATATATATATATATATATCTGAAAGGAAAAAACAAAATTCAAAAAAACACACATATTCTTTCAGTGGGCTTGAGCTACATTTTTGTTCTTCACTCTCTCACACGTAGGGCCTGCAACACTTCAAATTCCTGCCAAATATTTTATTTTGTGTGCAAACTCTCTTAAGACTTTGCATACTCCTCTGGTGTTAATGTACACACCAGCAAAAGTGCTACTATTTTGCAAAGACCAAATCATCATACATTGTTGGAGAATTTTCCGAAATCCTATTCAGCCTAGTGTTAGAATTAGTGAATAATCAAATTGTGAGTAGCTCATCAAGAGTCAATCATGGTCCTCATCTTATGTGTGATGACTTAAATAAATGGAAAGATTTTACAAAAACCTAAACCGGGGTAGGCAACCTAAGGCCTGGATGCGCCCCCCCCCCGAGGCCTTTGGACCGGCCCCAGGCCGATCCTGCCGCCGCCGCCGCCCACCATGATATTGATTATTGTTGTTATTACTTGTTCTTGGGGTTTTCTTGGCAACATCTCCACAGGGGTTTTGCCATGGCTTTTCTGGGGCTGAGAGAGTGTGCATGCATATTTTTTATTTTATTTTATTTTTTTAATTTAAAAAAAAAAATTTATTTATTTATTGTGCTTCGGCCCCCCCAATCGTCTGAGGGACAGCAACCCGGTCCCCAGCTCAAAAAGGTTGCCTACCCCTGACCTAAACTGACAATCGCCACAAAACAACTACAAATCACTAAGCATACATAAACTTGTAGGTATGAGCCAGCATATCTGGCTTTCAGGAGGCGGCATGCTGAGGTTTGCCACTGCCTTCCTGAGACTGACAGACTATAACTTGTTCAAGCTCACTCAGTGGGTTTCCATTGTCAAGCAAGTATTCAAACCCTAGTCTCCTGGAACCCTAGTCCAACACTGAAGCCACCATACTACACTTATACCTCATATATGCATCTGTGGATGCAGGTGTGCACACACGTACACACAGATATATATATATGAGAACCTGTGGAAACCATGCAGAGATTATATTTATACATATACACATCTACTTATCTCTCTGTGTGTACGTGTGTATGTGTATATGTATATGTATATAAACCTCTGGGAGCCCTGAATAGATCACATTAATATTACGTTAATCGTCTTGATTCTATGTTCAGAAGACAAAAAAGCCATGAGAAACTGTCAATCCTATTACGACTCATTCTCAGGTTCAATTATAATGTGAAAGGAAAAGTTAAAAACCTTTGCAAGGAAGTCGATTCTTGCTCATGTAATGTTGCCTAAGTAAACTCAAAGACTCAGCAGTCCTGGAGAAAATCACATTTTTTTCATTTGCCCTCCCTCTCCAATGCAGCCAAAATCATGAATACCTGGGGTTGATTAAAACAAAATCCACCTGTTCCCCAAGAAGTAATAAAACCTACCTATTTCACATAATGATTCAAAGGGGGACCAGAGGAAAGGATTTAAACTAAGGCTCCTTTGGTAACATTCAGATCCTTTGGCAAGTCGATCTGTCTTGCTGTTAATGAAAGAGGTAGAGAGAAAGAAAGAAAAGCACTGAGGAGGGAATCCAGCAGGAAGATAAGAAGAACAAGTAATCCTGCATGGCTTGGATAAATAATGTCAGAAATCTCTCTTACATTATTTTGAAGGACATGGCAACATTTACACAATTCCTAATTTCAGGAACTTGAATTTCTCCCACAAAACTGTACATTAAAAAGAGCACAGGAGAACTAGTAGACAACTTGACTGCAGGTATTCTCTGAAGAATGCAACTGGCTGTGCTGTCCTGGGACCTTTTGAAATAATGGGTGCATCTACAATGTAGAAATAATAGTTTGACGCCAGTTTAAATGCTGTAGCTCCATCCTATGGAATCATGGGATTTGTAATTTTACAAGGTTTTTAGCCTTCTCTGTCAGAGAGTGTTGGTAGCTCACAAAACTACAAATGACAGGATTCTGCAGGACAGAACCATGGCAGTTGAAGTGATATCAAACTGTATTATTTCTACAGTGTATATACACCTATGTTTTCTACCGGGGAGAGTTAAGAAGCCACAGGAAATACATCCCTAAATCTCTGTATTTTAGTCCTGCACAAAAAAATGTCCTCTCAGATGGCAAATGGTCAGCATAGATTCACAAATGATCTTGGCAGTGAGATGGGAAGGAGTTCCTCTTTGCCTTTCTCCCAGACTCTGGAAGCATTGTATCTGGGACACCAGCATAAGAAAAGAGAGACCCCGCACTTGTCTCTAGACTCAGAAAGAGAGCAAGGATGTTATCTGACCTCCTACTTGGCACCAGAGGCAGTAGGTAAAGTCACCCTTCTTCCTGTTTCCAACTGTTTCTGAAGGTAAGCATGACATCAGGAAAGAGACCTTATCCTTCCCATAGTTGGGGGAAAGGAAAATCTGATGACAATCATAGAGTTCAGCTAGACATCATCCCAAATTTGTGGATCCTGGTTGATTAGCTATGCCAAACTGTTGTGATTTGAGTGAAACTTGCAGCAAAGAGAAACTTCCAACTTTGCACAACAGGTTTGTGCAAGATAAGCTCTTTTCTTTGGAGGAAATGAGAATTTCTAAAAGTGCAATCCATGGGACTTCCAGATGTTAACATTAGGCAAAATGCTACAAGAAGATACATATTTCTTAACTAGTCCCTTATACAGTCAGACCACTAGTCTGTGTATCAGGCCAAATAGAGAAGGGAATCATGAAGCACTTTAGCTGTTGTTAAATTGCAGTGCCCAGCAATCCTTACCATTGGCTAAAACTGCTGGAATTGCATACCAATAACATCTGGAAGGCTGGATAGTTTTCACCATTATCTACAGTTGCCCCTCTGTTTTCGCAGATCTGTTCCGGATCCCTCCGCAAAAATGGAAAATCGTCAATATTCAAGCGCCATTAGCTTGAATGCCAGTGTGTGCCCACGTGCACATGCCCCATTTTATCAATTGTGTCCTCCCCAGCTACAAACGGGCGAGACCACGGACTTCAAGTCTGTGAAAACAAAGGGACACCTATAGATTTTCCCCGCATAAGTGAACCTACTCAGGAAGAAGCATTCTCTCTGCATCTTTACCATGCAAGCAGAGACAGTAATTCATAAATAATTCTTATGCTGTTCTTTTCTTGGTCAATTTGAATAGCTACAAACTGAGACATAGGAGCTGCACACCTGAAGAAAGATACATAAGAACGTTCTGGAAGGAAGGAGAATGCAAGGAACAATAGCTGATCCCTAAAAATAAAAGAAAGCCATACCTGTACACATGCCCCAGGAGTGAAAGTGTGAAGCATGCAGCGTCACCAAACTCTGTCACAATGTCATCATGGCTTTTCTGTTTGTTGAACACTCCGCCAGACAGAATCTGCTCTCCTTCTGCAAGTCTGTTTTACGATAATAAAGTAACAAAAACAAACAAACAAACAAAAACAATGGTGAAGAAAATGTCAACAAAGAAAGAAAGAAAAGTGTAGAGGAACAATGTGAATGACCGCACTTGTAGTACAACCAATAGTCCTTGCTCTGTCACAAACAAAATGGACACAACAGCCTTCTCGCATGTATTGCTATATACATGGTGCTTTATATTAAATAGCCCACCTGCCAAATTTACCAACCTTGCAGAGAAAAACTTTCCGTACCTTCTTTACCAAAGTCTACTATGATGAAACTACTTTTTGCAGTGAATTTCTCTACATGCAGAAAATACAAAAGGATCTCTTGTGCATCACTATCTAATTGATAAAGAATACAAGAGGCATCTCTGTGTGGATTCAAGTGCCTTCCCCCTGGCTTAGTGTGCATGGTATGAACCTTGTTTCCACAATTTCAGCAGTATGAATGTATTATGTGTCAGCAGTGTTGTTGGTGAAAAAGCTCTTTTCTAAGGAATGTCTTCTTCATTGCCCAGGCCTTCACCATCCAACAATACAATGGCAGATAACGAAAACAATAAAAGAGCTTCAGTGTGAGTGATGGAGGAGAAAGTGTAAAGAAACAGGAGTAAAAACAAGGTGTACTCCATCCATCTCCTTTAAAATGTTAACACTGATCAGTGTGCAGAAAGGGGAAAAAAAGAATCATAGAATCATAGAATCATAGAATCATAGAGTTGGAAGAGACCACAAGGGCCATCTAGTCCAACCCCCTGCCATGCAGGAACTCCCAATCAAAGCATCCCCGACAGATGGCCATCCAGCCTCTGCTTAAAGACCTCCAAGGAAGGAGACTCCACTACTCTCCGAGGGAGTGTGTTCCACTGTCGAACCGCCCTTACTGTCAAGAGCTGTAAATGTTAAGATTAGCCCCTTGTGTCCCTGAATTACATTCTCTTTCTGTAGGCTTGCTTCCTCATTAGATCCCTCTTTTCTCAATTCCCTGGTATTTTTACCAGCCTTTATCTCCTTCCCCTTTCCTTAGCCTTTTTTCTGTTCTACTCATTTCATTTGCCCTGTTTCTAGATTCCTTGTCCCATACCTTGATGATTCACTTCCCCAACCGTTCCGCCTGAGACTTTCATGATATAATAGCAGCTCAGTCAATGGTAAGAGAAACTTGCAGATGACAGACATCAAAAACCTGTCACGTTTACAGCACTCTCAGTGCTGGAAATGCTTAACCTTTACAGCTCATCTTGTTCAGTATTCTAAAATCCCAATCTCTTAAACTCTCTCTCTCACTCTCTCTCTCTCTCTCTCTCTCTCACACACACACACACTTTGTATTTTTATTTTTTCACCACTGCCTTTACAAGACCTTCAGTATATTTAGTAAAAATGAATTCCAAAATGGAATCATTCCAAGATGTCAAGGGCCAATGAATGGTGTTAATAGTCTTTAAAAGAAAACAACCTTAACTTTCAACAACACTATAAATTATAGAGGCAACTTACTTGCTGAGGTCAACACAGCACTTGGCAAGCAAATATTTACACTGTGGGGTGGTACAACTGTGTCCTTTAAGAAGCCTGTATGCCTTGTATGCTTTTCCTGAGCGATAGTAGCAGGTTGCCAATAAGAACAGGGCATCTTCTGAATGAACTGTAGAAATGGGATGGGGTACAAAGGGAAAGTATTAGCATCCTTTTATTATTAATTTATTTTATTTAGTGAGGTAGATTATAATCCTTTCACTGGCAAGCATGACAAAGCTCCAAACGTCAGCACTTTAATAGCAGGGGTAGACAACTTGGAAAGAACTGAGGGCTGAACTATCACTAAAGCACCTACTGCCAGCCACACTAGGCCAGAAAGCAGTTTTAAAAATCCCCTCCTTTAAAGAAATAAAAACTAGAAGTGATCAGACATTTCCTTCTGGTTTCCATTTTTAGCACTAGAGAGGTGTTCAAGATCTATTAACATAGAACCACTGCTCCTAGAGACAACCTAACTGTCAACCACCACCCACCCACCCCTGCACTGGGAGAAGGGATATTAGAGAGGGTTGAAAGCTTCAAGTTGGAGTTGCATGAAGTCTGTGAGCTGCACTTTGCCTATCCCAGACTTACAGGAAAAATAGCATCTGCTCTACCACTGAAAATTGTCAACATGCTCAAGCCTACTTAATGGTAAGAGCTATACACTAATCTCAGGCAGAAGTATAAATAGTGGTGGTGGAAAATCTCTTCCAAGTACTAAAGTAGGGCCTCATTATCCACGGACTTGCCATTCGCAGTTTTTGGTATCTGTGGTGTGTGTGTGTCTGGAACAGATCCTCCACGGATACCAAGGTCCCACGGTATGTGGTCTCATAAACCTATTCCTTTAACCATGCTAGTTTAAAACTATCCTTCTCATTAGTGGCCATGCTCCTTTTTAAAATAAGCATCCATGACTTAATTTAATAGAATGAAAACCCCACTAAAATGCAAGAGTACTTTCCCCCTCTTAGCTGCAAACGTTTTCTCTATGCACTTAGAATTTAAGGAGCAAGACTTTCTTCCGGAAAGATGGCGAAGCTCTCAAACAGACCCCAATGCTGGCAACCTCTTTTTACGTATTAACCACTGCTCCAATTTTCAAAGACAGCATTCTGGAAACACAGCCCAATTATATCAAAATGTTTTCAAGCTTATGCTAGAACTTCCATACCATAAGGTAACTTTGGCACTCTGTACCTAAACATACCTGATTACTTTCACAACTGGTCTCCACCTTATGACTAATCTTGAAATGGTAGTTTTTCAAAATCCCTAAAACAATTTTGTAAACCTTAGTGTCACAGCAGATGCATACCTTCTGCATACAGTCTCTCTGCCAGAAACACTGCATCTCGATAAGCATAATGATTAAGTGCTTGCCATATAGCAGCCTGTATGAAAGGGAGAGGAGGGGGAAAAGGGAAGATTAGAATGCAAAGAGAAACTAAACACAGGGAAAAAACAACAATAAATAAGTAGCACTTATTTGGTAGACAGCTAGCCAGCAGAACTGTTTTGAGTGGTCAGGGGTCTTTTACACACAGACCCAGCTCACCTGACAGCCTGCTCTGAACAACTTGCCCCACAGCTCTGACTTAGGGCCTTTGCAGACTGCCAGAAATAGTGCACATTAAATTGAGGCACTGCCCTGGCTCAGTGCTAGGGAGTCATGGGAACTGTATTTTTTTCTGAGACATTGAGCCTTCTCTGTCAGAGAGCTCTGGTGCCACAATAAATTACAGTTCCCATGATTCCCTAGCACTGAGCCAGGGCAGTGCCTCAATTTAATGTGCACTATTTCTGGCAGTCTGCAAAGGCCTTTAGATGTTAAAATTGATACAAATCCGGAGGATGTAACTCTGGCTTACACTGTTTGTCCATTGACAATGGATACTTTTCAATTTGTGCACCCCAAGGTGGGTGTGGACAGGATTCTTGCAGAGGTGAGAGCAACCACATGTGTTTTAGATTCTTGCCCTAAAAAAGTTAGAGGAGGACTGACTGAGTGGGTACAGGGAGTGGTTAATGCTTTGTTAAAACAAGGCAGAGTTCCAGCTTGTTTGAAGAAGATTGTTATAAAACCATTATTACAAAAAGCCATCTCTGGATCCCACCATTCTGGAATATTATTGGACAGTTTCTAACATCACATTTTTAGGCAAGGTTCTGGATATATATGGTCACCTTGGTGGATGGCCCATGCAGGGAGCTAGACAGGAGAGTGTGTCCCTGTTGATTCTTCTGGACCTCTCACCGGCTTTTGATACCATTGACCATGGTATCCTTCTGGGTCGCCTTGCTTGGATAAGACTGGTGGGCACTGTTTTACAGTGGCTTTATTCCTTCCTGGGAGAGCAATCCCAAAAGGTGGTGCTGGGAGACTTCTTCTCAACCCCTCAGCTACTGACCAGTGGGGTCCCTTAGGATTCTGTCCCTACGCTATTTGACATATAGATGAAACCGCAGAAAGAGGTTGTCTGGAGTTTTGGGGTTCAGTTCCATCTGGTGCCACAATAAAATACAGTTCCCATGATTCCCTAACCCTAACCCTTAAAGTGGACTCAATTTGCACTATTTCTAGCAGTCTGCAAAGGCCCTAGGGTTCCTATTTTATTACCTACATGCAGTAAAATGTCATACCATGTAGATGGGGCTACTGCAAAAACTGATATGATGCAGCTTAAACTTCTGCGTCCTCACTCCACTTTTCTCTATCAAGTGGGAAGAAGTGAATAGGAGCTAAAAGAAACAGCTAATATATTCCCTATCAGTACTGCTCTTCCTCCCACCCTGAAATGAAAAGCAAGTAACACTGAGATGGAAGAGGAGAGAAAAACTACTAGCAAAGATCTAAGATGGAAAGCATAAGAGATGGATGATGATAACACAAGGGTGGACAGCTGTGTTAGGCATATATGTTAGATTTGTGAAGGGCACTGTAACTTCTTGAAACTACCAGTAGAGCTGGAAGTTTCTATTTTCTAAGAAAGTGAGATACAGTTGGTCCTCCATAACCACAGGGTATTGGTTTCTGGGCCCTACACAGATACCACAATTTGTGGATGCACAAGTTCCATATAAAACATATGTACAAAATGGCTGACAAACCAGGTGTGAGCCAGATCACACAACAATGATCTGTGAACAACCCCTGCTAATCGCTCTGGCACTGAAGGCACTGCAAAGCTGTTGGAGCAGCAACAAGACCACACCACCGCATTCCTGGCTCTCCCTCAGCCACACAACTCCTTCAGCCAGATTCACAGCGGGCTGAATCTGTGGATCTGGAACCCACAGATACTGTGGGCCAACTGTATAAGCCAGGTTACAGAATCGGTGGAAAGAACAAGCTATGATATTATGAAGAACTCTTCACATGCATCTCAGAAACAGGGACATACTTTCACCAGCTAAGGTGGCTCAAGAAAAAAGCACTTCTCTATCTAGTATTCACTCCCTTGGGAATAGAGCCCTCCTTGCTTTCAAATACATTATCCTGAAATATACCAGCATCTGAAGCCTTTCATTCATGTCAACAGCTCTGTAAAAATGAATCAGGCTCTACACTACATTTCAGCACTGTGGCTAACCAATTACCCTGAACAAACCTAGTTCTGTCACTATAGGATATTAAGGTAAATAAATGAAGGACCACACATATATTTACTGAATATGGGTGCATTTATGACTGCATAATTTAGAGTTTATCTGGGGCTAGAAGATGTAGCAAATTTCAGCCACATATTTTCCTCATGAAGATGTGAGGCTGAAATATCTGTCTTCCTGCTGCAGCTAAGCAAATCCCCATGTCTTCAACTATCAATTTTAATTGATTTTCCTCTTATCTTAAGAAAAGGACAACAAATGACAAGTTCTCGAGTAGTTTGCAAGTGCTACCAGACTTTGTAATCTGTGCATGAATTTAAAATTTCTAGATACATGAGCAAGAAAGAGAGATAACAACAAAGTAAAACAAATATTATATCCAGCATTTGCCACAACCGGTCTTATTTACACAGCAGCTCATATTTATTTCTGTACCACAAGTATGAAAGGGCATGTAACAGAATAACAAGGGCATTTTTACTGGAGGTGGGTAAGGAACCAAGCTCTGATACAAGCCCACTCCCCACACACAACAAAATAAGTACCAGGAGAAGAAAACACTACATATTCTTTCTCAAAGCATTCTTACAACATTCTATTCTGTGGCAAACATCACGAACAAGGTATGTACTGATGGATAGTCAGTTTTCTCCCACCTTGCTCCTCTCACTAGCACCAACAGCTAAACAAAACAGAAATTGTTTGTTTAGTATGTCAAACAGGAATGGGGGGGATATAAACATAAACAAAGCTTTGTTTGTTCTCTTTGTTAAAAATTTTTATTAGAACCAGGGATCCTGGTATGTTGCATCTTAACAAATCAGAATTCATGAGAACAAATCATGGTTTATAATCCTGACTTGCAAAGGGCACTATAAGCAAAAATCTCTGGTTTAGATACTACTACTGAATTCTCCATTTCTAGCTCCTTAGCTACTCACATTCACAGAGAAGACAAGTGAGAATGAACAGGCTTCATGCACATGCACATAATTCATCCACAGTGAAGTGTGAACACAGATTCCATTACCCTTAATTTCTGAGGGCTGAGGTAGAAAGATGGTGGTTGTCTGTAAGATCACCTTGAGTTCATGACAGATTTGTAACATAGCCATAAGCAAAGGTCCAAATGTAGATTTTGTGGAGCCTGGGGATTAACTGTCATACATGCTCTCAAATGTGGCTCAAATAAGAGAGAGAAGGGAGACATACAGATGGTATAGATGGGGTAGAGTGACAAATATGGTACACAGGCAGAAATAGGGCAGCTTTGTCCCCAAGCAGGAAACTTGCATTTCTATAGGCAAGCTATGACTCTATACATAACAAATTGAAAAAACTTAAGCCAGGGGTAGGCAAACTGTCCCCTTTAAGGGCCAAAGGACTTCAGCTCCCAGAATCCCAGACTATTGGCCAACATGGCTGAGGCTTCTGGGAGCTGAAGTCCTTCGGCCCTTAAAGGGGACAGTTTGCCTACCTGTTAAGCAGCTGGATGCCCACATGTCTTAATGCTAATGTTTTTCCATCAAGTCTCAGTCTATTACCTAAAGATTTTGACACTATCTTAGGGAAGTTTAGATCTGGCACATAAAATGAAATATTTTCTCAAGACTGGTAAAGTATCTAACATTAAAATTCACTGACATTGCTACATAATAGCTCTAAAAATCAAGGCTGTTTGCATTTGGGGACACATTCTCCTGCCTGAAAGAGGCCTCTAATACTAGCTGATTAACAGAGGATATAATTCATTTTAGGAAGGGAAAAGTGGTTATCTAGCACTCTGCTGTTACAGATCATGAATGGTTGCCACAAGAGCAGTTAAGTCATATCATTCTACAATAATTGTGTGCACAATTAAAATTTGATGATGCTACCACTAGATGCGAGCCAACATGGTGTAGTGGTTTCAGCGTTAGACTGTGACTCTGGAGATCAGGAGATTTTCCCTGCTTGGCCATGGAAACCAACTGGGTGAACTTGGTGAGTCATATACGCTCAGCCCTAGAAAACCCCATGATAGGTTCACCTCAGGGCCACTGTAAGTCAGAAATTATTTGAAGGCACACAACAACAACAACAACAACAACAAAAATATATCACAAAATACTATAGGTGAGACTTGCCCAGGACCATTCATCAGGTTTCAACAGCCAAGTAGGGATTCAAATCCTGGACTCTCAGAGTCCTACACTCAAACCAGTAAACCACACTGGCTCCTACACAATGGAACATTACCCTAACATTACTGCTAACTTATGTTCAGTCAGACTAGTCTTGAAATTCTTCTCAACCATCACTCCAGTCATCTCCACAATCACTATCATCACTTCCTCAGAGCAAACCTGGCTCTCTGATGTGAGAAATTATACTAAGGAATGATCATGTCATTGTGGACCAAATTATTCTCCTATTCCACAGGAATAACCGAGGTCTTCACAAGACTGCATCCAGTTTGTCTGGTATTGAATTGATCAGATGCCTACTGATAAAAATGACTGCATCCTCCCCCATTTCCCCCCCACGTTAGTTGGAGTCTTAAAACTGTTGAATTACATGGAAATATTAGGTACATTGCTGAAGCCGATCTTAGCTGTTGCTCATTATTCTGCAGACCTGCAGAATTCTGTAGACCTGCAGAAATCTGAACCATTGCTAAAGAACCAGTGAAGCTTGTTAGCATAATTTTGGCAATCAGAATAAATGAGAGAAATAGTATTTCTGACACTCTATGGTATGTATGATTTTACATTGCTGACTTTTCCATTATGTAGCAGAAATTCTTTGTATGTCTGTTTCTAATTTGCTTTCACTTTTTCCTGCAGAAAAAAAGATGCCTATGAACTGTAAACAAATAATTGAAGAACCCTGGGCAGTAAGCACAGGGAACTCTGAAAAAGCAAAGGGGGGGGGGCATAATTTGTAGAATAACTGCATGCACTAAAAAGAAAGCCACGGAACAGATTCTTTGTGGAGCTGGGGGGTGAGTACCACAACAGGGAGAAAAGAAGATGGATAAAGAGAATAGAGGGTTGACAGTATTTTTAATAAAGAAGGAGAAGGCAAGTAATATAGAAAGCTGGAAAAATCCCAGTGATCTACTCAGCTACGCTCTGCAAAGGTTTTATAACATTTCTTAATACTTGCAAAACTTTAATGCTCTGGGGTGGGGTGTCACCTGAAAATATCATCCTGGCTTCTAGAAATATGAAGTATTATCCCAACTCCATTCTGTCTTCTTGCTGCAAGCAGAGAGAAGCTGAAAATAAGAGGAGCACTACAAGATCATGGGGGAACAGAATACGCACTCTGGGGGCAAGGTCTCCCCAGAGACTGGCCTATTATTAGGTAAAATGAGACAGGTATCTCAGAGTGCAGACACTAGGATGGGGAGACACTGAGAAGCAGTAACAAGGTCCTGGCAGACAGAGCTATATGTCCCTTAAGACATGATTTTGGTCCTGGGTGTAGTGGGAAATGCTATTCCCTTGCTAGCAATGAAAATTCAACTGCCATCTTGAAAGGTTTTTGTGCCATCTTGTCCTTCAGCTGAGGCACCAAAATATCTTGGGCCAGGTCTCCAAGCATGATTCCTACTTAGTGGTTTTTGGAAAGGAGCAAACAGGTGATGCATGATAATAACCTAAGGTTGCAAAGCAGAGGAAAGCAGGGAAGAATAAGAGAATATGTGTAAGTATGGAATACAAGTATAAAAGAAGGTCCTCCATGGGAATGGGAAAGATGACTGGGAATATGATAGCTGGAGGCAAGACACAGATTAAGAAACTATCGAAAGTCACTAAACAGATATAGCAATCCCTCAATGGAAAAAAAATCACTGGAATCCAAATATAAGAGCAAAAATTTAATATATAGAACTTTTAGTGCTCTTTTAAAAGGGAGGTTGATCAAAGGAGTGGGGGAATCCCCAAAGTAAAGGTAAAGGAAAGACCTTTTCTTGGGGGGAAAATGCTTTAACAGAATGTGAACGGAAAGATGCAGAGAAAAACAGGTCATGTTGTAGATTTGGGAAGATCTGGTGACTGATCCTTTGCAGGTAGGGGTTAAGATTAAGGACATAAAGTTTGTTGTTGTTGTTGTTGTTGTTGTTGTTGTTAATTGCCCTCAGTTTGACCTCGACTCATGGTCATCTTTCCTATCTTTCTTGACAATTCCCAGGATTCTTTAGCCTTGAACCAAAGAGGTCTCAAACTGGATTATTTCTGCAATGTGTTTTGGACCTATTTCAGTCCAAAATGAGACATCTCCATATTCAGTCCTGTAGATGAGACATCTCCCTATCTTCCACTGCTTTACTCAATTCCTGCAAGTTCAAACCCACGACTTCCCTAATAGAGTCTATCGATCTGGCATGTGGCATTCCTCACTTTCTTCTTCCCTCCGCCTTTCCTAGCATTATTTTTTTCCCCAATGAGTTGTGCCTTCTCATGATGTGGGCAAAGTACGACAACCTCAGTTTAGTCATCCTGGCTTCCAGAGAGAGTTCATGCCTGATCTGTTATAGGACTCATATACTTGTCTTTTTGGCCATCCATGGTATCCTCAGCACTATTCTCCAACACCACATCTCTTCTTATCAGCTTCCTTCACTGTCCAATTCTCACATCCATACATAGTGATGGGGAATACCACGGTTTTGACTATCCTCACTTTAGAGTTCTGAAGTTTAGAGTTATATATGCATCTGAGGAAGTAGACTTAAGTCTACAAAAGCTCATGCTGCCAACTTCTTTCTTTAGTTAGTCTCAAGGGTGCTACAAGATCTCTCTACATTTAGAGTACTGAGCTATATCTTTACACTATAGGATCTTGTCCACAGCTGCTTTTCACAATCCTAGCCTCTCACATTCCTAATCTGATTCCAATTTCTTGACTGCAGTCTCCATTCTAGTCAATATTTGATCCAACATGTGAGAAATCTTTGACTATGGTCCAAAACACACTGCAGAAATAATCTAGTTTGAGACTGCTTTAATTGTCCCTGGCTCAGTGCTAGGGAATCCTGGGAACTGTACGGTGGACTCTCCATATTTGCTAGGGTTAGAGGCAATGGACCCCCGTGAAAGTAGAAAAACTACAAATAAAAAAACCACTTTTTTTTTTTAAATTTGAGAGAACTCAAGAATCTCTAGGTCCTCCAGGGCAATTCTGTGGTCAAGATCTACCAGAGGTTGACCAAGAAATTGTGCTGAAGGACCTACAAATACATAGAGCCCAGGGAAGGCTGCAGCGCGCCTGCTCTGGGCTTATTCGCCCGGCGCATACGCGCTGCGGCCTTGCCAGGGCCCAGAGAAGGAAGGCCCCAGCGCGCCTGCTCCGGGCAAATTCGCCCAGCGCATGTGCGCTGCAGCCTTCCAAAATGGCGCCCGTGCTCACGTGCACAAGCACGGGTGCCATTTTGGACGCCAAAATGGTGCCTGCGATTGCGCATGGGGCAGTGGCAGGACCAGCAACGGGCTGGTCCCAAGGCCTCCAGGGGCCGCACCCGGCCCGCGGGCCGTAGGTTGCCGACCCCTGCTCTAGGTCCTCCAACATGATGTAATGCAGAATTTGACCATGGAGTCACGCTGAAGGACCTAGACATTCCTAAAGAGAACATGTTATCAAATCTGTGAATAATCAAATCCTCAAAAGTCAAAACTGAAAATGTGGAGGGCTGACTGTAGTTTATTGTGGCACCAGAGGTCTCTGACAAGAGAAGGCTAAAGGTCTCACAAAACTACAGTTCCTGGAATTCCCTAGCATCGAGCCAGGGCAGTTAAAGTGGTCTCAAACTGGATTATTTCTGCAGTGTGTTTTGGACCTATTTCAATTTCATTGTTGAATTCTTCAATTTCCTGGTTCTCTAGGATGACAGTGAGGTAGAAAGGTGATGACAGTGACGAGAATGAGGTTGAAAGTACAATTTTGAAAACAACCCACATGGGCTTCTTCCAGAGGAAGAGGCTGATGAAGGTCCAAAACACACTGCAGAAATAATCCAATTGGAAACAGCTTTAACTGCCCTGACTCAATACTAAGAAATGCTAGGGACTGTAGTTTTCTAAGACATTGAGCCTTTTTCTGTCAGGAGAGAGCTCTGGTGCCACAACAGACTACAGTTCCCAGGATACCTTAGCCTTGAGCCAGGGCAGTTAAAGTGGTCTCAAACTGGATTATTTTCTAATGTGTTTTGGACCAATTTCAGTTTTCTTGTTGAACTCTTTGATTACACTCATCCCTCCACATTTGCTGGGTTTAGGGGCACAGGACCCCCATGAAGGTGGGAAAACTGCAAACAACAAAAACACTATCTTTTTACCTGAGAGAACACATCTCTAGGAATCTCTGGGTCCTCCAGTGCAACTCTGTGGTCAACATCTGCCAGACACTGATCACAGAATTGCACTGGAGGAGCTGCAAATGCCTAGTGGAGAGTTCTTTCTAGGAATCTCTAGGTCCTTCAGTGCAACTTTTGGTTAAAGTTGACCATAGAGTTGTGTGTGTGTGTGTGTGTTTTGCAGTGGCATCATTAGTATTAGTATCTCTCTCCCACTGACCTCCTCCCATACTATTACAGATCCCTTAGTAATGTTTTTTGTACTAACATTACTCATAAATCATAAATTCCCCATGTATCACTGAATCTAATGGTAATACACTCATCCCTCCACATTTGCATCTTTGACTTCTGTGGATTTGATTATTCACGGATTGTATTAATATGTTATCTCTAGAAATATCTAGGTCCTCCTCCAGCGCAACTCTATGGTCAACTTGAACCAAAAGTCTTAGAATCATAGAATCATAGAGTTGGAAGAGACCACAAGGGCCATCCAGTCCAACCCCCTGCCGTGCAGGAACTCCCAATCAAAGCATCCCCGACAGATGGCCATCCAGCCTCTGCTTAAAGACCTCCAAGGAAGGAGACTCCACCACACTCCGAGGGAGTGTGTTCCACTGTCAAACAGCCCTTACTGTCAGGAAGTTTCTCCTAATGTTGAGGTGGAATCTCTTTTCCTGGAGCTTGTACCCATTGTTCCGGGTCCTAGTCCTCAATATGACATCCCTTCAAATATTTAAACACGGCTATCATATCACCTCTTAACATTCCCTTTTCCAGGCTAAACATCCCCAGCTCCCTAAGTCGTTCCTCAGAGGGCTTGGTTTCCAGAACCTTCACCATTTTAGTTGCCCTCCTTTGGACATGCTCGTTTTTCCACATCCTTTTTGAATTGCGGTGCCCAGAACTGGACACAGTATTCCAGGTGAGGCCTGACCAAAGCAGAATAGAGTGGCACTATTACTTCTCTTGATGTAGACCAGGGGTAGGCAACCTTTCCCCTTTAAGGGCCGAGGGACTTCAGCTCCCAGAATCCCAGGAGCTATTGGCCAACATGGGACTATTGGCCAACATGGCTGAGGCTTCTGGGAGCTGAAGTCCCTTGGCCCTTAAAGGGGAAAGGTTGCCTACCCGT
Source organism: Phrynosoma blainvillii (assembly GCA_026167975.1). Taxonomy (NCBI): domain Eukaryota; kingdom Metazoa; phylum Chordata; class Lepidosauria; order Squamata; family Phrynosomatidae; genus Phrynosoma; species Phrynosoma blainvillii. Next base: position 110,599,373 of record JANUYF010000005.1, read on the forward strand.
GATCTAGACACTATTACTTCTATTGATGCAGTCTAAAATTGCATTGGCCTTTTTAGCTGCTGCATCGCACTGTTGACTCATGTTCAACTTGTGGTCTACCTGGACTCCTAGATCCCTTTCACACGTAGTCTCATTCAGCCAGGTGTCCCCAATCGTATATCTGTGCTTTTCATTTTTCTGCCCTAAGTGAAGTACCTAACATTTCTCCGTGTTGAATTTCATTTTGTTAGCTTTGGCCCAGTTTTCTAGTCTGTTCAAGTCATTTTGAATTTTGATCCTGTCTTCTGGGGTATTAGCTACTCCTCCTAATTTAGTGTCGTCTGCAAATTTGATAACTATGTCCCCAATACTGTCATCCAAGTCATTGATAAAGATGTTGAATAGCACTAGGCCCAGAGAGAGAGAACATTTCACAAGGCATCTGTAGCATCTCCATCACAATTCTATGGTCAATGTCTGGCAGATGTTGACCAGAGTTACACTGGAGGACCTAGAGATTCTAGGGACGTTTTCACACGGGGCTCCCTAAAGCCGGCTGGAGCCCTTCCCCTAAAGCCGGCTGGACCCCGTGCCACTGACACCGGAATGACTCCGGCGGCGGCAGGCTAATTCCTTTTGCCACCCGGAATTACCTGAAGCCGGAGTTAGCCAGGAATTAGCTTGCCGCTGCCGGAGTGAGGCCGGACTTAGGGCTCCGTGTGTTTGAACACACAGAGCGAAAAGCCGGCCGGACGCAGGGATGACACCGGAAGGGGCGGGGTTTGCCGCCGCACGTGTCTGAACACACGGGAAATGGAGCCGGAGTGAGGCCGGCGGGAGGCCGGCTAGCGTCCTCCTTTTGCCCCGTTTGAAAACGTCCCTAGAGAAGTGTTCTCTCAGGTAAAAACATACCGTATTTTTCGCCATATAAGGCGCTCCGGCATATTAGGCGCACCCAATTTTAAAGGAAGAAAATCCAAGAAAAAAGGATTCCTCCCTTTAGCCGGAGGCCGGTTGTTCAATGGGCTGGTGCTGGGATCGGAGAACTTCTCCGATCCCAGCACCAGCCCATTGAACTGAGGTCGCGGGGGGAAGGAGGGCTCCTTCCCCCCGCGACCTCAGTCTTTGAATGGGCTGGTGCTGGGATCGAAGCGATCCCAGCGCCAGCCCATTGAAAGACTGAGGTTGCAGGGAGAAGGAGCCCTCCTTCCCCCCCGGCCTCAGTCTTGGAATGGGCTGGTGCCGGGATCGCTTCCAAGACTGAGGCCGCGGGGAGAAGGAGCCCTCCTTCTCCCCGTGGCCTCAGTCTTTCAATGGGCTGGCGCCGGGATCGCTTCGATCCCGGCACCAGCTGATTCCAAGACTGAGGCCACGGGGAGAAGGAGCCCTCCTTCTCCCCGTGGCCTCAGTCTTTCAATGGGCTGATGCCGGGATCGCTTCGATCCCAGCACCAGCCCATTCAAAGACTGAGGTCGCGGGGGGAAGGAGGGCTCCTTCTCCCCGCGGCCTCGGCCCTTCGCCCTATAGGGCGCACTCACTTCCCCACGCACATTTAGGGGAAGAAAAAGTGCGTGTTATAGGGCGAAAAATACGGTAAGTGTTTTTGTTCTTTGTAGTTTTTCCACAGTCGTGTCACTAAGGTTGGGGTCACCCCTCTATTGACCTCCTCCCATACTACACTTATACAGATCCCTTAATAATGTTTTTTGTACTAATGTTACTCAGAAGTCATAAATTCCCCATATATTACTGAATCTAATGGCAATACTGTATTTCAGTTTTCTGGTTCTCTAGGATAGCGCGGTAGAAAAGTGAGGAGAATGAGGTGGAAAGTACAATTTTTGAAAACAACCTACATGGGCTCTTTCTAGATCAGGCCTGCACAACATATGGGAGCGGGGCTGTAAATGGCCCGCCAAAGGATTTTGGGGCCCCCCGAAGGATGTGGAACAACTTCAAGGGTCCTCTGCTGCTCAGCCTCCTTCTGAGGGGAGGGCATGCAGAGGAGGTGGAGGAAGGGTGAACACTCGCCCTGCAAGGCTCCTCTACCTCCTGGCTTTCTCCTGAGAAGAACGGACGGAGGACAGGGGGAACACTCACCCTGCAAGGCTCCTCTGCTGCTTGGCTTTCTCCCGAGGGGAAGGATGGATGGAAGAAGAGAAGGACAGGCAAGGCTGCACTACTACTCAGCTTTCTCCTTAATTATACTAACATAATTAATAATTATATTTATATTACAGTTGTCCCTCCCCATTTGCGGACTTGGGAGTCCGTGGCCTCGCTCTTCGCGGGGAAGGACAAGTGCTATATTTTAGATGGCTGCGCACACCTGTGTGCACCCCCCCCCCGCGTGCCACAAGCATGCGCACCATTACTTTAAATGGGACGCGAATATTTGCAAGCTGCCATTTTTGTGGAGGGGTGGGTGGGTCTGGAATGGATCCCTGCAAATAGGGAGGGGCCACTGTATATTATATTAATTGTATGATTATATTATATTATAAATTATATTATAATTATAATTACACTCATTCCTCTAAATTCGCTGGGTTTAGGGGCACAAGACTCCCAGCGAATGTGGAAAAAATACAAATAACAAAACTATATTTTTACCTGAATCATCTCTCTAGGAATCTCTAGGTCTTCCAGTGCAACTCTCAGATCAACATCTGCCAGACATTGACCATAGAATTGCGCTGGAGGAGCTACGAATGCCTAGTGGAGTGTTCTCTCTAGGAATTTCTAGGTCCTTCAGTGCAACTAACTCTGTGGTCTACATCCGCCAGATATTAACCATAGAATTGCACTGGAGGAGCTATAGATGCCTAGTGCAGTGTTCTCTCTAAAATCTCTAGGACCTTCAGGGCGACTTTTGGTTCAGGTTGACCACAGCGTTGCTCTGGAGGAGGACCTAGATATTCCTAGAGAGAACATACATATTAATCAAAACCTGTGAATCACCAAATCTGCAAAAGTCAAAGTCTCAAATGTGGAGGGACGAGTGTAATAATAACTGCTATTAACTGATATTAATCAATCAATTAATTAATATTTATTTAAAACCTATCTGTGGACCAAAGTATTCAGCCTATTTTAATTCTACCCCCTCCCACACACACAACCAAGTTGTTCAGGCCTATTCTAGAGGAAGAGGCTGATGAAGTGAGAGAGGGGCACAGGCCCTCTACTAAGGCTGCATCCACACTGCAGGCATGATCTGCTTTGAGGCCGCTTTCTCCGCCGTGGCTCCAGGCGAGGGAATTCTGGGAATGGTAGTTTGTTGTGGCACCATTGGTGCCACAACAAACTACCATTCCCAGAATTCCCTCGCCTGAAGCCACGGCGGAGAAAGCGGCCTCAAAACGGATCATTCCCACAGTGTGGACAGACTCTGAGAAGAGTGGGATTAAAGGGGATACCTCCCCTCAGTCTCCCCCAGGAAAGGGGGTCTGAGAAGGAGCCCTCAGGAGGAAAGGAGACCCATAACTTCCCTCCCTCATCCCTCCTTCCCTGCGTAGGCCTTGGTCTCCGTACCTGGACGGGTTCCTGCAGCACCGTCATCCTTCCCCAGCTGCCCCCTGAGGGACAGGACCCGGATGAGGGATGAGGTGGGGAGAGGGCGCCCCCTTCTCTCTCCTCTCCCCCCTCTTCCCCTTCCTCTTCCTCTTGGCACACTCAGACTCCGCCTCAGCGGGTGACGACGCGGTGAGAACAGTAGTAGTAGTCGTAGTAGTAGTAATGGCGGCGGCGGTAGCAGTAGCGGCGGCGACCCGGACCCCGTCTCATTTAAACTGGCAGCGACCGTTAACCGGGCCGCGCAGCAGCAGGAGGAGGAGGAGGGAAAGGCAAGGCAAGCAAGGCCCCGGCCCCTCAGGAGCCGAGTTTTGCCGAGCCCTTGACGGAAAGAGCCGACGGCGGCGAAGCCTCCTCCTCCTCCTCCGACGGCGGCGCTTTGCCGAAAAGGCACGAAGTCTCCCGAAGACTAAGCTCCTTTCACGGAAAGGGCCGAAAAGTGACGAAGGCGCTCTCAGCCCTCGCGTCGCCGTCGCCCTCCTTCTTGGCTCGGCTTGACGTAGCGAACCGAAATGGCGCCAAACGGCTTTTCTTTGAAGTGAGGAGGAAAAAAATAATAGTAGTAGTAGTAATAATAATAATAATAACCACCACCGCTCCTCATTTTGAACTTACGGCCTCCTAGACGTGCGACATGATCTGATAAGGAAGGTATGAGGTAGGCGTATATAAATAATAGTGTCTAGTAGGAGATGAGGACGTCCGGAAAAAAACGACGTTCGGGTCCTTTGGCGGAAATAGACGAAAGCAATGGAGACGGAAATACCCGAATGGGTCCTCTTCAGAATGTTGGCTGTATATGGGGAGCTCCAAGTGGACAACCTGCTAAGCAGGATTTTATGTTTATTTCACCTGCCCACACCCCCAGTTTCATACTGGTTCAGGCCTTCCTGAATTGGAAACAACACACTGAATGTGTGTGGGCTGGCTGCCATTACACAGTGATTGAATCATGTAGTTGGAAGAGACCACACAAGGGCCATCCAGTCCAACCCCATTCTGCCATGCAGGAACTCACAATCAAAGCACCCCGACAGATGGCCATCCAGCCTCTGTTTAAAGACCTCTAAAGAGCAGACTCCACACACCCCAAAACAGCATATTCCACTGTCAAACAGCTCTTACTGTCAAGAAGTTCCTCCTAATGTTGAGGTGGATTCTCTTTTCCTGTAATTTGAATTTATTGCTCCGGGTCCTATTCTTTGGAGCTACAGAAAACAAACTTGCTCCATCTTCAGTCTGACATCCTTTCAAATATTTAAACGGGACTATCATATCACCTCTTAACCTTCTCTTTTCCAGGCTAAACATACCCAGTTCCCTAAGTCGTTCCTCATAGGGCATGGTTTCCAGACCCTTCACCATTTTAGTCGCCCTTCTTTGGACATGCTCCAGCTTCTCAGCATCCTTTTTGAATTGTGGTACCCAGAACTAGACACAATAGCAAAATGGTGACAGGAAGAAGCTTATCACACCGCTTTTCAAATCAGCTTACCTCTCCCGGCTTAAATTTTAATTTGGGCGGCATCCTGATATTGTTGCAGCGATTTTGCCACCGAATCTGTCACCCGGGTCCATCCTCGCTCCCAGAGGGCCTCAGCATGCCTTTTTTCAAAGCTGGGAGTTTTCCAGCTTAAGAAAAAGGCCGCCAGGATGCTCCTGGTAACAGAGATGGACCTGGGCTGTATTCGAGCAGCAGATTCGGCAGCAAAATCACTGTGATAATATCAGGATGCCGCCCGAATTAAAATTTAAGCCGGGACAGGTAAGCCGATTTGAAAAGCCATGCAATAAGCTCCGAAGCACTCCTTTAGAATCATAGATTTGGAAGAGACCCCAAGGGCCATCCAGTCCAACCCCATTCTGCCATGTGAGAACTCACAATCAAAGCATCCCCAACAGATGGCCATCCAAAAGAGTAGACTCCAGCACACCCCAAAACTGCATATTCCACTGTCGAACAGCTCTTACTCTCAGGAAGTTCCTCCTAAGGTTATTTATTTATTTATTTATTTATGGTGCTTTGGACCCCCAACTGTCTGAGGGACAGCAATCCGGCGCTTCCAGGACAGATTATACCCTTGCCTTCAACCAGGGGATGGTTCTTTTTTAAATAAGAGTTGTGCAGTACTTACATTGACCCGCAGATAAGTCGGGTCAGGTTTTTTGGGTCCCTCATTTCTCTCTTAGCTGTCCCACAGTCAAGATGGGTTAATAGCTATTTGGGAACTGTTTTCCAGAGACATACAGACTGCCAAATACACAAGTTGGAAATCCAGTTTTCCAGAGACATATAGACTGCCAAATACACAAGTTGGAAATCCAAAACCCCCTGCAAGAGTATTGACACTTGGATCTAGGACGCTGGTATATCATTGACAGCCCATAAAAGTATGTTCAATTATAAAAAAAGAATACATTTCAGACAATTTGGTATAATTAATCAAACAATATTTTAAATAAAAAGTAAGTTCCAGTAACAACTGGAACACTCCAACATCAAGTCAACCTATTAATAAAGATAACGTGGCCATTAAATCTTCATTGATTTAAGTTCCAGGATGGAGAGTGCAAATTGAATGAATCACTGGTACCTGTGCAGGTATCAGGTTACACACCTGACATTCCTTCTGGGACAAAGAGCTTACGCAGGTCTCCATTTAACACAAAGACTGCTAGTCTGCCTTGCAATCTAATACCTGTCCACTCACTAGTGATTTATTCCGTCTGCAGTCTCTGTCTCTGGAGTGAGTTCAACAAGATTTCATCAACAAACCCTGAACCTGGGGCTTTTCTGTTTCGCAGACTGCCAGAAATAGTGCAAATTGAGTCTACTTTAACTGCCCTGACTCAGTGCTAGGGAATCATGGGAACTGTAGTTTATTGTGGCACCAGAGCTCTCTGACAGAGAAGGCTCAATGTCCCAGAAAAAAATACAGTTCCCATGATTCCCTAGCACTGAGCCAGGGCAGTTAAAGTGGATTCAATGTGCACTATTTCTAGCAGTCTGCAAAGGCCCAAAATTCCTCCATCTCTTATTTGGTTGTAAAGAGTTCTGGAGAACTTGAAAGCATGCTCCGCTTTTGTGGCATTTTAGACTTCATAAAGATATCAGTGAAAATGTTGTTACATGTTTGGTGGGTTTACACAAAGAAAACTTAAAAGGAGGGGGGCAGAATGATTGCTTAAAGCTCATTAACAGCCACATCTATTGACAGGGAAGTTACTGGTAAGTAGAAATATTTGGAGACACTTCTGAAGCTGAGACCTCCCCCCCCCCCCGCACTCCAGCAGTCAGTTAAGGATAGAATCATAGAGTTGGAAAAGACCACAAGGGCTATCCAGTCCAACCCCCTGCCATGCAGGAACTAACCATCAAAGCACCCCACAGGTGACCATCCAGCCTCTGTTTAAAGACCTCCAAAGGGAACTCCACCACACTCCAAGGGAGTGTATCCCACTGTCGAACAGCTCTTACTGTCAGAGAGCTGTTCCTCCTAATGTTCATCTGGAATCTCTTTTCCTGGAGCTTGCAGCCATTGTTCTATTCTCTGGAGAAGCAGAAATTAAGCTTGCTCCAACCTCAATATGACACCCCTTGAAATATTTAAGCAGGGCTATCATATCTCCTCTTAACCTTCTCTTCTCTAGACTAAACATATCCAGCTTCCTAAGGGGGGTTGCAGACTGCCAGAAATAGTGCAAATTGAGTCCACTTTTAGGGTTAGGGTTAGTGCTAGGGAATCATGGGAATTGTTTTTTTTTCTGAGACATTGAGCCTTCTCTGTCAGATTGCTCTGGTGCCACAATAAAATACAGTTCCCATGATTCCCTAACCCTAACCCTAAAAGTAGATTCAATTTGCACTATTTCTGGCAGTCTGCAACCCCCCTAAGTCTCTCCTCATAGGGCATGGTTTCCAGACCTTTCACCAAGCTTGTTAACATCATTTTTGAATTGTGGTGGTCATAGCTGGACACAGTATTCCAGGTGAGGTCTGACCAAAGCAGAATAGAATGGCATTTGATCTAGAGTCTAAACAGTATACTTCTATCAATGCAGCCTGGAATTGCATTAGCCGTTTTAGCTGCTGCATCACACTGTTGACTTATGTTCAACTTGGATGATGTAATCTAGATCTGTACATGACTCTGAAAAGGAATAAAAGTGAAATGGCAGTTTACTGTTGCTCTGGAAAACTATCTTTTGGTGTGGACTCTTGTGAATCTGATGCAGGATAGATACTGTTAAGCTGTATGGACTCTTTAGCCATACTCCTCTTGGGTATTAGTAAATAGTCCAACACTTGAAGTTGTTAATCATGGGCGTTTTTGCATGGGCCAGAATAGTCAGGGAGCAATCTGCAGTATTCTGTCTCCAAAGCTGCCCCAAAGGCCTCCCCCAGTTATCTGGACACTCTGGAGCAGGGGTAGGCAACCTTTCCCCTTTAAGGGCCGAGGGACTTGAGCTCCCAGAAGCCTCAGCCATGTTGGCCAATAGTCCCATGTTGGCCAATAGCTCCTGGGATTCTGGGAGCTGAAGTCCCTCAGCCCTTAAAGGGGAAAGGTTGCCTACCCCTGCGAGTGATACTAGGCAGCTGTTCACATGCACATCCTACTGTACCACCCATTGGCATGAATCATTCACTCCGTGGTTGAAAATGAGGTTCCCAACATCGATCACATGGCTGGACACCTTGTTTTGACCTCAGAGGGAGTGACTTGTGTCAGTGGCGGCAGCAGCTGTGGGTGGCACAGCAGGGCGCATTGTAAACAACTGCCCAGTGTCACTCTAGAGCAGGGGTAGGCAACCTTTCCCCTTTAAGGGCTGAGGGACTTCAGCTCCCAGAAGCCTCAGCCATGTTGGCCAATAGTCCCATGTTGGCCAATAGCTCCTGGGATTCTGGGAGCTGAAGTCCCTCGGCCCTTAAAGGGGAAAGGTTGCCTACCCCTGCTCCAGAGGGCTCTGAATTTTCTGGAAAGATCTGGAGCAAAAGGTGAGTTTTAAAATTCATTGTAAGGGTAGTATAACATGGGTCCAATACTGAACTGGCTGTACGTTGTCAGGACAGTTCATACCAGTATCGAGGACAGGGTTCTGTATCATCTGGATTGATCGCTGTGAGAACAGGGGGAGGACATGTTATGTGAACCTCTCATTCCAAAGGAGACAACATACCTGTGGAAGCTTTGGGAAGCTTGTGACATGCAGTAGCGTACAAATTGCTCAAAGGTATCACTAGCATCACTAGGATTGGTATCAACCAGTGCAGTAACCCATTGGCCTCCTCCCATATCACACTATACAGAATCCTTACTAATGCTTTTGTACTACTGTTACTCATAAATCATAATACCAGTATTTCACTTAATATAACATAAGTGAAATAAACTACTAGCAAAATTAAAATTTATAATTTTAAGTTACAATATCATACACACAGCCTAAATGTATTTGCATGTACATAGTTTCATGTGGTTAAACTGAAAATTTGACAAGATGTGATATTTTTAAAGAGGGCTCTCCTCCTACTGAGCCTCACCCCACTCACCACATCTCTTCCACTGAGCCCCAGCATTTTAAAGGGATGCAAGTAAGCACCAAGGCCCATTTCTGCCAAAAAGCAGGTGTTTGGGAATGAATGGGGTCACTCCCCTCCTTGAGTGTCACTTGGTATGGCCCATAACCCCTGCACTCTCCTAGTGACACCCCAGAATGGTTTTAGTTGGCAAAGGGGTCAGGCAAGGTTGCATACCATCACCCTATTTATTCAACCTGTATGCAGAAAATATCATATACATAGCAGGCTTAGATTCAGAGGCAGGAAAAGTGAAGATCAGGGGAAGGAACACTAACAACCTAAGATATGCAGACAACACAATACTACTGGCAAAAACCAACAAAGATCTGGAGGAATTAGTAAATTAAGGAAGAAAGCATCAAAGTTGGCTTAATGCTGAACATTAAGAAAACAAAAATAGTGACTACGGAAGATCTACAAGAATTTATCCTAGATAACAAGGAAATTGAAATAGTCAAAGAATTCCCATATCTTGGGTCAAATATTGACCAGAATGGAGATTGTAGTTAGAAGGCTAGAACTGGGAAGGGCAGCTATTGAAAGAACTGGACAAGATTATAAAGTGCAAAGATAAATCTCAGAACTCTAAAGTGAGGATAGTCCAAGCCATTGTACAATGTACAAATGTGAGAGCTGGACAGTGAAGAAAGCTGATAGAAAGAATGTTAACTCATTTCAAGTGTGGTGTTGGAGAAGAGTGCTGAGGATACCACGGACGGCCAAGAAACAAACAAATGCGTTCTAGAACAGATCAAGCCTGAACTCTCTCTGGAAGCCAGGATGACATAGGGCCAAAACAGATGGCCCAAAAGTGCCAGATTGGGGCCACTGTGGAGTTGCCTGCTGCAGTGCCGTAGCAAAATTGAGACTGTCATACTTTGCCACATCATGAGAGGGCATAATTCATTAAAAAAGACAAAGATGCTGGGAAAGATAGAGGGCAGTAGAAAGAGAGGAAGACACATGCCAGATGGCTAGACTCAACCAGAGAGGCCACAGGTCTGAGCCTGCAGGACCTGAGCATAGCAGTGGAGGACAGGGGGTCTTTGAGATGTCTCATCCACAGGGTTGCCATGAGTCAAAATCGACTCAAGGGCCATTGCCAACATTAAGTAGAGCTTTTTCTAAGGTAGTAGTAGGCTGCTGCCAAAGTTTAGGGCCAGTTCATACTGTGATTGTGGCTGGCCGGCAGCTTTCTTTCCTTAGGAAGCATGTCTCTCACATGAAGATAATAGAAAGTAAAGATGCAAACTGGCCTTCTCCCAAACAATCTCAATAGTGAAATAAGCAGAAATCAATTCTCTTATCTAAAGTATCCTATCAATGGTTGATCTTGACCTGGCTACCTTTCTGCAAGTGCCTTCAAGTCACCTGTTAACTTACAGTAGCTCCATGATTTCATAGGGGTTTTTTGATCAAGAAAGACTCAGAGGTGGTTTGCCATTGCCTTCCTCTGAAATATAGCCTACAGCAACTTGTGTTCTTTGGTGGTCCCCTACCTAAGCATTAACTAGGCCTGACCTTCCTTGGCTTCCAAGATCAGATAGGACCTTGTGCGTTCAGGGTATTTTTTCTCAGCATGTCTCTGCACAACTGGGATTTTTACTTGGCTTCTATGTCTTTCACACAGCTGTTATTCTTTACCATATACTGCTGTTTTTAATTGTATCAGTTATTCTTTGTGATCTAATGTTATGCTAGAAGGTCCCCAGATAGTAAGGGTGGGGTCAAAATATGAAATTACTCTGCCTTCTCTTATAGAAAGGGCCAATAGGACTGTTGTCAGAGATGTACCACTGAAAAACAAGGGAGAAAGTATTAACATGTTAATGGGACCACTAGAGATTGTCTAGAAGTATAAAAAATAATTGAAAAAATATTTGGGGAAAGGCAGTGCAGATTGATGTTAGCCAGTGGCTGGAGAGTGGAATATCTCATAAAAAAGAAGTGGTTAGCTGGAACTCTGAAGAGGTGCTCCTCCTTTTGAAGAGAAAAGCTTTGCTACGACATTTTGTTAAAGGTATCCCAAACATATGCTCCTCTGAAGCCCCAGCTACAAAGGTAACTATTAGCTTACAAATTAATTTACAAATATGGGGTGAAATGAGAAGGCAGAGTTGCAGCTCACTATTGAAATAAATAGATGAGTTTCTTTCTCCTGTAACAACCAAGCAGTGGTAATGTGCCATAGGGAGTTGGTATCGCTGTGTGTGTGTGTTTAAATTGACACCACATTTGCCCAGTGGTTCCGTATAGACCAGGGGTAGGCAACCTGTCCCCTTTAAGGGCCGAGGGACTTCAGCTCCCAGAAGCCTCAGCCATGTTGGCCAATAGTCCCATGTTGGCCAATAGCTCCTAGGATTCTGGGAGCTGAAGTCCCTCGGCCCTTAAAGGGGAAAGGTTGCCTACCCCTGGTATAGACAGACAGACAGATAGATGTGTTCCCCTTTGACAAGGTTGTCAAGTTGTAACCAACTATAGGGGGAGTGCACATCCATTACTAAGCCAAAGAGCCAGCCTTGTCTGAAGACAATTCTGTTGCTCATATGGCCAGAATGACTGCATGGAACGCTGTTACCTTCCCACCGAAGTCGTACCTATTTATCTACTTGCAGTTTTACCTGCTTTCAAACTGCTAGGTTGGCAGATGCTGGGAATAGTGATGGGAGTTCACTCCATCACACAGCACCTGGGCCTTGAACTGTCAACCTGCCAATCTTACAATCAACAGAGTCAGCATCTTTATTCAGATATATATATATATGATTAAATGCAAAGTTTCGGGGGGGGGGGGAGAATAAACTCTCAAAGTCTCCCGGCCAGCATATCCTGTTCCTATTCAAGGTCTGAAAATATATGGGGATATATCAGATGGGAACAGAGTGATGGTTAGCGTGTGTAACAATCCCCCCTTAGTGCATATTGCTGTATAATTGAAGGGAATACTGTCCCCCTACAGCTATCCAAATGGGACTCATTTGAACTGGAAACCAAGCATGGGTCTGTTAGTCTCTGATCTCAGCACTTTTCACACTTCTTCTCTGGCCTACACTGATGCTGCCACCATCCAAACTATCTTTGGTATTGTGAGCTTTCTTAATCTCAGACAGCAGAAATGCTGCTATAAGCCTGCCTTGAATGAGGGTGCTATTTTTATCTCTCTTCGACCCCCCCCCTCCCCAAGCCATGCTCTGTCCTGGGAGCTATGGAAGAAAATGCTTCCAAACTTTAAAAGGAAGCAGCCAGGCACTGATCATTGTCCTGGGAGGATTCACCTCGATTAAGTTACTGTTTACATAGTCCTGCTCAGGAGGGCTAGGGGAGTCTGATGAAAAGAAGAACAGCTGATGTCAACGGAAGCTTTTTATAAAATTGGCTGGTAGGTATTTGCATGACCGCCTACAATCTGCTTGTGTCAGCAGCAAACTGGAGTAAATGTGTGGTAGCTGTAAAGGTAATAAAATGGGACAAATTATATTAACAGGCAGGGTTGGCCCAAAACCTAATGCTACCTGAGGCAAAAAGGACAAGATGGTGTCCCATCCCATGTGCCTTCAACCCTGGCAATGGACCAGCATCTTCCATCAAACTGAGGACATTGTATTTGCAATGAGGAAAAGAGCAGACTGCACGATTCACATAGTTCTCTGCTTTCTAGTATGTTGCTTCCACTCCCCTTTCCTTAGTTTCTGCTGCCTGAGGCAGCTGCCTCATTCTGCCTAATGGTAGGGCTACCCTGGCCATGAAGAGAATAGCGTCATTCTTGTTGTTTTTCCAATGGAGAGGACAACATGAGAGGCCTCTAACTGTAAGAGTGATGTGTTTTAATACTGTAATAGTTTAATTCTATGTTAATGCTCATTTTTGTATGTTTTAAGGTGTATTGCTCTTTTGAGTTGTAAGCTGTTTTGAGTCCCAATTTTTGGGAAAAAATGCGAGGATGATTGTGGTGGCAGTGGTGGTGGCAGTGGTGATAATGATGATAATACCATCATTATTATCATTACTGGTGATTGATAGTTGGTGAGGTGAGGATAAAATTACTAGAAGTATAGTTAACTATGTATAGTTTGCTTCCCATTCCGTCTGCTATGAGTTGAAATAGACCTTGATTCACCCACTGAAAGGAAAGCATGTTGAGGGTTAGGCGGATGGTGCCTCATCTGCTCATACAGTAAGACCATCCCTGCTGACTATTGGTGTACGAGGTGTATTGGCACAAGTTAAAGAAGGGATACAGGAGCATACAACCATGCTTTGTCAGTCCTACAAACCTCTAAGGATCCTTTTATACCATGTAATTATAGCACTATGATTCTACTTTACTGTCCTGACAATGTTCTGTGGAATCCTGGAGCTCATAGTTTGGTGTGGCACTGGGACTTTCTAGCTGGGAATTCTAAATACACCTCCTAAAACTGCAAATCCCAGGATTCCATAAGAGGTTGTCATGACAAAGTAGAATCAGGTATTATAATAATAATGCTGTAATTCTGTCTTGTGAAAGTGCTCTAAGGTTCCTTATAGTGTACTTTTTCTCTCTGTAACTACAAGTGGGGAGTGAATATACAACTATATGACTATGTTTGGCACTAAATATAGTTGCTGTAGCAGATAGATATTATAGCCCAGAGATGGGAAATTTGTGGCTCTCCAGATGTTGTTGGATTGCATTTGAAGGGCAACACGTGCCCCATTTGTTATGCTACCAACAGTAAAACCCCATATTTTCATGTAAAGAAACATCCATCAGTTTCAGCACCTACAGTCAGTAATCCCTGCATAAGGATCAACCAAAATATAGCAAAATATCTTTACTGGAACACAACACAAAGCATTATAAGTCTTTAGTACAATACGTGTTCAGCATACTTGCAGTTCTGTGACATTTTAGTATTTTCTAATAAATGTAGTACCAGACTATATATGTTGCATTTTAAATGGACTGATACAGCTACCTTTGCTTTTAATAATCCTGGTGAGATACCTCCACTGATATCTTGAAGTGATTAGATGAAGGGCAATATAAAAACATTTATCCTCCAACACTTTTTCCTTCTTCTTATACTGAAAAATGTGTGTTCTGTGTGTTCTCCTTTTTTCAGGTACCTTGTGAATATGCAACAATAGTCCAGTATCCTTAGGGGTGCTCTCAACATATCTATGGTGAACCAAAAATTATGAAAGCTCTGTGCAAGCCAAAGGACAAGTGATACTGTGCCTATGAACTCAGAGCACAGGATCTATGAGTTGTTACAATCACAATCCTGTCTGTTTAAATGGATTGCATTCCCCATGTTTCTATGTCCATCTTTATGTTTGTTTTTCCCTCTGGAAAATATTGGGTGTGACTGTATTCTATTGCTTGTGACAACCACAGTTGGTGTATCACAGGTGGGCAGTGGTTTCTATGTCAGTTTGCAGTAAATTGGTTTTTAGTGTGGATTTTATAGGAGCTATCCAAAGTGCTGAACTAACTTTAGAGGTATGTTTCAGCACCTTGCATAGCTCATTTGAAGTTTGCAATAAACACCTAGAGTGGATTTACTGTACCCCTGACACGGAAGCTGCCTGCGGCAGTGGCATCCCTAGTTTTGGTGTCACCCAGTGCGGTAACTCATAGTGTCACCCCCCCATTGACCTCCTCCCATACAGAATCCTTAGCAATGCTTTTTTGCACTAATGTTACTCATAAATCATAAGTTCTATATATTCCTGAATGTCATGCTAATAGTTGTGACATAAACAACTAGCAAAATTAAAATTATACCTTCAAATTACAATATTATATGCACAACCTAAATGTATTTACATATGCTTAGTGAAGATTTGGTTAAAATGTGATGTTTTTAAATAAAAATTTAAAAGAATAAGATTTTGTTTTAATTTAAATTTTTAATTTTTTTAAAAAATAAAAATTTTGAAATTTGAATTTTTAAAAATTCTGGGGCCTCTCCTTTCTCCTCCACTGAGCTTCACCCTACTCCCACCATCTTTTAAAGCAGGGGTAGGCAACCTTTCCCCTTTAAGGGCCGAGGGACTTCAGCTCCCAGAAGCCTCAGCCATGTTGGCCAATAGTCCCATGTTGGCCAATAGCTCCTGGGATTCTGGGAGCTGAAGTCCCTCGGCCCTTAAAGGGGAAAGGTTGCCTACCCCTGTTTTAAAGCATTTTAAAGGGAAGCAGATGAATGCCACAGCCCATTTCTGCCAAAAAGTAGGTGTTTAAGGAGCACCCCCCCTTAGAATGTCACCTGGTGCAGTCCACACACCCCACACTCCCCAAGTGATGCCACTGGCCAGCAGTAATGCCAACTGTATTAATGAGTCAACATGATAACCCCTGAATTAGTCCATTCAAATATATACACAAGAAACAGGCATCTGAAGATGTATTTCCTTGCTTCTCTTTATGTGGAACAACTTCCATATTTAAACATATATTAAGGATTGTTCTTTCTGGAGTAAGCTGCCATGTTCAGTTCTTCCCCCTTCCCCCTGCAGCAAGCTGGTGCCTTCAGGAGATATTCAACTACAACCCATCATCATTGGCCTTGCTGGCTTGGTGATGGGAGTTGTAATCATAGACATCTGGAGGTTGCCAGGTTGTTGAAAGACTTTCCTTTCTAGTATAAGATTTCTGGCATTGGAGGAACCCATCTTGCTATAGCAAGAATGTGAACTGCAATACTACTATCATTTTTATTGTCACTTGGTTAGTAATATTTTACTTGTCTTTGATTAGTGTTTGCCAAATGATAAATGGTATCCTTACAATAATAACTGATTTGCCTTATCTTCTTGTGAGACACTAGGTTCAAAAGCCTCTGTGATAAGTGTTATTACATAAACCTCCTGCTAAGGGGAGTATATAATCTGAAAATTCCAGTTCATCTTTTTGTTAATCCAGTGTAGTGATGTGTGTGATTTGTGTAGGAAATTACCTTATATCTGTACATTTTCAATTGACACCTTGAGAAAGAAGGTCTGAGATTAATGAGAAATTTTGTCTCTTATTTCCTCACCTTATTCTCTAATGTATTTTAAAGATATGGTAGCAAGTGTCTCATATATTTTGTTTTACATGTGCTAAATCTTGCAAATATGCCTTAGTTTGTGATTTGTAATGCCTTTTAACATATGTAGGATGACATTTCAGCAACTGCATCCATTCTGTTGTCTCAGAATTCCAGGTCATATCAATGTAAGCTGTGTCTGGTCAGGATTTCCAGATAATACTACAGTAACTTCCTCTGTAATTCTGTAACTTTCAAGTTTTGATTCTTTGGCAAACCATCATATTGCAAATCTTCAAAGGAGAAACATATGTCATTGCTTATTTTAAAAATTAAATTTTGTAAATTCTACAACGATTCTGATTCTGTGTCATTGTGTTGATTTTTCTGTCTGTAGCCCCATTGCCTTATCCCTCTGTTCTCTTACAGAACCAGCCTATATATCTCTATTCAGAAGTATGTTGCATTTACTTATTGTCAGGTCAGTTGATACAGGAATACAATTTTACTCTTTGCGAGTTTCCTATTGGGATTACATAAGCACTGTCTGAAAATAAGTTAAAGTATCCAAATATGCAGAGATGGTATGGGAGGGTAGAAAATAGGGAGTGGGGCCCTCATATGCCCCATGTGGCAATGGCACTTAGGAATTAGAGAGAAATTTGTAACAAGAATGGAGTATCTATTGTTCTTACCAAAGTTCAGTAGAAACAATAGTCTGTGAACCTGTGTGCACATGCACACATGTTTTAATTTGAATGAAGCAAAGATAGCAGGTGGAAAGAAGAAATAAAACAATAAATTAGGATTCTAAAACAGATACAGGATGATGCATTCTTTTATATACAGAAACTGTTACACTGTAGTAATGAGGAGCCCCTCTTACACGGCTTGTGACATACGCATCTCCTGAGAATATGGGGTGGAAGTGACGTGAGGCAATTCTTGATGGATGGAATTTCTCTCCCTCTGAAGTACCTGGAAGGAAGATATGTGACAATTATAATCAAGTGTAATTGACTAGATATGTTGAATTTGCTAATGACTAACCTCATCAAAAATATCTTTTCATTCAGAAGTATCTTTTCATAGGGTGGCACATGCCTTGATTTCATCCCATTTGGATTACTGTAGTGCACTCTATATGAGGCTGCCTTTGGAAACTGTTCAAAAACTTCAGTGGTTCCAAAATGCTGCAGCAAGGTTGCTGACGGGGGCAGGTTATAGGGAGCATATAGCCCCCCTTGCTGAAACAACTCTACTGGCTGTCAATCTGGCTCCAGACAGAATTTAAAGTTCTGGCTATGACCTTTAAAGCCCTACATGGCTTGGATCCCAACTATCTGAAAAACCATATCTCCCTATAGGAGCTTACTTGAGCTCTAAAAGCTCAGAGGGAAGGCTTTCTCTTGGTCCCACTACTATCTTAGGGATGTTTGATGAGGAGATAACTTTCTCAGTGGCTGCTCCCAATTTGTGATATTCCCTTCCCCAGGAGACCCAGTTGACTCCCTCCCTGCTATCTTTCTTTTCATTTAAGATGGCATTTGGATTTTAGTATATTGCAGCAAACAGAGCTTTTAAGGACGAGTGTAGTGTTTCTACTTTATAATGTTTTAAATTTCTTTTTAATGCTGTTTTTTAACATGTTCGTAAAATAGAAGTTCAGTTGTGTTTTAAATTTTGTACTAAACTCTTTTAAACCAATGCTAACCTTAAGATCTTCAAGGAGGGCTTTCTTTCAGTTTAATAATAATAATAATAATATTGAATAATAATAAAATTGAATCCCATGGGAGGTCCACTTGCCCCCCTTCCTGCTCTCTTTCCACTGGCAGGTGAAGATAGTTTTATTTAGGCAGGCTTTTGGATTGTGAATTTTACAGAACTGTAGTGTACCTGTAAATGGTATGCTATTTCTATTTTTTTATTTTATTTTATTTTTACTGAAACCATGATTTATGTTTGTTTAAGTGTTTTAACTGTTTTCTATCATGTTTTAATAATAGTAATACTTAATTTCTTTTAAACTTTTGTACATTAGTGTTTTAACTTTTAAAATTATTGTGAGCCTTCTTGAATCCCATTTGGGAGAAAAACAGGCTATAAATTGAATGAATGAATGCATATATTGTGCTTTTAAAATGTATGCTGTTTTCAAGCCTATTCTGAGGAAAAGGTGGGATATTAATTAATTAATCTATTACATATTAATTAGTGCATTATATGATTAATTAATACAAATAATTTTCTTCATTTTTACCTTATAGCTGTTGTTATTAGTTTTATTTTATTTTCATGTTTTTTTTAAAATTATACTCTAATATTTGATGGCTTTTAACTCTGTTTTATATAATGTCCAGAGATCCCCAAACGTTGCATTGTGTACTGCCCCTTTAAGAGACAAGGGCCAGACAAGGCACTGTGATGATCCTATCAAAATAGCTTTTAATCTGAGGCAGAAATTAGAGGAAAGTGTTAGCGACATTGCCCTTTGAGAGGCTAGGACAATCCTGGACTTATTAAAGTTTGTGTTTAAAGAAACTTGAAAGAGAAATGTTCTTTGTTCCAGGAGATTCAAAAGAAGGCATAGAAATGTAAGAAATAAATAGCAAGTAAACAAAGTAAGCATGCAAAGAGAGGGGAAAAGCCAGCTCTGAGTTATATGAACCCCAGAATATAAACTGCCTTAAATCAAGGGAGGAAAAAAAATATCGTTGAACTACAAATACTATCTTGCCTCACCATTAGCAAAATGTTGTCTAAGGAGTTTATCACACAGGGACCATATGTACCTCCATCCCAATAATGATTAAAGCAGCTGCAACCCGCAAAAGTGTGCAATGTGTGAATGATTTTCACACACAGAACATAGCGCATTAGAAGCTCATTACTAAAGCAAGAAAGAGGATAGAATGTGCATTTGGTTTTCACACAGATGCGTGTAATGGTTTGGGAATCACTATTTTTGCCGTACGCACAGAAGAAGTAGTTGCATCACCAGAAATCACCCAGAGAAATAAACAATTTTATTTACACAATTTTCTTTATAAAAATGTACTGTACTATCTCTTACTTTCCAATAAATGGTATCCAACCTAAGTAAAAAGAACAAAACATTACCCAAAGAAGTAGGAAAAGATAGAAAAACAGCTTAAAAGGCTGTGTCCCTTTCGGCAACCGGTGTCCCTGCCTTCCCTCAGCAGCTGTTCCTTTAAGAGCCCTGGCTAATGGGGAAAGGAGAGGGAGAAGAGACATTCACACAGACTAGGGAGAAGCAAGCTTTTTCTCTGTGTCCCTGCCTTTGCCTCAGCAACTGTTCCTTTAAGAGCCCTGGCTACTTGCCCCAAAGAACCATGGGAAATCTGGCAACAAATACAGAAACAGAGAGAATACTGCAAATGGCTTTCACACTAGAGCAGTTGCGCAAAAAAAGTGAATTTGTGAATGAAACGGAAATTAATTTATGGTATTTTTCTGAAAATGCTTATTTGCTGGTTCATGTCACTTTCCTGTCGGATTCCAAGTGGTTTGTGGACAATGTTGTGTGAAAACCATTCGCGTAATTGCGCCTAATACACTGGGTAAAAGGGGGTTCTGACCCATTTAAACTTCCAGTTTTCCCCGTGTGGAAAACTCCTATGGAGTTGCTGTCCAGCTAGATCTGAAGGGCCACACATTCCCATTAATGGATTAAATATTTTTTTTAACTGTTTTGCAGGTAGCCTCTTCTAGAAGCTATATAGCAGCCCTTGCAATTGTCAAAAAGTAGATTGAATCTGCTTCTGTCTCTCATGATCTAGCTGAAGGGAGGGAGTGGTATTTTTCACTAGTTGAAAATGTGTCCAAGTCATCTTCAAGGGTAGTCCATATACAATATTTAATTTCTTAAATTACAGAATCAGTGTGACAAGAATCCCTTTCTTGAAAAAGGAATACAAGGAATACACGTAATAGTTCCATCTGATGAAAGGCATTCTTGTCTGCCACTTACACCTCCAGCCTCATATTCGGGTGGAGACTAAAAGCTACTCCATTTATGAAAGAAAGAGCTGTGCTGCGTGGAGCTTTCTTAGCAGTCCTATCTTTATCTGGAATTCATTTTCAAGGCTCTTACAGACTGTTATAAAAAAGAAAGAGTTCTTGTGATATAGCTGCTTGTGTTTTGCTGGTTGTTGTCGCCTCCATATCCACTTGTTCCATTCTTTTGGGGGGGGGGAGCTTTTTGTAGTGATTTCTTGAAACTGGGATATGCTTTGCTGAGGTGTTTTAAAGGGCAATTTTTGTTTTAAAGGGCAAATTTTCTGTTTCTGAATTAAAAAAAAAATCTTTTTAAAACTCTTAAGTCCTAAAAGTGCTGTTTCACTGATGCAGTATAGCATTTTAAAAAGAGAAAGGAAATGATACAGTTTCTAATCAGTCTTGGAATAAAAAGAAACCCACTTGAGGATGAGAATAAAATGTTGCAGTTGGTGCTGGCCAGAAAATTGGGACAAGAGAAATGTTCTTTGTTAAAATTTTATATATAAATTTTTAAATGTGAGAACTAAAGCAACAAAGACCTGAACACTTGTTCCTTCTAGATCAGGGGTAGGCAACCTAAGGCTCGGGGGCCGGATGCGCCCCCCCGAGGCCTTTGGACCAGCCCCAGGCGCCCGCCATAATGATATTGATTATTGTTGTTATTACTTGTTCTTGGGGTTTTCTTGACAAAATCTCCACAGGGGTTTTGCCATGGCTTTTCTGGGGCTGAGAGAGTGTGCATGCATATTTTTTAAAATTTTAAAATATTTATCTATTTATTTATTTATTTTTGGTGTTTCGGCCCCCCAATTGTTTGAGGGACAGCAAACCGGCCCCCAGCTCAAAAAGGTTGCCTAGCCCTGATCTAGAGCTTCCCTCACAGTATGTTCAATTTTATTTACTTAACTGTGGCCACCAGGCACTGGTTAGAACTGGCTGATTTCTTTAATTAAATAACAAATTGCTCTCCTAACAGTTTTATCAAAAATATATACAGCTGGATGTTGTCAGCAAAGAGCTGATACTGATCCACAATTCTCTGAACTATCTCTACTAGGCTTTTATATAGATATGGAGCAGCATCTGTAATAAGATAAAGTCCTGAAAATACCACACACCAGTTCCCAGTGTTTTCTGGAAGGAAGGATAGTTAAGATTCAGAACTTGGAAAAGTTACAGTTTGGACTGCAACTGCTATAATTCCTATAATTCCAGGACAGCAGAAACTGTAGCCCAAAAATAAGCTCTTCTGAGAAGAAGACACAGACCAGGATGCCTGAAATATGGACAAAGGGTCTACATACTTTGCTCGGTTGGTGGGCATCTTCTGTTTCTGATTGATACAATTTGGTACATTTGAATCCCAGAGGCCTAAATATCTTGGTGCCAGATCCTATCTGATCTTGGAAGCTAAGCAGGATCAGGCCCAGTTAATGCTTGGTTGAGAGATTGCTGAGGAATACTAGGTAGCATAGGCTATATTTCACAGGAAGACAAAGGCATATTGCCTCTGACCATTTCTTGTCTAAGAAAACCCTACGAAATTCAGGGGGGTGCCATAAGTCAACAGGTAATTTGAATGTGTGCATTCGTGTGCGTGCACGCGTGCACACACCCACATATTTGACTCCCCTCCCATTTCCAGTCTGTCTTTCTATACAGATATTGTTAATGTGACAGGGCAGCAGCACGTTTGTTAATAGGCCAGGGCAATAACCTAATAATAGTCTGCCAATAAATTATAAATAAATAATCTGCTAATAAATTATATTTGTCCACCTTGTTTGAATGAAGAGCCCTTACAAGTCTATCTCCAATTCAGTAACTTGATGTTTCTGCTTATATTTTGTTCCTATTTGAAGTTTCATTTTTTGAAGGAAATCAGGATATATGTTAAATAAATAAATATGTCAATAAAAAAACAATCAAGCAAATAGCTATCCAATGAATAATCCTTTACAAAAAATGTTTTAAAACATTTGTTTTTGGAAATTCCTTTTATCTGTTCCAAAACAAAGAAAATCCATTTTATTTCATATTTGCAAACTGTCCTATTCACACTTTTTTTACACTAGGTTTGTTTATAATGGCACATCCCATAAACTCCACATAATCTCTCTATTTTGTTTTTAAAATTATTATCTTGTTGAGGAGAGAGCTGGCAGTGGTGGAGGTCTTTAGTACTTTCTATCCCATTGTTTTTCCATATTTGCCAGTGCTAGAAGGTTTTCTGCTAATAGTATCTTGGGTGAGAAACATTTTGTCCTCCTGATGTTTTATGAATTATAGTTCAGTGTACTATAATTCATAAAAGAGATCACAGGCCCTTTAAATAACCTTTAGCACTTCTGTTAGGTTGGTTGGAAGGATTAGTGCTCCCCACCCCAGCACTAATGATCTCTTTTATGAATTATAGTATACTATGATCTCTTTTATGAATTATAGTACACTGAATTTATTCAGATATTATAATGAAGCCGCAAATAGTGCATAAAACCTGCATCAATTTTCATGTTTCTAGAACCAAAATTTCTCTTGCGTCACCACTGTTAGTAGTTTTGTGTGATGCCTGCAGGACACCTTCTCGCCTCATCTTGGATGACCCAAACAAAGAAATACGAAAAAGGGACTCACTTTTAAGGATTTCCATCTTCAGCCAGACATGATATGCTTGACAAAAGCTGAGAACAAGAGAGAGAGAGAGAGAGAGATTTTAAAATGCCATGGCATCAGTCTTCATGAAATTAAAAGTGACTGTTTTACAGATAAATTATCTGGCTTATTACTCAGAAATGTCCCAGTATGTTCGATGGGGCTTATTCCTGGGTAAATATGCAGCCATAAACATTTACTGCAACTACAGGGTGAGATGAACAACCATTTTCTAGACCTTTCAAGCTTCAGTTATCACAAGCCAGATCATAGAGTATCTCATGAAAAGGAGAAAGTGATGCAGAAAAAAGACTTGAAGGTCACATCTCTTTAGATGATCTAAACAAGTGAGCCAAGTCACACATAAATCATAATCTGTTTGCATAATGATATTTTATCTTCCTTTTCTCCTACATAAAACAGCAGTCCCCCATAGTGCAGTTTTATCGGATTCTCTGTTAGCTAATTCAGAATAAGCTAATTGAGTCCACCAAATGACCTTGCGCCAGCTGCTCTCTCAGACAGTGACTGGTACAAAGTCATCCCAGCCTTACCATTAGGCAGGTGAGCTGGCCTCACCTAGTAAGTGTTTCTGGTTATCAAAAAAATTAATTTTCAGTTTTACTAGTCAAGTATTTTTACTCCCTAGGATGGGTTGAAGTGCTTGTGGGTTTTAATTTTATTTACCATAATATAATGTTTGTCCTGTATGTCAAAACAATTTTGTTGGCTTTCTCTTCTATTTGATTTTGCTGAGAATGTCATCCACTGCTTGACCTCAGAGTCATCTTAATGGCAGAGTAGGGGTTGGAATCATGGGTCTAGCACCTAATTTACTATATCATGCTGTCCTCACAAGTCCAGCACTCCAACTTGTAAAACAGAACAAGCCCACTGTTAATCTCACAGTAGTTCCTGAAGTCTAACCTGTGAGGGTGGGGGAGTGCTGCAAATGTTTTACTGATCCTAAATACAGGAGTTAACACTTGAACCCTAGTGAGAATGAGAGCAAACAGGAGACAGCAGCTCAAAGAAATGTTGAAATTGGAGCTCGATTCTCATGCCACACCACATCTTATCACTAATTCAGGGTATTCTTTTATCTCCCAGATAAGAAGCAGCAGGTTGAGGAAGAAAAAGTATCTCGAAACCTACTTAGTGGGGTGGGAGAAACCATATGTAAGTACAATATAGACTATTAAAAGTATGTCAATTTGGAAATGAGGATTTAAATCCTCTTCAAAGATATAGCCATGTTAGTCTGTTTCACCATCAAAAGATATAGAAAGAGATACTTTGGCATCTTTGAGATTGAAAAATGTGTAGCATACATTTCCATGGACTCCAGTCCAATTCTAAAATGTTCTGCCATAAAGTGCCAATCCCAGAACTCCACAGGATGGAACCATTATGGTTAAATTTGAATAATAGTGTTGTTGTTGTTATTATTATTATTATTATTATTATTATTATTATTATTATTATTTCTAGCCCACCTATTTCCAAAGGAAATCAAGGTGGGTTACAAGCCTAAAATAAAAGAATACAATAAGGACACAATAATATAGAAGTTGCATAAAAAGCAAATACACGGAGGGGGGGGGGGAGGGCTATTCTGAGAAGGCCTGTCAGAAGAGATCCATCTTAAGTGCCTTTTTAAAGGCTGTTAAGGTGGCGATGTGATGGATCTCCTCCAGCAGGTCATTCTATAACCTAGGGGCGACAGTTGAGAAGGCCCTCTGGGTTACTGCAGCTAATCTAGATTTTTTTAGGCTGCAAAAGATTTTTCCCAAAGGACCTTAGTGTGTAGGGTAGATTGTGTGGAAGAAGGTGCTCCCGCAGGTAGTCAGGACCCAAGCCATGTAGGGCTTTAAAGGTTATGACCAACACCTTGTACCGCACCCAGAAACTAATTGACAGCCAATGTAGAGATTTTAAAACAGGTGTTATATAGTCAGTTCTAGATGTTCCTACGACCAGTCTGGCTGCCATATTCTGTACCAATTGAAGTTTCCAAACTTGGCATGAGGGTAGCCCCATGTAGAACACATTGCAGAAGTCAAGTCAAGAGGTTACAGCGCATGTACCACTGTTTCTAGGTCATCCGGCTCCAGGAAAGGTCGCAGCTGGCGAATTAGCCAAAGCTGATGACAGGTGCTTCTGACCATCGCATCCACCTGAGCAGTCAGGTGAAGTGGTGAATCTAGGAGGACCCCCAGACTGCAGACAGAGTCCTTCAGAGGAAGTGTGACCCCATCCAGAACTGGCTGACATATCTCCATTCCCAGGTTGGGGGTCCCTATAGCAAGTACCTCCGTCTTGTCTGGATTCAGTTTGAGTTTGTTTTCCCTCCCATTACTGCCCCAAGACAGTCATTCAGAGGAGAGATGCCATCCTTAGTCACTGCATCAGTCTGAGACATAGAGAAATAAATTTGGGTGTCATCAGCATATTGATAACACCGTGCCCCATGTTTCTAGATGATCTCACCCAGCGGCTTCATGTAAATGTTAAACAGCATAGAAGATAGGATGGCGCCCTGGGGGACACTAGATTTTAGCTTTCTTTTAGAAGAGCAACTGTCTCCCAGCATCACCATCTGGAATCTGCCTGAGAGGTAGGAACGGAACCACTGCAAAGCAGAGCTTCCTATTCCCAACTCTCCCAAGCCTTCCAGAAGGATACCATGGTCGATGGTATTGAAGACTGCTGAGAGGTCCAAGAGCACCAACAGGGTCACACTTCCCCTGTCAATGCCCAGATGGAAATAATCAACTAAAGCGACCATGGCAGTCTCAACTCCGTATCCCATCCCAAACTCGGTTTGAAATGGATCTAGAAAATCAGTTTCATCCAAGACTGCTGGAGTTGAATGGCGACCGCTCTCTCGATAACCTTGCTTAAGAATGGTAAAAGTGATAATGGCCTGTAGTTGTTTTTGTCCAGGGGGTCCAGGGAAGGCTTTTTTAAAGAGTGGCTTAACCACTGCCTTTTTTAGGCACAGTGGAATCGGCCTTCCCTAAAGGATGTGTTGATTATAAGTCTCAACAAGTTCTGTAGTGTGAATGAATGCCTTGCAGTGATAGAAGTACATCCAGCAGGAGTTCCAGCAGTTAATGTCTCCTAATCCATTACCTTCATAATTGATGCAACCATTGGCATCTTCTTGTCCAGTCATTAGTTGTTCTACTTCAGCTTCCGTCATCTTTTCCCCTGTGAATGGAAATCAAACATAAGGCTTTGGATTTCCCCCCTGCCTTTGCCCTTTAAAGTCTTGAATGCTCTAAATGCTTATTCATCACTCTGCAAACCTGGCACATGCTGCCTGTGATGGACTACAACACTGATATTCCACAGATGTTTCTGTGACACCTTCCAACATTTCCAGTTCCCAGTGATGGGCTGGTGAGATTTTAATACTTAAAACACACAGGAGGACACCAGGCTAAAGAGAACTGCACTAAGTACTATCAAGCACACCTAATGTTTGCATCCACATCCAGGAAAAGATCCTTTGAAGCAGCAGAAGTCTCTGAATATATTGAAACAACCCCCCTTCAATTGTAGAAGCTGTTTCCCACTAAGTAGGGGTTTGGCAGGTCAGGCTGGAATGCACTGTGTAGCTCTGTAACTATGTAGTTATACGTTCATAACTTTCCAATAGGATTCTGGCTGATGAGCCTTCCAAAAACCTAGAAAAACCAATGTAGGATGGATATGCATATTATTGTAATATGTACATATCCTTCCTATACTTTATTTATTTATTTAGTACATTTCTCTCCCTCCTTCATCCTATCATCTCTGGGTGATGTACATGACACACTGTGTGCCTGTGTATGTGCCTTCAATTCACTTGTTCACTTATGGTGACCTCATGAATTCCATAGGGTTTTCTTAGGCAAGGAAAATTGAAAGGTGGTTTACCATTTCCTTTCTTTGAAATATAACTTACAGTGCAGTCAGCCCTTCATATCCATGTGAGTTTCATCCCAGACCCCTCTCCCTTGGATAAAAAAAATTGTGGTATCTCAAGTCCCATTGTTTCCAATGGCAGTGTACTGCGTGTGCAACCACACTGGCACGGCTGCATGCACACAACACTATTGGGTTGAATGGGGTGGGGTCATCCAGGGATGCTCAAATCCACAGATGGCAAGCCTGCAGATGGCAAGAGCCAACTGTATGTACCTGGTATTCCTTGGTAGTTCCCCATCCAAGTATTAATCAAGGCTGACCCCACTCAGCTTCCTAGATCAGACAGAATATGGTGTTTTTAGGGTACGTAAGTCTGGTCTACATGACTTTACTCCTCCCTATTTTCTCCACACCAACAGGAACATCAAGCTGAAAAACAGTGCCTGCATTATGGTTACCTAGGAAGGTTAATGGTTCACTGAGGACCTAAGCCTGTATCTTTCATGTTCTAGGCAACACTTTAACCATAGTACAATACTGCCCTCTACTCCTGGATTTAATTTTCATTTCTCTACCTAAAGTTGCAAGTACGTGGCGCAGTTCAGCTCCCATGACGGTGCCATTTCCTTCCTTGTCAAAGACACGCAGCCCTTCCACAAAGTCCTCAAAAGTCCCTTGGTCCTTGGATCGGGCAATGTGCTGCAACATTGGGAGGAAAGTTTCAAAATCCAGCATCTTTGTATTCATTTCTGACAAGGAAAAAAGAAATGATAAATATATAGTAATATTATTGATTCCTATAGATTAGAGACCAGTCCAGGAAACCACAGTTGGTGGGATACGAACAAGTGATAAGTTTAAGCAATCCGTTTTTCTTCCCATCCCCTTTCCTTCCTCCTCCCATGGTGCTTATTTGCAAAGGAGACTTATTTTATTTTTTTCTTTTAAATAATAATTTTATTGAATAAAAAAAGGAAACAAAAAAAAACACAAAAAAATACAATAAGACATTACAAGAATATTACATACAACATACAACAACAAACCACAAACATACATTAACATTTAAAAGCACCTCCTAAACTTGACATACCTTGCAATTTAGCCCAATTTACTACTACTTCTATTAAACCTACCTTTAACTTCCCAAGTCATGCATTATATACTTGTTAAATCACTATTACAATCTATCATTTCGTAGCTTACCATAGTCTATTCATTTTTGGCACTCTAACACAGCACTTATTTTAACTTATATTTAACTTATATTACATATATTTTACTCTAAACCTATCGTATTTACTAGATCTCCTGTTTGTTTCCAATACTCAACCAATCCCTTCCAGTCTCTCTTAAACACCTCCTCACTATCACCCTTAATTAAACCCGTTAATTTGTCCATCTCCATTATATCTAGAATTTTCATCATCCAGTCCTGAATTGATGGTATCTCCTTCGACTTCCACTTCGCTGCGTATGTTATTCTAGCAGCCGTTATGAGATTAAAAATCAGTTTTCTGTGTTTTCTTTCCAAATCCTGGTCTTCGATAATACCCAATAAAAACATCTGAGGGTCCTTTTTCAAGTTAGTTTTCAGAATTTCACCCATCCTTTGTTTTAGGAGACTTCTTTTAAAGCACTGTCTTGTGACATCGAAATTGGAAAACTGTGAGCTCAGCAAGTGGTCCCTACAAATTAGGACTGTAAACCACATACCCTCCAGCATTATACAGATGAAAACTGGGATACATGTGGCCAAGCAACATCAGTGTGTGGTTAAGATTGCAGAAGTTATTAATGAGGAAGAACACACACACACCAGCAGAGGTTGCAGCAGCTTGCTTTTGTCTGAGCCTACTGGGAAGACCAAAATTCCATCTCTTTCTCTCCTTTCTCCCCTGCTGGGTTAATTGAATGCAAATGACTTTGCATTTTGAACTCAGTTTGCAGCAACTGAAGCGTGCTAAGGACAAATGGGGAAAGTGGACATTTGAAAAGCAACTGAAAAAGTGGGAAGAGGATTAATTGGGACTGTCTCTGCCAAATCAGTAGAGTTGAAGGCTATGAAACCAGGACCTGATCTCAGGGAGGCAGGAGTGGCAGTGAGGTCAAAGGCAACTTAGGGCCTTTGCAGACTGTCAGAAATAGTGCACATTAAATTGAGGCACTGCCCTGGCTCAGTGCTAGGGAATCATGGGAAGTGTATTTTTTTCTGGGACATTGAGCCTTCTCTGTCAGAGAGCTCTGGTGCCACAATAAATTACAGTTCCCATGATTCCCTAGCACTGAGCCAGGGCAGTGCCTCAATTTAATGTGCACTATTTCTGACAGTCTGCTTAGGGTCACTGTACCATCACTCTCAGTTTCAAGAATTAGCAGTTGCAAATGTTACTTCAGCATTGGCAACGGGAAAAGCATCTTCACCTGAAGGTGTCAGACAGACAGCCTTCCTTTCCTTAAAATATTTTAATCCTACTTTGTAGTCTTAATCACAAGGTGGCATGCAATTGAAAGAATTTAAAACAATGCCAGGCAAAAACAATAAAATAATTTAAATAGAGTAAAAGCCTATTAAACAGATTGTTTTAAAAGAGGAGAAAAGGTTGAAACAGTCGAAACTATGTACATGTACACTTTATAAAAAAATCAAGTTTAGGTCCCAAAGGCTTTACTAAAAAGCCATGTTTTAACTTGGCACCTACAAGAAATTAGCTTTAGTGTTGGAATGTAATCAGAGTGACACATACAGAGCTTTATCCTACAGCTCCTTAAAACCATCATTTCCCACCCTCTTCATTGCCATCTGCTTTCTCAGGTTACTATCTCACTCTGTGTGATGGTTCAGTTCTGAAGAGAGAGGTATGTTAGAAATATGTCCTGCTCACATTTTGGCAGGGTTATCTTTTTATTTTCTTGGGCTACAGCTTTGAGAATCTTCTAGCCAACATGGTCATTGTCCATATTGGCTGGAGGATTCTAGGAGTTGTAGTCCATAAAGGTTAATTTTTTTAACTCTGAGGAAGGAGAATGAAACACAGGAATTGTGTTCAGACCAATCATGCAGCAGCCTGCAGTTGCATATTTTTAAGCTGCACAGGAAAAGTACTGGAAAAGGTCCTATTTTCTCCTTTTGTAAGAACTTGCCTTCTGGTTTTGGTTTCCCCAGCACCTTCAAGACCTCTGCGTTGGTTGGGTTCTGTCCCAGGGCTCGCATGACATCACCACACTGACTGTATGTAATCTTCATTTCTCCAGTTGGAGTCCTGTCAAACAGCATGAAGGCCTCCTTGAACTCTGTGCAAAGAAAGGAATTCATTTATGTATGTATTTATTCACTACAATACGTTTACACCTCACCTTTCCTCCAATGAGCTCAAGATGGTGCACATGGTTGTCTGCCTCAGAATTTTTATCCACAAAACAACCTGTGAGATAGGTCATGCGGGGCGGGGGGGGGGGGGGGAGAGAGACACTGGCTCAAGGTCACAGATTTGAAGATTTGAATTTGTGAAGATTTGAATCTGGGTTTCCTTAGTCTTAGTCTGACAGTTGTGGTTCTCAAGTTTATACTCAAGTTTATAAGTGTTGGAATTCGCTTCTCATAACCCCTGATCATTGGTCCTGTTTGTTAAGACTTCTGGATGGTCCAAATATGGGAATCAAATGTGAAAGATGCATGTGGAGCCTGGCCCGCCGACCCCCGCCAACCAGCCCCTGCCGACCCCCGCATGCGCTGCCACCGCCGCACATGTCATGGCCGCCATTTTTTTTTCCAAAATGACGGCTGTGAGTCGTCTGCGCATGCGCAGTACTCCTGCCCCTGTGTGAACGAGCCGCAGCTGCCATTTTGGAAAACAAAATGGCGGCTGCGATGCGTGCAGTGGCAGCACGCTTGGTGGCGGTGGGGGTTGGTGGCGGTGGCTGCGCGCGCGTGAGTGCACACGCCACCATTCCCCCCAGCCCAGCGAAAGACCTGGGGACCAGCGACTGGCACCAGGTAAGTAAACCTTGCTGACCCCTGTTCTAAAAGATATTTGGGGATCTAAGTGTGGAAACTATTGCTGTAACCACTTTTCAACCACTGTACATTGCAGAGGTGGGAAAAGGATATTCCTCCATGTGTTAGACCCCAGGTTCCAGCATTCCTTACCCCTAGCCTAGGCCAATGAGAGCTGGGGGCCATCGACAGCTGGAGGGACAGCTTAAATACTATGAAAAGCATGAACAATATAATGCAGTTTGCTGCCTAGATTTGCTTCTACCTTACAGTTCCAAATTAGATTGCAAATAAGCCTCATCTCTTTACCTTCTGGGATGGGTATATCTGGATAGATTGTAACTGGTTTATTTTTGTACATGATAGATTTCAACTGCTTAACTTGCTGCAATATTCTCTCTTTATCCCTTAAATCTGCTAGATGAACAACCACCATTCTGCATAGCTCTCCATGTATGTTCTGTTCCTTGCTACAATCTCTGTAGGCCTTTTCCGCTACAATGGGACCATCTCTGGTGTCTAGCTTCAGGATACATGGCAACCAATTTTCCAGGAAGGCTACCAGATCTTGTCCTTCTTCCTTTTCTGGTAAGCCTAGGATCCTGAGGATATGTGGCTGCGCTTGTTGCTTGATCTGTGGCCGCTCATTACTGAAATGTCTCTTCTTGCCACCCAGGCAGTGAATGTCCTGATCACAAGGTTGGGACATTGCCTGCTCATTGTTACTTGTAGGATCGGTTGGTACATTTCTCTGGGCCAAGTTATGGATCAGCCCTTCCAGTGTGTCCATATGTGAATTCAAGGTTGAGATTTTGCTATCAAAAGCCTTCACTGCCTCTATAGTTTGGTCCACTTTTTTCTTGAGCTCCAACACTGCCTCCTTCACAGAGGCATCTCCTCTGTTGAAGGAAGCCAAGGGCTCACCACAGAGGTACTGCCCTGGACTTGCGGAAGCCCAGGAGGCATCTTTTCGAATTCTATGGAAATCTTTAAGCTGGCGTTTCTGTGGGGTTGGTTTGTTGTTCAGCATGATCATATATCAGTGTGATACACCATGGTGGCTGCCACATATAGGAAAGGTTACTGTGACATCACAATGACTCATCCTGTACTAAAAGGTTTTATGCCATGATGAACTTTTAGGTTCACATGGGTCCTGCTACTGCATCTCTTCACAGCTAAACTCCTTGAAATAAAGGAAAGTCCCAAGAGAGGCACTGCCACTGATCCTAAGTGATTTATGGTCTCATGGAGACAAGAATGGGGAAACTTTGGGTGTGAAGTGAGGATCAAGTCCACTGACCCTTCTGTTGGCTGATATCAGGATTATGACCATACCTATCATGCCACCAGGTCCATGACCATTGTGCCAATGGGAGCTTCTCTGTTCATACCTAGATCAGAGGCCTGGCTTTGTTCCTTTCCAGGAGCAAAATACCCCCAGCTGGCATTTGCAGTTGTGGGATGCAGTTGTGCAGTCCTATGGTTAGGCCTAAGGGATCCTGTGACCAAATGGCGATGCTTCTGTCCAAAGCTAGGCAAGTTATTTTTGAATTACAGCTCTCAGAATTCCCCAGCCAGCTGGCTAGGGGAATTCTGGGTGCTGTGATCCAAAAATAATTTTCTTAAGCTCAGTTATGAACCATACTTAATACAATAAGTAGTGTCATGCTTAGGGGAAAGAGAGTGAAGGGAGGAAGATAAGTAACAAATAAATAGAGACACAGGATCAGAATCAGATTAGTCCTTGGAATCCATGGGATTTATATTCCATTTACATCAGTGGTTCTGTTCTGATTACTTCTGTATCCAACTATATATGAACTGAGAAGTGTCTTTTTAAAATATCATCATTGCTTACCTTCAATCTGGTCTGGGCTAAATTCAATCTACAAGAGAAAGAAAAAGACTGCAATTAATTATTTGCCATTCTTATGCCTTTTTCCCCTTGGAAATAATTGCTTGAACTGGGCTCTCTCTCAGCTGGAGCAATTCATCATCTGTTTTCCTAGCCCCCCTCTCTTCTGGTATTACTTGGTCTCTGTATCTCTCTCTCTCGCATGCTCGCACACACTTAGGACCTTATCAAACGCTGGCTACGAAGCGAAAAGTAACAGAAAAGTAACCGAAGTGAGAATAAATTCAGTTCTATACCGAAACGAACTGAATTTCGCCCTGGCGGCCATAGCGCAATGAATACGAAGGCTCCAAAGGGGATTTAGCGATCAGGCGCCGCGGGATGCGGTTCACGTGGGAAGAAGGAAAACACACACACACACACACATTTTCTTCTCTCTCTCTCTCTCCCCGCCACCCAAAAAGCCAGCGTCGCAGAAGGCGCTTCTGTGGATGGCAAGGATGGGATGAAGGAGTCGGGAGGAAAGGCAGCCAAGGGGACCGAGGAGGAGGAGGAGGGCTGGAGGACTGGAGGAGGGAAGGGGTGTTGGTGGGGAAAAATGCGAGAGAGATGGAGAGAGAGAGATCGCCTCCCTCTTCCCTCCTCCTCTCCTTCTCCTCCTCTTTCTCAATCCGGTTTGCCTTTCGCCAATCCCTTCCCCTCGCCGGGATTTTCTGCTTGGGAGAGCTCTCCCTGCTTCCCCGCCCCGCCCACCATTGCGCAACGAATACGAAGGCTCCGCTTGTACTTCCCCAACAAACCAAATGTCAAAATCTCCCTACTCGCTACGGATTAGCTTCGGGTTCTGTGGAGTTTTGGGGCAGCGTCGTGTGTACACGCGGGGAAACAATACAGATTAGCTCCGTGTTCTAGGGCAGCGTCGTGTGTAAACACGGGGAAATAATATGTATTAGCTGCAGGTACCCTTTGGATTAGCTCTGCTCTAGACCCCATGTGATAAGGTCCTTAAACTTTCATAGTTTAGTTTGTAATATCTTTGGGGCAAGGACATTACTGGTTAGTTTGTTTTTTTGTTTATAAAGTACCATATGAAATAATTTCCAGATCTTGGAAAAATATTTTTGTAGATTACAAATCCCAGAATCCCCCACCCAACGTGGCTGCTAGATGCCTGGGGTATTCTGGAATTTGTTTCTATACAAAGTAACACTTGAAATCTCTGTTGAAGTGTTCTATAACCTTTATTAGGGTCAGAATATCATGATGGCTTTTCAGATGTTTTCCTACTCTGCTGTGGGAAACCAGTGCTATACCTTGCTTTGTATCATCATATGTCTAAATAGCAAAGATGCTTTCATGGGAGGGGGGGGGTCCTAGTGTTACCAATCAAAAGACACTGATTTTCTTCCTTCCTTTTTTCATTGTGGAAAGAAAGAAGACAGAAATAGCAGTAAGAAAACATGGTTGGTAGACATCTCCTTTATCCAACTTCACCATAAAATTTGTCCCAGAAGGCAGGACAATAGCATAATTAAAAGCCACATGTGGAAGCACCTTAAGCATCACTCTTTACATAAGGATATCCTAAGGCTCTGACATACAGTAGAGTAAGGACATATTAACATGTTTGGTGTCCAAAGGATGCTCACTGACTGTTGGCAGGGCTGCAGTGGAAATGGAGGGAGTGAATGGAGTTGGGTATCCTGAAAAAGAGCACATTACTCTCTGGCTGGAACCCTGAGCAAGATCATCCCATATGGCTGCATTTTGGGTTCCCATTGTTTCCAGTGGCCAAGCAGCACTCCCCATGAACTAGAGGGCAATATCAATAGGCTTGGGGAAAGCTTTGTGGAAGTATACAAAAACTAAGCAAAACGGAAAGAGATAGGACATCTTTATTTATTGATTTGATTTATATCCTACTTTTCTCCCAAAGTGGGACACAAAGCAGTTAAGATGATTTGTTGGCTCATGTTAAAAGGAAAACAAACCACAACACAGTGGGTAGTAGAAAAATGAAATGGAGTTACCTGGAGGAGGATATGGCTGGCTGGCTGGCTGGCTGGAATAGTGAACAGGAACATGTCACACTGCAGCATTTTGGCTATGGACCTCACTTTTAATATTTCCCTTGGCTTCTGTCAGCATCTACACTTTGTGTAGACTGATAGTCTTGTTCATTTTTTTGTTCCGTCTCTAGCTTACCTCTGGTGCCCTCCTCTAAGCAGAGATGGGGGTCTATCTCCAAGAGACAGAGATCAACCATCTGGTTGTTCTGAACACTGCTCTAAATATTCTCAGTTTGGATATAGCAGCAGTGAGCAAGATCACAGGCTTGGCACAAGGTGCACCCTCAGCAGGCCTTACATTTTGGGCCCAAGAGCTGCTGATTGAAGATTCAACTTGTTTACATACTTCCATCAGACTAAGAGCCCTTTCAAACTATACATTTCCAACATTGTGATTCCACTTTACATGCCATGGCAGCCTCCTATTAGAGCCTAGGATCTATACTTTAGGGAGGATTATTTTGAATTCTCAACCAGAGAACGCTAGTGGCTCAGCAAACTACAAATCCCAAGACTCCATAGGATGCAGCCATAGTAAGTGAAGCAGAATCATAGTGCTCTACAGTTGACCCTCCAGAGCAGGGGTAGGCAACCTTTCCCCTTTAAGGGCCGAGGGACTCCAGCTCCCAGAATCCCAGGAGCTATTGGCCAACATGGGACTATTGGCCAACATGGCTGAGGCTTCTGGGAGCTGAAGTCCCTCGGCCCTTAAAGGGGAAAGGTTGCCTACCCCTGCTCCAGAGGTTCTTTATCTATGGTAGGGGTAGGCAACCTTTCCCCTTTAAGGGCCGAGGGACTTCAGCTCCCAGAATCCCAGGAGCTGTTGGCCAACATGGCTGAGGCTTCTGGGAGCTGAAGTCCCTTGGCCCTTAAAGGGGAAAGGTTGCCTACCCCTGATCTATGGATTCAAGCATCCACAGTTTGAAAATATTTTTAAAAATATAAATTCCAAAAAGCAAACCTTGATTTTGCATTTGTATTTAATGGGACTTGAGCATCCATGGATTTTGGTATTCATGGGGTGGTGGTGGTCCTGGAATCAAATCCCAGCAGATACCAAGGACCCTCTGTAAATGCAGAGTGTGAAAGGACCCCCAGAAGGTAACTTTGTAGCAATAATACACCTTAATGCCTCTCAGGAAAATGTTTGTAACAAAAAGTAGCACCTAACTCCAAAAGTTGCAAGTTTGGTTAGGTTAATATAGATAGTGTCAGATAGACTGTGCTTAATTCCTTTTGGGATGTTGGCGGTTTGTGTGTGTGTGTGTGTGTGTGTGTTTTATTTCAAGGCATCCTCTCCAAGTCATGGTGGCAAGTTTAACTCATTTCCATACTCATCTGATGCTATTAATAACTCACTTTACTTCCCAGAGTCTATCCTGAAAGAATGTGACAGTATCAAAGGAGAGGAACAGACTATTGAGACAAAAGGCCTTTGGAATGTGCAGAGTAGATTTGTAGTGGAAGGGCAGAACTATAAAAAGTTGCTTCTTTGTTCAAAAAACAACTTTTGAGCTATGTTAAGGCAAATTATAGCTGGAAATATGGAATATTATGAATTTATTAGACAAATTCATCAAGGATACATCTGTCAGGGTACCATGGTAGCTAATGGCATTTCCCTATTGAGAAGCAGTATAGTGTACTTCTCAATACTGGAATTATCAGTGCAT
This sequence comes from Phrynosoma blainvillii, assembly GCA_026167975.1. Taxonomy (NCBI): domain Eukaryota; kingdom Metazoa; phylum Chordata; class Lepidosauria; order Squamata; family Phrynosomatidae; genus Phrynosoma; species Phrynosoma blainvillii. The sequence continues at coordinate 110,635,709 of JANUYF010000005.1, forward strand.
CAGTGAAATGACACTTCTGTAACTCTAATAAAAAATAAATAAATCCAAGAGGAGACAATTTGCCCTTCAAACCATAGGACTGCCTCAGTAAATCATGGCCCTGTTTTTTGCACTCTATCCCCAGCCACTGCCTCTTGCTTAGTGCTGGCCTCAGGCAGCAGATGCTGAGGACTGTGGGAGGAAAGTAGCGCTGGGGTGTCAGAATACAAAACTGTGTGGATGATGAAGCCTGCACTGCATGTGTATGTAGAATGGGGGTGGGGAAGTGGACACAAACCATTTTGCCTTTTGCCTCAGGCAGCAAGTTGTGTTGGACTGCCTCTTAGAACTGCCTACTTCCTCAGATCTAAGAAGCTGGGGTAACTGTCTTTCATGGCATGAGCTGTGGCTGGGAGGACTCAGCTCAGTCACAAACTCAGTTCAGATTCCCAAGGGCTGTACAGTTTCTATTAGATGTGTGTCTCATTTAAAATAATAATAATATTTTTACACACATACACACACACACACACACACACACACACAAAGATATAGCCATGTTTAGTCTGCAGAATCACATAGAGAGATCTTGTGGCACCTTTAAGACTAACTGATAGAAAGAAGTTGGCAGCATGAGCTTTCGTAGACATAAGTCTACTTCCCTAAATGCATCTGAGGAAGTAGACTTAAGTCTATGAAAGCTCATGCTGCCAACTTCTTTCAGTTCGGCTCAAAGGTGCTACAAGATCTCTCTACATACATATGTACAGTTGGCCTTCCGTATCCATGGATTCTTTATCCACAGATGCAAACATCCATGGCTTGAAAATATTTAAATATAGATATACAAATTACAAAAAGCAAATCCTGATTTTGCCATTTTATGTAGGTGACAGTCTTTTACTATGCCATTGTATTTAATGAGACTTGAGCATCCACAGATTTTAGTATCCATAGGGTATCCTGGAACCAAACCACAGGAGATACCAACAAAAAAGATGTGTCTCATGATTTAGAGATATGTATTGGCTGCAATAACCTGCCTATTTCTCTTTAAAATGGGTAGGCAACCTAAGGCCTGGGGGCCGGATGCGGCCCCCCGAGGCCTTTGGACCAGCCCCAGGCCAATTCCGCCGCCACCGCTGCCCCCCGCCATGATGATATTGATTATTGTTGTTATTACTTGTTCTTGGGGTTTTTCTTGGCAAAATCTCCACAGGGGGGTTGCCATGGCTTTTCTGGGGCTGAGAGAGTGTGCATGCATATTTTTTAAAAAAATTAATTTTTTTAAAATTTATTTATTTATTTATTTATTTGTTTGTTTGTTTATGGTGCTTCGGCCCCCCAATTGTCTGAGGGACAGCAACCTGGCCCCTGGCTCAAAAAGGTTGCCTACCCCTGCTTTAAAAGGCTTCAGAGCATCCCATCAGGAAAAAAAATACCGTAAACTGGGTCAAGTAGTCCAGTTGGTGTCAAGCACCTGTTAAGGAGGTTCAAATGCAACTCTATGGCTATGGAAGTAATTCAAGGAAATTATGATACCCATTATGTCCCATATCATAATTCCACCTCATCTAATTTTTCCAGACACATGATAGTTCTCGGGGAGCAAGAGAAAGAATCAACACTTGCCATGTTTATGAAGAGGATCCATCTCAACTCCTGCTCATATGCTCTCCAATCTCCATATGAAACTACTTGAAATGTGAGGTCTTCTGCAGAGGTTCCATTATGTGGCTTATCACCCAGTTTAGCCAGGGACTCTTCCACATTGTGCAGCGATAGCACTGTGATTCCACTTTAACTGTTGTGTCTCCATCCTGTGGAATCCTGGGCTTTGCAGTTTGGTGAGGCACTAGAGTTCATAGTTTTGTGAGGTACTGAGAATTTGAAATGCCCCTCTCTCAGTTGTAAATATCAATATTCCATAGGATGTAACTACAACAGTTAAAGTGGAATAATAGTACTATAATGGTGTAGTGTAATAGGGCTCCTGGTTGGTGAGTATGTGAGACAGAGTTTTCGCTGCAACAGCTCCTTACTAGTGGAAACGCCTTCCCAATGGATGTCAGGCAAGTCCCATCCCTGTTGAGATTCAAAAGTGCATCAATATACATGGCTATTGGTTTTCAAAAGTGACTTGTTTAAAATCTATGTTTGATTAATTTTAAACATAGATTTTATCATCTATTGCTTGGGAGCCCTAGTGGACTGACAAGGAATTAATGAATATGTTTAATAAATAAACAAATCCTCTGCTTCTTTTTCAACATCTCTAGAATCCTCACCAGCATCTCTGAGGCACTAAACATTTAGCTCAGAATAAAAGTCAATGTGGAAGTCAATGGGACTGATGTCTGAGTAGACATGTATAGCTTTATACTACAAATCTATTGCTCATGCTCTGGTTACTAGTTCACACCTAGAGCTCTAGGCCCCATTTCATGACCTTCCCTTCTGTTGTCATTCCAGATCATCTCTGCTGAATCCATTTTTCTGTCATTTTGCTGTTATACCATCAAGCGCTTGTAAAGATGAACAAGACTTCACCATCTTTAATAGTTATGCATAAGTGAGAACTGCAGTAGATATGTGGGTTGTTGCAAGCTACTGCTGCTGAATTTCCCTGCTTTATACAGCTATTCAATGTACAAGGCAGGGTCCTGCCCTCTTTTGTATCTGGCTATCCTGTCACACATTTCTTTTAATTCTTTTACACTGGATCCCAGGGTGCACACACTTCAAGCATATGTTGATAAGCTAATTTGTCCCCTTTCAGCAATTATTTATATGCAAGAGTATATTCTGTAAAGTTGCCTTCAAAAGGAATAATGTCGTGCCAGAAACATACATCTAGCAGCTCTTGAAAATCCCAAGCAGAGAAATGATCAGCTTCTGAAAATAAAACTAAAGATGGATTTAGAATATTTCCTCTCTGCTCCACCCCTCGAACTGATGTTTGAATAGGCATCCTACATTTAATTCTGGTAAACAGCTTAGAAGGACTCTCTGTTATTTCAAAAACCTGTAGAACTTGTTTGACCAGAAAATAGGACAAAAAATGTGGGTGTACACTCTATTTTCAATTCTTGATCCTAAAACTAAGAGAGATACTTTACTATTTCCATTCCTTACAATGTTATGTGGTATGAGAAAGGCAAACAATGGTTTTCATTTGAGGCTGAATTTAAGATCCCAATTTTGATTGCTGTGGTCTCCAACAAAGAGCTGAGGACTTGCGAATAACCAAAGCAAACCCCTTGGAAAAATCTATCTTGCTTCAATCTATCCAAACTTTCAGAGGAATCAACCACTTACAAGGAGGTTACCTTTTATCAGGTGCTGCAAGGCAATAGTTAAATTCACCCAAAGAGCAGTAGACTTGTAACGTGTCAGCAGTATGAGCTTTTGCAGAGTTTATTGTAATTGCCAAGAAAGTTGTCTAATGGAAAATTTAAGAAAGAAATATTTTGTAGCAAGGTATCTCAAATTAGTCAAAGGGAAAAACAGAAAGCAGAACACTGGAGGTTACTGGACCAGTTAGTGGAGGTTAATCATAACATGGATTGCCTTCTACCATTTAATAATCAGCAGGTCTGGGAGTTATAAGACTTGGGATGTACAGTGGTAAGCTCTAGGCACTACACGAAGTCTATGGCAGGGAGCAGAGCCTTAGAGAAATAGAACTGATAGGTATATCCTGTGTTCTTACTTACGGTCACACTCTTGGGATCAAAGGCCGGTTCCTTGGGTGGTTCTGGAGCAGGAGCAGGAGCAGGAGCTGGTGCTGCAGCAGGCTTGGCAGCCTCTTTCTTAGGATCTGGCTTTTTAGGGGCCATGCTCTTGTGGGATGTTGTTATAAAAGAGCCAGGACAAATGGGCACAAGGAAGGCAGCGAGGAACAAAAGGCACCAGTCGCTCCCACAGCTTATATACTCAGCTGTGGGTCTCACACCGGAGGGGTGGGCAAGTTTCAGGAGCAACGGGTGTTTACTATAAAAGGAAGGCACTCCAAAAAAGCAGCCCCCGCCTTCCCCACTCAACAATTGTCCCTTGTCATCAACCCATAGTGTAAAGGCCTGGAGTCACACCAGCCCCCACTGACCTCTGATAGAGAATGGAGGCTGCTTTTGTGTACCTGGGCTAGGAAGGGTTCAGAACACGCTTGATAAAAAATACTGTCAGGTTTTCTGGTTTTGACCTAGAGCATGCTATAGGGGAAAGAGCAACAGCTTTGCTGGACAACCTGCCCCAATACTCAGGGGGGACAAAGCAAGTCTTTTTATAGGCCAGCCTACGAGTGCAAATGCCACAGATTCCTTTTAAGCTCTGGATTTACTCGCTGACACTCTCCCAGTGGAATAGTGGAGTCCAAGGTTTTTGATTAGCAGATGCTCTTGGTTTTGTTTTTTTAAAAAACTGGCTGATCCATTCCTATAGCTTTACATGGCTTTCCCCTCACTTTTATTATCATTCTTGCTTTTTGCAATCTGCCTTTTCACCAAGACGTAAGAGTTGACTCTACTAGTAGGTAGGGTCAGACGGCTGCCTCAGACAGCAGATTTGCGATGTTATAAGAGAGGCAACAGCTTGATTATTTACTACTAGCCGAAGTTTACTCTCTGCCGTTTCAGTCCTTACCCTATAGACCACAAAGGGTTAGGTCTTAACATCAGTACGATGGAGAGAGATCCCTTCCTCCTTTTAAACCTCATATATTAGCAGTCATTCTTGAGCACTTTGGTGTTTTCCCAACATTTCTTCCCTGGCTCAGGAATCTTAATAGCAATGCCTCAGAGGAGCCCGCTCTTGTTTTCTATAACTTAAAAAAAGTGACACACAGAGTGAGTTCAGGCAGTCCTCCCTTTTGTTTTAAGGAACCCCTTTGATTGTCATTTCATCATGAAAGTGATTTCTGTTACTTGACTGACAACCAAAAACACTCTGCCAAATTTGGAGGCACCTGCCATGACATTCCAATGGGTTACTGCAGGCCTCCCTTTTCTTGCTTCTAGGAAGCACTCCATTTGGAATGTGTGGTTTTTTTAAAGCTTGAAACTGGGTACTGTAAGTTGGATGACAACCAAAAACGCTCTGTCAAATTCTGATGCATCTAACACAGGGTCCAGATGTGTTAAGTCTGTCACAGATTCACACACATTAGCTGAGATTTGTGAAGTGCAACTCTACACTCAAATAGTTTAGGGGCAGTTTCCCTTTACTAGGGGTAGAGCCATCTCCAATCTACTCACTTGGTGGGTTGTGCCAGTATGTTTCAGCACACTGGAAGTGATATAATGTCACTTCTGAGTGCTGTTTTGGTGGACATTTTTTCCATGGGTTTTGGAGAGGACTGTGCTGTTATGGGAGGCCAAATTGCTACATTTGTGGGTGGTTTGGAAGATTTTGGCTCAGGTTTTTTTTAGGGGGGGAGGGAGTGAAAAGTCATCTGAAAATTCTACTTTGGTCAGATTTCACCTGAATTCTGTGTCCAGTTCTGGGCACCACAATTCAAAAGGGATATCGAAAGTTGGAGTATGTCCAGAGAAGGGCAACCAAAATGATGAAAGATCTGGACACTATGCTCTATGAGGACAGCTAAGAATGTCTAACCTAGGAAGACAATGTTAAGAGGCGACATGTTAGCCATGTTTAAATATTTGAAGGGTGTCAAATTGAGGATGGTACAAACTTGTTTTCTGCTGCTCCAGGGACTGGGACACAGATGGATTCAAGCTACAGGAAAAGATAATCCACTTAAACATTAGGATGAACTTCTTGACAGTAAGAACTGTTCAACAGTAGAATATGCTGCCTTGGTGTGTGGTGGAGTTTCCGACTTTTTAAACAGAGGCTGGATGGCCATCTGTTGGGGCGTGCTTTGATTGTGAGTTCCTGCATGGCAGGGTGTTGGAGTGGATGGCCCTTGTGGTGTCTTCTAACTCTATAATTCTATGATTCTATAAACCAGTAGTCAGGATCAAAGATACGGGTGTGTGCCCGATCCCCAAAGGCCTTGTTACTTAAGCACCAGCAGAAAATCAGGCGCTCCCCAAGCATGCCGGGGTTCTGCATCATCTGTGAGCGCATACTCCTCAACATTTCACAGATGAAAAATGGAACACATTTGGCTGTGCAACATCTGAATCTGATCAAGATGGCAGCAGTTATTAATGACAAAAAACAATCTAGAAGAGGCTGCAGCAGATTGCTTTTGTCTGAGTCCTCTCTCACTGATGAGTTAACTGAGTGCAAACTTATTTTATACCTTGAATTAAGTTTGAAGCAATTGAAATACACTGAAGATGGGGGGGGGTAGGAAAGAGAAATTGGGACATTTTAAAAGCAGATGAAAAAGTGAGATGATAGAGGATTAATTGAGAGTGAGACTGTCCTTGGCAAATCGGGACAGTTGTGCAGGGGGTATATGAACTGCTTTTCTTCTCTCCAGCTATTAACTGCCATTGCTGTGGCCACTGAGGGCTTGCATGGAGCTGCAATACAGTTCTGTGGCTGCCAAACTTTTCAATCAAGATTCTAGTGTTCCAAGTTTGCTTTTCACAGCTTGGAAACAGTGCTAACTCATTACCATTACTGCATTAAAGGAATTTAATTTAATTTAAAAATTAATATAATTTAAATTGTTGGATTTTTTTAAAAAATACAGGTAAATAAATTTAGAATGTTGTGGAAAATGTTAACCAATTCTTTCCAAGCGTTGTCTTTTTGTTTCTCCCTTCTCTTTTCCTTTCGTGCCACCCATTTTCAGGTCTGGCATGGCTGCTGGGCAAGCAGGAAAGGGAGACCAGTGGCGTATGTGGGCTGCTACAGTGGTTACAGTGAACAGGCAGGAGTCCGCTTCAATGAGAAGGCTGTCACCTCAGTTCAGTAGATCACTATACAGAGCAGCTGGACATCCATGCCTCTGACAACAGGATAAGGTTGCCCAATCTCAGAACCTAAGCCTCCAATTTTCATCTCTAGGCAGGAGACAGGGGTGCAGATTTTCCAGTTTTGATGGGCTCAGCTCTAGCCACGAGGAAAAGGATTGTGACTATCCAGCCCAGCTAGCAAGAGTAGTTTGTTACAGTTTGCAAGGCTTAATTAACTTTTTGCTGTAGCTTGCTAACACTCCCCAATATACGTATTAACTTAGGTCCAAAACACACTGCAGAAATAATCCAGTTTGAGACCACTTTAACTGTCCTGGCTCAGTGCTAGGGAATCCTGGGAATTGTAGTTTATTGTGGCGCTAGAGCTCCCTGACAGAGAAGACAATATCTACAAAACTATAGTTCCCAGAATTCCCCAGCATTGAGCCAGAGCAGTTAAAGCAGTCTCAAACTGCATGATTTATTCAGTGCCTTTTGGACGTAAGTTAGCTTCCTCCTTCCATCCCAGTTGCTGGGGCACCAGGACTCACCCTCTGCTCTGCTTTGCATCCACCTTCTGGCTAGAAGCAAGTAAGTAAAATTAAATCAGGAGAATCTCTGAGTAGTGCAGGGGGTGTGGGCTGCACTGGGTGACACTTCAGATGAGTGAGACTTCCATCCATCCCAGGGCCCCCTGGCCACCCTTCTTCACCAGCCAGGACACCTCTACTGTCCATTAGGTGTGTCTGCTGGTGATGGCAGGGTGTTGCCACTGTTGGAAGCTCCTTCCAGGCCTGGTGAGGCTGCTGTGCAAGAGGGAAAAAGGCTGCCAGGCGGCAAGAGCAGCCCACACCCACCAGGTGTGCTGGCTTGGTGGGAAAGCAAGTTGTCTCCCTTTCCTGTTTGCCCAGCAGCCACACCAGACCTGAAAATGGATGCCATGTGGCAGCAGTAACTCACCCCCACCACTGGCTGGTGGGAAGGGGCTGCCTTCTGGTTCTGGCGGGTCTGCCGGCCAGGCAAAAGTGAGTCAACATCCTTTCCTGCTTGCCTAGCAGGTCCGCCAGACCCTGAAAAGGCTGGCTGGTAGTGGCAGCAGCCCATCCCCAACACTGCAGAGGTGTCCTGGCTGGCGGAGGGGGGATGGCTGGGTTGTGTGCAGGAGCATGAGTTACTGCACTGGGGTGACACCAACCCTAGTGATGGCTCTGGCTTAAATGTTCCTTATTCCATCTTTCCATACAGTTGAGTGACTGTAGTCTTAATGCATAACACTTCATGACATAACCACAGGCCATCTCTAGATTTCTGGTTTTGGATCTGAAAACTAGGCTTAGGATCACAGAATCATCATAGAATCATAGAGTTGGAAGAGACCACAAGGGCCATCCAGTCCAACCCCCTGCCATGCAGGAACTCACAATCAATGCACTCTGAACAAATGGACATCCAGCCTCTCTTTAAAGACTTCCAAAGAAGGAGACTCCACCACTCTCCAAGGGAGTGTGTTCCAGTTGGAAGCCTTTTATGGTATGTACTGTTAGTATGTTTATTGTGTTTATTGTTAGTATGTCTTTATTAATGTCTAGGCAAAAGTAGTAATTAGAAGTTTTTTCTTTTTTGTGTTGACATGTATTTATTTGTTTTAACAATCAAGTTTAAGAAACAAACAAACCTGTCTTCAAGTCAAACAAGAAGTGTGCGGACCTGCCTTCTCCCAAATTGGTCCACACTGATAGAAGACCACTCATGGGGAGTCCTGTCAAAATGTCAATCTGAAACTATTTCAGAAACAAGATTTGATCCTTCCTGTCTGGCTGGAACATTGCAGGGGATTAAACAATTAGAGGACTTAATGCCATTCTTAATAAAATGTGAAAGAACAGGGTAGCACTGGGGGTGGGGGTAATTTTTTTGGACTGCAGCTCCCAGCATCCCCCAGGCCATGCTGTCTGGGGATTCTGGGAACTGTTGTCTAAAAAAGGTATTTTTCCAAAGCTTGGGACAGAGTGGGGTTGATGGTTAGACTTTTAAAAAACAGAAACAGTCAGTGCCCTTACAAGTTATTTTCTTTTCCTTTTTTTCTCCCCATGGGTCATAATCCCTGGTGAATGTAGACAACAGCTGGGTAACTTCTCTGAATGACTCTTGGCTGGCCGGCCCTCAGTTGCGTCTGGCACCAGATGATGGTTGGCTTAGCGGCACTTTTTCCCCTCCATTGTCTGTGATCAAAAGTATGGGCTTGGGGCAGGGGGCAGAGGTTGAACATATGATTTCCTGTGCCAAGAAATACTACTCACTCACCCAGATTCCAGGGAAGAGGATTTCCAGCAGCTTGACAGGATGTTAGGAAGAGTAGCACAGTTGGTTGCCTTTCCTGAAAGGAATATAGGAATTAATAAAGTAAAGAAGGAAATGCCACTGAGAATCTATATGACGTGAATGCTGCCTGCCGTACCAAAAAGTCCTAACGTAGTGGGTAAGCACCAGAGGTCTGATCTCCCATCCCTGGGCTCCACCAGGGCTCACACAGAACTTTGCCCCACATGCCACCACTTGGAAAGCAAAACCCAAAGTGGCCAGAAGTCTTGGGTTTGGTTAAGAGGGGTAGTGGTGGTGATTGTGACTTCTTTAAATATTAGGGTCACATTCTTGTATCAGTAATGAAGCTCTGTGATTGTACTTATGGCAAATGATACTCACCAGAAGCTACCTTCATAGCCTGGTAGTGCCCTGAGCAAAGCATTTCTGAGATGCTGAAGATCGGGGTGCTGTGAAATGATGCCCACAGTGAGCTCCTGGTTATGGGGTGCCTTGAAAACAGATAGCTGAATACATCCTTTGGGGTCCAGCCACACCTGCCTATCCCAAGTCACTCCATGACTGGGAATGCATTGAGAATGTCCTTTCCCCATGCCTCAATCTCCAGTGTCTCAGAAATACTTCAACTGGGGTGGTGCCAGATTGGGAAGGTAGGTTTTTGGAGTTATTTTTTGGCTGTTCATGACTGTAAACATGAATCCCCAGCGCTACAATAGCATTAAGTCCAGTTTACAATATTGTAACTTCTGAACAAACAACCAGCCTAGATCACCACCTTTTAAAATTCCCAACCCCCCATTTCTTCAGGAGTCTGAGGGTCACAAAAACAGCGATTCCCATTCATGCCCTCTGTATGAGAGTCCAAGGGCCCTTTCACACTACAAAACCAGAGCACCATCTTTTCATTTTGATTGCCATGTCTCCATCCCATGGGCTCCTGCGGCTTGTAATCTGATGTGGCACTAGAGCTCTCTGGCTGAAAATTCTAAATCCACTTCCCTAAATTGCAAATCTCATGATTCCATAGGATGTTGCCATGGCATTTGATGTAGAATTGTAGTACTATAATAGCATAGTGCAAAAGGATCTTAAGAAGGTGGATTTCCCATTCAGTGACTAAAGCTTCCAAGTAAGTGTGAGCAGTCCTGGAGCCCTTTCGCACCACACAGTTATAGCACTATGATTCCAGTTTAACTGCCATGTTTTTATCTTACAAAATCCTGATTTGAGAGGCACTAGAACTCTCAGGCTGACCATTCTAAATCTTCCCTAAACTGGAAATCACAAACCTTCTTCTTGCTGTTGTGTGTCTTCAAGTCATTTCCAACTGGTGGCAACCCTAAGGCAACCCTATCATGGCGTTTTCTTGGCAAGTTTATTCAGAGGAGGTTTGCCATTGCCTTCCTCTGAGGCTGAGAGCATGTGACTTGCCCAAGGTCACCCAGTGGGTGTCATGGCCAAGCGAGGAATTGAACCCTGGTCTCCAGAGTCGTAGTCCAACAAACCACTATGCCATGCTTCTGCCTTGCCGCAATTGCATAAGGAAGCAGAAACAGACTGGTTTGGGAGCATTAATTATTGCACTTCTCTGTAATAGCACAAAGGTGCTGCTTTGGTGATCTATGGACCCATGCACTCTCTTCCTCATGACTTCCATAACCCTACCTTCCTATCCTATGCCCTACCTACTGTCCCTTTCAGTTTTTATTTTAATTTTAATTTTAGCAAAATTGATCAATTATGGCAATGTGATGTAATAAAAGAAAAGGAAAAGGAAAGGAAAACAGCCTGCTTGGGAATAGTGAGGAGGAAGGCAAATAGGGAATGAGGAGAATCTCACCCACTGATTCCACGTGAATGGTGGCATATCGGAACTGCAATGAGAAACTAGATTTAAAGCTTTTGTGGGTTTTTCACATGATGTTTGGTGTTAAACCCAAACACAAAGTAGACAAAACCTGCAATTGTTATTTTTCAGATGTTTACATGAAAGAGAAATAATGCAAAAATAACCCGAACAGATAGACGACAAAACCTGCTTCTTTTTACTTTTGGGAACTTCCGAAAGTAAAAAGGAGCAGGTTTTGGCAACTTTCTGTTCGGTTTAATGTCACATTATTTCTCCTTTACACAAATACATCTGAAAAACAACCTGCTTTTGCAGGTTTTCCCCCCGGATTTTTAAATCCTGTTTCTGCACGGGATTTAAGCATTTTGCCTCCGTGTGATATGGTCCATGCCTGAGAATGGGGAAGAAGCAAAATTGGGAGCAATTAAAATGTGAACTCTAGAAGTGTTTGAAATGCAAAGCAGCAACAAGAGAGCCACAATGTCATGCAATAAGGATGGCCGAAGATACTATTATCTAGCTTTAATTCTGATTTAAAGGCCTTGTGTGATAATCTCCCAAGATTCCATAGGATGTTGCTGTGGCAATTAAAGTTGAATCACAGCATAAAAACTATAATGTGAACAGGTCCCTTGGTTTTCTCTTCCTTCCTCACACACAAGTGATGCATTAGCATATTGTAAGAGAGCTTCACCATGGAGCTTTTTTCCCTTCTGGTTGTTGCTTGTCCACTTTGAGTATCACCAATATCTTGGTTGTGCTTGGACTACACAAAGCTGGCTCTAAATATATTTTGGCCTGAGGCAGAGCAGTAAATGCCAAGTGAGGGACACAGTCCTGAAGGTCAGTCCAACAATTATATCTAATGCCAGGAGTCTTGTGTTATCAGTAGCAGTTTTCTGAATGGCCTGTTAATCATGTAATTGTCACAGTCAGTACTTTCTGTATTTAATTTTCCCTTGAACTCACCAGTGACAATGCCACTCCCTACCCATGTGTACTGTTTGGATGGATGAAGTTCTAAATAGTATTTCGTGCATCTGATGAAGTGAGGAGTGATTCACAAACTCTCATCCTATAATAAATATGTTAGCTTTTAAGGTGCTGAAGGACTGTTATTTTTGCTATCACAAATACAGCTATCCCTTTGAAGATCAACTTATTTTGGGCAGGAAAATCCACAAGCATATGAGCCTACCTCATTAACAAAGAGTGATAAAGAAGCTCCTTTTTACAAAGTCTTTTTATGGGAGCCTAGTTTAGCCGCCTTTTCTTGTCTTATGTCTGGCTGGAAGTTTTTTTGCAGCATTGGCATTGGGATGATGGTGAAGAAGGGCTGGAGGAAGACAGACTTTCAGTGTTAGAATGCAGCAGCTTTTCTGTAGTAATAATACAATCAAGTTTGTCCTGGGAAAGAATGGGATTCTAATCTAGGGGGTCATTCAGATGTCGTTTTTTGAAAATTCAATGATTTGAATAATCCCACTCACACGTTCTAGGTTTGTTATTCACATCATGAAACCTCATTGATGCGCATCTCTGTAAGGACGTTATCACATGGGGGAAATCCTGTGAGGAAATGGGGGTTTAAACTGAAACTAACCCGCAAAAGCGGGTATATTTTCAGACGACGTTGCATTTAAAAGCAGGTTAATCCAAACAGAAAGTAGTCAGAAACTGCTTCTTTTTATTTTCGGGGATCTTCCGAAAATAAAAAGAAGCCGTTTCTGCCTATTTTCCGTTCGGAGTAACCTCCTTTTAAATGCGCAGGAGGTTTTCACACGGGGAAAGCCGGCTAATTAATTGCTTCCGCGGTAGCACTTTCACTTTAAAGCTGGCTTCTGTTCGGAGCTCCCTGTGTGATAATGTCCTAAGTTTGGTTGCTCACATGTGCATTTGAATAAGGATGGAGTCGACATTGCAAATATTTTCAGAACACATTCAAGGCATGCACCATTTTACCCTGGGTCTATTTGGGTCTATTTGCATTGGTTATTCACACTACCGACGATGCAGATCTTTTTAAAAAAAACTTGGGGGAAAACCTGATATCGATTATCCCAGATTGTCTTTTTGGGCAGCCCTCCCAAACTGAATTGGGTGCATTTAGGATGCATGTGAACAACAGAAGTTCAATTTAGATTCATCCTGGATTATTTTCACACTGTGAATGACCCTAGGTGATTCTACTGTAGCTGTGAGTGCTTCCATGCAAGATAATCAGCTGTCTCCAGATTCACTTACTGAGCACGAGTTAAAATCAAAGCAAAAAGAAAAGGAGGAAACAGTGTAGTGTAGTCTGTCTCACCAGCTGTTCTGGCATGCCAAAAAAGCATAGATCCATAAGTTTTGCTACCAAAATGGAAATCATACGAAAAGTGCAGGCTATTGAAAGAAAATTTAAAAAAAATCCAAGGATGCATATTAAAATAAACTTTCAAGTGGTCTCCAGAAGATTTTTTGCTTTTGTTTTTGTTTACTTATGCAAGCCTTACTTGACTTAGATGTTTCATTTCACATGTGCATAATCTTAGTTTTGGATAAAAATTTGGGGGAAACATGCTGAACTCTTATTCTTGTTCTTTGTATGTAGGAACTTATTTCTGTCCTTTTCATGTGATTTCCACCTCTGGTACCAAAGTTTCTGTTAAAGAAGTAAAGCCCAGGAACATACACCTACATTGTTAACTGAGATATGTCTGTGAATCTATAAATCTGGTCATAAAAATGTAACAGCAGCAGCAGCAGCTTCCTCCACCACCACCACAGCTATAAATTAATACCTACCCTATTTGTGTCCTTTCATGATATCCCACATCACCTGCTTCAGATGGCTGCCACAGTCTGTCAAACAGCAGTCAAATGTGAAGGGGTACCTGCAATTTTTTGACTGGAAAGGTATTCAGAGGTGACAAATAACAGTGTAGGGAGAGGGGCCACCTTCTCTCTGTGAACTTCTCTGTTGTTTTGTGCCTTCAAATCAACTCTTACTTATGGGGACCCTATCTTTGTTTTTTTCTCGGAAGAATTTGTGTCAAATCATTCATGAAAGAATGATTTGCCCAGTCACTGAGTGGCTTCCATGGCTGAGCAGGGATTTAAATCCTGTTCTCTTGGAGTCAATGTCCAACACTATATTACAAATCGCACACTGGCACCATACAGTGTACTAGATTCTTTCTATGGGGCCTAAAGCTCCGGTACTCTCTCACCTAGCATGACGACTGGCCTTACTGGCTGGGAATCCTGGAATCTGTAACTTGTTCCAAGCTCTGGACATGCTTTGATTTAGCAGGGACAGTGTTAATACTCTGTCATCCCATTTTTTCAGCTCCTTTTAAAAATGTCCCAGACTCTTCCCCCCTCCCACTTTCCCCTTTGTCTTCAGCTTACTTGCTACAAACTGGGGGCTAGTCTACATGTAAGTGTAATATGTGAATTGCTGCTGATTATTATGCCTTAGCATCAACACTTGTCTTCACTTTCCTGCACAAATTTGCATCTTTTTGCTCTCCCTCTGCTGAAAATGTGCAAGCATGTGAATTCCTGTGAACTGGCCAGCCAGCTACATGTTTGATAATGCGCTTCCTCACAAATACTTACAGAAATGCTGGTAAAAGCTGCGAAGTCTTTTTCAGTGCAGTTTATGGAACCCACCCACCCCTCAAAAAAGGACGAATTCCTCCAAATTGCATATGGCTGGATCACAAGTCTGTTCAATTTGAACGATGAGTATTTTAATCATCTAGATATTTGTTCAACATGCAAAAGTACAGCTGGCCCTCCTTATCCATGGACTTTTTATCCGCGGATTCAAGCATCCATGGCTTGAAAATATTTTTTAAAAGTATACATTCCAAATAGCAAATCTTGATTTTTCCATTTTATATAAGGGACACCATTTTGCTATGCCACTGTATTTAATGGAACTTGAGCATCCACAGATTTTGTTATCTACGCTGGAACCAACCCCAGTGGATAACAAGGGCCCACTGTAGTTTGCATTCATTTTAACTCAAGCGGGAAGGGATGAAGAGGAGAGGAAGGAATAGAATCTAGTTCTTCCCATTAGACTCAGGCAAAAACAAATTGCTACAGCTAGCTTGTCTTTTCCCACTCATTAATAACTTTTGCCATTCTGATGTTGTTTGGTGACGTGTCCCATTTTCTATCTATGAAAAGTTGGAGAATATGTCTGGATTGCGTATTAAACATCTTGTCTGAAAGCAACCAGTAGTAATGGAGGAAAGCAGTAAAGCATCAGGAAAGTCTCTGGACCTTATCACATAGAGACAAATTGCTTAAATCCCATGCAGAAACAGGATTTAAAAATCTGAAAAAACCTGCAAAAGCGGGTTGTTTTTCAAACATATTTGTGTAAAGGAGAAATAACGCTGCATTAACCCCAACAGAAAGTCGCCCAAACCTGCTCCTTTTTTCTTTCGGAAGTTCCCGAAAGTAAAAAGGAATGGGTTTTGTCAGCTTTCCGTTCGGGTTATTTTCGCGTTATTTCTCTTTCATGCAAACGTCGTCTGAAAAACAACCCGCAATTGCGGGTTCTGTCTACTTTCTGTTCAGATTAACCCTGAACATCATGTGAAAAATTTAAATCTAGTTTCTGCACGGGATTTGTCCCGTGTGATAAACTGCTCTTAGAATTTGCATAGCCTCAGCAATGCCAGCAGCTGCTCAGGCCTTGTTATTCTACCCTTTTGGGCTTCCCAGTAGTTTTGAGGCCTGTGCCTGACCAGTCCTAGTACTCAGCAACTGTTTGAGAAACTTGACAATTCTCTTGAGAGGCAGCAGAGTCAGAAATATCTCTTAACTGATGCTCAAGGCTTCCCACTTCAGGATGTGTGTGAGCTTGCTATAGTGCAGGATAAACTTAGCTCACTAAGGCATCTGCAGTGTGAGCCTTTATATATAGATGGTCATGGAAACAGGAAAGGACTTTGCTGATTTCAGAACAGAACTGACTCTCTAGATCAGGAGCATTTTACAAAATTCTTTTGCTGCTGCTAGGTGTTGTGTGAGAACATGAAGGGAATGAGTTTCCAAAGAACAGGGCACCACTAACCTGATGGTTTTATAAGCACTGTTTTATAAGCACAGTTCTGTTCAGAACAGAACTGACTCTCTAGATCAGGAGCATTTTACAAAATTCTTTTGCTGCTGCTAGGTGTTGTGTGAGAACATGAAGGGAATGAGTCTCCAAAGAACAGGGCACCACTAACCTGATGGTTTTATAAGCACTGTTTTTCCTAGGGACAACCTAGACACTATCTACAACAATAGAAATTGTACAAATAGATTTTCTAAAGTAAGGGGGGTTGCAGACTGCCAGAAATAGTGTGAATTCAGTCCACTTTTAGGGTTAGGGTTAGTGCTAGGGAATCATGGGAACTGTTATTTTTCTGAGACATTGAGCCTTCTCTGTCAGACAACTCTGATGCCACAATAAAATACAGTTCCCATGGTTCCCTAACTCTAACCCTAACCCTAAAAGTGGACTGAATTCACACTATTTCTGGTAGTCTGCAACCCCCCTAAATCACATATATGGGAGAACAATCAAGATCCTTGCGGAAAGAGGAATTATATTGTTGCAGTTTGAATCTGGATTAGTCAAGCCATGCTGGAGGTGGGGAAATCTACCCTTTTTAGAGCAATAACATCCAGAATGCTCAGAATGGTTGTGGGGATCTGGGAGTTGTAGCTACCAGAAATTAGCTTTGTTTTGCACTTGAATAACGCTTCCATTAGTGACAAATAAAAGCTCTTCTCTCAATGTAAAATTGCAGGTGTGCAGGACCTGAGCTGGATTAGGACCACAACAAATCACCCCCCACAAAAGCCCTCAAATCTGTTCCTTCTCCCCATGTCTATTACATAAATGACAACTATAGGTAAAATTGGGCCACATATGGCCAAGCAACATCAGAGTGTGATCAAGATGGCAAAAGTTATAAAGAAGGAAGAACACACAAACTAGAAGAGCTGTAGCAGTTTGATTTTGCCTGAGCCTCCTGAGATTGGCAAGATTCTGTCTCTTTCTCTTCTCTCTTCCCTGATTAATTGAGGGTAAATTTCATTTGGAATTTGAACTCAGTTTGCAGCAATTGAGGTGAGCTGAGGATGAAGAGGAAAAGTGGGAAGAAGAGAAAGAAACTGGGACATTTTAAAAGCAGCTGAAAAAGTGGCATGACAGAGGATTAACTGGGACTGTGCCTGTCATGACAGCTTCTGGAAATATGATTTTTCCTTTCCCTCAAAAAATGTGAGTATGGGAAGCTCCACAGGTTTTAGAGGACTACAAAAATGGTCTTGGGGTTGCATAGCTCCTATTCCCAACCTATCTTCAGTGACAATTACCAGTAACTTTTCTCCATAAGTGACAGGTATTGGAAACTTCTTGATTCTTTAAATAGAAGCTGAGTGCACGTTTCCACATAAAACTGTATACCCTACCGGTATCAGTCTATTTTTATCCAACTGTTATTCAGGTAAAGGGAAAAAGAAGACAATAATTTGAAAAGCAAATGATAATTCTCAACAATGAAGGAGTGACAATAGGAATCTGTACCTCTATCCCTATGAGGTAGGTTGGGCTGCAAGATGCCTTTGGTTGCCTACTTACAATTATGCATTGTCATAATCTGTGAGATTGTTAACACATAGGAAATTCAGATGTATAGTTTACAGTGATGTAGAAAGGACTGGCCATTTTACAAAATGTCCTTGAAAACATAGTAGAATTTCACTAAGTGGTCTAGGCCTTCTGGCTAAACCAAGTGCCAGGTTATGGAAAATCCAGAGTTCATCTGAAAATCCAGATGAAAATTCAAGCAGATAGTACTATAAAAATGTGAGCTGGAAATGTTACAAAAATGTAACCTATAGTAATATTTCTTATGCTTTAAGATACAGTTATTTAGGAGATTATTGCATCAGCTTTAAAAGCGGCTTACCTGAGCCGCCTTAAAGTTAGAAGTGGGCAGCATCCTGATACTATCACACACATTTAGCCACCAAAATTGCTGCCTGGCTGCAGCCCAGCTCCATTGCTGCTCCAAGGGGTGCTCCCCGTGCCTTTTCGAAGCCAGGAGTTTTCCGACTTGAAAAAATGGCACTGGAACGCCCCTTGGAGCAGCAATGGAGCTGGGCTGCAGCCGGGTGGCAAATTCGGCGGCTAAATGCGTCTGATAGTATCAGGATGCCGCCTGCTTCTAATTTTAAGCCGGCTCAGGTAAACTGATTTTAAAGCTGATGCGATAATCTCCTAAATTACCGCATCTGGAACAAACTGATAGGCCGATATTTCAGGGGGCAGGGGGAGTAATGTTTTACAACAAAAAGGAGATCTTGGGGATGTAACAATGCGAACTGCAAATCCACAAATACCAAGTGTTTTGGTTTGGACACGGGGAGGAGGGTGGCAGGATATATCACAGTAGGTTTTACATTTAGATTACAATTTGACATAAAGCATTGCCAATTTAGTTCTGTATGTAAACCACTCTCCCCCCCCCCCCCAAATATATATATCCAGCTCCAGAAAGGCATATTGATTAAGAGTGCTGGCCTGGGACTGGGGAAATCTAGGTTGAAGCCCCCAGCTTGCTGGATGTCTTGGGAACAGTTATCCTCTCTCAGTCGGACCTGCCTCATAGGTTTGTTTTAAGAACGAAGTAGGGGAGAGAACAGAGTCCAAATCCTTCAGTATTTCAAAGATGAGAACTGGGCATCATCAGTGTGTTCAAAAGAGTGTAGCTAGGCAAAAAGAAGGCAAAGGTTACTAATGAGAAAGAACACACAAAACTCCTTCCTTAAGCAGAGAAACCCTGGAATGTATATACAGGTTGAGGACCCCTTATCCAAAATGTTCCAAAACCCAAAACTTTTTAAATGGGTGGCTGAGATGGTGACACTTTTGCTTTCTGATGGTTCAGTGTACACAAACTTTGTTTCATGCACAACATTATTTACAATATTGTTTAAAATTACTTTCAGGCTATGTGTATATGATGTATATGAAACATATGTGCCTTCAGTTCATTTAAGAAAAGGTGGGATATAAGCATAACTAAGGAAGTGGCCCTGCTAAGTCCTGGGTCTAACCTGTCTGACTGTTGTGTTGAGAGTTGTCTACTCCCCCCCCCCGGGGGGTTCTGTCTTTATGCCTGTCTATATTAAGGAGGGCACGCTCACCTTTCAAGTGCTGACTTTTCATTTCTTAAGATAAAAATTTGCCTCCGTTTCTGCATTTATAAATCTTAAGAGTTTTCCAAGTTGGTATATTTGGAATTAAGTAATGAGAGGAACTCTGATAGTGAAAGGAGTGTTATGTTCTTTGCACAACACAATTACAACACTGTGATTCCACAATGGGGAGCCAGCACAGTGTAGTGGTTTGAGCATTGGACTAGGACTCTGGAGACCAGGGTCTGAATCCTAGTTTGACCATGTAAATCAACTGGGATGCTTTGGGCAAGTCACACTCTCTCAGCCTCAGAGGATGCAATGGCAAGCCCCCCCCCCCCCGAATAAATCTTGCCAAGTAAACCCCATGATAGTTTTGCCTTAGGGTCACCATAAGTCAGAAATGACTTGAAGGCACACAACAACAACAATTCCACTTTAACTGTCAAAGTTTCTGTTAGAATATGGATGGGTTATACAGTCAAAGGTGAAATGTAGAGATGTGTGTGTGGAATTTTTCTCATGAGAACAACACCTAGAGAAACAAAGTGAATCCAACACCAGATGGTCAAGAAGTCATAAACATGAACTTTCCCAAAGGTACAACTCATGGACACAGATTTTGTTATGAGAAAAGCCTTGATAACAATACATAAACATCATTAGGTCATGGGAATGGAGTCACGTGGTGGATGATGGACAGCAAGAGGCTGGGTTAATATACATCATACAGGCATTATCCAATTAGCATAAGGGTAACACCTAGAAGGTGGAGTATGGGAAGGGCCTAGAAAAGCCTTAGTTTAAGAATGTTTATAATTCAAGATGTGAGTGCATGCGCGTGGTTCTGGCAGTGGTTTTTAACCATGGAGCTTTTAGCTTGTAGTTTTTGAGTATGTTTATACTGCTTTTACAATGTAACTCCTAGATCTGGAAACATGGATCTGTAACTTCTTTTTAACTTTCAACTGCAACAAGTTGGGACCCTATGCTTTTAGGATTGTTAAAGATGTAATCTCTCATGGCTGAACTGGATAAGTTCATCACAATGGATTTTACTTAGTTATCTTATTTTTCTTTTATATGCATTAATAAACTATGCTTTTGGACTTTACAATGTGTCTTCTTGACTGAGGAAGACAGGATCCTGAAGAAGGGAAGCTGAGCCAGTTGATGGTAAGAGATACAAAGTGTCCTGCAGATTCTGCTGGGTGTCAAAGAGCATCACTGCAACACCCATCATCTACACACTGACAGTTTCATCCCATGGATTTGCAGTTTAGGAAAGAATTCGCAGCCAGAGAGTTACAGGTCATCCACATTATAGATCTCAGCATTCCATAGGATGCAGCCATGTCAATTAAAGTGGAATCATAGCATCATAACTATGGACTGAGAAAAGGACCTTAATTTACTCAGGGCTGATCCCCTTGTGACTATTGTGCTTCCCACATAACCCATACCTTCATCTCATTTAAACCAGTTGTGGAAAAAGCTGTGTTGCACTTGTATGTGCATGCTTGCTTTGAAGGCCAACCAATAGGAAACAAAACAAAATTCGTTAGAAAAATATTCCTTTTAAAAATGTGTTAAATGCAAAATCCAAGTGTATAGCTGCACTTTTAATGGCTGAACAGCAGGGAGAGCTCCAATACAGCCTGTGGAAGGCACCTTGATGGATATGTGCATACAGATTGATTTAGGTTTTTAAATAAAGCCAAAGTGACTGCAAATCAGTGAAGCAGAAGATTTTATAGGGTTGCCAGGGGTCTGTTATTATAAAGGATGTCCGTTATTTGAGGGCCAAAAAGCCTGTCCCTTATAAGGCTGGCTATGCTCCTTCTTTTAAAAGATGCCCCCCTATTTGAGGATTGCAAAGCTTTTCTTTTTATATAAAGTGAAGAAGATATTTTAAAATCCTGTATTTTTAAAAGCGTGGGCCCTTCACAGAGACAGAAATATGTGCACCATGTAATTTATGAATGTGGACAATTTGTGGATTTTGCAGAGAAATACTTGGCTAAGTTCAATGAAATCAATACTTTAATTTAGTGTTTAGGGTGGCAGAACACCAACTTGTTAATAGCTACTTCCTGATTGTTAACTCTACATGTCATGAATTTCAATTGTCCCTTATTGCTATTTTGAAAACCAGGCAACACTAGTGTGCAACTGAGCACTGACCTTGGACTTAAAAGGGTCTGTTTTAAGTTATCCAATGCAGCAACCTGATGTGTATTTTCGGCAGGAGATCCAAACCGACCAGTGACAAAAAGAAGGCATCAGAGAAGCTCAGTGCATGTGCTTAGCATGGACAAAATCTGAGCGATTCAACCCTGGGCATCATCTGCAGTTAAGTCTGTGAAAGGCCCCTGTTTGAAGGCCTGGAAAGCCCTTGCCAAACAGAATAAAGCAGAAATGGGCAGAATCTGGGATATGCTTTCCTTTTTACTCGAACCCCAAGATCCAGGAACTGGCACCTGATGCAAAAGATAGATTCTTCATGTTACCAAGGTGCTCAGGCGTTAAAAATGACTGGCGCTCACAGTCCATCTATACAATATTTCACTTTGGGTGAGTGCACCAAGCTTTCTTCATTTCAGCAACATGATGTAGGCTTATAGCAGTAGGGTGTGTGGTGTGTATGTGTGTGTTTGTCTGAGGCAGTGGGTGGTTTCATCGGGCCCTCCATATGTTTATACAGAAATTTCCAGCATTTTTCACCATAAGTATGTCTGTTAGGACTCCTGGGAGTTGTAGTATATAACCACATCCCTGGTTTGGAGGATGGGAAATAATGCTGTTGCTGCTATGTTAATTAGCTGCAAGTCCATCCATCTAGCATGTGGCCTTCCTCTTTTTCTACTTCCCCCCACTGTTCCTAACATTATTGTCTTTCCCAACAATTCATGCCTTCTCATGATGTGTCCAAAGTACGACAGTCTAAGTCTTGTCATCTTGGCTTCTAGGGATATCTCTAGCTTGATCTGCTCTAGGACCCATCTGCTTGTCCTTTTGGCTGTCCATGGGATCCTCAGCACTCTTCTCCAGCACTACATCTGCAGACACATTGATTTTCTCCCTATCATCTTTCTTGACTGTCCAGCTCTCACATCCATGCATGGTAATAGGGAATACAGTGGCTTGTATGATTCTGACTTTTGGGCTGAGTTGTATGTCTTTGCATTTTAGGATCTTTTCTAGTTCTTTCCTAGCTGCCCTCCCCATTCTTAATCTTCTGATTTCCTGGCTGCAGTCCCTATTCCGATCAATGTTTGATCCCAGATATGAGAACTCTTTTACTATTTCTCTCTCTCTCTCTCTCTCTCTCTCTCTCTCTATATATATATATATATACCTGATCTATATCCCCACCCCTGCCTACAGCTAATGTATATAATATTGGGCTGGATGTACCAATGATCCAACTAAGCTCCATCACAGCATTTTAAACCATGAACAATCTCAAGCCTGATGCTACACATGGAATTTATTTATAGGGATATATAGGCAGCTGTGAAGTTAATCATAGCATCAGTGTGAAGAAAGCAAGCAGCTGATTGGGAAAAAAAGTGTGGGGAAACAGTTAACCACCACCTCCCCACTCTGCTGTGCTGCTTTTGTGATGAACTTCCCAGTCCTTCCCTTGCATCTCCCATAAACACACATACACGGTCAATAGCACTATACAGGCATACATTAATTAACAAAACTTCTGACAAATAAGCTCCTTTTTACGAAGTCTTTTTACACTAGTTTTAAATATAAAATTTACTGAAACCTGTTGAACTTTCTTTTTTGTGGGGTGTCACTGTCCTCCCCCTTCATGTTATTTCTATCTCCAGTACCAAATTTTCTGTTAAAGAAGTAATGATGAGGAACTTGTCTACTTTGTTAAATGGGGTACACTTATATTACACTGGAAAGTTGTCATACACAACTCCTAGCAGCATGTATACTCTTTTCCCATAGCAAGTATAACAACACTGGACTATACTGTAGAGTTGTTGGAAAGCACACTCAGCATCAACCATATCTCTAACCTGCACAATTTACACTGGACTGCATAGCAGGACTGTGATAAACCACTTTTTATCAACAGCAGCTTACCATCACCGACTTTCATAGCTAGCAAATTCTGTGTACTTTACAGACAGAGAGAGATAATTTTTCAATACACTGGCCCTTGGTATCTGCTGGGATTTGGTTCCATGATCCTCCCATGGATAACAAAACCAGTGGATTCTCAAGTCTCATTAAATACAATGGCATACCAAAATGGTGTCCCTTATGAAAAATGGAAAAATCAAGGTTTGCTATTTGGAATTTATACTTTTGTTGAATATTTTCAAGCCATGGATGCTTGAATCTGTGGGGAAAAAATCCAAGGATAAGGAGGGCTGACTGTAGCTTCCTTTGAAATGGATGTGGTGAGATGTTCCACTGAATGTTTACTGAAGATCCAGCCTCCTGTGGGACGTTCATGTTAGTAATTCTGTATAATGTTATGGTTTTAGCCACCTTAGGTGTCCACAAGTGGAAAGGTGAACTAGAAATTGCCTCAAGTAAATAAATTAATGCAAAATGTATTTACAGTGGCCCCTTGGTATTCACTGGGGATTGGTTCCAGGACCCTCGTAGATATCAAAATCTGTGGAAGCTCATGTCCCATTAAATACAATGGTATAGTGAAATGGCATCCATTATATAAAATAGCAAAATTTAGGCTTGCTTTTTGGAATTGATATATTTTTAAAGTATTTTCAAGCTGTGGATGGTTGAATCCATGGATAAAGAATCAGTGGGTATGGAGGGCCAACTGTATAAATCAGTCCCACTCTATAGCTGAATATTTAATGGGGATAATAAAGATAATGCTGTTCCACTTCCATGGCAGTTTAAAAATAAATAAATCCTAGAATCATGGGGGGTCATGAGTGCTTGTAGTCATCATTCTAATTAAATTCCCCATTTGATATAGGCGATGTTTAAAAACTAAATAGGTAGCACAAGAAATAAGACCTAAGGGCCTTTGCAGACTGCTAGAAATAGTGCAAATTGAGTCCGCTTTAACTGCCCTGGCTCAGTGCTAGGGAATCATGGGAATTGTATTTTTTTCTGAGACATTGAGCCTTCTCTGTCAGAGATCTCTGGTGCCACAATAAACTACAGTTCCCATGATTCTCTAGCACTGAGTCAGGGCAGTTAAAGTGGACTCAATTTGCACTATTTCTGGCAGTCTGCAAAGGCCCTAAGTTAGAAAGACCATGAATTCTTCACAATGGAATTTTGTGTCTATGGCCAGTATGTGGAATTTTGTATTTAGGTTTAAGTTACTGAATTTTGTATTTAGGTTTAAGTTATTGAATTTAGGTTTAAGTTATTGAATTGTTTTAGTTTGCTATTTTAATTATTCTACTGGTTTAATTCGATTTTATGGGGTGGGTGGGTTAGGGATTGCGGGGGGACAGAATTGATTTAACTGTTGGATGTTTTAATTTGTATGCTGCCTCGATTGCCTTGCAGAGGGGTGGGTTAAAAATAAAATTTATTATTATTATTATTATTGGACTGAAAGATATAGTATAAAGTTTTCTACAGGTGGAGCTACAAAACCTCTCTCTTCTCTTCCCAAAACCACCTTTTAGAGGCTGCACACTCTCCCTCCATGCCAATTTACTGGCCAGTAGAGAGTCACATGATATCCTGTGATCTTTGGGGAGTCCTCCAGAATTCCTGGAGGATAATGCCAAGTCTTGTGTATCTTGCTATAGGAGTACAGCTGGGCACTTCTCTGCAATTCTTCACTGGCCAGTACACTAGTATTTGGAGGGCACTTGAAGCCACTAAAACGTGGGGTTTGGGGGTAGTTTGGTCATTGTGTGAGGTTGGCAGAGAATTCTAACCTTCATAATGACCAAAAAATGACTCATGCAGGTATAAATTGGACATATGCCTGTGTAAGTCATGATCCGGATGCCAGCCACATCCCACCTGTGTAGGTCACAATTAAGATATGTGAAACAAAGAGAGATGAGACAGAAACAAATGTGGTATAAATGGGACAGATCAATAGGACACGATAGTTGTAGTTTAGTTTTATTCTTGATTTTGGTGGGAACGTGCTGCAACTAAAACTGCACCTTACGCTTAGCGTACTTACCTGGAAATAGGTCTTATTAAGCTTAGTGAGCGTTACTTGTGGCAAACGTGTAGGATTTTACTGTCTATTTGTATTAGAGCCTATTAACACCCCTCCCATGGCTGCGGGTGGGCAGGCATACTAGGTTTCAGAATCAATGTTGGCTTGTTGGAACCACACATTCTGTTCAAGGTATGAATTAAAGTCCCAGGGTTCCATTGAAGGGGATATTGTGCAGCCACCTGGCCAACAGGAAGTAGGTTTTCATCAGCTGCCTTGAATTCCATGGAGGAAAGGCAAGATATGAACATATTATTTAAAATAAATGGATGGCATGTTATGTCTGTGTACATATAATGATGCTTGAGACGAAGGTGGTAGTGGCTGAATTTCAGTTGCAAAAAAGAGTTGTGCTGATATGCCCATATAATTTACTTGCCCAGAATGAAAAGAGATGCTGCTGGCTTTCCCTGGCATTCATTTGGTACAGACATCCCAAATGGGCACCATATAGTTAGGCAAGTTTGGTTATGGAATATGGGATCAGTAGTTTCACCCCAGCTTGGAAGTAATTCATTTTTTGGACTACTGGAATTCTACCTAGGCGGAGATTCTGGGCTCTGTAGGCTGAAAAGTAACATTTCCATGTTCTGTACTCCAGCACATCTGGATGGCTGAATTAGTGAAAATTAAGAAAGAAACAGAAGAATCACAGTTCATCTGTGCCCAGGAAGGCCTCTGGTGATATTCAGGAGGTATTTGTTATGCTGGATTCATTGCTGGGGAGACTAGGCTGGGACACAGAGGACTATGGAAGTGACCAAGCACCAAGAGGCAGAGTGGAGTCTGATTAAAAGGTGAGGAAAAAATGAATGATTGTCAAAGGATCAGGAATATGAGTGTGATGGGAAGGAATCTCAAGGCAAGAGTGCTGTCTTGAAATGTATGTGATTTGCCATGGCCCTTGGCTAGTACAATAAACTGATTGAAAAAGTATGTATGTACTTTCTTCCCTCATTTGTTAGTGTAGGGGTAGGCAACCTAAGGCCCGGGGGCCGGATGCGGCCCCCCTGAGGCTTTTGGACCGGCCCCAGGCCGGTCCTACTGCCACTGCCCCCCACCGCCTGCCATGATGATATTGATTATTGTTGTTATTACTTGTTCTTGGGGTTTTCTTGGCAAAATCTCCACAGGGGGGTTGCCATGGCTTTTCTGGGGCTGAGAGAGTGTGCATGCATATTTTTTAAATTTTTTTAAATTAAAAATATATTTATTTATTTATTTATTTATTTATTTTTGGTGCTTCCCCCCCCAATTGTCTGAGGGACAGCAACCCGGCCCCCGGCTCAAAAAGGTTGCCTACCCCTGTGTTAGTGTATTAAAAAATGAATGGCCTTTTATGTCTGATTATGCTTGATGCTGAATGTACCATGCTTAATGACTTCACCAGGACTTACCTTTTATATCACAGAGGATTACTCCAGATCTCAGGCTTCAGCCTGACATTTCAGGGCCTGGGATAATCCTGATCTAATAATCCTAATTCTGGCAAGTAGGAGACTGTTTTGAAATTGTGTGCACACACACATGTAGGATCATGATGTTGGCTCTTTTGAGTACTCCATGCCATGATTCTCACCCCCTGTTCAGAAGAACACTGATACCTGTTGTGTCTGCTTTCCAGGTAGATTTGTGTTCTATTGTGGCCTCCTTCCATTCATCAGTTACAGATCACCCAGCAATGGGCATGTAGAGCCCTCCTATCCTGGCCAAATACATTGGGTTGAAGGTTTGTCTGTAAGCACTTTTTGGCATCTGATTCTGACTGTGTAAAAACCAACACTTAATGGTAAACATTTTCAAGAACTTCATCCCACTACCCCCCCTTCACTTAGACACACCAGGCAATTCCTCTTAGTACTCCAAAGTGGGATGTGTTGCAAAGTAGAGGGCTCTTGCTGAGGGTTCTGGTTAGCAATTCCCTCTTGCAGCATACTCCATTTTTGTTTCCCCTTTCTTCTGCTTTCCTGTTCATCTGCCCACAGTATGGCAGCATTTCATGTCCAGTGAGCATGCGCATTCATCTTTGGGATGTTTGGAAGGTTGTGTGTGTGTGCGTGTGTGTGTAAAAATTCTTGGCCTTTTTGGGATTCCTTTCTTTTTTGTAAACCTTGGCTTTCTCCCAAACCTGATGTCTCTCTCTTGTTCACAGATGGTGTTGTTCACAGCAGAGACATCAATGCTCCAGTAATTAATTTTCTATTGGCGTACTGGAAATGCTATTCCTCAATTCTACATGTGCCTCTCTTACTGGGTGGAGTATCTACCTCCTTGATGACAGTCCCTCCAGTATTCATGTTCAAAAAATGCAGGATGGAATAGCTTTGTCATCACAAACAGCATATAAGTGTGTGTGCTATGACATCTCTTTCAAGCTGTCTCTCCCCCATACACACAACAGGTGTAAGCTGATTATAATACACCATCCCTCATTTACTTGGAGTTAATGTGTATAGAACGCATGCTGGCATGTGGCAAAAGCACTAGAGTTTGCTGAACATTGAATGATAGATGTTGACTATTTGTCTTTCCAACCTTAAGGAATTTATGAGTATAGTTTTTTGTGGGTTTTTCAGGTTGTGTGGCCATGTTCTAGAAGAGTTTCTGACGTTTTGCCAGCATCTGAAGATGCCAGCCACAGATGCTGGCAAAATGTCAGAAAGAAACTTCTGGAACATGGCCACACAGCCCGAAAAACCCACAAAAACTATGGATGCCGTCCATGAAAGTCTACGACTGCACAATTTATGAATATGTTTATGGCACTTCAGCATACCCAACTCCTGGGGCTCATTCCTGCTACACAATTACAGCTCTATCATTTCACTTTAACTGTCAGGGCAACATCTTATGGCATCCTGGGATTTGTAGTCTGGTGAGCATCATAACTCTCCAGCTGAGCATCCTACATGTCCTTCCCTAAACTACCAAATCCCAGGATACCATGGGATGTTGCCATGACTGTTAAAGTGGAATGTAGTACTATAATTGCGTCATGTAAATGAATAGGCTGAGGTCTCCAGGTTGTTGTTTTGCCTTTCTTTTGACTGCTTCTGACCTTGTGCAACAAATATTTCAAAGTGGCATTTTATAAATTACTTTTAGTCCCATGGCAATGAGCCGCACTGAAAAATCAAAAATATCTAACAATAAGGCAGAGACTTGGCAGAATTTATTTTCTGTTCTCCATAACCTTATTCCTTCCCCACCCCATCCCAAATTAAAACAACAAAACAACCCAAAGTGGGAAAAAATCCAAAAGGTGCAAATATAATGCAGGTAATAGGACTGATCATGCTCCATTATCTGAAAGCTGAACAGCA
Organism: Phrynosoma blainvillii; assembly: GCA_026167975.1. NCBI lineage: Eukaryota > Metazoa > Chordata > Lepidosauria > Squamata > Phrynosomatidae > Phrynosoma > Phrynosoma blainvillii. The sequence goes on from JANUYF010000005.1 coordinate 110,664,455, forward strand.
CATTCTTTAAATGGCCTCTCCCTTCTCCCCCTCTTTTGTAGAGTAATTCTTTGTAAGGGTTTTGGTGAGAACGTTTACTCCAAAGAAATGAGGTTTGGCTAAGGAATCCCAGTCTGAAGAACACTGCTAAGAATTAATAAAATAAAATACTATCTTAAAAGAACTTTGATAAATGACAGATACCCATTCCTCATTGTTTAAATCCCATTTACATTTTTTTCAGCCTCCTGGTAGGTAATGGACCCCCCCATGCAACAGTGTTTGCCTAGCTCATGGCTCATCTGTTAGAGAGAGTGCATGAATTTGCACATCTTTATCTTCACAGCAGCTCCAAGTAACAGAAGAGAGATGTGTGAAATTTGTCACACAAATATATTTGAAGGTACATATTTAAAGTAATTAATCCACAATTGTCTTTCATAATAAGTATCCTCAAAGAGTAGCAGAAGTGGGGGCGGGGGGGGGGGGGCGGACGACCTAAAATTCATTTAGACCTAAGGGACTTGGGTCCAAAACACACTGCAGAAATAATCCAGTTCGAGACCACTTTAACTGCCCTGGCTCAATGCTAGGGAACTCTGGGACTGTAGTTTTGTGAGATATTTGGCCTTCTCTGTCAGAGAGCTCTAGTGCCACAATAATCTATAGTTCCCAGGATTCCCTAACACTGAGTCAGGGCAGTTAAAGCTGTCTCAAACTGGATTATTTCTGCAATGTGTTCTGAACCTCAGATGCTCTATTCCTATCTCCAAGATGATGTTATATCATTAGACAGTAAACAAATAGCCAACAAATTGCTAGTTCTCAGACCAGCATTAAAAACCAAAATTGAGTAGTGGTTATATAATATATAGGACATTAATTAAAGTGCTGTGGATGTGCAAGGCTCTAGGATAAGGGGCAGCAGCTTAAAGTAAGGGATCAAAGGTACCAGGCAATCCTAGGAGATCACTTGGGGCGGGGGGAAGGGTTACTCAAGATTTCCAAAAAGCATCTGATAATACCTACAGAAATGACAGATATGTTGTTGGGTTGTTGTTGCTTTTGTTTTGTGGGTGAGGATAAAATTACTAAAGCTGAAAAGGGCCAGAAAGGTATCAAATCCTCCACTCCACCAACTGAAAGGGCAGGCTCTGTCACACACGTCATCTCCAATAGATACAGGATTTGACAACTCCAAAAGCTGGAAGCCACATGTCCAATTTCCAACCCAAGCTTATTAGAAATTAGTGTTGTTTGATTTCAGTTGCTTATATTACCATGCACAATGTATGTGCCAACTGGATCATATGTCATGTCATCCTCCATTCCCCTACCTCCAGCTGAATACACCAACTCTCTGCAGCTTTGCCAAGCAAAAGATTATGCCTTAAGGACTGATGGACTGATCTATGATATGTTTTATCACCTCTGACAATCATATTTTCGGTTTATCTTGAAGAATTTTACACTCATGCTGAGTGTTGTTTAACAGTGACTGAGATACCCATGACTTATAAATCATGCCAGAGGATGGATGAACACAGAAGATGGAGTTCAGTCACTCAGACCCTTAATGAAGCTTATGTGACACCAAAGATAAACATCACTTTTTTTAAAAAACGCACAAACCAATAACCCTAAATCTTCACAGAATAAGATTCAGCATGGTTATTAGGTTTAAATGATGGAATGGGTGTGGGTGACAGGAGTCAGCTACCAGATGTATTTGGCATTCAGAAGTCAAGGGTATTTATTATATTCCAAGCAACAATGACTCTGTTTTAATAATGGGTAACCTTTTAAACAGGAGTCTTTGGACTAAGGGCAAGAGGCAGATTTTGGCACAAGAGATGAGCCCAAAAGTTAAGACTGGGTTAGGAGGAATCTACCAGTGTTAAAGCTGACATTTGGAGAGGCAAACAGCTAATACTTTGCCACCATGGCTTAGAGAGTGATAAAATGGCCCAGGTTGAAATCTACCCCAAACTGCTGCAGATCCAGTTGGTCCCTAATCTACTCAGGAGGAAAAAGTATTGGCAAGCAAAGGACTCAAGTTAATACCTGCACAGCCCACTCAATGCATTTCACCTTCTATTTCACTCCATGGAGAATCTTGCATTTGTTGCTGCACCTATAACTTCTGCACACCAGCAGTTGCTACAGGGCTCACATCAATATATTAGCAAAGCCTCCTCATCTTATTTCATTAAAGAAATATGAGCTGGTTTTCCAAAGATTACTGGAAAGGGAAATCTTTGGAAAGGCAGAGGCAAAGCTTGGAAAGTTACTCTTCAAAAGTTGTAGTAGTGAAACCTCCTAAATTACCAGGATGATTACAATTTTGAAGAATACCTACAGTTTCTCAAAAGTAACTAGTTACTGATGTTACTTCATTTAAAAAACTACACAGCTGAATGCACAAGGCACAGCACAAGTCAGCACTTTAACCATCTGATATTCCTCCTCCACCATTTACTAAGGCCACACCTTGTAACTATAGGAGAAATTAAAAGCTACAGTTATACCACAAAAGGAGTAACATTATCCCTTGTTAAGTTATACTTATAATGCATTTAATTACACTTTAGGTACTGGGGAAAGGAAGTAATTACAATTAACTAGTTGTTTGTAACTAGCTATGCCCAAGCTCTGAGAGGGGTCAACAATCAAGCTACCTGTGAGAAAAGGAATCTTCTGCAGGAGACCATTTTTTGTTAGATGGACTTCACTTCTTGATCATTTCAGAATGGCGGGCATGCCTTCTTTCTTTTCCTCTACCAAGCACCACAGGCCAAGCTATCACACATGCCGGAAAGAATATTTCAAAACCAGTATTAAGAGCAAAACAGCAAGTTACAGGCACATTTGCAAGAGACACACTCCAAAGCCTTCTTTTCTGCCAGGCATGGCACATGGCAGCCACATATACACACACTTTGTATGCCTAGGATTTGCCTAGCAAGTATAAGACATCCAGAAGGGTCATGAGCTGAGGCACTAGAGGATGGGTTGGCTGTAGACTTTAAGGTGACTGGGGCTGGTTTTTGTTTGTAGGCACTGGAGAAGATCTTGCAAGAAGGAAATCTTGTGACAGCAAACTAGGAATTGGCTTTTGCCTCCCTACCCAGACATCTGCCTACTGCCTCGTAGCAGTTGGGCTGGTAAAGCACCATGAGGCAGGCAACAGAAGAGACCAATGGACAGCTTACATTTGTAGAAGAGAGGAGGGCATATTAATGTGGGAGATGTTTGGCCTTGGAGGTTGATAGGTAGACAAAATAGGAGGGGTGGCACATGGTCAGCTGTCCGCTACAGCTGTTACCCGAGTGTTTGGATGATCTGAGGCACCGATGGAGACTGGGTCCCACAGGGGACCCCCGAGTAGAAAGAGGAATTTAAGGTACATGTGATTATTTATGATCTTGTGGAGGGGGAAAGCCCAGGCAGTGCTGGCTGGCAGGACACAGATGTTCAGAGGTTGTTGGCACAAAGGGCAAGGCAAAGGGGTGAGGTGGAGGGTGTCCCTAAACTAGAAGGTTGAGGAAGGGAATTCACTCGCAGATCTGGCCAGTACTATTGTAGCTTTGGGAATGGAAAGGCTCTATCCACTAACTCCCCCCAACTGGTCAAGGCTGTTGCAGATTACATCTAAGCCCCCAGGTGCCACACAACCAAAACCAGCTTCTGTTCCTTTCCCCCCCCCCCCCGCCCCATGAGGCTCTATAGGGGAAAGCCCTGCCTCTCAACGGATGTAGGCATCCTGCCCCCAGTCTTCCACGTCATTATGGTTACGACCCAATGCTTCTTCCTCATTCTGGCAATAGCGCTCCCTCCCCTTGCTGCGCCCATGCAGAGGCCGGTTGTGGTTTTGTCGGTCAGGCTCCTCAGCTTCCCAGGAGCTCTGGGGGTGGCGGTGCCCCCTGTACTGGGTACGATGCGGCTCAGGCTCCTCTGCCTCCCAAGAGCCTTGGTGCTGTGGATGGCGCCGGCCTTGCTGGGGGCGACGAGGCTCCAGTTCATCATAGGGGTCAGTCTCGATGTCCATGCAAGAATCTACTGGATCAATGTAGGCAGAATCACGGCTGCCCTGTGTCTCCGTATCAAAGGTGTCCTGGCGGGAAAGTCCCCGGGCGGCAAAGTGTGAGGAAGGCTGCATGGAGCGGATCTGGCCTCGCACATCTGGCTGCCCTGTGTACTCGTGCAGGCTGGCATGCTCAGGGTCATGAGGCTCCTCTCCATGCACTAAGTAAGGTCTCTGATTGAAAGATGCAGTCACCACACACCATGCACAAGAAAGGGAGAGAAAGAGAAGGTGAGAGTTAGCGCAGCCACAACACAGCAGCAGCAGCAATGGTTGAAAACACACTAGAATGCAAGGTTCTCGCACTATGGCCTGCACACCTATCTAGGTTTATAAAAATACCTGTCAATCTCTTCCTTCTCCACTTGAGCAGTTTAAAAAAATTTGTCCCAAGAATTAAGCAGGTTAGGAAGCAGGCACTTGGTAAAAAAAAATCTTGTCAATGAATACATAATAACCGCCTTAAAAGTTCGGATAGACAGGGACTACAATGCTACAGACACAACTCCTCAGCATGGTGCTCTGGCATGATACCAGACATTGGTCTTTGGGAATGGCTTCATATATGTGGCATGAAGTGGGTATGGAAAATTAATTCATTGGGTTTGCATTTCTCTATGGAAATATACATAGTGCACAACCCAAGACAGGTGGTAGGATGAGTACTTCTTGCCTTGGAAATCTGTGCCTTTCCAAGGGTTGTGGTGTATTCTGGGAAAGAAAAAATATGAGAAGAATCCATGCCCATATACACAAAACTAAAAATGTGTCGGAAGAAAAGGTTAATCAGTAGGGAAATTGCCTATAGAAATGTCTACATTAGGGAAAATGAGTACCAAAATAAGCATTAATTTCCTTTAATTAATTTCTGTAGGGGACAGTGCTTATGTTTATTTCAATATTGTATTTATTTTATATTTGTAAGCTGCCTTGATTGCTTAGGCAAAAGGCGGGATATAAGAAATATATTATTATTATTATTATTATTAGTAGTAGTATTATTAGTATTATATTCTGGAACGTGGTGGGTGGGGGGAAGTCTTGCTACCTGATACAGAACTTATACAGGGCTAGAATATTGATGGACTTTTGAAAAATACAATGAACATGAAACTTGCAGATCTTTACATCCCTATTTAAGGGCAAGACAGCCTAAATCCAGTTCCTAGTTTCATTCAGAATAGACATATTGAATCATTAGGACCTGAGTTGACTTGTAATTCAGCAGTTGACTCAGTTGTCTAATCTAGTTGGGGAACAACAGTAGAATTTACATCCATGTATGCAACTGAACAGTGATGGGGAACTGCTAGTTTTCCAGATGCTGGAATTCAATTCCCATTAGCCCTAGTCAGTAGCAATGCAACAAAGATGGCTTCAGAGGTGGTGGCCCAGATCTGAAGCTAACTACGAATGTTCTCCCCATCCCCCAAACACACACACTTTGGGCATGCAGCTTATTGCAGAGTTAGGGCACACATGCAGAAAGATTTAATGAAGAAATTAAGGTTTCCCTTTATAAATGACTGCATCACATTAGAGAAGTTCATGACCTAGACTGAGAATCCATCAGTTAGCCATCAGAACATACAGTTAAGCATCACACAGAATGCATATGGCCCACCTGTGCTGACCTGCTGGAGCTGGGCCACCTGGATCCTAGGCTAGTTCATACATGATGCTGTTTGCGCATCGATGGCCATCACAAGTCCACTACCTCTTAAGCATGTTGGACAAGAAAACAGTACTGGGAACTGTGTGTGAATGTGTAACACTTGTTGTTAACCTGCACTAAAGACATATGCTGATTATTTCAGGTTGTCTTTTTCTTAAAACAAAAACCAATCCACACAATGCTTCTTCACTCATTCAAACGTGCATCTGAAATGTGTCCAAATTTGTGTTTGAATCTGTGGCAGGAATCACTGCCTCCTAACCATGTGGATTTTGCAATAATAAAGTATGTCTGCTTTCCTTTAATCAAAGGGGATGAATGTGATGGACCTTATGCCTCAGTTTGTTGAGGCTTGTTAAACAGTCTGGGGATTAGCCCAGGCTTCTGGGTTGTAATGGAGGTGCATTAACAAAGGTGAGGCAGCATTATTAAAAGTAAAAAAAGGCAAGGGACACTGGTCAATTGACTTTTAAAGTGAGTGGTGGGAAACCAAAGGATGACATTTTCTTGATGAGGGCAACAAATAAAAGGCCTACTGAAACTACAGTAATAGATGTTGACAAGTGAGGGCAACAAAGCTGGCTACACAGGTTGGGGGATTCTGGGAGTTGTAATACCCCAAAGTTTTCCAAGTTTTCCAAACTGGCCAGCCATGATTATCTCTGCATCATGATAGATTAGCCCCTGTTGAAAACCCATCCCTGCATTCCTTTACACACATTTGCAGGAACTTGTCCGATTCCTGCATGATTCTACAAGCAGACAGAGGTAGCTGTTACTCTGTAAGGCACTTGTGTTGCCATTTTAGGTTTGATTGAAGCAGCCAACAGTACTACTCTATGCCATGGAGATACCATTCATAGCTTGGATGTTTCTCTAAAGTTCCAGAAATCATGTCTTGTAAGAGAAAAGCCATGGGAAGAAAGGTCTACGAACAATGTGTTCATGTCAGGTCATCCTTTCATCCAAATCAATTTGTGTTTGGGGGGTAAGGTGGAAGGGTTCTTTAACACAGCAGCTCCTCCAAGAAGTGTAAAGAGGAAGAGAAGAGGGATAGAGAGATACATTTGACAGAAAAGCAGCACCAACAAGTCCTTCATGGGTAGAGTGGAACCTCATCAACAGGGCTCCCTTTTGCTTGTTTCTTCTTTCTGGAGATATACCCCAGGTGTTTCTGAAAGCTACAACTCGTGCTCCTCCACTTGGGTGGCTCCGCTTAGCCCCTGGTCCAGGCTTCCCCTCCCGCCCCAGAAGCCCAGGTTGCGCTTGAGGGAGGTCAACACCTGTACCTGAAGGTTGGAGACTGGGGCAGGGCTGGCAGCCAGAGCGGCAGTTGCCATGGTGCGGGTTAGCAGGGGATTGGGTGGGTTGCTGCTGGGGGGATGTGTGGCCTTCCAGTAGGCTTCCAGGTACTCAGACAGGTGCTCGCAGGCATCTTCCAATTGGTTTTCATCCAAGATGATGTCAAACATCTCCTGCAGAGACAGAGAGAGATGGAAGAATGGGAAGGAAGCAGACCCAAGAAGGAAAGGAAGTGGCGGGTTAAGATGCCAGGAGTGGTGGTAAGAAAATAAGATCTTTGGACAGGACCAATTGTAAGGGCAGATGCAGTAGACTGGCATGATTACCGGTTAGCATCTCTTTAAAACACTAACCATGCATCATTCCAAACACAGAGAATTCTTGACCCACTAGGCCTGCTTCCTAAGTCACAGCCTGTTTGTCTGAGGTGGATGGCCTGAAAGAAGGATGTTTTAGGGAGCCAGCCTGGTGAGGGAATCTGGCCAGAACAAGTAATATGGAACCAAGCAGATGGCACCATGGCTGGTAGAGGGAACAGGAGAGAATAAGAAGTGGGGGAATGGGACAAAAGGTGCGAAGCGGACAATAGGCCAGGTTCCAGGATGGGAGAGGAGAAAAGAGAACAATATACCCCTGGCCACCAGGAAGACTGTGTCAAGGGCGAGGACTCACTGGGGGACACTGTGCCAATTTGTCGGATGCCACCATCTGCACATTCAAGTGCTTGGCCTGGGATTTGCCTCGAGATTTCACCAGTCTCTGCAGCACCTGTTGAGTAAAAAAATGGGTGAAGAGATGTCAGGGCCTAGAGCAGAAAAAGGAACAGAAGAAACTGGGAAAGTACTTCCCCCCGAGAGCATACTGTTTCCAGTTATGCATCCTTCTTCAGCACAATTAGCAAAGGAGACACTTCAGAAGAAGTCGTCTAAAGGCACCATGTCAAGCAGATTTATTTAGGAGTATGTCCCCCTGCACACAGGAAGGCTTACTTCTGAATAAATGACATCCTAATGTCAGGATGCATTTCAGACTGTGAAGTCAGGGCAGTATATAGGGATGTTGACCAAGATAGCAAAGTTTTGTGGTGTTGCAGTTAAAAACCATGAAAATAAAAGCCTTTGACTTCAAATGAAAATAAAGTTTAGTAAATGATTAGGCTTTTATTATTTGTGTATGCAGTTATATTTTATATTTTATATTTTATATTCTTTATGACATATTACATTTACATTTATATTTTATTTTATTAATGTTCACAGGTGTATGTATTTTACTCATGTTCATATTATGTGCATTTAATGTATGCATATGAATTTTGGAACGTGGTCATTTAATATGGTCATTGACCACAGTAAAATGATTGATTGATTCACTGTGAAGATGAGGACAGGGATTCTGCAAGGATGGCAGTGCTGTGGCAGAATACAAGCTTTGCTTACACATGGACTGCTTTTCAAGCCTTATCACTGTGAAAATAATTTCAGGCAAGGAAGGCTGCTCTCTGCTTGAGATCTCAGAGTGCTCCTATCAGCTAGAATAAACAGTGCTGGGCTAGACAGGCCAATAATCTAATGCAGTATAAGACGGTCCCTTACATCTACAGTCCGCCCACGCCATACACAGGCTTGCTCATACGGCTTTGAACTTACGCATACAGCAAGCCCTGGAGGACAAAATGGTGTGTGTGCAGCAGGCGTGCGCATGCTGCTGCATGCAGGAGTGCACCACCACAGAAATGAATGGGACTTAAGCATACATGCTTTTCCCATACGCAGGTGGGGGGGGGGGGCAGGTCTGGAATGGATCCCCTGCATATGCCATGGGTCCACTGTATTATTGCTGTGGCAATGAATAAAGCTAGCCACAGATGATTCTGAAATAAATTCAGTCATGTCTTGGGATCTCTTCCTGTTCTGGAGATTTATGCTTCTAACCACATACAATCTAGACCAGGGGTAGGCAACCTTTCCCCTTTAAGGGCCGAGGGACTTCAGTTCCCAGAAGTCTCAGCCATGTTGGCCAATAGTCCCATGTTGGCCAATAGCTCCTGGGATTCTGGGAGCTGAAGTCCCTTGGCCCTTAAAGGGGAAAGGTTGCCTACCCCTGATCTAGACCCTAGAAATGCAATTTTGGGGGCTACAAGTTTCAGAAAATCCTCAGTCAGCAAGACCAATGGCCAAGCTGGCTGTGGGGTCCTCAGAATTGCAACCTTTTATGTTCTGGGGATATGACCACAGAGTTAACCTTCATTTGAAAATGAGAGCAATTTATAGGATGAGAAAGCATGAAAATCTAATGTTGGCTTTGGCTAAAAAACTGGCCAATATGTAGGGGTCTCTTTGGAGCTTCTGCAGATCAGAACCACTGTACATTTTGGAGTTCTAGGACTTGTAGCCCAAAATAGTCTAGAGGTGAAACAGACCACCTCGAAGAACGGCTTGCCCCGGCCCCTTTGAGCGCCGGATCAGGGTTGCGGCAACCACACGCCATGGCCCCAATCCGGCTATCTGTCAGCTCAAAAAGAAACAGCAGAAAGCTGGCAAAAAGCTGGCTTTTCCGCCATGGCAGTGGTTTTTCTGCAATTCTGCGGCACATGTAAATGCTACACTGCAGAAATGCCATGATGCAACCTGCTGTGTGGTCAGTGGGGCAGCATGATGCCGGCTTCGGGCATCATCGGGACGTGCAGCATGTGTATGCCGTGCCCTCATGCTACCCCTAAAGCCGGTGTTTTTTTGCTGGCCTGCTTTGCCCTTAAGTCTCCATAATAGGAAAAGATCCCAATACATGAATAAATTCATTTCAGAATATATTATGGCTCTCCTCTGTTTTCTTATAATTAACTTATCTATTACGTTTCACACACCTCTCTTTCACTAACATCCAGCTAAAACTACCAATCATTGAGTGGTGGGAGGGGACATATAGATTTAGGCAACTAGAAAAAAAAAGGAGCTTTTCCCCCTCCCCAATTATCGAAATTTTAGATGATTTATCCTGACAATGTTGAAGTGGTCCTTTGGTGATAAAATTTAGAATTGGAGGTGTTTATGGAGATGTAATTTGGGTGCAAAGAGTAAGACCTTGAATAAAACTATACTGTGTATTTTAAATGTCATTGTAGAAAGCCAGTGTGGTGTAGTGGTTTGAGTGTTGGATTAGGACTCTGGTAGACCCAGGTTCAAGTCCCCACTTTGCCATGGAAACCCACTGGGTGACTTTAAGCAAGCCACACACTCTCAAACCCAGAAGAAGAGAAGGACAAATCCCCTCTGAATAAATCTTGAGGGAAAAGCCAAACAAACTGCATTGTAGATTCTCCTTAAGATTGCTATAAATTGGAAATGACTATATGATAGAGCTAGATAAATTAACAGTATTGATAAAAGGTAAATACCTTGATGAAACACGAAGATACGATTTTGTTTTGGCAAGAAAAATGGGGGCAACTCTCAGTGTTGCATTTTTCAAGATAAGATTTAAAATAATATGATTAGTGGTAATATATTATAAAATTGATACTTTTTTTTTCCTTTTTAGATATTAGGTCTTAAAAGACAAGTATCATTTAGGCTTCATCCACATTGCAAAAATAATCCAGGTTGACACCACTCTAACTGTGATCCTGGAATTTGTAGTTTGTTGTGGCACCAGAGCTCTCTGATAGAAGGCTAAATATCTCACAAAACTATAGTTCCCAGAATTCCATAGCATTGAGCCATGGCAGTTAAAGCTGTGTCAACCTGGATTATTTCTGCAGTGCAGATGAGCCTTAGTAACAAATATGAGATAGAGACAATGTAAGAAGCTACTATACAAAAAGTTAGAATCCTGATATATGGGTGAAGAAAGGCAGAGGAACTAAATTTAAGGGTTTAACTGGAGAAAAGAAAATATACATGTAGTGAAGCTCCAATCTTGGTGGCGTTGTTAGGAAGTCAATTATTTCTTACTTTATGTTGAGTGGTTGTTGTTACTGTTATTTTCTTTTTTAATGTACCTTGTCATGGTCTCTTTTTTGCTTGCGATTGCTTTGAGTTGCCCTTATTAATAAATATATTTAAAATAAAAATAAGTAGGAAACCACTTAAAGACACACAACAACAACATTGATGCTGCACCTGTAACATCACTGTAGTCACAATTTGTCTCCCATCTTTCAGTTCCTGGAATGGGCAAGAATATGGGCCCCATGCTGAAGTGGGCAAGTTATGGAATTTTACTAGAATCCTGTAGTAAAAGATTGATGTGTGCACCCTCCGGGTAGCAGACAGCTTTGAAAATGTGACTGTAGAAGCAAGTCCCAACCACCACCACTGTAAATATATGTTGTCTGAGAACATATTGCATGAAGAAGGTCCAAGGTTCAATTCCCTGGGATCTCCAGGTAAACTAGGAAAGACCCATGTCTGAAACCCTGGAGAGTCACTGCCAGCCCATGGGCCACATTCATAGAGATGAACCAGTGATCTGACTTGGTATAAAGCCTCCTATGTGTTCCTACATGTGGTATGGCCAATGCTGGATCTACACACAAGTCAGGTAAGCTACAGCTCTGAGCCTCAGATTATGAAGGCTCTTTAAACATTCAAAATAGGTAGCTAGGTAACAACAAATACAAGTGGTGGTGGTGGGGTAATAGTATAGGACCTCTTAAACTGACATACTGTATATATGAGTCTAGAAATTTCAATAAAAAATTGACCCCAATTTTTTGGGGTTGACTTTTCCACAGGTCAATGTAAATACTGTACTTTAACTCTTTACTTTTAAAAGGACCCATCTCCTGGTGAAAGGCAAGAGTGTAATCTGTCCTGGAAGCACTGACCCCTCTCTATTCTCTCATCCACCCAGCTTTTAGTATGAATAGATACAAATAGTTATGCCTGCTGGAATTTTGTAAGTTTTCTGGTATTGTTTTCCTTTGCTTCATCCTTTTAGATCCTTTGTTCAAGGTATACCCTTGACTTACCCATGGGTCACATTAAAATTCGTAATTTTGGCCCCAAAATCTGCTTTCAGCTTATACATGAAATCGATTTATTGTCGAGTGTATACGGTAGTTTAAAACCTCAGTATGTTTTAACCCAGCTCCAAAAATTGTGTTTGCCAGGCTTCATAAGACATTATTAGCAAATTATATTAACAACACCAACATAATGACACATGCAAAGCTCATATAATCCATCCTCTTGTATTGCTCTCACCACCCATCCCTACTGAGTTTCAAAGGCTTCATCTGATTTGGCATGATACAGAAGCCCTCCGACATCCTTTGCCAGTACAATACAGAGGCAGTATTGCTTATGTGATCAGATTCCAGGAAGGCATCTGTCGTAGTTGTTTGTAAAAAACAACAACAAAGAATGCTGGGGCACCTTTTAAGACCAATATACCCTATTTGGCATAACCATTCATCTGATGGAAAGGGCCTACAGTCCAAGAAAGCTGATGACAGTAAAATGGTTGGTTTTTAAAGTGCTACAAGACTCTATATAAGCATCATCTCAGGAGAAGGAAAGGAGTGTACCCACCTTAGGGGAAGATATCTTGATATAGACAATAATTGGTGCTAATGAGGTCTTCGAGAGTTGAGCTGGATGATTGATGGTGTCTGCGTCCAGGGCTACCAGCTGCAGTGTGCGGGCCAGCTCAAAGATGCGCTCTATTTCACTCTGCACTTCGGCTGCCGAGGCAGAAAATGAACCATGAGAGAAGGAAAAGGACATATCAGCATAGCATGGAAAAAACCTGAAGCAACAGTCCTTCACACATCCCTTTCATTATTCTAGTTCAGGGAAGGCACCTGTGGGAGGCTAGAGGCACACATTAGTCCCCCAGACTTTGGAGATCTGCAACCTCACCCTCCAGCAAAAACTTTTTTGCCCCCTAGCAGCCTAAATACCCTAAAGGCACCAGATCCTACTTGATCTTGGAAGCTAAGCAGGGTCAGCCCTGGTTAGTACTTGGATAGAAGATTCGGATGGGGTGTTTCAAGGTATGTAGAGGTGGTGTGGGGTGGAAAATTATCTTTTTCTTTCTTAAAAAATATTGTTGAGTCCAGTGGGCCATGGGGGTGTGCGCATACAGACTACAGGCCACATTTTGCCCACCTTCTGTTCTAGAAGAATCTCCCTCAGCTCTCAGGTGTTTCAATCTACCATTTCCACCATCACCAGATGAGGATGGAGGGAGAAGATGTCTGACACTGGGGGGCAGAGGATCTTGGAAATTCTGCTTAGAATGAGGGACTTGGCTTCTGTAGCACCTACTCAGCCAGGACCTATTCACATCCCTCTCCTCAAGCATTCCTTATTTTCATCTGCAGATTGAGATACTACAGCTGTTAAGTCATAGCATATCTGCAGTATGAAAGATGCTGCATGGGGAACGGAAAGGAGATATGCTGGTCAATAATTTGAATCCTGTGAAAAGGAAGTCATGTTCTTGGCTTCTGAATGGCCCATGGTGAGCCCAGTCCAGAGAAACGTATTTGCAACCTTAACCATGTTAGATAAGGTAGCTGCTGTCAGTGGTCATGCAGGGGAGGCATGAAGAGAGACAAAGTTTTGATTCATCAGGATGTGATGCACCAGGATATTTTCCAGGGTGAGATACCCTGAAATGAGCAGAAACAGGAACTGTGGGGCTCTCATTAATTTCTGTGGAACTCATGTAGAAGAAAGGGAGCTGGACCCCATAATAAGAGAGCTAGTGTGGTGCAAAGGTTTAAGCGTTAGACCAGGGATAGGCAACCTTTTTGAGCCGTGGGCCGGGTTGCTGTCCCTCAGACAATTGGGGGGGGGGGGGGGTCAAAGCACCAAAAAATAAATAAATAAATTTAAAAATAAAAATAAAATAAAATAAATTTAAAAATTTAAAAAATATGCATGCACACTCTCTCAGCCCCAGAAAAGCCATAGCAAAACCCCTGTAGAGATTTTGCCAAGAAAACCCCAAGAACAAGTAATAACAACAATAATCAATATCATCATGGCGGGCAGTGGCAGCGGCAGGGGGCGGTGGCGGCGGCAGGACCGGCCTGGGCCGGTCCAAAGGCCTCAGGAGGTCGCATCTGGCCCCCGGGCCTTAGGTTGCCTACCCCTGCGTTAGACTATGACCCTGGAGATCAGGGTTAGAATCCCTGCCCGGACATGGAAAACCCCCTGGTTGACCTTGGGCAAGTCACATTCTCTCAGCCTCAGAGGAAGACAAAGGTAAACCCCCTCTGAACAAATCTTGCCAAGAAAATCCTGTGCTAGAGTCACCTTAGGGTCACCATAATTCGGAAATGACTTAAAGGCACACAACAACACCGCCCTATTAATTTGTGAAAGTGATCCTGTTTGGGTGCTCTCTTAATGCAATAAATAAATAAATAAATAATAGTATTCCATTCATTAAATTGTATAAAATGTTTCTCATTTTTTTCTTCTTAGAAATCACCCAAGAAATTGCCTACTTTAATTATTTTCATACCTACCACACCAAATTTGGACACAATACACCCACTGTAATGTATTTCGAATATCCCATTGAATCCAGAAGGGACAGAGCCATCTGTTTAACTGTATTTCTACTGAAATCAATGGGATGTGAAAATGTTTGGCTGGATCTCTCAACAGCACTCAACATGGCTGTACCAGCACAGAAAACAATTCTTCAGATCTTTTCCTTCTTATCTAAGCTATATTTTCCCTATGATCAAATGTAATTTATTTTAGCATATTTTAATTTAAAAAGATCTAATTTGTGTTTATTTTCTCTAGAATATTTTATATTCAACTTACAAATTCTTTGGACCTCTTGGGGGAATATTTCAAATTTTCTTAGGATACAATGCAATAAATAAAGATTTTAAAACCCAGCAACTTCTTGAACAGTGTGGTTCAACTCATGGCTACTCAGAGGTAAGTCCTGGTGAGTTCAACTAGGCTCACTGCCCAGTTAAGTAGGCACAGGATTAAAGTAAAAAAAATCTGAAAATAATTATTGTTGTTCTCAAATGCTATGAGCATTTTCTTTCAAAAGAAAATAAACAATATTCTTTTCTGGATTTATCTTGGTCTTTCAAGCTTCTGGAAATGAATGACAAGTGAAAAATGAAAGGCAACTGCAGGTTGTCATTTTCCACTTTTTCCAAATATAGTGAAAAATTTCAAAATGAACAAAAATCTATCACATTTTGTCACAATCAAAATGTATTTGTTCTGGTTTTGAAATTTTCCCTCCAGAAGGAAAAACTACACATATAGATTCACTCTGTTCTGCTAAATGTGTTTCCCATCCTGGAGTCAAGCAAGTTAAATTTGTACTAGTAGCTTGTGAAAGCTTATGAGGCATAAGGTTACATACCCAAGACATCTGTATCAGGAGCAGAGAAAGGAAGAGAAGGCACAGACGCAAGGGAAAGCAAATCGTGGGGAGGGAGGTAAAAAAAAGAGAAGAGTGAGTTGGACTTATTGGAAAGCAGTAAAAGATGCCCACAAAGTTTGATGCAGGGGAAGACAGCCTGAAAACAGAGAAGACAGATGACAAAACCAAATTTTTCAAATGTTTTCATGAGAAACTTTGAGGAACACCTTGTCCCACCATGCACAGGTGTACAAGAATGTTGAAATATATCTCAATATGATACCTTGATGAAACTATATCCCATGTCTTATACACACACACACACAATCATTCTTCTGACACTAAAGGATGTAATCTTAGGACCTGTTATGTCTTATGATGTAAGGCAGGGGTAGGCAACCTTTGCCCTTTAAGGGCTGAGGGACTTCAGCTCCCAGAATCCCAGGAGCTATTGGCCAACATGGGACTATTGGCCAACATGGCTGAGGCTTCTGGGAGCTGAAGTCCCTCGGCCCTTAAAGGGGAAAGGTTGCCTACCCCTGATGTAAGGTGTCCCATTTCCTTTCCTGAATATAAATCAGTCATTATGTGGAAACAGTCTTAATGACCTGTTCAAGGGACTGATTGTATAAAACAAGTTCTGCCACAGATTTGGGTGGGAGGGGGGGGAGAGATGCTGCAAAGCATTGTGGGAAAATCAGAAGCATCCGGGAAAAGCTGCTCTTATATGATACAGATTGGAGTGAGGCAAGAAAGAAAGGCTGAAACATCCAACATGTGAGAAATTAGTACCATGCAATCACAAAGACAAAATTACAACCTCCTCCCTCCTGTTACCTTGAGGAACAGACTCTGACAGAAAATACTTTAAAATGTGGCAAAGGATCAAGCTTTCCTCTCAGGGTATCAGCACTGCCTTACCCAGGCTAGAACGGGTACTGGACCGTTCAATGATGGTGTGTTTGCTTGGGTTATTGAGAACTGAGCGCTTGGCCAGGGAGATATCAGCTGTCACTCGTGTGATGGATATTCTGTGGAAGACAGAGAAGAATGGATATGCAAGACAGCATTTGCCAGGTTATCATTCTTACCTAATCACTAGGACATTGAGAAATCTTTGTGATGTGATGCCTAGGCAAGGAACCTATCTATTGGCTAACATAAACTTAATTTTTCAGTGTCCACCTAAAAAAAAATCTATACCCACCAAGTTTCTAGACTTCATGAGCTAGGAAAAGAGATTTTAAAAGTGAGTGAAGCCAAATTTCAGTCGATAGAAACTGAAGCACCTCAGTTTTCATTTTAAAAAAGAATCATAGAGTTGGAAGAGACCCCAAGGGCTATCCAGTCCTTCCCCCTGCAGTGCAGGAATACATAATCAAAGTTTCTAGTCCTTAAATCTGAGAAAAAGAGGAGGAAATATTTGAAAATAAACAGGTGGTACAACAGAAATGCAGAACGTTTGTAGAGATTCTGGTAGATAGAAACTCTGTCTCAGATGTTCTGTCTTCTATGGCCTTCAATCAGAGGTTTCTCCTACAGCCACCCCCATATTTGGGATCTAGACACAATTATGGCACAAACGGAAATAATTAGTTTCCCCATGTCAAGACCCAAGGCTTCTGCTCACACCTGCCATCGAATCGGCGTTTCAGGAAATCAAACAAAGCTTTCTGCATCATGTCCGTCACCTAGGAAAGTAAAGGTGGGTAGGGGAAGACAGAGAGAAAAGAACAGAAAAAAATTCTCAGAATCCTGAGGAAGGAATATGTGTGATATGAAAAAGGGATGTGATCACATGCTCAAACATTGGTAAATAAGAGATTAGGAACATATCTTTATGCCAGTTCACAATAAAGGCTTATTGAGACAACTCTTAACAATGCAGTTCTTGTGTATTTTTCCAGCATTCACAAACTTTACAGGAGAGGGATGTGGGGGGTCCTAGATGATGTTGATCCGCATGGCCAAAGGCACTGGCAGGTATTACAATCCAGACAGGTAAGTGAGTTAAGTGAGTTAATTCCCTTTCCACAAGAATCAACCTGCTGTGCCAGAACAATGGTTCATGCTGGATAGTGCTCAACCCCCAAAGTGACCAAAGATGGTTCCAAAGTACCAGTGAAACCATGACAGAAGACTACTTAGTGAGTCCTGCTCTGTCCCCAGAAAGAGTGAACATGGAGATTTTATGGATCAGAGGCTATGAGGTACAGTGGTTAGATTACTGACTAGGATGATCCAGGTTCTAGTCCTCAGCAAGCCATGAAACCTACTAGTTGAACTTGGGCAATAGTCTCTCTCATTTTCTGTCTCTGTTTGTTTCTCTGTTTTTCTCTACAATCTCACAGGGTTGTTATGAAGATAAAGTGAGGAACAGGAGGTTGATTGTGTATTTTCTCCAAAGACAGTGTACAAGGAATATTAGTACATGTTTTGTTGTATGTCAACCTGCAGGAACTAATAAAAATTCATAATAAACAAACAAATAAATAACCTTGTGTGTGTGTGTGTGTGTGTTCCAGAATTCCCCAGCCTGCATTTCTGGATGCCACATAGTTAAAAAAAAAAAAAAAAGATATTTTCCAAGCTCTGGGTTGAGTGTTGGACTTGGATGTGGGAGATGTGGGTTGAAATTCCCACTCAACCATGAGGCTCACAGTCATTATCGCTCACTTTAACCTATTTCACAGGGTTATTGTGAGAATAAAAATAGGGAGACCTACAAATCTTGAGCTTCTTGGAGGCAAGGATCTACATTATCAAAGTACACTGATTATCTGCATGATTATGACCATCTGTTATGTGAGAGTCTAAGATACCATATACAGTCGTGTGTCCCCCCCCCCCCACATTCACTGGTTTCCCTTTTGCGAATTTGATGATTCGTGGATTTGATTAATATGTTCTCTCTAAGAATCTCTAGGTCCTCCAGTATGATTTGATGGTCAGCTTCTGGCAGAGACTGACCATAGAGTCATGCTAGGCTAGGGGATCTAGAGATTCCTAGAAAAAATTCTCTCAGTTTAAAACAGCAACAAGCATTCACAATTTCTATTTTATGTGGCCCCTAACCATTGCCCAGTCTTGTCTTGAATATTGATATGGAAGTGACCTTTTTCCATGCACTTGTTAATGTGTGTGTATAATGAAATACAACCAGATCAATGACCCAATGTATCTTGGTGTGAGGCACTTCAGGGCTCAAAGTAGAAGCTTGTGTCCTGGGACCCATTGACTTACAATCTGTGTACAGATTGATGAAATCATGCACAAGGTTGGGGGGGGGGGAAGTGCACAGAAACAAAGAGTTGTGGGTGTGTAGGATACCAAGTGATGGACAGATAACATCACATATTAATTTTGTACTAGTGTCACCTCTTCAGAATAGTTGGGAGAAGTCCATCTGGAGGCTAGAATTTGAATGAGAAAGAGAGGAGAAAAACGAACACATTCTAGTGTATTAAGACATATGAGTTCAAAACCAGAAGTGGAAATGTATGTGAGAAGTAGACCAGGCATGTACATGCCTGAGCAAATCATACAGATTTTCTTTAAATATCTGATTCATGTCACTGGGGAAAAAAGGGAAAAGGAACCTTTGGTCTCTGGGCCTAAGGTGGCCTGTGCAAAGTTCCAACTGGTACAGACTGATATTCCTTCACCTGGCTTTCCTTGAACCACTTTTCCCTGCTGATAAGCAAGGAAGGAAAGGAGTCTCCACTAGATCAGAGGATGCCAGTGAGGTACCACTACTGGGATTCTGCTATTACAGCTCCTTTCACACTTCACACTTTGATTCCACTTTAACTGCCATGGTTACATCCTATGGATTCCTGGGGGTTTGTAGTTTGGTGAAGCACTAAAACTTGCTCTGGCTGAGAAGTCTACATGCTCCTCCATAAATCTCAGATCCCAGGATTTCACAGGATGCAGTTGTGGCAACTAAAGTGAAATCACAGCACAATCATTATGTAGTGTAAAAGAGTCCCAACTCTCATGCAGTGCTTCCAGGAGTTGGCTGAGGCCACAGTTAAGCTGTGAGGTCTTAATGAATAAAGTATGTTCATGGGAAGAACAAAACAGAGAACCCTCACAGTGGTTATATACTCTAAATTTACCCATCCATTTCCACCACTTTGCATTCACTAAATATTAAAGCCAAATACTCCAGAGCAGAAGAATCCAAGAACTGATAGATGTTAGCATGGTCAGGCTAGAAAACTGCATGATGAGCCTGTCAAAGAGGTGGCAACAATGCAAGGGATCTGGCATGTGGGAGGTGTTTCAAAACATTGTGAGGAGCCACAGTGATGTGATACATCTCAATCTCTCTGCCTGACAGATATGCTGGATTGCAGGGAACTGAAAGATGGGGAGAGGAACCAGTTTACAATGATCACCCTGAAAACACAACCTCTTTCCCCACTTTCCATCCATGTCAGCACCACTGCTTCCCACCCTATACAGTAATCCCCCTCCTCACCTCATACCCCTTCAAGGATGGGCCTACAAGAATGATGGGCCGCATAGAAGGAACAACATCGTAGGGTGGCACATGTTCTGTCTGAGAGGAAGGGGAAAAATAAGAAGGCATTAGGTTTGCTCAAGAACAACACAACCTACATGCTTCAGGCAGGCATCAGATCATTTTAAAAATCATAACCATTTTATTTACTTAATAGGAATGTTGAAATTGTTTCCCTCTTTTAAGGGGGACTAGCATCTTCATGTTGCAAACATGATGGGTGGATGAAGGAAAAAGAGTGGAAAGACACATGGGCTCCCCAGGGATCCTTAATATCAGAGCCTTTTGCATTGGTCTCTGAAACCTCCTAGAGTGCTGGATGATTAAGAGAAGGTCCTCAGACCTTCACAGCCAAGGCATGCTACTGAATGCATTTTAAAGGAACAGAGGCAAATATGGGAAGAGATAGCAGCATTCAGTCCGTGGGATTTCAAGATCATCTTCCTGGGGGCACTAACTGGACTGGAAAAAGGAGACCTCCCTCAACAACCACCATCTTCTAGTCTTGATATTTCATAAGCTTACTTACCGATTTTTGCTTCTGCTTGGCTATGTCCAGTGATCGCCATTAATGGGTGGGGAGGGAACCAGGGTGCAGGGGAAAGGAGTAGGAGGAGGGACAGGCAAGAGAAAAACAAACAAGGCATGCATGTTACTGACAGCTCATTCCAGCTGAAGCACAGGCAGGCACAGGAATGGGGTGGGGTGGAGGAAGCACAAGTAGTGCTGAGGGAAGCAGAAGAATGACAGCTTTCCAGAGGGAGATAAATTCTTCCCACAAATGGGGTGGGGGTGTGTTTGAAGGGAAACAGCCTCCAACTCCAAATCACAGAGTTTGAAATCCCCTCCTTTTTGCTATGCTCTGCTGGCTCATTATGATTGACTTATTTGTTCATGACAGCTGGAGTATATGAATCACTCTAAGCCAATCTCGCATTACTGGGGCAGTCATGGGCAACAACGTTATCCTGATATGCAGACCTTTCCCCATTCCAGTATGCTCTTGGGATGAGGTGAGTCACAGTGGAAATGCTGTGATAAGGAAATTCCCCCCGAAACTCCACACAAACCCCTGAGTTTGGAGGCCTCCTGCCCCAGTCACCCAGTATTTCATCCCCTTATAAACATAGGCAAATTCACCAAGGAAGATGAATTTGTGGAGAAAAGCAGGTGGCAGAGAAAGAGACAAGATATTCTTTGGCTCCTCTTCTGGGCCTGCCAGTGGGACATGCAGTTTGCACCTTCCCAAACTATCCTTCCAGCATCCTAAAGTGCTTAGCAACCAGCCTCCAGACTACTTCCTCCCTCGTGCGTATGACTGGTCCCTAAAGAGAAAAGGAGGGCTGCAGAGGCACATCCCATACCAGATGTAATGGGGTGGTGGTGTAAGAGTGTCCTAGCATTAGGAATGTCTCCCCTAATTTAAGTGGGAAAGATCCCAGAAAGCAATCTTTATTGCTTATTATAGGGAGATTATAATATATTACAGGAAGCCTGTATCAGGGGGAAGAGGAGCCACTTAACAGTTTTACCTTCTTGCTTTCCATGCTATCATTTGTATAGTGGAGAATTGCTACCATGGCTAGTTCCCATACTGCAGGAGAATTAATGGAACATACCATTTGCACAGTTCCAATCAGGAAAATGATTGGAACCTGTTGACTTTCAAGGATTTGTACTGGGGAGAAGGATTGAGACAAAGAGCAGGACCACTGGAATGTTCCATTTTCAAGCTTTTCACAGAAGGAACCATTTGATCTTTGCATTCCCACAGTGCATAAGGAAGGAGGTACAAGGGAAAGGATTTATAAGTCTGTTGGACTCATCTTCCACCAAGGCCCACATGAGGCTATGAGTTGCCAAGGCATCTTCTAACTCATACACGTGTGGAGAGTGTGTGATCACTGGAACATACAATTCTTGTGCTTTGTATGCTTACATGTGTAACAAACACAATGTGGGTAACCTAGAATCATAGAACTGGAAGAGACCACAAGGGCCATCCAGTCCACCCCACTTCCATGCAATAATACATAATCAAAGCATCCCTGACAGATGGCCATCCAACCTCTGTTTGAAAACCTCCAAAGAAGGGAACTCCACCACTCTCCGAGGGAGTGTGTTCCACTGTCAAACAGCTCTTATTGTCAGGAACTTCTAATGTTGAGATGGAATCTCTTTTCCTGCAGAAAAGAACCTCTCTGTTCTTCCCTCTCCACCAAAAGGTGGCCCAAGCTGGTCTATTTTTAGCAAGATGTCCATTGCCTTTAGTAGGCCACTACAATGTAGCACCCAATGGTAGGTGTTCTGGGTGTAATTCTGTCAAGGTGTGATTGGTGGCCAAATATGCTCCCAGAACATCACTTCCATCCCACCACACACAAGCGCTTGATCTCCAGGCAAAAACGACCCCCCCACACAAGCAGGCATAATTTGAAGTCAACAGCAAGCAGGTGTGGTGAGTGAGTGAGGTGGCACTATTACCTTCTTAAAGAAGGGGATGCGCTTGGTGGTGGAGGGGGGAGTGGTGACGCTGCTAACACTAGACTTAGGGGTTCGCAGGTTCTCTTCGGTTGCTGCCTCCTCCTCCTCCTCTAATTCAAGGGCATCTGGGTCATAAGCTAAGTTAGTCATCTCCAAGTTACCTGGGAGGGGATGGAAAGGGGAGAGAAGGAAATAAAAGGAAGAAAAAAGGAGGAAATAAAGAAAAACAACTAAAGAAAATACAAACTGAACAGGGAAAGAAAAACAAATGAAAAAGTATTACCAGAAAAGGAAGAAAACTCAAAATAATCAAGTGAATGAAATAAGAACTAAAATAAACCAAGTGGAAATTCTAGAGCTTGCAGAAATTATGGTGAGATTTTTTAAAATCAGTACTCCAAAAATCCCCTGGAAAATTCTGGGAACTGCAGCCCACAAAAGTAACTTTTTTAAACATTCCACAGTATGTGGCATATGTAACAAATGAGGCAAATGGCAATAAGAAGTCTGTATAAGGCAACTCTGGAAATCTGGCTAGTGACCGAGACTTAGGCCAGGTGTATATACATGCAGCCATTTCAGGTGGAAGAGTCCTGAAGCGGTAAAGTAAATTCTACCATTTCAAAAAGTGGTTGTGGGACTGACACATTTGAATATTCTTTGTGTTAAAACCCAAACCCAAACACTGTTAAATAACAATTAGGAACTGGCAGGGATGTACTCTGTCCTCTTGATGTGTGCTTTTTTGACTTAGTGGGAGGTTTTCCCCCTTCCTTTTAAATATGGATGACTATTCAAATAAGGAACACACAACCCTTCACCTACAATCTACCTTGATGCAGTTCATTCTACTACCTCAAGACTGGACCCTTTTATTATGGTGTTTTCATTGCTATAATCACAAAGATGCAAAAGTTGGCAATGTCCTTTGGATGCTTCAAGATCTTCTCATGCTACAAAGAGAGATGGGAAAGTATCCATCTGAGAAGGCACTGGAAATAGTGGCAGCCACACCATTCTCTGTTGGGTGGAAGCAGCCTTACCACTGGCAGGTGGAGTAGGTCTTCGGGGTCCTGTCACCACATCTCCCAGGCTGGAGGTGGAGTTGTCTCCTGATTTACTGCAAACAGAAAGAGCCATTATAGTCAGAGAGGAGGAAGAGTAAAAATGTGTAGACTGAGGAACAGGCACTAAGCTCATCAGATAATGGGGGGAAAAGTCTTTTCCCCCCAAGAAGGATTTTATCAAAGAGTTCTGAAAAGTTGTTTTGGGATTATGTGGGCTCTGCTGGCAAGAGGAATCTAAGAACTGTACCCCCTTTGCAGACGGCACAAAGCGCCGTCTTCAATCCCAAGAAGGGGAGAGGCAGCAGAACACCAGGTGCCCCAACCTCTTCCTGAGGACATCATTGGAGCGCACACAATGGGCGCTCCAATGACATCTTTCCGGCTCAGCATTCGGACACGCTGAGCCGGAAGAGGTGCAAAAGAGCTGCATGGCAGCTCTTCAGGCTCCCCTTTTGTGGCTTGTGGAAGGAGTGCTATTTTAGTGCTCCTTTCCCAGGCGTCAAAAGGGAGGATCGGGGCTGAAGTGTGGGGCAGCCTCGGCCCCAATCCGCCGCTTCCCAGGGCGGCCCATGGCATCCCCTCGTAGTCTCCCAAAATAACTTTTCTAGAAACTGATTCTTATGGTCCTTGCTACAAAGAACATTTGCCAAAAGTCTGGTTTTCCCAGTCTTCATGGTGATCTAGTCCCAATTTTCTAAAGAGAAAAATTTCCCCGGCAGCCCCCTTACTCCCACACCAGGTAACACCAAGCCTAGGGATGCCACTAGTGTCAAGGATTGGTATTACCTCAGAGTCTTTAAATCCACATTTTTACAATATCTTACAAACATTAGGTAAGTGAGATGTATGCCAATTTTATTTTACTTTCACTTGGGGCAAAGATTTTTCAGAAAAGTAACACAAGCTGAGGAGATGTGGGTTTTTAAAAGGTCAATTAAACTTGTCCTTGGGTTGTTTGCAAGATGTTAGTTCTATTGATGATGGAAGACAGCTTGGAAGTCTAGATTTACAAGGAAAGTACTTGGTGATGTTCAATAAACATGGAGGATGGAAAAAAAACCCACCGTGGCCAGAACAAGGATCCCAGTACTCTTTCAGAACTCCTCTGGCTATTTCCTCAATTTCTCTGTCTTCCCTCATTCTGTGCCCATCACAACGTCAGGCAGGTTAAAACTAACCAAGTTCTTAAAGAAACGGAGCATTTGAAATAGAAAGAAATATGGGAAATAATATACCTGTGGAGCTATTGAATTTTTAGAAACCACCGCCATTTGCCAGTATAAACCAGATTCTTCTTGGTACTAAGTTCACTTTTTATCATCCACTATGTCTAACTACCCATCCATGTATGATTCTTTTTGTCATGCTTCCCCAACACATCTTTTTACTCTCTTCTTTAGTCTTTTTGCTCCCTCTCCCCAATCTCTATGAGGAAGCAGGGAGATCATTTCCTTGTTTACAGGTGGGCAAAATGAGTTTGTCTAACTAGCCTAATTCCCAAGGGCACCAGGGAAAGATATGAATAGTTTGGAAGATTACTTGTTAAAGTTCACTTACTTGTTATTTAGTACAATATTTTTTAAAGTATTTTTTGCTATTTTTACAATAGTTTTTTTTAGTAACTCATCGCTCTGCTCATTACTTTTTAAAAAAATTATTTTTATGTGGGGAGAAATATCCTAAGGGTCGATAAGAGAATGAAATGAAAATTAAAAAAAAATCCTGTCAAGATGGTAGTGCTGGCCTTGTTCAACTACTTGAAAAGGTGTTCTTTTAGTCATAAAGCCTCAAAGGACTGCATTTTAAGAGGCCTTAAAACACCTTTTTAAAGTAACTAGAAAATGTTACTGCTTACAGAAACAAACTAACTTCATTTCAAATAATGTCATAGCTTTCAAATATAACTCTGTTACGCTCCCATCATAATTATTTTTACAAGGTAATTTTTTTAGATAGCTTGTTACTTCCAAGTTCCTGGTGTGAAAACTCCAATTCTCCTGTATGGTCTTTCCTACCCAGTCCTAAACCTTCCAATTCTGATCTCAGCTCTCTTAGATGTCCCTCCAGATATGTTGGATTGCCACTCCCATAACACCCAGCCAGGATTTATATCTTGGATTTATAATCCATTTTGTTGTTTATGGGAGTTGTAGTCCAGCAGAGAGCCAGTGTTGAATAGTGCTTGAGTGTTAGCCTAGGACTCTGGAGGAAGCAGGATTCAAATCCCCACTTGGCCCTGGAAACTCCCTGAGTGACCTTGTGAAAGTCACACTCTCTCAGCCTCTGAATAAATCTTGGTAGGTAAAACACTATGATGAGGTTGCCATAATTCAAAGTCAATCTAAAGGCACATAATAAATTCAAAATGCCAGGTGGCAGAAGGCTAATGTAAGATGTAGCTTAAAGATTGGAAATTTTACTTTTTGGAGGCAACAACTCTCAGAACTCCCCAGGCAGCATGGCCAGTAGGAGATGTTCAAAAAAGCTGTAGTCCACAAAAGTAACAAAAAGATGTTCAAAAAAGCTGTAGTCCACAAAAGTAACATTTTCAAGATCTGGCATAGTCTTGTATTAGGTAAGGCCAATAGCCCACCCAGCTTAGTATCATTAACTGCGACTGCTGGTAAGCACCTACAGAAGCAAAAATCAATATTCTTCCAACCTGGCATCCCCATTTGGATAACAATTCTCCATCATCCCAGCCCATTACCTATGCTGGCTGGGGCTGATCAGCACTAAAGTCCAGAACACCCCAGACTGAGGAGGTTGCTTTCAAATTTCTCAGGAAAAGGACTTCTGTTCTGTCACCTGGCAACCTTTAATTCAGGTGTCCCTGAGTGGGGATGTTTCAGATGTTGTTGAACTCTGACTCCTGTCAGTCCCCAGCAGCATGGCCAACACTCAGGGATGATGGGAGCTGCTGCTCAACATCTAAAGTGCCATGGGATCTCCAACAGTTTTAAAGTGAAGATGTCAAGGACTGCATTTGATGCTTCCTACATGCAAGCCATACAGTCTTTCACTGAGCTATGGCAACCAGTCATAAGGTGCAGATTTTGGGTGGTATAGCCTCCTCTATCTCCTCCTTCAGTACCTTACTTCTTCCTACCCACCTGGAGCTGAGCCGGTGCTGCCGCATCTTTTGTTCCTGGATCATCCTCATGTTCTCCAACTTGACAGGGCTAGGGATGAAGCCAACCTCGCAGCCTTCTTTGACCAGCCGTCCAATCCACCAATCGTTGTTGTATTTCTGGAGCAAAGAAGACCATCAACAGAAATATGAGACAGAAAAAAGTAGGCAAAGAGGGAAGAAGATGAGGGACAGCCATGGGGGTGTTACTCTGTGAAGGCTTTGTATATATTTGTTAATCACTCTGTGTGTGTGTGTGTGTGTGCGCGCGCCATCTCTTTGCCTCACCAAGATGATGGCACCTCATCATTATTCACCTATCCATTGCACTTACCTCTTTGATATGAAGGAAGTCTTTGGGCTCAAAGGAAATAGACATGCCTTGGACTGGTACATCATCATTGGGAGAAGGATTATAACCCACATTTGTCCTCACAGCAAATGCCACTGGCTTGGTCTGCAAAATAAGTAAGAGCATTTGGTAAGGTAAAGGGAGCAGGAGGGAGATCTATAGCTAAATTGCACCTACACCATTACCAGAAGCCATTTTCTAAGAAGGATGGAACAGCCTGCATAATCATATCCCAGCAGCAACAAAAATATGATATTGGTTTTTGAAAGGTAGCAAGCAAGTCTTCACCTAAGTTAAAGAGAAAGAGGTGAACAAACAAATGCAGTCCTTTGAGGCCTTATGACTAAAAGAACACCTTTTCAAATAACTGAGCAAGGCAAGCACTACCATGAAGCAGAGGGCTGCTGCAAAAGGCAGATGTGGGATGGTGGGTGGGGAGGTATTGCATGACACTGTTATCATACACTCCAGCTGTCCCAATGTGACAGGGACAGTCTCAAATAATTCTCAGTTGTCCCACTTTTTAGCTGCTTTTAAAATGTCCCAGTTTCTCTCTCTTTTCCCCAATTTCCTCCTTTGAACTCAGGTTACTTCAGCTGTTGCAAACTTGAGTAAAAAGTACAAAAGTAGTATGTACTCCATTAACTCAAAAGCAAGAGAGGAGGTAGAGTCTAGCCCTTTTCATTAAGCTTCAGCAAAAGCAAACTGCTGCAGCATGTCCTTGCTTGTATGTTCTTCTTTCTTAATAGCTTATGTCACACCCTGATGTTTCTTGACCACATGTGGCCTAGTTTTATCTCTGAAATGCTGGTGGTATAAATACCAGGTGCTGCAGGCTATATTTCAGAGGAAGGAACTGGCAAACCACCTCTGAATATTCCTTGGCTAA
Organism: Phrynosoma blainvillii; assembly: GCA_026167975.1. NCBI lineage: Eukaryota > Metazoa > Chordata > Lepidosauria > Squamata > Phrynosomatidae > Phrynosoma > Phrynosoma blainvillii. The sequence continues at coordinate 110,692,300 of JANUYF010000005.1, forward strand.
GAAAACCCTATGAAATTCATGGGGTTGCCATAAGTCAACGGGTGACCTGAAGGCACATACACACATACATGTGCTATATGCACACCATATTACCTATTATGTTCCTCTTAACCTATCATACAGTCCTCAGGTTTGGACAGACAGCAGTGAACTCAATGGCCCACCTGGTCAGGTTTTATATATGATATTGAGAAGGGGGCACCATTTTGTTCATCTCAGGCAGCAAAATATCTTAGTTGGTAATGAGCCTATTGTTCTTTCTGAGTCTGGAACTCTGCACAGAGCTTGGAAAAGTTACTTTTGGGGGGGGGGGTACAACTCTGTGAACCTCCCCATCAGCATGCCCACTCCCATGGTTTTCTGGGAGTTGTAGTCCAAGGAAAAAAGATGAAAAGAAAGACAGACAGAAGGATTATTCCCATGCTCTGGGACTGAACTAGCTTTTCAGAGGTTTGGGGGTACTGCTACAGTGTTCTTCACTGCTTCAGTGTTTTTCTCTAAAGAGTAAAATATCCAAAAGTATGCCCCATGAAATGTGCATGTTCACTGAACAGAATGAGCCAAGCTCCAAATATAGTTGTCTGAGGCAGTGCAGGGGCCTTTTGAGTGGGTGATTTAAAGTGCTGCTCCTCATCCTGCTTGGCTGACTGTGAAGGAGAAGTTGGTAAGAAAAGAACACAGCAATTCCTGGCTCAAATCCCACCTGAATCAGGAGGCCTCAGATTGCCCTCCTCACACCAGGCTTCACAGTTAACCTGAGACGGCAGTCAACAGACAGTTACAAAACCCGCTGAGCAAGGCAAAGGATGAAACCTGCTGGCTCAAAGCCCAGAGAGTGGAGAGCAAAGGGTGTTCTGGTTGCCACCCATTCCCACCCACCATGCCTGGCTGGATCCCATTGACCAAAACGTCTCAGGCATCCTAATTTGTGAGACCGCTGCGGCAACAAGCCTGTTGCCTGCACTGAGAGCCAGGAAGAGGGGAGGAAGGCAGGGAGAAAGACCTGGGAGGCTTAATTAGCTAATTGCATCTGTTTCAGTTGCAAGGCTGCTGCCAAAGAATGGTCTGTTGCTCCAGAGAAGGGAAGATGGTTTATTGATTAGGACATGAACTACCTGCGGTTACAACCAGGGCCTCAGAAAAGCCATCGAGGGAACTGAGTATGTACGGTTAAGAGATGATATAATAGCCCTGTTTAAATATTTGAAGGGATGCCATATTGAGGATGGAGCAAGCTTGTATTCTGCTGCTCCAGAGACTAGAACCTGGAACAATGGATGCAAGCTACAGGAAAAGAGATTCCACCTCAACATTAGGAGGAACTTCCTGACAGTGAGAGCTGTTTGACAGTGAAACACACTCCCTTGGAGAGTGGTGGAGTTTCCTTCTTTGGAGATCTTTAAACAGAGGCTGGATGGCCATCTGTTGGGATGCTTTGATTATGAGTTCCTGCATGGCAGCAGGTTGGACTGGATGGCCCTTGAGGTCTCTTCCAACTCTATGATTCTACGATTCTAAGCACAGCTTGAAAGGGGACTCATTTGGATATGCACACACCCCAGTCTCGAATTCTGCTTCCCCTGCAGAACTTGACATTGCTACTTTTTTGGACTCTAGCTCCCACAATCCTCCAGCCAGATGTGGCCTGGGGATTATGGGAGCTGTAGTCCAAAAAAGTAAGCGCTCCAAAGCCTGTTACAGGGAACACGTAACTCCCATGTTGCAATAACTTCACTGGCTACCAGTTTATTTCTGAGCACAATTCAAAGTGCTAGGTAGGACCTTAAAAGCCTTACATGGTCTGGATCCAGGCTAACTGAAATAATTTATCTCCTTCTATCAGCCCGCCCAACTTTTAAGATGTTCTGGGAAGGTGTTCTCTCTGTTCAACCACCATCACAGATGCTTTTTGTGAGGCCAACACAAAGGGTCCTCTTGGTGGCTGCTCCCATGAAATGGAATTCATGGGAGGCTCAATTGCTGTCTGCTCTCTCCCCACCAGCAGACAAACACTTCTGCCTCTTAACTTATTGTGGCAGGAGGATCTGTTAATAGGGTTAGGATTTTATCTTTGTACTATGTTTTAATATGTTTGAAACACTTATAATATAGTGGTTTTTCATTTTTATTTATTTAATTTTTACTACTATTTAATTTTTACAACTTTTGTATCAAATAGGTTTTAGCTGTGCTTTGTTTTCATTTGATATGAACAGCTTTGGGTCCTATGCCAGGAGAAAGGCAGGATATAAATAAAATAAAATAAAATACCATTTTAAATAAATAGATTGGAACAAACACCCCACCCCACCCCCAAAAGAGGGCAGATATGGGAGTCTTGATTCCCATATGTTCTGTTTTCCTTGAAATCCATCAATCTTTATTCTTTTTTTAAATTTGATTTTTAAAATTTGATTTCTTCACTTCACTGAATTTTGGTTTTAGCTAGTATCAGTACAAGAAATACTGGCTGAATTCAACTGGTAGTCCTCAGTTAGAGTAGACCTACTCAGTCAACCTCTCAGTGGCAAGTCAACACTTCTATATACATATCACTGGCTTCAATGGCCAGTGGTGGCCGGTGGCTCCCACCACTGGCCACTGAAACCATTGATGTCAGAAGCATGCTGAATCTGCTCTGCATTATACTGAGAACTTCAAAGGAGGTCTCCAAGGCTGCATCTGCACTGTGGAAATAATGCAGTTTGACATTACTTTAACTGCCCTGGCTCAATGCAATAGAATCCTGGAACATACAGTTTGTTGTGGCACCAGAGCTCTCTGACAGAGAAGGCTAAATATCCCACAAAACTACAAATCCTAGAATTCTACAGCACTGAGACATAGCAGTTAATGCAGTGTCAAGCTGCGTTATTTCTGCAGTGCATGTGCAGCCCAAGATGCTGGACCCAGTTATTTAGGACAAGGGCCAGCACCATGGATAGCTCCTTAACTCTCTGAGCTAATCCAGATTCACTGCCCCATAGGCATAGAAGACAACAGCTGCCACAGTCAATAGATCCACTCTTGTTAGGATTAATGACTGGATCTAAGCCACAGATTAATCAATTTCTGTCACCGTTGTACCCTGTAACAAAATGTTCTCAGCCCTCCTCATATAACAGGCCACTTCCAGATGCTTTCTTGTAGTGATGGCTTTCTAATGCATATGACATATGCCCCCCCCCCCAAGCATATGCATTCTAATGCATATGACATATGCCCCCCCCCAAGCATATGACACGGGGAGGGGGGGACAGAAACAGTCAAATAGCTTTAGGGCACATAGTCAGATCTGCTACAAGGAAGGCTAGGGCCTTGCCAGTCCATAGCATAGTCCCCTGGCTTTTGCAGCACTGCTTGATGGGGCCAGTTCACTTAATAAAGAAGTGAAGCTGTCTCTTCATTTCTCAGCCTCCTGGATTGATAAAACGTTACCATGCCATTAGCCAAATTAATTCACTGGTGCCTGGCCAGACAGGGATTTGTAGGCATCTGTGGACTGAAGCCAATTGCAAAAAACTACAATAAGACACAAACCTTGTGGCAATCTCAGTGGAAGTAGGGGTGAGATACCCACAGAACTCAGACAGGGCTGGGACCATCAGACACCCTGTTAATTAAACTAGATCTGCCCATGATGAGGGCAAAACTACAAATAAAAATGGATGAAATCTTTATGAGACACAAGACAGCCAATGTGATATAGCGGTTTGGGTGTTGCACCAGGACTTCAGAAGACCAGGGTTCAAATCCCCATTCAGCCATGGACACTCAATGGGTGTCCTTAGGCAAGTCATACTCTCTCAGTTTAAGAAGGTGACGATGTTAAATCTCTGAATTAAATTTTGCCAAGAAAACCCAGGGGTAGGATTGCAATGAGAGCAAGCAGGGCGTAGTGCTTTGAGTGCTGGACTATGATTCTGGAATTCAGGGTTCAATTCCCCGCTTGACCATGGAAACCCACAGGGTGACCTTGGGCAAGTCACACAATCTCAGCCCCAGAAAATCCCATGATAGGTTCACCTTAGGGTTGTCATAAGTCAGAAATGACCTGAAGGCACACAACAGCAAACAAAAAGGTCACAATAAATCAGAGTCAATGGATATGGCAGATAATGGAAGTGGCAAAGAGTATTGTAAAATGGAACAATGAGATGTAAAAGCATGGGAGTGCCTATCTCAATTAATCCCATAAGTATGTTTGTTCTCTCCCAGTGAATATGTTCTTCCCAAAGTGACATCAAAGATCTCCTTGGTATTTGGAAACATGGGTTTCCTTCAACATTTCTGGCTGTAGACCCTACAGATGCCAGTCAAAAATCTCATCCTGGCTCCTAGACCAAACTTATTTATCTCTACTGCAGTTGCTGTCACCTGTAGCATGGTCAGAAAGTTGTGAATGTCTGAACGGGTATGGTGAGTTTAGGTGTGGGAAACATTACTTTACTATGACATGATGGTCACACACATGGCAGTGATGGTGACACCAGCACACAACAACAACAACAACAACAAGGTACTATGTTGACATTTGCACCTACAATCCATTACTGTGGCAGGAGCATAGACTAAAATCTGTTGAAATACTGGAGATGCTACTGAAATATAGGACCAGGAAAACTGAGCGTATTTTTTTAAAAGCAATAGGAATTCATAATAATAATAATAATAATAATAATAATAATAATAATTTTTATTTATATTTCCCGCCTCTCCCTACGGATCGAGGCGGGATTACACAATTAAATGAATACAATATGCAAAATACAAACAATAAAATAGTGAAATCAAACAACAGTAATAAATTATAAGAGCATATAATAAAATAAAATAAAATAAAATAGCCAATCATCATCAGAATCTAGAAATCTAGAAGATCAGATGGATAGGCCCGCCGGAAGAGCTCTGTCTTAAGTGCCTTCTTAAAGGCATCTAGCGTAATAATAAGACGAATCTCTTCCGGTGGGCCATTCCATAACATGGGAGCTGCAGCCATGTACGATCTTTGGGAAGTCATGTTGAGTTTGGTTCTATGATGATCTAATAAGTTCTTCCCAGATGTTCTGAGAGTGCGGGGCCAATTGTGTGGGGAGAGGCGTTCCTTCAAGTAACTCGGGCCCAAGCCATGTAGGGCTTTAAAGGTAATAACCAACACTTTGTACTGCGCCCGGAAGCTAATCGGCAGCCAATGAAGAGATTTTAATATAGGTGTTATATGGTCTGATCTAGATGTTCCAGTGACCAATCTGGCTGCTGCATTTTGAACCAATTGAAGCTTCCGAACTTGGTACTTCCGACTTCAGAAAGGAAACATAGACTAAAATCTGTTTGCCTGTAGTAGATGCAAGAATTTCAGACATTTGAATTATTCAGAAGTTTTAATTTGAAGGAATGATTTTTGCAACTTGGGGGCTTTTTGATTTTAAAGTCTGCAGACTGTTCTGTCCAGAGCTGGCCCTAGCATCATGTAAGATCAGGTGACTGACTCAGATGTCAGATATTCAAGGTGTGATGAAATCTTAAGGTCTCCTAAATGCTTAGTTTTTCATTAATTCTTGTATTTTTATTGCTTGCTCAGCAAGAATGTCAATAGAGATGAAGACTGTCAAAGTAAAGAATGCCTATTAAGGTGGAGCATCAAAGGTTGTTGTTGTTGTTGTTGTTAGCTGCCCTCAAGTTGGTTCTGACTCATGGTGACCCTGTGGATGAGACATTTCCAAGAATCCCTATCTTCCACTGCCTTGCCCAGATCCTTCAAGCCCTTGCCCATAACTCCCCTGATTGAGTCTATCCATCTGGTCTGTGGTCTTCCTCTCTTTCTTCTACCCTCTACCTTTCCTAGCATTATTTTTTTTCCTAGTGATCCATGCCTTCTCATTATGGGGCCAAAGTACGATAGTCTCAACTTGATAATCTTTGCTTCCCAGGAGAGCTCTAGTCTGATCTGTTCAAGAACCCATTTGTTTGTCTTCTTGGCTGTCCACAGGATCCTAAGTACTCTTCTCCAGCACCACATTTTGAATGAGTTGATTTTCTTTCTGTCTGCTTCCTTCACCGTCCAGCTCTTGCATCCGTACATGGTAATTGGGAATACAATGGCCTGGACAATTCTGACTTTAGTTGTATGTCGTTGCTCTTCAGTATGTTTTCCAGTTCTTTCATAGCTGCCCTTCCCATTCCTAGTCTTCTTCTTATTTCTTGACTTTAGTCTCCATTCTGGTCAATGTTTGATCTTAGATATGGGAATTCTTTGACTATTTGAATTTCCTCATTGTCTAGATTGAATTTGTGTATTTCTTCTGTGGTCATTTTTGTTTTTGTTATGTTCAGCACCAAAGGTACTGCGTACCAAAAGTGACAGGCTCCTTGTATGGAGTCTAAAGTATAGTCTGCCCTCCATATCCACAGATTCTTTATCCACTGATTCAACCACCCATGGCTTGAAAATATTCAAAGAAACATATATATTCCAAAAAGGAAAGCTTGATTTTGTTATTTTATATAAGGGACACCATTTCATTATGCCACTGTATTTAATGGAACTTTAACATCCTCGGATTTTGGTATCCGTGTATGTGTGTGTCCTGGAACCAAACCCCCAATGGATACTAAGGGCCCACTGTACATGCTGTGTTAAATGTACAGCTTATACATTCAAGTTATTATGCTTTACTCACAAGAAGATAAAATTCTGATCCAGGTTACACTCACAATTTGAGCAGTGGGCATTCTAATTCTCCTGCATAACAGGGGTAAATGCTATTGACATTAGTTGAGTTTCCCCTCTTCCTTTCAGCTCTTGCCTGGGATGTGATGGGGGTCGGGGAGACAAGCCACAAGAATTCAAATTGCAACTTCCCCATTGTCATCTTTCTTCTCTTCATGCTTCTCAGATCCAGATAAATGGATTTGATACATAAAGCATGCAGCCCCCACCATAAGCTACCTCTAAAGGTAAAGGTATTCCCCGTTGACAAGGTTGTCAAATTGTGTCCAACTGTTACTAAGCCGAAGAGCCAGTGTTGTCAGAGACTACTCTGTGATCATGTGGCCAGCATGATTGCACAGAACACTGCTTATCTTCCCACTGAAGTGGTACCTATTTATCTACTTGCATTTGCATGCTTTCGAACTAGGTTGGAAGAAGCTGGGACTAGTGACAGGAGCTCACCCCACCATGCAGCACCTGGGCCTCAAACTGCCAATCTTGCAACCAACAGAGTCAGTGTCTTAACCACTTGAGGTACTGCATGTAACTTTACCCTGAGTAGGAACCAGGTGGTAACAACTGTAGAGAGTGATGATGACACTGTTAATAATGATAGCATCAGGAGCTGAACTTGTTATCAGCACTGAGAAAACTGGGCCTGATTATGTTATCAGTACTGCTGGTGAAGAGAAGTACTGTACTGAAGATGTTGTACCGAAGATGTTATGATAACTGGTTTCATGGAACAAATGGAGAGTGCAGTTAATTAGATAAGCGAGGAATATTCTCTTTGAAAAGATGTATAGAGTGTCAAGCACTGAGTCATGTAATGGCAGAGATAATGAAAATGGCAAAGGGTTATTGAAAAATGACCAATGAGATGTAAAAGCATGGGAATGCCTGTCCTAATTAATCCCATAAATATGTTTGTTCTCTCCTAATGAACATGGATTTCCTAAAGTGACATCCAAGTTCTTTTTGGTGTTCAGCAACATGGGTTGCCTTCAATATTTCTGGCTGTAGACCAGGGTTAGGCAACCTAAGGCCCAGGGGCCAGATGCGGCCCCCTGAGGCCTTTGGACCGGCCCCAGGCTGGTCCTGCCGCCGCCACCCGCCATGAAGATATTGATTATTGTTGTTATTACTTGTTCTTGGGTTTTTCTTGGCAAAATCTCCAGAGAGGTTTTGCTATGGCTTCTCTGGGGCTGAGAAAGTGTGCATGCATATTTTTTAATTTTTTTAAAAAAATTATTTATTTATTTATGGTGCTTCGGACCCCCAATTGTCTGAGGAACAGCAACCCGGCCCCCGGCTCGAAAAGGTTGCCTACCCCTGCTGTAGACTATAGATGCCAGCCAAAGACCTCTTCCTGGCTCCAGGACCAATCTTGTTTATCTCTACTGCAGTTGTGGTCACCTGTAGCATGGTCAGAAAGTTGTGTCTGAACTGGTGTGGTGAGTTTAGGTGTGGGAGGCATTACTATGAGGTGATGGATCACATACATGGCAGTGGTCTGGGAAACCAAGAGGGGCACAGAGTCTTTGAGCTCCCCCTTGAAAAAGAAAGCAACCACTGCTGAGGATTCAATGCAATAAGGAAAAGGACCCTTACAGAGATGCCTGGAGTAATGCAATCTGTCCAGTATGGCGACTGACACAGCCAGAGGACACCAAAGCATGGCAATTCTGAAGCTAGTGGGGCAGAGAATTCATTCTTGTTTTATACCAAACTATTAAAGCTACTTTTCCAAAGTGCAAAACTCTATCCACAAAATAGGTTCAGCACTTTGGATAGCACCTTGAAATTTCAGAGTACATTCCAGAGCAGATTTACCACCTCCCTGACATGGAAGGTTCTGGAAAAAATTGGAATAGTGTTTGTATAAAAAACAGAGTGTTAGCTGACACTATCTCTGCTGTAAGGTAGAATGAGACCTTTTCAGGTGCTGGAACAGACCAGGACCAGGGGCCCGCTTAGAAGAGGAACTGCCCTTCTCCCTTGTGATATTCTCTAAAACATCCACACCAGCCCATGCCATAATGCCTTCCAGGTACTGACTGTGCTGCCACTTTGCCACAAAAGCAGAAAAATATTATTGCAAGTACGTAAATTTCATCGACTAAATACTATTTAAATTTAAAGCATGGGCTAGTAAACTGAAACCCACCAGATATTGTTGGATTGCAATTGCCATCAGCCCTGTCAGCACAGCTGAAGTGAAGAAAGTTAGGAAGTACAATCAAGCATCATCTGGAGGGCTTCACTCTGCCTGTGTCCAACTAAACCAGGGGTAGGCAACCTTTTTGAGCTGGGGGCCGGGTTGCTGTCCCTCAGATAATTGGGGGGCCAAAGCACTAAAAATTAATTAAATAATAATAATAATAATAATAATAATAATAATAATAATAATAAATATGCATGCACACTCTCTCAGTCCTAGAAAAGCCATGACAAAACCCCTGTGGAGATTTTGCCAAGAAAACCCCAAGAACAAGTAATAACAACAATAATCAATATCATCATGGTGGGCGGCGGCAGTGGTCCAAGTGCTTTGGGGGGCCACATCCGGCCCCCGGGCCTTAGGTTGCCTACCCCTGAACTAAACCATTACTAATATTACCATTACACACTTAAATACCACCTACTTCAGATTAAGTTCAACCCTCACTTCCCTTACTTCAACAAAAGGAGTCACCACAGCCAGCGCAGTGTTGTGGTTTGAGTGTCGTATTATGACTCTGGAGACCAGGGTTCAAATCTCCACTAAGCCATGGAAAGTCACTTAGTGACCTTGGGCAAGTCACATTCTCTGAGCATCAGAAGAAGGCAAAGGCAAACCTTGCTGGGAAAACTCCATGATACAGTTGCTTTAGGCTCATCACTAAGTTGGAATGCTGGGATACTGGGATATTTAAAGCCTTCTCCCTGCTTCAGTGATCAGTGACAGAGCATCCTCCTGTATCACAGAGCTCTGTGAGACTGTAGACCAGGGTGTCTCTCACAGGCTTCTGGATCAGCTATAGCAGTCGTCGCGAACCTATGGCACATGTGTCCTCTCTGTGGGCACACACGCCATTGCCTCAGCACAGAGTTCAACAGAGTTTGTTACTAGAAAACCAGAGGGATGCATCACTTTGCGATAAATAAGGGGGTTTCTGGGTTGCAATTTGGCACTCAGTCTCTAAAAGGTTTGCCATCACTGAGCTATTGGATATATCAATAATCACACTTTTGTCACTGAGAAAAAGAAGGGAGTGATATGGATAGGTAAGTGTGACTTGAAAAATGCACAACACAACAGGGGGAAGAAAGGGCGAGGAGAGTTGGAGAGAGGTAAAGTGCACTTTTAATATTTGCACAGTCTCTCTTGCACAGTCCACTCTAAGAGTGGAGCTTTCAGATGTGGAGCTTTGGGTGCCAACTTCAAGTGGCAGAAGGAAAACACATCAGAGGGAGGGCTGCACAAATGTCTGAAGAGTACCACATGAGACCCCATCATTGCTCTATATCAGGGGTCGGCAACTTTTGTTGCCGGGGGGGGGGGGGAATGGCACTGGGGACGGGGGCGTGCGTGTTTGCGCTCGCGCACTTGCCCCCGCACGCGCACAAGCGTACGGCGGCCACCATAGTGCGCATGCATGCACACGTGGGGGGTGCCATTTTGGAACAGCCAACGTTGGCCATTCCCAAATGGCACCCCGCATTTGGGGGCACCCCACAGAGCACTGTTTTGGAAGGCCGAACGGCGCCTGCGCCATGCGAATTCACATGGCGCAGGTGCTGTTTGGCCTTCCAAAATGGCACCTGCGCTCGCACTCTGACGCGGCGGCGGCGGCGGCGGCAGGACCGGCCACGGGCCAGTTCCAAGGCCTCCGCGGGCTGCACCCGGCCTGCAATAGTATGTGCAGCTATTGCGGCAGAGTGGCAGTACCATGGCCCATGTCTATGGAGAGTGAAGAGTGCAATTCCAGAAATTTCTGAGAATTAGTACAGTGGGCCCTTGTTATTTGCTGGGGTTTGGTTCCAGGATCCCCCATGGATAACAAAATCCATGGATGCTCAAGTCCCATTAAATATAATGGCATAGCAAAATTATGTCCCTTATATAAAATGGAAAAAATCAAGGTTTGCTATCTGAAATTTATACTTTTTCTGAATACCGGTATTTTTAAACCGTGGATGCTTGAATCTGTGGATTAAAAAATTCCATGGATAAAAAGGCTGACTTTATGCATATATTTATATGTATAATATAAACTGTTCGCTTTTGAGATATAATTTTTTAAAGAGAGATATTTTATGTGTTCTCTCAAACATTACACACACAGTAAATGTGTTTTTGTTTATTTTAAAATGGCACTTGAAGAAGGCTAATTGGTGATAAGGCCAAAATGTGCTGGGCTTTTTAAGAAATATACGGTACTTTTTTTATTATTGCATGTAACATGAGAGTTTGTCTCCTCGCCATCTTCCACTGTAATCTACAAAGCACAGGCTTTTATTTTTAAATTCTTTGTTGTATTATCCAACATAAGTTTGCAATATGATCCTTATTGCCTCTTCCCTTCCTGAGCCCAGCTTGAACATCTGGCATTTCTTGCTCCATGGTTAAAGTTGTTGTTGTAGAATTTTGAGCACCACTTTGCTTTCATGGAAGATTAATGCAACATTCCTGTGGTTACTGCAATTCCAGGTGTCCTCTTTCTTGGGGATTGGAATATATATTTATTGACCATTCCTCTGTTTTCCATATTTATTGACAGATTTTACTTAGAACAAGAGCAGATTCTATCTCTGTAGCTTGAAGTAGCTCTGTAGGTATGCCATCTTTTCCTAGTGATTTATTTGTCCCAATGTCATGGGTGTAGCTTCCACTTCACTTTCTAAAATTGTACATTTATCTGCAAATGGATCTTCCTTGGTTGAATCTGTCATCCTTTCATCTCTTTTATATATGTTTTTCAGTGTATTGTTTCCAATGGCTTTTTATTTGTACTTGGTCATGTAATGTGTTCCACCCCTGGCTGTATAGCATCCCCGCTCTTGCTTTAAACTTCTCTTTCATTTCTCAGATCTTGGAGAAGACAAATCTTGTTCTTCCTTTTTTGTTCTCATCTTCTATTTGTTTGCATTGATTATTATGGTAGTTCTTTTTGTTCCTGTACAAAAGCCATTGAACAGTTGCATTCAGGTTTCTGACCCTATTTTTGTCACCTTTTACTTTAGCTTCTTATCTGTCCTTAAGTGCTTGAAGAATTTCATCTGTCATCCACTGAGGTGTCTATTTCTTTTTGGCTGCAGATAATGTATTTTTGCATTCCTCACTGACAATGTCCTTGGCCTCAATCCAGAGTTTTTCTGGCTCCTAGTCAATTAGGTTTAATAGTGTAAATTTGAAGGTGTTTCATAATGCAAGCAAGGAACTCGTGAATGAGAATGCAAAGAGAAGATAAAAATGAATTGTATAAGAAATGGGGATGAATGGGGATTCCTGTATGAAAACTATTTGGGAGCAGAGAAGAATTCTTCTAACCGTGGTTATTGGCCTTCAACCAAGCCAGAGGTTTTTCGTCAACACAGAATCCAGGTAGCTATACTGTGATACTTGGTGTGCAACTGTCTAGTTGGAAAGTCTCTGTTACACCACAAACTCTGTCTTGTTCATATAACCATTACATGGAGGCTGTGCTGCCCATATTTGTGCATAAGGAAGAACCCTGTTTAGAGAAAATTACATGAAAGTACATATTCCAGGCTCTCCCCATGCCCATTTTCTTTCAGTAGTACTGTACAAAACTGGAAAACAGCTTCTTTACATGAAGAAGCACTTGAAGAGTTGGGGTTTATTCCTCTTTCATGAGTAGTTCATATTTTGGCTTCATTGTAAGTTCTCTCTCAAGAGAGCACAAGAGTGCTTCATTGATGTAAACATTTGTCTGGATGTGTCCCTTTATGTGAAAGGGTGTTTTGTGGAAAGAAGTGGGAGGTATTGTAAATTCATTAGAGCATCATTTTGATATCCAGGGAAGGCTATCAGTATTTCAGTTGGAGCAATGGCTCCAGGTCCAAGATTGATAGGGGGCCCAGTACGGAAAGAAAATGGAAACTGATGATTCCCTCTCTTTCCCCAGTCATTTTTCTGAATCCACATTGTTTCTGTTATCAGTCAAGTTAAAATTGAATGGAATCAGGCTGTTAGTCTCATCACAGTTTTGGGCTGAAAATGGGATCACATGTGCTGATTGATGGAGATTCCCCCCCCCCCCCCCGTCTACCGCGTTTATATTTTATTTATTTGTGTTCTTTGAATTCCTTCATTCATGCAGTTTTTATGCCTGTGGTCCTAGCACAGTTGGCACAGGTGTACAAAGATGGACCTGTTTTTGGAACTATGCGAGGGCTCTGGCCACCTTAATCCATCCTTCCCAATACCTAGAGCAGGGACAGGCAACCTTTGTGAGACCTGGGCTGGTCTCCCATCGCCCAGGTCTCGGCTGGGCCGAGGGGGGAGGGGGAATGGCGGCGCGTGCGCTCACGCGTGCATGCGCACCCTCCTCCACCGCACGCGACCCCCCATGCACACTGCGGCCGCCGCCGTAGCACGCGCGGCCACAGCCGCCACGGCGCATGTCACGGCCGCCATTTTGGAAGTCCAAATCGCGGCCATGACGCGTTTGCGCATGTGCAAGAGTACTACGCATGCGCAAACACGTCACAATCGCCATTTTGACTTCCAAAATGGCGGCCGCAGCAAGCGTGGCCGAAAACGCGCCCCGACGGTGGCGGCGACGGCGGCAACCTACGGCCTGGGCCGGTAAGTCCGGGGCCCGGGGCCTTAACCGGCCCCCGGGCTGTAGGTTGCCGGTCCCTGACCTAGAGGTATGTATATATGTATGTATTTCATTTTTCTGCCACCTTTCTCCCAGAAAGGTACCCAAGGCAGCTCATAAGATAAAAACATTTTTAAAACTTTACAGTAAAGATTTAAAAACAGCTAAAACCATCCAATTAAAACAATATTAAATAAACATTAAAAACATACAAAAAATTAAAACATATCTAAAATACACACTCCATATAAAACAATCCTGTCACGATTATTACATTAAAAAGCCTGCCTAAATAAAAATGTTTTTGCTTGCCAGCAAAAGGCCAGCAGAGAGAGGGCCAACCTAGCCTCCCATGGAAGGAAGTTCCAGAGGTGGGAGCAACTACCAAGAAGGGTCTCTCTCGTGTCCTCACCAAACAAGCCTAGGATGGTGGTGGGACCCTGAAGATTGTTTCAGAGGGAGGCATAATGAAGGCATTGCCCCTTCATATGAATTCTGCCCCACTACAATGAAACTTTATTTCATTCCCTAAATTTCCACCTTTACAGTAACTTAAAATGTTAGTTATTAGAAATACAGTTCAGACATCCAAAGAAAAGGGGCAGGCAAAGTTCCCAAGGGAATGAGAACACAGCTAATACATGTTGAGTCACCCTCATCCAAAATGCTTGGGACCAAATGTGTTTGAGATTTTGGATTTTATTTATTTATTTATTTATGGATTTTGGAATATTTGCATAGACATAATGATATAGCTTGAAGATGGAACCCAAGTCTAAAAATGAAATTAATGTATGTTTCATATACATCTTATTCACATAGCCTGAAGGTAATTTTATACACAATATTTTTAATACTTTTGTACATGAAACAAAGTTTGTGTACACTAAGCCATCAGAAAGCAAAGGTGTCACTATGTCAGCCACCCTTGTGGACAATTTTGGATTTCCAGATAAGGGATAACCAACCTGTACAAAACTTGCAAGTGTGAATGATTTTCAGTAGTTCATTCTCTGCAATGCTAGACATTTGGAGGCTGAAGGAGGGGGCAGAATATGGACTGGAAGGGCCAATATAGGGTATAAATAAGATAAACCTATACAAATTTTAAATCTCCTAATTTTGCTCCCTCCTCCCCACTGTAGCTATGTGTGTGTGTGTGTGTGTGTTGTGTGCCTTCAAGTCATTTCCGACTTATGGCGACGGTAAGGCAAACATATAACACGGTTTTCTTGGCAAGTTTCTTCAGAGGGGCTTTGCTATACCCCTGTTGGTATCCTTTCCTGGGACAGGTCAGAAGGTATCAGTGAAGCAGCAAATTCTTGTTTGTTTGTTCCAGGTTCTTCACCTGAGGCAAAGAAGGAATTCTTTGCTTGACTGTTTCCATTTTACTCCAAGTGCATCCCCTTCTCCAACACGTGAGGCAGGGAAATATAAAGTACAATTTCCCACTCTCACAAGTTGGAGAAGAAGATGCACTTGGAGTTAAGGTGCAAGCCTCTCTCTCCCCGCACCCAAAGGCTGAAAAGTTATTATTATTTTTTTTGGACTAAAACTTCCAGAATTGCACAGCCACCATGACTATTGGGGAGCTCCTCAAAAGGACTCCGTCTGAAGTCTACTTTTCCCTCACCTTCTGAAGCCAGCTTTTTGCAGTGGTATATAGCAGGGGTAGGCAACCTTTCCCCTTTAAGGGCCGAGGGGCTTCAGCTCCCAGAAGCCTCAGCCATGTTGGCCAATAGTCCCATGTTGGCCAGTAGCTGCTGGGATTCTGGGAGCTGAGGTCCCTCGGCCCTTAAAGTGGAAAGGTTGCCTACCCCTGGGTATATAGTGTACTTAAACCTTCCCACTAACTCATTAGGACAGGCTCTCCCAATATGATGCCTTCCAGAGATGCTGGATGCCAAATCCCATAAGCCTCCAGCCCACATGTGGTTACCTTGGCTTTCTCCAGCTGTGCCAGGGCCTGGCGCTCTGCTTCCTTGTGTAGGGCCTCACGGTCTTCCTCCAGGGACACATCCGAGTCAGATGGACGACTGGTATAGGACTCAGCAGAACCCTAAAGAGAGTTGTAGGAGAGAGAGTAAAGATAGAGTGAGAATGAGTATTACTCCTTGGCTAAACATACACAGTAAAATCAGCAAAGACTCTACTGTTTGGACCCTTCTTGCAGCCTTCAAACAAAATCCTTTTCAGAACTTTTCTGGACTACAGTTCCCCAAAACCAGTTCCCAGCCTGAACATACCTTCTCCTTCACCTTACTAGTCCATATTTTACAATTGTGCTTATGTCTTTGATATATTAGAAAGAGAAAAAGGGAGAAGCCCAACCTTGGGCATTTTAAACTCACTGGAATGATGACAATGCCCTGACTGCAGGAATAAAATGGAGTTTATAGTTTTTTGTGGGTTTTTCGGGCTGTGTGGCCATATTCTAGAAGAGTTTCTTTCTGATGAAAGCCTTTGACTTCACAAAATGGAGTTTTCTTCTGCAGTCCTGAGGGTAATCGTATTTACTTGGGAATAAGCACCAGTGAAAGATAAAAAGGAAATAATGGATTCTCAAAAAAGGGGGGAAACTCAAACAAAGCCAAAATGAGCATCTGCAACCATGTACATACCTCTGTAGAGCAAGTATATATCCTATGACTATAATATATTCTACAAAATAAGAAAAAGAACCTGTGATAAGTACTATGACTAGGGTCTCTAGGGGCTTGTCTACACTGGCCCAAATCCCCATACTCACCCCATATCAACTACAATCTCTTTACACAATATACAACCTGATTCGCAGCAAATTCAACTCTCCTGACCCTTAATCTGCTTTTAAAAATTGCAAAGATTACTCTGGATTTCCAGGTTACTCCAGATTTTCCCAGGGAAATCTGGAGTTTCCCAACTGTGGACAGCAGGGATCAGGAGGGATTTGGGTGAGTGGCAAGGATTGCCATCTTTAAAGGGTCAGTGCTGCCTGCCACCCACTCTCCAACTAAGCCCAGCCACTAGTGGTCAAGGGAAAAAGTCTTCCTCCTTGGTTCTTTGGGTCTTCCACTGCCGCTGCCTTCCTGCATCCCCCCACCCTGGGCAACACACTATTGTTGACAGTCGTTTGCCTGGCATCAGAAATGGGCACCCAACCATTTGATCAATGAAGAGGTGGTCGCTCCAAAAGGCTCTTCTGCCAAGAAGCTGCTTTTGTGGCTGGCAAGGCAGTGGTGGCCCCAAGGAGGACAGGGCACAAGTGCCAATGCATGGTCAGCCTGGTCAACTGTCTGGACTTCAAGGTGTCTTTGCTTCACTGTCATGTCAGTGCATGCGGCACTCTTGTAGTGGTTCTGGAACAGAATACTTTGGGCTATACCCAATTATTTTTGGGCTGGTGTAGATGCACCCCAGGTCTCTGAGCCTTCCCTAATTGTCAGGGGGAAGAATCTCAGGTCAAGAACACTACTTTGAAAAGTGTGTGTATTCCTCATTATTTAGATTTGGCTTTTAACATTTTGAATGGTGTACTCTGTGCAACTCTGGTTGATGCCAAATTGCATCATTAGGGGCTGCCCACTGCAACAGGAACCTTGTGGCATCACCAAGGGGTCATCTCTGCATCTCAGGATTTGGCCATGAAATTTCAGGGCCTGGGATAGTCCTGAAGTAGCAACTCTAACCACTGAAGCCTAGCATGCCTTCACTGACCCAGGTGCTGGCACTGAGCTTGTTGGACACCTCCTCCCATTCTCTGAATAGCCATACCCCTCCAGCCCATGTTTCAAGAGCTCTTGATTCCAGTCTCTAGATTCAGGCTTAGTCAAACCATTGCTCATATCTCACACCATCTCAAGACCTCAGCTGCTGGCTGTATGGTCTCTGAGACTCTTATGCACTCAGGTTTTGCAACTAGCCATTTCTGGGCAGCACAAATAGACACACCAAGGGGGGGTTGCAGACTGCCAGAAATAGTGCAAATTGAGTCCACTTTTAGGGTTAGGGCTAGGGAATCATGGGAACTGTAGTTTATTGTGGCACCAGAGCTCTCTGACAGAGAAGGCTCAATGTCTCAGAAAAAAAATTCCCATGATTCCCTAGCACTAACCCTAACTCTAAAAGTTGACTCAATTTGCACTATTTCTGGCAGTCTGCAACCCCCCCAAGTCTGTTTTTGGTGGGGAATCCCATCTACCTGCTTTCAAACAGCAAAGTCCCAGCAGTTGATGAGCCTCAAGGCTTGCTGTGCTGCTTGCCTTTAGAAAGATTTCAGAGCAGTGATCAGAACCGAGGAATTCTAACCCAACTCAAGTAACACCAACAAAACAGCTTTCTATGCTTGCAGTACTTTGTTGACATGTAAAACTTCTAGAAATTATGAAGCAACTGAATGTTTTAGCCCTCCTTTTCCCCTGGAAAGCAGGAGTTTGGGGAAAACTGGGGGGAAAGTGATCTTAGCACCCTTGACAAAGGTCACTTTATTACTTTAGGACCACAAAATATACACTTGGCCTCTATATCTGTGGATTTTTTATCCATGGATCCGAGCATCAACATATTGAAAATATTACAAAAAATATAAATTCCAAAAAGCAAACCTTGATTTTTGCATTTTATATAAGGGACAGCATTTTACTCTGCCATTGTATGTAATGCGACTTGAACATCCACAGATTTTGGTATCCACGTGGGGTCCTGGAACCAAACCACAAGGGTCTACTATATTATGTTGAATTTATTTTGAAATAACATGATCATGGTGGTCTTGAGGAAGGTTTCAAGCACCAGACTCCTTCTTAATATATATGGGAATGAGGACGAAATCAATAAAAGATATGCAGTAAAATTTCCTTCTCCATTAACAGTGAGGAACTTATTTCCTTTGAAATCAAGGCTATTTAAGGGTGCATCAACACTATAGTTGGAAGGTTTGAAATTGCAGCTTCACAATGACAGAGGTTGCACCTACACTGTAGAAATAATGCAGTTTGACACCACTCACACCTACAGAATCCTGGTTTTGTAGTTTTGTGGGGCATCCGTACTCTTTGGCAGAGAATGCTAAAGACTTTGGGGAGATACAGACGGGCAGCCCTGGGCCACCCCGGGAAGCAGAGGATCGGGGCCGCTGCTAGCACACACAGCAGCCCCAATTCTCCCGTTTGCCGCCTCTTAAAAGAGTGGCAAAATGCCACTCCTATTAAAGGCAGCAAAAGGCCGCCCCAAGAGCCGCCACACGGCTCTTCTCTGCCTCTTCCGGCATAGTGTGTGAGGACGCAATGCCGGAAGGACGTCCTGACGCCACGCGCCGTGCGTAAGGGCACTTGGCATCAGGACGTCTTTGGGGAGGGGTTAGGGCAGCCGGTGTGCGCCTTCTCTGCCTCCAACACGCCGCAAAGGGCCCATCTGCAGAGGCCCTTTGTAAATACCAGGATTTGATAGTATGGAACTACAGAACTTAAAGTGGTATCAAACTGCATTATTTCCACAGTACAGCTGCATCCTCTGTCTTTGTGAAGCTGCAGTTTCAAACCTTCTAACTGTCCTGATTTGGCATGGACAGTACCAATAAATCCTCTGCCATCCCACTTTTCTAGTTGCTTTTAAAATATCTCAGTTTGCATTTTATTAACTCAGTGGAGGCAGAGGACAGGGAGCAGAAGACAGGGGACGTTTTCACACGGGGCTTTTGGAGGACGCTAGCTGGCCTCTGTCCGGCCCCACTCCGGCTCCATTTCCAGCTTGTTCACACACGTGCGACGGCAAACCCCGCCCCTTCCGGTGCCATCCCTGCGTCCGTCCGGCTCCTTGCTCCGTGTGTTCAAACGCACGGAGCCGTAAGTCCGGCTTCACTCCGGCCGAAAGACCTGTAACTCCGGCTTCTGCGGCTTAAAGGTAATTCCGGGTGTCCAAAAGGAATTAGCCTGCCGCCACCGGAACCATTCCAGAATCAGCGGCACGGCCCGTTCCGGAATGGCTCCACCCGGCTTTAGGGAGCGTAGTGTGAAAACGCCCAGGGAAGGGGCAGAATCTTGTCCTTCTCAGTAGGCTCTGGCAAAGCAAACTGCTGCAGCCTGTGCTAGTTTGTGTTCTTCTCTATCACTCATAATCAATTTTGCCATTGTGATCACACTATGATATTGCTTGGCCACACTGGTTTCTGTTTCATCTGTGAAATATTAGAGGATATGCAATTTGGTAGGCTTAAATACCTTAAAGGCACCAGATCGTATATGTTCTTGGAAGCTAATCAGCATCAGCTCTGGTTAGTATTTGAAAGGGAGACCATCAATGAATACCAGGTGTTTTAGGCTACATTACAGAGGAAAGAACTGGCAAAGTCACCTCTGAGTATTCCTTGCCTAAGAAAACGTATGAAATTCATGGGATCACCACAGGTTGACAGGTAACTTGAAGGCATATACTGTACACACACACAACAGGTCTGCCACAGTGGATTTACACTTGCTTTAAGATATATATTTTTCTTACACAAAAGAATATCTTGCAAAGTTTTCAGAACAGCAGACATGCTAGGTTCCTGCAGCAGAAACAAGTGTCTGATGTCTTTAAGTTTTATAACAGGGGTAGGCAACCTTTCCCCTTTAAGGGCCAAGGGACTTCAGCTCCCAGAATCCCAGGAGCCATTGGCCAACATGGGACTATTGGCCAACATGGCTGAGGCTTCTGGGAGCTGAAGTCCCTCGGCCCTTAAAGGGGAAAGGTTGCCTACCCCTGTTTTATAAAGTCAAATAAGTTTTATTTTGCAGAAAGTTTTGTGGACAGTCGTTCACTTCATCAGAAGGATGGAAGGTTTCCTCCGTTGGCAGATTATTAATTCACATTGTTCTGTGAAAGGGTGATGAATGTGATTGTGAGGGCTCACTTGGACTGTTATAGTAGTTTAAAGTCCAAATTAAATCAAATGTAGGATATGCTACAAGTAGAGGGTTCAAGAACATTACCACTCATAGTAAGTCAGGTCACCACTGATAGGTGCCCACAAGAGTTTTTCAGAATTTATAAAGAAATCAATATTGCTTAAAACTACATTTTATCCATTTCTACAGATCAAGAACAGTGTTTTATATCACAAAGAGGAATAAAAACAACTTTGTTTCCAGTCCAGTTCTGTATTAGTAAATTATCATGATGATGAATCCATAAGAAAAAAGTTAAACAAATAATCTTTTTTCTTTATAAAGGGTATTTGAATGGATTCTTGATCCTCTTACAAGTATTATGCATGATTACTTTGTAGTAAGCACTACTAAATGCTATGGTTGTTGCTTCCAAGTATGTGTACATTGGATTACAATTGTTATTAATTCTAATCTAATGTTTTAGATTATTAAAAATAATTGCTGATACAATAAATAAACTATTATTAATAAAACTGGAAATTTTCTCCATGGTTAATCACTCCTCAACTAACCCTAGCCTAGACACAACGATGCCACATTCAGCACAGTCACATTTTTTCCATTAGACAGCTTTGGTTGCTAAAATGAAATATTTCAGAAAGTTATAATCTGTTTGTTTACCAAACCCATCATAATCATTGTCTAATAGAACTGTTGCTGTTTCTTTTTTCTTTTTTAATTAATCTGTAAATCTGTAATTACTTAAGATTCTTTTTAACGTTCTTTTTTCAGAAGGAATAAAAATAATAGTTCTTTTGATGAATGGATCATTAAATCTCCAAGCATTCCCGAACACAGGTAGCTCGACTGGGGTGAGAGTGAGGGTCTGAAATGTCAGCGTTCATTAGTAGCCCCCCATGGGGCTAGTGAGGGAGCTGGGTTTGCTGCAAAAGCTGACCTGAGAACTCTCTAGGGAGCAAGAACTCCTGGGGCAGCTGTCAATCTATCTGGCAGGATGGAAGCCAGGAGCATCTACGCCAATCCCATTCGGTACAGACTACTTCTCTAGAATAAAAGCCTATCTGCTAAACTCTTTCCATCTGATGGTGATTGCTTTTCAAAAATACATTTCCAGCATCAGGGGTATAGTGCCCATTTGTTAAAGCCACACTTTAACCATGGTCTTTTATACCTCCTTGAGAGCCAGCATGGCATAGAGGTTTGAGCGCTGGACTATGACTCTGGAGACCAGGATGTAGAGAGGTCTTGTAGCACCTTTGAGACTTAGGGGCTGAAGAGACCGGCACTTTAGGCGGAGTAGGGGTCTGGCAACTGCACACCGGCCACCCTGACTCTGCATCATGCTGGCTTCATGCCGCATGCCCCACTGCACGGGAGGCGTCAGGGCACTCCTTTGGCGCAGCATCCACACACGCTGTGCCAAAGGAACACGGAAAAGCCGCCGCTGCCACAGCAAGGACGGCTTTTTGCCGCTCTAAAAAGGAGCGGCATTTGCCAGCTCTTTTTAGAGCAGCAAAGCACTGGATCAGGGCCATGGCATGCGGTTGCCATGGCCCTGATCCAGCAAGCAAAGGGGCAGCTTGCCACCACCTCTTTCGGGTGGTCTGTACTGCCCCTAACTGAAATAAAGAAGTTGGCAGCAGTTAAGTTTCAAAAGTGCTACCAGATCTCTCTACAAAGTCTACATACTGTTTCTACAGACTATCACGGCTATATCTTTGAATTCTGGAGACTAGGGTTCAATTCCCAGCTTGGTCATAAAACCCATATAAAACCTTGAGCAAGTTACACTCTCTCAGCCTCAGGGGAAGGCAATGGTAAACCCCCTCTGAAGAAACCTTGCCAAAAAACAAACAAAACAAACCCATTATAGGGTCACCTTAGAATCTCCATAAGTTGGAAACAAATTAAAGGCACACAACAACAACAAAAGTGAAATATGCAAACATGACCCTTACCCAAATGCAGAAATAAATGAAAGGAAAACCCAAACGCATACGATCGCTCTTCCTATACAGTCAGCCTTCTGAATCCACAGATTCTTTATCCATGGATTCAACCATCAACAGCTTGAAAATATTCAAAAAATATATAAATTCCAAAAACCCAGTATTGATTTTGCCATTTTATATAAGGGATACCATTTTACAAGCCACTGTATTTAATGGGACTTGTGCGTCCATGGATTTTGATATCTATAGGAGGCCCTAGAACCAAACACCAGCAGATACCAAGGGCCCACTGTACTTAAAGACTGCATGTGCTGTTCAGAAGAATGACTTTTCAAATAAAGAAACACCTTCCAAAGGTATAGCAGACTGGATACCTATCCTCACCAAGAAAAATCAAAACAAAGAAAGAGGAAAGCATAATCCCACATAGTAAATACTTGCATGGTGGGCTAGCAAATTGCTCCAGTGGCAGCACAAAGTTCAACCTTCAAATGGGTGTCTTGGTATTTCAGAGCAAAAATAGTTTCCTGCTTCTCACCAGCACTCTCTCACTAAATGCTTGTAAAACTTTGCCCTCTGGTTCTACTCCAGATGGGAGGACCACATGATGGAGCTTCTCCAAGCCACAAGGATGGGGCAAATTAAAAAGGCAGTCAATCTATGTAGAACTAGGGTTGCCACACTGAAACCTAAAGAGAACTCTTTTGCCTTTAACAGTTGAGCTAAAGAGGGAATTTGACCAGGTGTTGCTTATCACTCAGGCAGGTAACAAGCAACAGCTGCTAAAATGTTCTCTTCTGAACAACCATTATGGGTACAGGAGCCCGCTCCAGTTTTGAGTCTGGTAACCCTATGTAGAACTCACAAGATTCAGACCTGCAAAGGGTGTGAACTAGTTATTACTAGCTATTACTAGTAACTAGGGTTATTACTAGTGTAGTAGCATCAGCCTGATGCTCACCAACACCTTTAGAAGGAAGTGGGCTTGGAACAGATTAGCTACAACAACAAAACAACAATAAAAGATTCTGCACAAAAATGATGAGATTTCTGGCATACTCCTGTCATGACTGCATGAAATGTGGATGAAATCCACTTTTTAAAAGAGAGGAGAAGCTAAGATGTTATAAATACCCAAGTGCAGAGTAAAAGAGAGGTGTGTATGTGCAAATCAGGATGGAAAGTGATTGTTCAGGGAGTTCTGATTTACTCAGCTAGTCATACTGGCACAAACACAACCTGAAATGGTTTCAGAAAGGGATGTCCTGTTCTTCTGCTGCTGCTCCTATCATTTTTATTTATACCCTGCATTTTTGCCAAAGTTGGGGTGCAAAGCAGCTTACAAATTAAAACGATTACAAAATATAGTGGGCCCTTGGTATCCACTGGGGCTCCAGAACCTCCCATGGGCACCAAAATCTATGGATGCTCAAGTCCCATTAAATACAATGGCATAGCAAAATTCTGTCCCTTATTTTAAAAGGTGGCAAAATCAAGGTCTGCTTTTTGGAATTTAGATTTAAAATATATATATATTTTCAAGCTGTGAATGGCTGAATTTACAGATAAATAAACTGTGGATATGGACTATACTTAAAAACAAATAAAAGGCCAACATTAAAACAGTATTAAGCGATTAACAATTTAAAACATACATATATATATATATTTAAAAGCAACTTTAAAAATTACAATTTAAAATAAGACTGCATTCTCTTAAAAGCCCTTAAATTGTTCTCTGTGTTTGGGAGCTTTCAATTTACTTAGGGCTGCAAAATATCCATAAAAAGGTGGGGTGGGGTGGGATGGAGGGGGTTAGACAAAAACAAAACAAAACAAAACGTGAAACCTGTAAGCAATCATGGTCAGATGGTGGGTTTAAGGCAGAATGGGAGAAGATTAAGCAATAAGCTTAAGCAGGCATAAATGGTAGAAGGGGTTATTCCAAAATCAGCCAAGGCATTACTCACCACCTCAGAATCATCATCCAGCTCATACAGGTACATCCTGGGAAGCAGAGGTGGCACCAGCAACAGCAACGAGGTGTGGGCACGCCACCAGTACCCCCAAACCCCCTATCACCAGCAACTGAGCAAAGAGGAGGGGAAGTCAATATTCAAGGTGTCTAAAAAAACAGAGGTTGTGGAGGATGCATGGGGCAAAAGAAATGGCAAATTCAAGTGCAGACAACAGCTATCTTCCCTCCCTGCTCCCCCCACTGCAACTTTTAGAGGGAGCAGGAAGAGGGAACCCTGGCCAAGAGGCTTTCTGGTTCGACAGCTTCCTCGCCTCCAGTGCTTTCGATCTACAGACCAGAGTTAGAAAGTGCCAAGAGATGATGACGTGCCTTGGAGATGCAATTGGCTTATTCCTTTATGTGTCATTTATTAGCAAAGCTGATGTGTAGCTCAGTTGTATGTGTGCATATGTGTGTGTGTATCTGTAGCCACACTATCTGAAGTTATTGAAACCTGGCTTGATTCAACCACAAAATGGTCTGTTCGCATTAAACATTAATAGCTGAGGTCTTTACATCTCCTGAGTAAACAGTGGAAACCTTGTAGGCTTGCTCGTAGCTTACTGGACCATAGGCACTGTGTTTTAAAGTTGAACATTCAAGATCATGTCTGGATTACAAATTATGGACTGCCAGATCCACTGAGGAAACAACCTCAGAATCCCAGGAATGGCAGCTTTCCTTCTTTCGCTGGAGTGAAATGGGAGGCACAAATACTTTCTGACTATACAAAGGAGTTCTTCCTGTACACTTCAATAATCCAGTTTCCTAGTATTTTGTATACAGTGCTCATGTGGTGGTGCACTTGGAATCCATTGCCTATATCTGTTTGTTGAAAATTGGCCTTACTTTCCAAAAACAGTCCTGAGTCTTTATTCGTGTGTTTAAGATCTTTCCCATTCTGGCAAGAGGGTTCATCACAACACAGCTGACTTATTTTGTCCTCAGAGCAACCCCCTGAGAGCTTTTGAGTTTCAATGCTAAACAGGAATTTGAACTTGGGTATTCTGTTTCCAAAGCCAGCATTGAACACTAACTATGCCACATGGACCCTTTTGCCTTTAGAAGCTACAGTGTCCAACCAGTGCTCTCCAATGTAATCATAAGCCCTGTTCTTCTCTCATTCACCCCAGCACTCCTGTCCTTGGCATTATTACTTCTGAAAAATTTGGAGCAAAATAAAATAACACAAACATTTGTGAAACAATTGAGATTTGCCATTTTGAAGTACAGAGTTTGGTTTCTGATCTAACATCTTTGGCCCATTTCACATGAAACATTTTAAACTACCTCTTATTGCTATTTGCACCACATGCGACTGCTACTAACGGAGGACAGAGCATGTAACTAAAGGTGAATACAGACTGTCACAGACAGACAGATGCAGCAAAGCAACAAGAAAATGTATTATTTGCATTTCAAATGAGGCATGCCCAAAGTGTACACCTTGTTTTCAGGTTATTTAGCACTTCCAGGTGGATGTTCTCTGTGCATCTTGTTGGAAAGGCAATAGGCAACACATGGCCAGTGGACAAATTGCACTGGTGATGAATGCATCAGAGGTAGCAAATAGGTGCCTTTAAAATAAATAAATAAAAATAAATGCCTTTAAGAGAAAATTGTGGTTCAATACCCATTGCTCTTCCACTGAAATTCAATTTCATGGCATGAGTTTGGTTTTAAAACAAAGTGTATGGAAGTGTGCATTTTGTTTTCAACATGCTAATATTTCCTGGAGGTTTCCAAGAGTGCTAATTGGCTTGAAAGCAAGGGATGTGCATTAAAACACTTGCCTTAAAAAAAGGAGTAAATTACAGCTTGTGCAGCCACTGTCACCGTACCATTGTCAGAGCTGAACAACATCTGCATTGCTGTCCACAGGCCATGTGTTGCCTATTGCATCATAGCTTTTTTTTAAAATGAAAACATCACAAAGGTTTCCCTATCCAATATCAGAGAAACCTAACAATCTCAATAAATAAAGAGATAACTGAAAGAAAGAGGTTGGCAGCATGACCTTTTGTAGACTTAAGTCTACTTCCTCAGATGCATTTGGACCACATGCGAATGCTGTTAATGGAGGACAAATGCATTTGAGGAGTAGAGTTAAGTCTACGAAAGCTCATGCTGCCAACTTCTTTCTTTCAGTTAATCTCAAAGGTACTACAAGATCTCTTTATGTAATGAGTTTACAGACTAACACAGTTATATCTTTGATCTCAATAAAGTAGCACATATCTAGGAGGGACCATATTACTCTGGTATTAAAGTCCCTCCACTGGCTGCCTATTAGTTTCCGAACCCAGTACAAGGTGTTGGTTATCACCTTTAAAGCCCTAAATGGCTTGGGTCCAAACTACATATCTTTGGGACCGCCTTCTCCCCTACAATCCTCCCCGCGCACTCCGGTCCTCAGGGAGGAGCTTGCTTCAGCCACAAAAATCTAGGCTTTCGACTACCTCCCATTTTCTATGGTCGCCCCCAGATTATGGAATGGCCTGCCGGATGAGATCCGTCTGCTTACATCTTTAGACATCTTTAAAAAGGCTGTTAAGACGGATCTCTTCTGGCAGGCCTTTCCAGGATAGATATCCCGGCCTCAGAAATCTCTTTTAGGGGAGCTCTCCAGGAACTTCCTATTAGCCCGCCTCCTAGTTAATTTGTGATGTCATCTCTCTTTTGATTGTTATAGATATTTGCTTGTTTTAATCTGTTGATTTTAACTTTTGTCAGTTTAATATTTTTAAAGGGGGGGGAGGTATAGGGGTTTTGGATGTATTGTATTTTTACAATTTGTGAGCCGCCCCGATTGAGCTCAGAGGGGTGGGGTATAAATAATAATAATAATAATTATTATTATTATTATTATTACATATTAAGCAACTGTCAAAATGAAGTTATCAAAGAAGCCTGACACATCTCCAAGCACAAATGCAGTCAGCCCTCCATATCCACATATTTTTTTATCCACAGATTCAAGCATCCATGGGTTGTAAATCTTTAAAAATTATATAAATTTCTAAAAGCAAATCTTGATTTTGCCATTTTACACAAGGGACTCCATTTTACTATGCCACTGCATTTAACAGGACTTGAGCATCCATGGATTTTGGTATCCACAGGGGGTCCTGGAACCAAACCCCAGGGGATACCAAGGGCTCACTGTAATTCCACTCTGAGGATACCACAACCAAGAAGGCCCTCACTTAAGCCACTGCTCCTCTTTGTGTCTATGTGCCTTCAAGCTGCTTCTTGACTTATTGCCATCCCATGGATTTCATAGGGTTTTCTCAGGCAACCCCCCCAACATTTCACAGATGAAAATGGGGGCATATGTGACCAAGCAACACCAGAGTATGGTTAATGTGGCAAAAGTTACTGATAAGGAAGGAAGGGGGGGAAAACTAAAAGAGGCCGGCCACAGCAGTTTGTTTTTGCCTAAACTTACTATGGAAGGGCAAGATTCCTCCTCCTTTCTCTGCCCCCACAGGGTTAACTGAGTACAAATTACTTTTGCATTTTTAACTCAGTTTGCAGCAACTGAGAACTGAGCTGAGAACAAAGGGGAAAAGCTGAGAACAAAAGGGGGAAAGTGGGAGGAGAAGAGAGGAAATGGGACTTTTTAAAAGCAGCTGCAAAAGTGTGATGACAGAAGATTCATTGGGACCTTTTATTCAGATGGGAATTTAAAACAGAAAGCCTTTAAAGAACAGGCTGGGGAGGTGTTGCACTGTTTTACAGTGTACTGTTTTTAAGTGTATTTTGTCTTTTTAAACTTTATTTTATTTTTTGAATGAGTGATCTGTTTTAATACTGTAAACATTTCATTCTGTTTTAATGCTCTGTTTTGCATGTTTTTAATTGTACTGTTCTTTTTAAATTGTCAGCAACTCTGAGTCACAATTTTTGGGGGAAAGTGGGATATAAATAATAATAATAATAATAATAATGGCTGTCCCTGCCAAATTGTAACATTTGATCCCCAGATATCATTCACAGGGAAGAGCATTTCAAAGATCTCAAGAGACTGGACTGGGCATGCCAGGAGAGCCACTCAAACAAGTACTGTGCCCCCAACCCATTTAGGGCCCTTATGAAGCAACATCAATACCTTCTTCATTTCTGAGTAGACATATATAGGATTGCCCCATATGCCCTGGAATTTAGGAAGTGGATTAATATTGAATTAGAGCAGGGGTAGGCAACCTTTCCCCTTTAAGGGCCGAGGGACTTCAGCTCCCAGAATCCCAGGAGCTATTGGCCAACATAGGACTATTGACCAACATGGCTGAGGCTTCTGGGAGCTGAAGTCCCTCGGCCCTTAAAGGGGAAAGGTTGCCTATTCATGAATTAGAGCATGGGCTATCTAGTTTAGTATTGTTTCTAAGATGACTGGCAGCAGCACTCCAAGGTTTCAGGCTCAACTCTTTACCAACCTGGTAATGGCAGGCACAGAACCTAAACTAGGAAATGAAAACTAGGCTGTCGCAGACCTCCCAGAGAGCCTTCTCTGTCGCTGCTCCAAGATTATGGAATGGCCTGTCAGATGAGATCTGCCTTATTACCACTCTTGACTGCTTTAAAAAAGCAGTAAAGATGGATCTCTTCCGGCAGGCCTTCCCGGAATAATTTCCCAGCTCTGTCTCTAGATGGTTTGGCTTGTTAATTTGCTCTCCTACTCCTGCCGTTATTGTTTGCTGTTTTTTGCTTTATGATTTTATTATTTGATGCTGTTTTTAATACTATCCTAGTTTAATTTATTTTTAAGGGGTGGGAGGGTTAGGGGGAGTATCTGGTGATGTGTTTTACTCCTGTATTGTTTTAACCTGTTGTATGCTGCCCTGGTTGCCTTGCAGAGGGGCAGGTTAGAAATAATAATAATAATAATAATAATAATCATCATCATTAAAACTTTTACCACAGAGCACAGGCATTACTACAACCTTCAAAATCCCATAGCCGAGATGGCTTGAAAATTCTGAGTACTGTAGTTCAAAAAGGCAACTTTTCCAAGCTCTGCTTTCACATGCAAAGCACATACACTACCACTATGTGCCTCCTATTCTCACAGTACAGATTATACTTGTCTACAACAAACCACATTTAATTTATCTGCGCAACCTGGGAATTAGTTTCCTGTCTTGCACTAATATCTTTCTCCATCTCTTGTGCAAGTTCTTACACACTGATCCTGAACTTCTAAAAATAACAAAAGAAAAGGAGATGCTTCTATCTCTTGACCCCCAAAACTCTAGGGACCTTATCACACGGGGCCCAAAGCAGTCAGAACCCAAACGAAATCCTGACCTGATACGTATTATTTTTCCGTGTGTCAACACGACGTCGCTCAGAACTCCGACAGAACCCCGACAGAATGCGGCAAGAACCGAGATCTTTTGTATTTCGGTTTCTTCAGGAAGTACAAGTGCGCGACGGGAATCATTTCGCTTTTACCATAAGGACCTTATCAGTTTGAAAAGACAATACGTATTGGGGAGCATTTCCCCAATACGTATTGTGGAGCATTTCCCCGCCCCCGCCTGCACTCCGAGGAGGACCTGAGGAGGTTCTTCTTGGAGCTTGGGCCCTGCGCGGGGCCTGAGCTCCGAGCAGAACGTCCTCGGAGAGGCGCCTCTCTGAGAACGTCCTCCTTGGAGCTCAGGCCCCGCGCAGGGGCCGTGCTCTGAGCAGAACGTCCTCGGAGAGGCGCCTCTCTGAGGATGTCCTCCTTGGAGCTCGGGCCCCGCGCAGGGTCTGCAGTCCGAGCAGAACGTCCTCAGAGAGGTGCCTCTCTGAGGACGCCCTCCTTGGAGCTCAGGCCCCGCGCAGGGGCTGCGCTCTGAGCAGAACGTCCTCGGAGAGGCGCCTCTCTGAGGACGTCCTCCTTGGAGCTCGGGCCCCGCGCAGGCTCCGCGCTCCAAGCAGAACGTCCTCGGAGAGGCGCCTCTCTGAGGACGTCCTCCTTGGAGCTCAGACCCTGCGCGGGGCCTGAGCTCCGAGCAGAACGTCCTCAGAGAGGCGGGATTTTCCGGGATTTTCTCACTTGTGTGCGAACAGCAAATACGGTTCCCGGGAGCGCTTCATCGCGCTTTCCTTAATTGCACGATTATGCTAGTTGCGTCTGATAGCCATTTACGTATTGTGGGGTTTCTTTCGGTTTATTACTGGATTTATTCTTATTTCACTTTCTTATCACTTTGTGGCCCGCATGTGATAAGGTCCTAGGTCTGAGCATCTGTTCTGAATTGGAACTGGCTGCAGTTCCAGGAACGCTTTCAAACTGCACAATTATTGTGCTGTAGTCCACTTTAACTGCTATGGCAATTTCCTACAGAATCTGGGGTTTTGTGATCTGCTGAGGTACTAGAGCTCTATGGTTGGAAATTCTAAATGCCCCCCAATTTTCCAAACTGCAAATCCCAGGATTCCATGGAGTGGAACCATGAAGTTAAATTGGAATCACACTACTGTAATTGCATAGAGCAGTGGTTCTCAAATGGTGGGGTGGGACTCCCAGGAGGGATGCGATGAGTTGCTCAAAGGTGTGTGTGCAAGACTTGGAGGCCCTGATCTCCCCTCCTCCTCCTAAACTGTTTTATGTCTAAAATGTACACATGCAGTGAGTTAAATATAACACCATAATACTAGCAGAATACCTCACAGACCTGGAACAACTACTAAGGAAGATCAAAGATGAAAGTGCAAAGGCAGGGTTAATGCTGAACATAAAGAAAACAAAAATAATGACCACAGAGAACTTATACACTAGAAAATGAGGAAACAGAAATAGTAAAAGAGTTCTCATATCTGGGATCAAACATTGATCAGAATGGGGAATGCAGCCAGGAAATCAGAAGAAGATTAAGAATGGGGAGGGTGGCTATGAAAGAACTAGAAAAGATCCTAAAATGCAAAAACATACAACTCAGCACAAAAGTTAGAATGATCCAAGCCATTGTATTTGCTTTTTCCATGAATGGATGTGAGAGCTGGACAGTCAAGAAAGACGATAGGAGGAAAATCAACACATTTGAGATAATGTGGTGCTGGAGAAGAGTGCTGCGGATCCCATGGACACCCAAAAGGTCAAACAAATGGGTCCTAGAACAGATCAAGCCAGAAATATCCCTAGAAGCCAAGATGACAAGACTTAGACTGTCGTACTTTGAGCACATT
This sequence comes from Phrynosoma blainvillii, assembly GCA_026167975.1. NCBI lineage: Eukaryota > Metazoa > Chordata > Lepidosauria > Squamata > Phrynosomatidae > Phrynosoma > Phrynosoma blainvillii. Next base: position 110,723,856 of record JANUYF010000005.1, read on the forward strand.
ATGAGAAGGCATGAATCATTGGAAAAGACAATAATGTTAGGAGGGAAGTAGAAAGAGAGGAAGGCCACATGCTGGATGGATGGACTTTATTAAAGAGACCACGAATAAGAGTTTGCAGGAGCTGGGCAGAGCAGTAGAGGACAGGAGGGGCCTGGAGATGTCTCATCCATAGGATTGTCATGTGTTGAGACCGCCGTGAAGGCAGTTAACAACAATTTCCTTATAAAATGTTAAATTATGAAAATACCGTATATATGCATGTACTTGTGTACACGTCATGTATAAGTCGATGGCAGGTTTTAGGGCCAAAAACATGGATTTTGATATGATCCATGGACAAGCTGTGGGTAAAACTTAGGGGCATCTAACAAAAGATCTAAAGAGGAAAATACCACTTCCCTCCCTCCTTCGGCATCTGTGGACCTCTGCCGACCAGCTAACACCACTTCCCTAGTGCTGGAGAATGTTTTAACATCTGATTGAGAAGGGAAGGAACTGGAGGCAAATAGGTGTGCGTTTGGTGGGGAGAGAAGGCTAACACTGGATTGAAAAGGGAAGGAAGGGGGGGATGGGGTGTTTGGTGGGGAAAGAGATCTGGAGGAGGATGGGAAGAGAAGGTTTTAATATCAGATTGAGAAGGGAATCACCTCTTTCACACACACACTTCTGCCTGGCAAGTCTTTCAAAAATCACTGCCGAGACACATGAGGTGGTGCTTCTTTCAGGACCTTTCTAAGCAATATTACTGTATTGACCCATATGTAAGTCGACTCAGGATTTTAGGATCAATTTTTGGATATATATTTCTTGACTGATACCCAATTATATATGGTACATGAAAATGTGAATGAAAATATGCACACTAAATAAACAAAAATATTTTTATTAATATACTACATGGGGGGGGGGGGAAACATACGTCCACATGATGTAGATGTAAAGGGTGGGTCCCAAAGGTAAAAAGTTTGAGTAACACTGATGTAGTGTGATAGGGCCCCAAGCCTTCCCAAGATTTCATTTCATACTGAAAATATATGTTCACTCCTGTAAGATAAGCTTTATTGGTGGTAAATGATGCAGTAGAAAGTCTACAACAGAGAATGTGTCACAGTCTTTTAGCTGATGGGTTCCTGCAATCCTTCACAGCAAGAATTTGCCCTCTAAATAATCCATCACTTTATTTCTAGCTAGACACTCTAGTCCAGGGGTAGGCAACCTTTCCCCTTTAAGGGCCGAGGGACTTCAGCTCCCCAAAGCCTCAGCCATGTTGGCCAATAGTCCCATGTTGGCCAATAGCTCCTGGGATTCTGGGAGCTGAAGTCCCTCGACCCTTAAAGGGGAAAGGTTGCCTACCCCTGCTCTAGTCCCTTGTGGCTGGCTAATGGGATCACCAAACTAGGGTATACTCCTACCCCATATGAAGCCACTAGAAGATGCACTCCCAAGGTTTACATCAGGGGTAGGCAACCTTTTTGAGCCGGGGGCCGGGTTGCTGTCCCTCAGACAATTGGGGGGGCCAAAGCACTAAATAAATAAATAAATAAATAAATAAAAATTTTAAACATTAAAAATATATGCATGCACACTCTCTCAGCCCCAGAAAAGCCATGGGAAACCCATGTGGAGATTTTGCCAAGAAAATCCCAAGAACAAGTAATAACAACAATAATCAATATCATCATGGCGGGCGGTGGGGGGCGGCGGCGGCAGCGGCGGCAGGACTGGCCTGGGGCCGGTCCAAAGGCCTCAGGGGCCGCATCCGGCCCCCGGACCTTAGGTTGCCTACCCCTGGTTTACATAGTTTTCAAAGAAGTAGCAGTGTTAGTTTCTTACAACATTATACCACTCAGTACCCCATCTGAAGAAGCAGATTTATATCCGCAAGAGCTCAGGCGAAAATAAAAACAAGTTAGGGCTTTACTATGAGCCCCATCCTTGCATCAATCCCATCAGGAAGGGGGAATGGAAACATACCACATTCAGAGCTCCAATACTGCACAACTTTGGAATTGTGGAACTGTGCCTGCTGCTGACATTGCATTCTCTTCATGAGAGGAGTGGACATTGACACTACGTAACTGGCAATAAAACTACTGCCCCAGCAGTGAGGTTTTGCACCCGGACACTTGCACTATTGACAGCTCATTGACAGGTTTCCCCCATCAACGAAAAGGGATGCCCTAATCGTGGTTGGAGGATGCAGCAACTAGGGGTTGGAGGCATCATTGTGCAACAAGTATTGCCAAAGCCACTTTTTTCCTGGTGTAATCATAGTTTAAAAAGCCATACATAGCAATGTCCTTAGTCTTAAAGGTGCTGCCAAATTTTCCCCAGAATCAAACAAAGGCAATTGGACCAGGCAGGCATGAGCCATCTTCCATCCTAACAAGTATGAGAACTGTACAAGCTAAGAGCAAAGTTTATTTCCATAGTCCATTCTTGGCCATCAATCTCCTCCTTGAAAGCTTGAAATTCCAAGCTAAAGTCAAACTATCTAGGCAGGGTCTACAAAATACATATGAACCTTTTCTCTGCCATTGCACAGCAGTAAACATTTGGCCACAATGTTGACAAGGACCCTTAAAACCACCTGCCTGGTGACAGGGGTCACACTCTACAGATCCACAATCTGGATAAACCTCACTTTGATTTCAAGGGCACTCTAGCAGGAGCTGGGCCTTGGTTGCTTTGGGGATGATGTAACAGTTTCAAGAGTATGGAAAAGTTACTTTTTTGGACTAAAACTCTGAGAGATGACCCACAGCCAGCATGGCTATGCTGAGGAATTCTGAGAGTAGCTCTCCAAAAAGTACATCACTGAAGCTCTGGGTCAGTTTTTGTTCCAGACCAAGAAAACAATTAATGTCTGTATCAGGAGATTATCGCACCGCCAATTCCCACCAGGATAGATGCAGGTTGTAACCGTAACAGATGGACCTGTGGCCGGGCAGTAGGCAGCCCATATCCAATCCGGGCTTCTCCTGCAGCTTTTCAAGAACGGGAAAATCCCAACGGGGAATGACAGTGCCATAATCTCCATCATCTAGTCTGGAAGACTTGCCTAAACTGGTGCCCCCAGATTGCTGGACTCTAATTCCCACCCCTTTGGCATGGCCAATAGCCATGTTGGCTGAGGATGAGGGGAGCTGCAGTCTATCACACCTGGAAGGTGCCAGTGTGGGGAAGTCTGTAGGATCAGTTACAGTATCCAAATAGGAAACAGAGTTGATGTTTGAAGTCAGCTGGCACATGAAGAAGATCACATAGTCCTTGTCTAGTTTCAGTAAATCTCAAGACTATCACAATTTCTTGGTGCTAGACTCAAAGCTGCTCACGTGGATTCACAACATCCACAACACATACAATAAAAATACTTTCCACAGTACATGGGAGAGTATCTTTATCTCTTCCTAATCATGGCAGCAATAAAGGTGTTAGAATCACATTTAGGAGCAATTGATCCACATTCTTCCTAGGTGTACAAGGGATTACAAGGTAACAGGTTGAACAAGAGTTGGGTAAAGGGGTAGACATAGACCGTACAATGCTTGCTTGTATGTTATCTTAAGTTATAGTACCAGAACGTAGCAACAAGCCACATTCGTGACTGTATTCTCGGCTGTTATGAGTGACACATCATGAACAATATCTGAAAAGCTTAATGTTTAAAATGTATGCTTTCCTCCTCTCCTGAAAACTCCAGCATTTGCACTTACTTACTATAAATTACTACATTTTAAAAGCAGTTGTCACACATCCTGCTCCCAAATGGTATCATTTGCAGGAATAAAAAACTAACACATACACAAAAATGATCTTCCTTAAACCTGGTTCCTAAATAGTTCAAGGTTAATAGCCTACCATCAAATAAGTACCACCTGTAAGCTATACTCTAATATTATCAACACATTTGGGATATGTCAGCAGCTGTGGGAATAAAAAAAGATTTTAACTGTGCTCACCACAGTGATAGATATATTTTAGGTGTAAAGAACAAATACAGAACTAATTTATGCCAGCAGATAAATAAATATTTATTACAGTCACAGACCAGCATAAGAACAAAATACAGCATACAAATACAATGTACAATAACAAAAATAATTAAAAAGTATATACCTTAAAAATAAAATATAGATAAATATCCATCTGTTAAAGGACAGATTTATGCCTGTAAATCAGATGGTGGGGAGGAGAAGAGGGGAAAGTGGGTTAACTGGGCAAAGGAGTGGAGTGGACTGGCAGGGCACGACTTGGGTTGGGAATGCTGGGTTACCAATGGCATGGAAACCATCCAGAGGGGCAGCAGTCAAACCTATTCTGAGCTCTAGAAGCCCAAATGTGGGTTAGGGACCAAACTAGTGAAAGAATGGGGTGGGATAGGCAGTAGGGCACAGGTAAAAGGGGGGGTCTCTCTCCGAAGGAGGATGATCCCAAGCCTGGGAAGCCAAAGTAGAAAATGGGGAGGGAGGTGCAAGTGCTCACCAAAACGGGCCTGGAGTCTTTGCTGCCGGGTGTCTCCATGCTGCCTGGGCCTGGTGTTATGTGGACAGCAGTGGCTCTGCCCGATTGCTGGGGGCTCGGGTTACAAACATACTGCTACATTTGCAAACTGCTGGGGTATATTTAGCCCAGGGACTGGACATCCCAGCAATGGGGTTGGGTGGGGGTGGGAGGCTCTGCCAAGAGTCATTCTGGTTGACTCCCATGTAGAAAGCAAATGTTCTGGCTTAGCGGTGGGCCGGTGGGTGGGTGGGTAGATAGATGGGGAAGGGGGGGGGAGAGCAGCACCTGGTGGAGGCTCAGGCATTATAAAGGAAGCCTCTGTGATGCAGGACACTAAGGGCTAGAATGAGTGTATAAACTTCTGCATAGCTTCATATGTTTCAGTTCCACCCCTCCAAAATATCTGATCTTCCCCTTTCTGACTGAGACCCATTTAAAAAGGGTCTACTTTCCATCATATTTGGAGATCCCAATGTTCAGAGCTTGGGGGAAAATGCTTTTTGTTGAATTACAGTTCCTAGAATCCACTTGTCAATTGCTATGCAGTCTGGTAAATTTAGGGAGCTGTAGTCCCCAAGAAAGTAACCTTTTCAGGCTCTGCATACACACACATTCAGTGACACACTGTATTGTAGGAAGTGCATTCAGGGATATCTGCTAAGCTCAGGTTCATCTGGGGACACTGCTTCCTAAGTCACATAAAAGATGGTTCAAATTCTGCACAGATCTGATAGTGCAAATCAATGGAATGCATGCTCATCATTCTTAAAACGAACTAAGACCTTTCATTTGCATGCTTTCCTGTCCTCTGAACCCAATATTTAGAAAAGACACAGCATTCATGGAAGGGAAAGGAATGATTTAAGCCTGGATAAATTAAGAGCTTGCAGTGGCTCAAGTGGTTAAGATGCTGACTGTGTTGATTGCATGATCGGCAGGTTGGCACTTCGAGGCCCAGGTGCAGCATGATGGGGTGAGCTCCTATCACTAGTCCCAGCTTCTGCCAACCTAGCAGTTTGAAAGCATGCAAATGCAAGTAGATAAACAGGTACCACTTTGGTGGGAAGGTAAACAGCGTTCTGTGCAATCATGCTGGCCAGATGATGACAGAGTAGTCTCTGACAGTGCTGGCTCTTTGTCTTAGTAATTGAGTCGAACACAACTTGGCAACCTTGTCAATGGGGAATATCTTTACCTTTATCTTTAAAATTAAGGGCATGGACAGAATAGTGAGGATGGGGCTCAAAAGCAGGGGAAATTTAACTCCCAGGCCAGCAGAGCATATCTAATTGCCTTAAGGTGGAGAACTAGACTTTTGACCCCATAGGACTGATCATATGCAGAGCATGTACCAGTATAATACTTTCAGTGATCAAGAGCTGAGTGGGTTTTCTTTTCTTCCTTTTTGTTTTTAATGTCTGTCACTTCTTCCTTTCCTGCTTTCACAACTGTGCCTGTATCGTGGGTGGCTGATGGAGAAAAGGAGGCTTTTGGCCATGTTACTATGCCAAGCAAACAAGCCAAGAGACTATCTGTGCACCTCCTCCTCTCCAAGACAGAAAAAAGGACGCTGACACAGTAGAGATATACCTGAAATTCTGGCAGTGCAGGTGGTTGTCCAATCTGTTTCCACAGTTGGACTATTCCTAAGCAGCTCTGTAGGCATTGTTTACAGTACAGCTACTTAAAATGGTGGGCTATGACCAGGACTGGCTCTGGTCAACAAACCATGAGCTGCCAGGTTCTGGAAAACTTCCAGGGAAAAAAGAAGGAACTCTAGTCAATGGACATGAATATGGCGCCAGACCCTGGCACAATGGGGGTGGGGAAGCTTGTCTTTCACATTACACAGCTTATATATTCAAGGGTAGCCGTGATGGCCATGCAGCAAAATTCAACAAAATCCAAAATCCACAAAACGGTGAATGGGACCATGGAAACACAAAATGGGACCATGGAAAATGCACAAAATACATCATGCAAGCTTTGGGCCTCTGAGTGAGTGACTCACACCAGTGGTGGTGGGTCTGGGTGGCACAGTAGGACGTGTTGTGAACAGCTACTTGGTGTCACAATGGAGGGTGAGATTTTAAATATATATATATTTTAAGGGGAGCATATGGCAGCTCTGGTGCTGAAATGGTTTGATGTTGTCTGGACAGTTCACACCAGAACTGGGGAATGGGCCTTGTGTCGGCTGGACTCATTACAATGGGAAAAGGGGGAGGATGCTTTATTTAGCTGAAGCAGACAGGACCAAGATTTAGAGCAGACCTGAACAACTTGGCGGCAGGTAGGGGCCAAAATTAAAATAGGCTAAACCTCTTTGGGCCACAGACAGGGCTCAGGCTAGACTCAGGCCTGCATCCTTCCGAGGTCGCTAAAATGAGTACCCAACTGTTGGGGGGCAATGAGCTTACAGTTGTAAACCGCTTAGACATCCCATAGCGCGATATGAAGCGGTATATAAATGAAGCTGCTTTAATTAATTAATTAATACTAATTAATATTATTAATATGAATTCCATCCTCCTTAATTCCTGCCCAGCCCTCTTTTCAGGAGAAAACAAAGTGGCAGAGGAGCCTTGTCTGCCCCTCTCCTCCTCCACCCAGCCTTCTCCTCAGGAGAAAGACAAGCAGCGGAGGAGCCTTACAGGGTGAGCGTTCACCCTTCCTCCTCCTCCTCCTCCTCCTCTGCATGGCCCTCTTTTCAGAAGAAGGTCGAGCAATAGAGGAGCCTTGAAGTCATTCCACATCCTTGCGGATCACCAGAAATCCTTTGGCGGGCCTGATTTAGAGTCTAAACTAGGGGTAGGCAAAGTGCAGCTCATGGATCTCATGCAATCCTCAGTGCCACCCACTTACATATCCCAGAAACACACTCAAACTTTTTGTTCTGATTTTAAAATTCCCCTCAAATTTTCCAGGCCACCTCTTGGAAACTAGGGGGGGCACCTTGGCTTGCAGAAAACCTTGAAGGGCTGTGCCACCTTTCATACTTCCCTGAATGAACGAATAAATGAATGAATGAATATAAATATAAATATATATTGCCCCACAATGCTCCCAAACTCCTTGCTCGTTTTGCCCCAACTCCCAGAGGTCACTAAAATGGCCTTGGGGGCTATATGCAGCTTCTAGGCTGCACTTAGCCCACCCCTGATTTAAGGGCACAGGTGGGCAATTTCACCAGGTTTTCTTCCTCTGATCTTGGGTCTCATGTTGGTAGAAAGGAGGGAAAATCAATCAATCAATTAAGCTGGAGGTGAGGTCAGGTTGTACCTGGTTTTGAAAAAATGCTTTCCTCTGTGTATAAAATTGAAATTGTCTAACCCCATGACAAAACAATTCCAATTGGCATAAAGAATAAGGTTCCTGCACTTGAGATTTCTGTATAAGATTTACAGAAAATGTCTTCCTGTTGGATACACAATTCATATAAAGAGGGCTGGGGACATAGTAGGGGATCACATTAATTGTGTACAGACCAACTGGGATCTCGATGTGTATTTATTTGGCATAAATAGGCCTTTCTCTAACCACATGTCTTTCTTTTCAACATGTGAGGTTGGACCAGTGACAGTTACAAACACTTAAAGGTTGCATACAGCCATTTTTCTGAGTTCAGAAATGATGTCTCATTCACTTCCAGTCTTTAGAATCTGGTAACCTGGCCCTTTTTCAGGCACAGTGGATAGGTCTAAAGAGCAAATAAATAGAGTTGCACATCCTGCAAGTCCCTGAAGACATGATTCCCTGTTTTTGACAGGGAAAAACATTTTGAGAATGATTAGATAATCTGATAATCCGATTAAATAATTCAAGGGTAGCCGTGATGGCCATGCAGCAAAATTCAACAAAATCCAAATCCACAAAACAGTGATACCTCTGATAAATCACATTCAGTCTGTGGTTCACACCCTTTAAGTCAAGTCCAACTTCTGGTAACTCTAGAGCAGGGGTCAGCAACTCTTCCTTACCTGGGGCCGGTCCCTTGCAGCGGGCCCTTCCGGCGGGCTGGGGGGGGAATAGTGGAGTGCGCTCTCACGTGCGTGCGCATGACCCCCGCCTCCACGCACGCCACCGCCGCCATGTGCGCTGCCGCTGCTGCCGCCACGCATATCACGGCCGCCATTTTGGCAAACAAAATGGTGTCCGTGACACATGCGGCCACGCGGCGACAGCAGGGACTGGTAAGCGGGGGTCTGTGGGCCAGATGCAGCCCACGGGCCGTAGGTTGCCAGCCCCTGCTCTAGAGTGAGAGTATCATGGGGGTTTCCTGGCAAGGTTTAATCAGAGGAGGTTTACGATTGCTTTCCTCAAATGCTGAGAATGTGACTTGCTTGAGTGGATTTCCATGGGTTTCTAACCTGGTCTCCCAGAGGCCTAGTCCAATGCTGTAACTACTATACCACACTGGTCCTTTTGTGGGGATTACATAAAGGCTTTCAAACAAATCTCAGCAAGCACGAGGGCTAGAAAATTGTTTGAAACAAAGGAATAATCAAGATTCTAACATCTCAACATTAGATTTGCTAGATTTACACAGGATTCTATAGACACAACCCATTCTCTATAGCAGGGGTAGGCAACCTGCGGCCCGGGGGCCGGATGCGGCCCCATGAGGCCTTTGAACCGGCCCCAGGCCAGTCCTGCCCCCCCCCGCCATGATGATATTGATTATTGTTGTTATTACTTGTTCTTGGGGTTTTCTTGGCAAAATCTCCACAGGGGTTTTGCCATCATGGCTTTTCTGGGGCTGAGAGAGTGTGCATGCATATTTTTAAATTTTATTTTATTTTATTTTAATTATTTTTATTATTTTATTATTTTGCTTCGGCCCGCCAATTGTCTGAGGGACAGCAACCTGGCCCCGAGCTCAAAAAGGTTGCCTACCCCTGCTCTATAGATACAGACCTAAAGATGCTAATAGCCAGGGGGACAGCTCTTCTCTGCCACAGAGAAGTATAGTTTGTTTCTTCCTGATTCATGATTGATTCTTCCCTTGGCAGCTTCATATTTCCTTTTTGACTCAGTGTCTCTGCTGAGACTTTGCTTGAATACTAAGTGAGTGAACAAACTGCATCATATCTTCTATACTTTTCCCTTGCTCCCATCATAAAGACTTCTGATATCAAAGCAATTCCCTGAATCTGTTATCTTACAAATTCTGTTTCCTTAACCCTGTTGCAGCAAAGGTTTGAGTCTTTAGGAAGCTGATCTTTCAAATCACACGCAATTATACAGGTATATCTCAATTAATGAAGCAGATGCGTTCCTCAGCATTACTTCTTTAACAGCAAATTTGGTGCCAGAGACAGAAATAACATGGAAAGAACAGGAATAGATTCTGGCATCACAAAAAAGGAGGGCAGTTCAACATGTTTCAGCAAACCTTTTATCCAAAACTAATAATATACATCTGTGAAATGAAACAACCAGGTCAGGTAAGCCTTCATAAACAAACAAAAACAGTTTAAACATTCTAGAGCCCACTTAAAAGTTCCTCTCCAAGTGTATCCAAGCATGACTTTTTCTTTCACAAGTTTCCATTTTTCTTATGATTTCCAATTTGGTGACCAGACTTAGAGATCAATGCTTCCTTAACATGTTAGAGTAGCTAATGATGTGGCAGGGTTATACATTCATCCATCCACATTTGCAGGAGTTAGGGGCACAGGACCCCCATAAATGTGCAAAAGCCACAAATAACAAAAACACTATGTTTTTACCTGACAGAACACCTCTCTAGGAATCTCTAGGTCCTCCAGTGCAACTCTGTGGTCAACATCTGCCAGACACTGGCCACAGAATTGTGCTGGAGGAGCTACAAATGCCTAGTGGAGTGTTCCCTCTAGGAATCTCTAGGTCCTACAGTGCGATTTTTGGTTAAAGTTGATCATAAGGTTGCGCTGGAGGACCTAGATATTCCCAGAGATAACATATTAATAAAATGCGTGAATAATCAAATCCACAAAAGTTAAAACCACAAATGTGGAGGGACAAGTGTATACTACTTTCCCTCTGTTTTGCTGTTCATATACACTCAGTAAGGGATTATGGAATCAGCTGCTGTTTACCTTGCCTGTTGTAGGTGGACACACACAGGTACTACGCTAAGGTAGAATCCTGCTCAAGCTTTATAACTGCAGACAGACTGCTCCAACCTGACATCAAAAGTCTTGTGTTTCTCTAGTTCTCCTTCCCCATCCTCCCAATGTTGATGCTGCTTAAAATGTCCAGTTAGACCAGGGGTAGGCAACCTAAGGCCCGGGGGCCGGATGCGGCCCCCCGAGGCCTTTGAACCAGCCCCAGGCCAGTCCTGCCGCCGCCACCGCCGCCCACCATGTTGATATTGATTATTGTTGTTAGTACTTGTTCTTGCAGTTTTCTTGGCAAAATCTCCACAGGGGTTTTGCCATGGCTTTCCTGGGGCTGAGAGAGTGTGCATGCATATATTTGTTTAATTTTTTTTTATTTTTTTTATTTGTATTTATTTATTTATTTATTTATTTTTGGTGCTTCGGCCCCCCAATTGTCTGAGGGACAGCAACCCGGCCCCTGGCTCACTAAGGTTGCCTACCCCTGAGTTAGACTAATGATGAGAAAGGAGAGTGTTAAACAGACTTTATGAAAAGAAGCTTCTTTATCAGAGACTTTGTTAACTGAGGCATGCCTGTATTTATAAGCATCTTAGAATTAAGGCAATTTAGAATTACACATAAAATCAATGTTAATGGATTAATACAAAGACAAATAATCACATTAGATAGATAGAGTGACTTATCCAAATGAAATCAACTTCAGATTCTCACATCTCTACATCACTTCTCAGAGTTATTCAGTGGGACTGACTCCTGCTGATCATACTCTGCATCTACTCAACCTACTCCCAACTATCTTTCCTTAGTCTGTGACCAATAACAAATTTAAGTAAGAGCTGGTGGGAAGAGAAGCTAATTTGCATCCCCACCCACTCCATTCAGGAGTTGCTAGCTTGGGATTCAAAAGTCTGAATCCATAGTCCCAATTATGTGTTGACTTTATTGTTGTTGTTAACTACCCTCAAGTCCACCCTGACTCATGGCAGCCCTGTGGAGGAGACATCTTAAAGACCCCCTTATCCTCCACTGCTCTGCTTAGGTCTTGTAATTTCAGGCCCATGACTTCCCTGATTGAGTTTATCTATCCTTTCTACCTCTCTGTTTGTGTATTAGTCCTTCCTTTTGTTTCATTCAGGGCTGTCTCATCACAGGTTTTTTTTGGTGAAAGGGTCTCGCAAGGAGGTTCACCTTTGCCTCTGTGAGATCTTACATCAGTATCACCCACCACTACTGCTGCTGCCAAGTAGCTGTTTCAAAGAATCATAAAGTTGGAAGAGATCTCAAGTGCCATCAAGTCCAACCTCCTGCTATGCAGGAATACACAATCAAAGCACCTGCAACAGATGGCCATCTAACCTATATATGTGACTATTTTATGCATCCTATTCAACAATACAGTCAGTCCTCCACATTTCCACTTCTGACTTTTGCTGATCTGATTATTCACTGATTTGATTAATATGTTCTCTCTAAGAATCTCTAGATCCTTAAGTGTGACTTTACTCTGTGGTCAACGTCCACCAAAAGCTGGGCTGGAGTACCTAGAGAGAACACTTCTCTAGGCATTTGTAGATCCTCCGGTGCAATTTCATGGTCAACTTCTGGCAGATGTTGACCACAAAATTTGCCTTGGAGGACTTAGAGATTCCTAGAGGGATGTTCTCTTAGTTAAAAATAATAGGGTTTTTTATTTGCAGGTTTTCCACTTTCACAGGGTCCTGTGCCCCTAATCCCAGAGAATGTGGAGGGTCCACTATACATTCAATAGATCTGCCCTAGTTGGGACAAATTAATAGCATTTAAGCCAGTGTCTCTTGAGTATACTGTCAGTTAACATCGTTAGACAGCTTCAAGAGGGCTGTCAAGACGGATCTCTTCCGGCAGGCCTTTCCAGATTAAATCATCCCGGCCTCGGGCACTCCCACCCCAGTGATCCTTACATGGCCCCATCTAAGGATGGCGAGGATTACTGCCGTGGGTTTTATTATTGGGTTTTAATTGTTTTGTTGATTGTGGATTTTAATTTCTGCTGATTTAATACTGTTTTAAGGGGGGAGGGTTGGATTGGGTTATTGTACTGTTTTTATTGTTGTAAGCCGCCCTGATTGGGCTTCCAAAGGGCGGGATATAAATAAATTTTATTATTATTATTATTATTATTATTATTTATTATTATTAGAATTGTTCACATACTGCCCTCTGCTGGGCAAGGGTAGAACATGCAGTTCTAGAGGGAAGGAGAGGAGATTGTGTGGATGGAGTCACATCTAGCTCACACTCTAATTAGGATTTTTAATTCCTGTCCAAACCAAGCCTGTGCCCATAGCTTCCAGCTAGTTGAAACAGCTGTCTTTGCTTATTTGCTCAGGCAAAAACCCATCAATGATACCTTTATTGACCAGCCAAAATGCACAATATACTTGTTGCAAGCTTTCGAAGCTCCATGGGCTTCTTCATCAGGCAAGATGTTACATACCAAACAGGAGAAAAACAATTGGAGATGTTACTCAGATGCCTACATGCTGTTTCAGTCTTTGGTTAAGATGGTATATGGTGGGGAGGATATCTTTTGCAGGCAGGGTCCTCCTCCTTCTGGCCCTGTGGCTATAGGGAGATTTGCAAAGTCCAGGAACTTTAAAATCTATTTGCATCTCAACAGGGACCCCTCAGGTTCAGAAATACTTGCTCAGGTTCAGAAATAACCTTTAGCCATGACTTGTGCTTACTCCCAATCCTCGACCCCGTGGCAGCACTCAGAAACCACAAAGGGCATCTACTGTGGATGCTGGCCCTTTAAATGTGTTCTGGTGCCCTGCGGGAGGCCTGATGCTCAAGGAATCTCCTCCATAGCAACTGCATCCTACGTCATCACTATGGCAACAAAAGTCCAGGTCACAGATCCCCCCCTTCCATTCCTCTATATTTCCAATCACATATTTGGAAATGGTATGAGTATGTGTGAAAAAGTGTGTGTTGGAGGACAGAAAATCATCAGGCCTGGGACTGACGTGTATGTTATATGGGCTAGAATATCATCCACAATATTGTAATATTTAAACTGAGCAATGGGACCCTGATACATTTCTTACCTCTGTGTTTGCCTCCATGTCTACTGTTATACAAATTAGATATTTTGGCTGCCCCACGAGACTCAATTTTTAAAAATTAAAACTGATCCGCAATATTAAACAATAGGCCATTTTTCCTCTGCCTTTGTATCAATGCTTTTTTACTTTCATCCTAAACACATTCATGATGAAATAGCAGCTAAAGCAGAAGTGCAAAATTCCTGGTTCTCAAGATGTAACTGGACACCAACTCCCATTAGCTCCAGCCAGCATGGTCATAGGACAGGGATGATGGGGGTTAGAATACTATAAGATTTGGAGAGTCTAAGATTCACCATCTGTGTTTTTGTGTGTTCCTTTAGGATAGAGCTTGGGTCAGCAACCCACTGTCCTTCAGATATTGATGAATTACTGCTCCCATCATCCTGTACCTCTGACTAGGCAGCTTGAGGGGAACTGGAGTCAAACAACCTGCAGAGGGTCACACATTCATCAGCACTGCTCTAGCATATACCTCAAATACGACACTTCCATGTAAAACTACAGCATCTGTTTTGATCAGCAACAATCTATTTTACAGGTATATTTTTCAAAAATTTAGGGCCGAGATTCTTCATCACAGCTTGTGATGCAGAACTTCACAAGTGATATTGCTGACATAAAACACCATCATGTTAGAGAAGTGTGACAGTAGGAAACAGGGCAGCATGCCAGATACTCTGGTGTACAGTAGAGGCTCTCACAGCCAAATGGAGCACCATAAAAGCCGGGGGTCACAGGGCACCCATGATTTTCCACTGCCCTGCATTCTGGATTACCAGTGCCCCATGCCTCTATTGTGGGCTGTTCTCTTGTCTTGCAAAATGCTGTAATGTTGCACACAGTAATCACTGCACAAAAGCCACAGGGCTCTCTCTCTTTGTGCGATAAACCAGACGGTGCAGCTATGACAACACTCTCCTCCTGGGAATATGAACGTTGCATGATCCATGGGTCTAAACTACACAATTGCAAATTGGTTTACAATGCCATAAATTCCCAGAAGGATGCTAACCTAGCTTTCTAGTCTTCATAGTTGTGGTCAAAACCTTTAAAAAACAAAACAAAACAACCCCAGGAGTATGGCAAACTGGGCTCAAAAGCCAGATGGCATTCTCTTAGTCATAGTAAAAACTTGAATCTCACATTAAGAAGGCATGAGTATCTTAAAATTTCAATTTACAAAATCAGTATTAGTCTCAATTGTTGTTATTGTTGTAAACCGCCCTCAAGTCGACCTCGATTCATTGCAACCTTGTGGATGAGATATTTCCAAGACTCTCTTGTCTTCTACTGCTCTGCTTACATCTTGTAGATTCACGCTGGTGACCTCTCCGACTGAATCTAGCCATCTGACCTGCAGTCTTCCTCTCTTTCGACTACCTACAACCTTTCCCATCATTTTTGTCTTTTCTAATGAGTCGTACCGTCTCAGGAAGTGGCCAAAGTACGACAGCCTCAATTGGATCATTGTGACTTCTAGGGTTATTTGAGGCTTGATCTGTTCAAGGATCCATTTGTTTGTCTTTTTGGCTGTTCACAGTATCCTCAGCACTCTTCTCCAGCACCACATTGCAAATTAGTTGATTTTTTAAAATCTACTTTCTTCACTGTCCAGCTCTTGTATCTGTGCATGGTGATAGGGAATACAATGGCTTGGACTATCCCAACTTTAGTGCTCAGTTATATATCTTTGCTCTTTAAGATCTTATCTGGTTCTTTTATGACTGCCTTTCCCATTTCTAGTCTTCTTCTTATCTCTTGAACGCACTCTCCATTCTGATTAATGTTTGATCCATGATACGAGAAATCTTTAACTATTTCGATTTCCTCACTGTCTCGGTTGAATTTATGTAGGTCCTCCCTGCTTATTATTTTTGTTTTCTTTATTTTCAGCAGCAAGCCTTTGGACTTTCTTCCTTGACCTTCCTCAGTAACTGTTCCACATCTATGATGTTTTATTCTAGTAATATGGTGTCATCTGCATATCTAACATTGTTGATGTTCCTTCCTCCTATCTTCACTTCTTCTTCTTCTAAGTCTTAATCTTAATTAGAGTAGATTTATTGAATCAATGAAATTTGCATGAATACTAAAATACCAAAATGCTACTGATTCAGTGGATCTATTCTAGTTGAAATTAACCATTAGATTTAGGCCACTGAGTACAGCTTCCAAAAACCTTCAACCACGTTCTAGCTGGAGGATTCTAGGAATTGTAGTCCAAAATGATATCACTTTTAAGCCCTGGGGACCGAAACACCTACTTATGTATCTCACCTCAGATGCCTATTCTTTTTTATGAATAAGACCTTGGATTTTCTCCTTTGGTAGAAACCACAAGAGAGGTCTCTGTCAGGGGAGAAAATATTTTCCCCACTTGATTTGCATCCTCCATCTACAATCTACCTTGCAAGGACTTAGTTACTTCTTTTAACACTGTGTTCAAAATACACAGCCATCCAGAGAATTGCTATGGCAACCTTTTTGCCTTCCTATGCAATGGAGGAAGAGGTTTCTGTTTGTTTTTAAAGATGTTTCTTGCCAGACAAGAGCAGCTGAAATGTGGAGCCGTTAAATCTGGAGATGGGGAGGAGCAAGGCTTATTTTATTACATTTGGCTCTTTTGGGCCAGATATCAAATCTGAGAGTCAATAAATCACTTTGGAAAAACCTATCACTGTGACTGCACATCCATCAGCAATTGCTGGAAGGAAACAGCATCTCAGAGTTACAGATGGGTTTACACCTCACGGGTATCTCCATCACTTAAACAGGATTAGCTGTGAAATGAAACACTGCTAACAAGCCAGTGATGGTTTAAAAAGACAAGATAGTAACCAAGCTGTGGGATGAAAGGAAACACTTGTCTTTGATCCTGCTACACCTCAGATTTATTTTAATTTTTTTCCCTTTGCACAAGGAGAAACACATATAAGCCTTCAGCTATCAATGCCATTTTTCTCTCTCTACTACAGGGACTGAGCAACAGCTAACTACTGATTCCCATGATGAGAAGCCCATGGTTTTTGTCTCATCATCAGTTCTCAAAATCACTCTCTCTGCTGGATTTTAAAAGCATTTAGAATCAACCAGTAATTCACAGTTTGGGATCCCCAGATTTTTTTGGACTAGGGCTGTTACCACACTGCAGAATTAATGCAGTTTGACACTGCTTTAACTGTCTTGGTTCAGTGCTATGGAATCCTGGGACTTGCAGTTTGCTGTGGCACCAGAGCACTCTGACAGAGAAAGCTAACCTACAAATCCCAGAATACCATAGCACTGAACAATGACAATTAAAACACTGTCAAACTGTATTAATTCTGTAGTGTAGCCTCAGATTCCCAAAATCCCTATTCACTGGCCACACTGGCAGGGGATTCTACCAGCTGTAGTCCAACAACATTTGAGGGCCCAAATTTTAGAATTACTGGTTTAGATTCTCCATATGCTTTAGCTTGAGAGTATGAATAGAACAATCCTAGACAACAAATGTAGACAATGCTGCTACTCTTTTCACTACTTTTGCCCTTCATGACTGTCCTTTCTCTGAACAAACAAAGAGGAAGAATAATCTCTCTTGAAAAGCTTCAATTCAATTCACCCTTTAAATAGGTAGCAGACCCACATCACACTGTTTAATTTAGTTATTGTTGGTTTGCTCTAAGCTGTAAGCAGGGAATTGACAAACTAATGAATTGTAGGCAACTCTGGGAGGCTTTTTGACTGGAGGGTGAGATATAAATACTCTAAATAAATAAATATTTATTTGCCATCAAATCGGCTATGGTAACCCGATGAATGAGAGATCTCCAAGATGCTTTGCTATTAAGAGCCCTGCTCAGGTCTTGCAAACTCAGAGCATTATCGCATGAAAAAAGAAAGTGGAAACAGCCACAGAGTAGCAGCTTTCTCCATGTCTTACCTTATGACGTTGTAGCACTTCAGTTATCTTCCTGTGGGAGTCAGTCATAAAAGCATGTCTTTTGTCGAACAGATTTTTCCAGCTAGAAAAAAGCCATGCTTTTGCAACCATCTCCTGCAGGAAGAGAAATGAAGAGATACGACATCATGTGGTAAGGCATGGAGAAAGCTGCTACTCTCCAGATCCATTTTTGCTTTTTTTCATGAGATGAGGCTATCAGGGTCATGGCTTTCTTGACTGAATCAATCCAGCTGTACTGCAGTCATTGTCTTTTCCTACGGCCTCCCACTTTAACAAGCATTTTTGTATTTTCCAATGAGTCATGTCACCTCATGATATGGCCAAAATATGATAAACCTCAGTGGAAGCTCAGGCTTGATTTGCTCTTGGACCCATTTATTTGACTTTCTGACAGTCCCATGGTATCCACTTGACCTCTCCTCTCCTCTCTAGCACCACATTTCAAATTTCTCTCCTGTCAGCTTTTTTCACTTTCCAGGTTTTAGGATACATTTGTTGTTGTGTACCTCCATGTCATTTTTTACTTAACTTAGGGTGATCCTAAAGTGAACCTATCATAGGGCAAGTTTGGGCAAGTTTTTACACAGAAACTAGAAATAATCTGTGTGTATGTATATATACATACACAGAATATGAGGAACCAGAATGGTTCCCAACTGGCAAAGGAGTCAGACAAGGCTGCACTCTATCATCCTGTCTGTTCATACAAAGAGCAGGTTTAGACATGAAAGAAGATGAAGTGAAAATAGAAGGAAGGAACATCAGTAATCTAAGATATACAGATGACACCGTACTACTAGTGGAAAACATTATAGACTTGGAACAATTACAAGGAAAGTTAAAGAAGAAAGTGCAAAGAAAGGCTTACTGCTGAACATAAAGAAAACAAAAATAATGACCACAGAGGATTTACATAAATTTAACTTAGGTAGCAAGGGAATTCGAATAGTCAAAGATTTCCCATACTTTGGATCAAACATAGATCAGAAGGAGTTTGTAGTCAAAAAATCAGAAGAAGACTAGGAATAAGAAGGGCAGCCATGAAAGAACTAGACAAGATCCTAAAATTAAATATATACAACTGAGCACTAAAGTTAGAATTGTCTAAACCACTGTATTCCCCCTTACCATGTATGGATGTGAGAGCTGGACAGTGAAGAATATAGATAGAAAGAAAATCAACTTATTTGAGATGTGGTGCTGGAGAAGAGTGCTGAGGATATCGTGGATGGCCCAAAAAACAAACAAATGGCTCCTTGAATAGATCAAGCCTCCAAGGTGGTCTTGGAGATGTCTCATTCACAGAGCCCCCTTGAGTCAAGGTTGACTCAAGCAACAAACAACACCTGTGAGTGAGCCTGCTTTTTAAAGATTGGTCTATGTGGACTTATGGACACTCCCTATTTGGAGATTTGAGGGATGTAGTGGGTATTTGTGCATCCCCAGGAAAATCTTGGGACAAAAAGTAGTTCTTGAGCTTACTACAGTTGCCCTCCTTTGCTATACAGCTATATAGAAGTAATTTCTAGCGAATATGGAGAGGTCAATTTCTGGGTAAGTAGATATAGGTTTGCAATCTATGTCATCAACAACCCTCCTGCCTGCGTAGCCATCTGCTACTTTGTTCTCAGTGCCCTTTACAAAAGGAGACCCAGCAGGTATGCTTACTCATGTTGTCTAACACAGAAAACACTTTTGTTTTTCAGCATAGCTCTTCCCTTTGAGATGAGGTGCAAGAGAAATAATGTGCCAAGTGAGAGAGAAAAAACCCTAGCTCTCTGTAAATGAAGGTGATCAGTATATACATCTTCAAACTGTGTAATTTCACATACACAGAAAGACACACAGCATTCCGCTTGCAATATTACTCTTTTTACGTATGTTGGAAAGATGACAAACAGACAGGCAAAGCAAAAAAGTTAATTTCGGGGAAAGGAAGGGGAGGGGCAGCCACACAGCGGGCGCCCCAACCCCTTCCCGAAGGTATTGTCGGAGCGCCAGCCCCTCTGCACATCTGGGGCTCCGAGGATGCCTTTCCGCTGCAGCATCCGCACACGCTGCGGCGGAAGAGTCGCCGAAGGTGCGCCGCCAGCCTTTTGCGGTGCACCTTTGGCGACTTGTGGAAGGAGCGCTATTTTAACGCTCCTTCCTGGGGCGGCGAAGCTGCGCCGTGGGGCCGAGGTGTGTGAATACCTCGGCCCCGATCCGCAGCTTCCCGGGGCAGTCCACGGCCACCCGTCTGCTTCCCCCCTAAGGGCCTTTGCAGACTGCCAGAAATAGTGCAAATTGAGTCCACTTTCAGGGTTAGGGTTAGGGTTAGAGAATCATGGGAACTGTATTTTATTGTGGCACCAGAGCTCTCTGACAGAGAAGGCTCAATGTCTCAGAAAAAAAAAACACAGTTCCCATGATTCCCTAGCACTAACCCTAACCCTTAAAGTGGTCTCAATTTGCACTATTTCTGTCAATCTGCAAAGGCCCTAAGTGAAAAGGCTCCATAATCATAGGAAGTATTTTGGGGAACCACATTCCATACAGTCTTGGAAATCCTGTCCAAATTCAGTTCCTGCTCCTTGTGCTGCCCATTTGCAGCAGGTAAAGGAAACAGCAATAAGCTTGCAATAAAAATTGCATCCACTGGAGGGAGATGATCTCAAATTCCCAACTGGAAACAATGATAACAAGGCACCTTGTTCCTTCAAATGCTCTGAACCAGGGGTAGGCAACCTTTTTGAGCCAGGGGCCGGGTTGCTGTCCCTCAGACAATTGGGGGGCCGAAGCACCAAAAATAAATAAATAAATAAATAAATATAAAAAAATATTTTTTTTACAAAATTTAAAAAATATATGCATGCACTCTCTCTCAGCCCCAGAAAAGCCATGGCAAAACCCCTGTGGAAATTTTGCCAAGAAAACCCCAAGAACAAGTAATAACAACAATAATCAATATCATCATGGTGGGCGGCGGCGGCGGGGGGCGGCGGTGGCGGGACCGGCCTGGGGCCGGTCCAAAGGCCTTAGGGGGCCACATCTGGCCCCCGGGCCTTAGGTTGCCTACCCCTGCTCTGAACTAATAAGCAGTTCATGGTGTGCAAGCAAACATTAATTCGTTTTCTTACAAACTTCACAGTTCTCTCCTCTTCTCATTCTCTCCCTCTTTTTTGAGCATGGATTCTCACTCGCTCCTTCAGCTGGCTCTTACCTGTCTGACGAAGCTGTTCGAAGTCGTATCAGAGGAGGTACTGCCATCAGAACGCTTGAAGCGATTTTTCCTTTTGCTATACTTCCCCTAAGAGGTTGAAGAGGATACAGAAATGGGGAAAAAATCAGAGACAGTACAAAAGTCATTGGGATATAAACAAGCAGATTTCTAAGTAACACTATAGGTTGACTCCCTGCTACACTCAGGGCTCATTCCCATTATGATTTAAATCGATTTGCTGATTGCATTAAATGTGCCTCGTCCCCATTTGAAACGGTTTCAGATGTGACTGTGATTGTTCGGACTCGCTTTGAAGCGAGACAAATGTAAAAAGAAAATCACTTTTTTCAGACACTAGTTTTTTGGAGGTTCTTTTGAAAAGAAGCGATAAGCGTGTTCAGCAAGTGGGAACGACGGACCTGAGTCACATCAAATCGAAGGGGAGGGATTACTGTGGCAGAGTGCTGGCACCGGGGTGTATTCCATGCCTCACCAGTTTTTGGGGAAATCCGCCATTTCCCCCCCTCTCCTTTCTCAGGACCCGTCCTATTTCCAACCTTCAGCCCAGGAGGAATTCCACAATGTCCTCTATTCTGGAGACTAGGGTTTGAATCCCCACTGTGCCATGGAAACCCACTGGGTGGGCTTTTGGCAGGGGAGAGCTGCTGAGGCTGGCCAGTGACTGATCCCCCTTCCCTTCAGGGATCTTGGCCGCCTCCTCCCCTGGGCCTCTAGTTTCTCATCCTCAGAGGACAGCAATGGAAATGCCTCCTCTGAAGAACGTGGCCAAGTAAACTCCCTCGGCATGCCCCTCTGCCCGATCCTGGAGCTCCTGGACTGCCTACCCACTGTGCCTCCACTGCCGCAATGGCTGAGCCTTCCCTGGCTGAAGAGGTGCTCCTGAAGGCGCTGCAGGAAGAGGAGAAGGAGGAAGGGTGGTCTCCTGGTCAGGGTTCCCCACAGTGGGTAGGTGGGGAGCCCCAAAATCTCTTGGAGGCAGTGGGGGTGGGGGCGGCATAATCCCCCTGGAAAAGGAGGACGCCCTGGGGAAGAGGAGAAAGGTGGGAGGCATAAGGGGCTGAATCCCCACTGAGCCATGCAAACCACTGGGTGACCTTGGACAAGTCCCACTCTCTCAAAGCCTCCTCTGAAGAAACTGGCCAATAAAACTCCCTCGGCTTCCTCTCTACTGGGGATGTTGGCCATCACCACCACCCCGCCCGATCCTGGAGTCCCTGGACTACCTGCTCCCCAGGAGTCTTGGGGGTTCAGAGATCCGAGTATGTCAATGTATGTCAATCATAAGATGTATGATGTATACATACAATGTATGTATGTCAATCATATGATGTGCATGTATGCATCATCGGTGACACCCTGGGCTGCTTCCTAGGGCTCTGGATCTCCAGATATATATAAAAGACTGGCTAGTGTGAATGACAAGCATGTCAAAAAAGACACAACTGCAAGGGATTTTGGAAATAATTTGCTTCAATAGTGGAAACCAGGTATCGGCCTCAATCGAATCTGCGACCCAGAGCCAATACGATTTGCAAACTGGTTTAAATGTGAGTGAGAATGAGTCTTCAAAGGCACACAGAGCATGTTAAAGTAATCCAAATACCGTAGGATGTAAGTAAGGCATATTTCACCATGGCCAGATCAGACAACTCCAGGAACAGACCAGCTGATACACTAACTTCAGCTGTGCAAATGCGTCTCCTGGCCAATGCAGAAATCTGGGAAACTGAATCCAGGACATCCAAATTGCAAACCTTCCTCCTCAGGGGGAGTTTAACAGTATCCAAGGCTGAAACAGCATTCTGACCTTGCCAGAGAAAGTAGGGAAAGCAATTACTCTGTACCATCCACTAAAAAGTGTGTGAGGTGCCGTACAGAACTGTTACAGACCTTGCTTAGAGAGCTTATGTCTAAATTAAATGGACATAGGTGAAAAATTACACTGCACAGAGAATTAGGAATACCGTATAGAGAAAGGGAAGGAGGGCTAGGAAAGGGCGATGGATGCAAGCATAAATCAGGACAGAACTTAGAAAAGTTACTTTTTGGACTACAACTTCCAGAATTCCCTTGGCAGCATGACCACATGTTGAGTGAATCATAAAAGGGGGACTTTTTCATACATCCTTCAAGGGCAACCTTCTGCTATTAACATTTTTATTCAAGGATAAGAGGCTTTAGTCTGAAACACACTGCAGAAATAATCCAGTTTGAGACCATTTAACTGCCCTGGTTCTGTGTTAGGGAATCCTGGGAATTGTAGTTTACTGTGGCACTAGAGCTCCCTGACAGAGAAGACTAAATATCTCACAAAACTATAGTTCCCAGAATCCCCTAGCATTGAGCCAGAGCAGTTAAAGCAATCTCAAACTGGATTATTTCTGCAGTGTGTTTTGGATCTGTATCTAATTTATCTCTCATCTTTCTCCCATGGCTGGGATGAAAGGCAGCTTCTGACATAAATTAAAAACACCCCAAATCCAACTATCAGTAAAAACACAATAGGTTATACATATTCAAACACAAATTAAACTGGTCTCACTGTTAAACCATAAATTAAGTTTATTACTCTTCAAGAATAATAAATAAAATAAAAATATGACTGCAAGCCTGCCTGATTAGAAAAAACTTTGGCAGAAGGGGAACAAGGGGAAATCAAGTATAGCCTCTCTTGGAAGGGAGTTCCATATCCATACAGTGGCCATCAGAAGGCCCTCTGTCATGCCTTGCTCCAGTATTACCTCTAAAGGTGGTAGGACTGAGAGAAGGGTCTCTCCTGCAGATCTCACATGCTGGGCAAACCTATATGGGAAAACAACCTGCCCTGTCCTATAGGGCTTTGTAAATCAACCAGCACTTTGAATTGTGCCCCAAAATGGACTGCTACCCAGAGAAGGTATTGTAATAGTTGGGTATATGCTTCTTCTAAGGGAGCTAGTGTGGCATAGTCATTTGAGCGTTGGACTCTGGAGACCAGGGTTCGAATTCCCCCTCAGCCATGAAACCCACTGGGTGACCTTGGGCAAGTCACATGCTCTCAGCCTCAGGGGAAGGCAATGGCAAACCTCCTCTGAATAACTCTTCCCAAGAAAACCCCTTGATAGTTTCGCCTTAGGGTCACCATAAGTTGGAAAGTACTTGAAGGCACACAACAACATGATTCTTCTAACCAGACCTGATCAGCAATCAGGCACAGCATTTTTGACCAGCTGTAGTTGCTGAACAGTCTTCAAAGGCACACAGAGCATGTTAAAGTAATCCAAATACCGTAGGATGTAAGTAAGGCATATTTCACCACGGCCAGATCAGACAACTCCAGGAACAGGAACAGACCAGCTGATACACTAACTTCAGCTGTGCAAATGCTCTCCTGGCCAATGCAGAAATCTGGGAAACTGAATCCAGGACATCCAAATTGCAAACCTTCCTCCTCAGGGGGAGTTTAACAGTATCCAGCTGGGAACTGCCTTTTAACAAACCAGAAGCACCTCTCTCTTTTCTGGACAAAGCTTTAATATGTTCATTCTCATCCAGCCCATTACTCACATCATTTAAGTATCTTGCTTAGAACTCAGCTGAGGTTTACAAGTAAACAAGCTGTTGTATGGAAGTGAACCAGGCTTTTTAGGAAAGAAAGCTGTTGCACTCTGGCTTATTTCCACACCTGCCAACTGTCCTGATTTGGCAGGAACAGTCCTCATTAATCCTCTGGCATCGCAGTTTTTTTCAGCTGCTTTTGCAATGTTCCAGTTTCTCTTTCCTCCTCCCACTTTCCCCTTTTGTGCTCAACTTATTTCCATTGCTGCAAACTGAGTTCAAAGTGCAAAAGTAGTTGGTCCTCAGCAGAGTTGAAAGGGGGGGGGGGGAGAAACTCTTCCTAGTAGGCTCAAGCAAAAGCAAACTGCTGCAACTTCTAACATGTCTGTTCTTCCTCATTAATAACCTTTGCCATCTTGACCACACACTAATGTTTGTTGGCCACACATATCCCACTTTTCATTCGTGAAATATTGGAGGGAATATACAGTCAACCCTTCACATTCACGGCTTTGACTTTTGCAGATTTTATTATTAATGGATTTGATTATTATATTCTCTGTAGGAATGTCTAGTTTCTCCAGCATGACTCTGCTGGAGGTTGACTCTAGAGTTACACTGGAGGACCTAGAAATTCCTAGAGAGAACATTTCTAGCACAATTCTATGGTCAACGTCTGGCGTATGTGGATCACAGAGTTGCTCCTGAGGACCTTGAGATTCCTAGAGAGGTGTTCTCTCAGGTTAAAAAAATAGTGGTTTTTTATTTGAGTTTTTCCCACTTTCACGGGGGTCCTGCGTCCCTACCTCCAGTGAATGTGGAGGGCCCATTATATTCCTCAATAGACATGTGTAGAGCTCAGCTGCACTTTGCAGGGTCAATGCATGACTCCAAATGGGTAAGAACTGCATCTGTCCCCAGCTATTGCTCCCCTTACAAACAACCCCCCAAAACCTCAACCACCCACAGTTTTTGTGAACTGCAAATTTCTCTCCCCTCCTTTCTTATATCATGGCTTAAATACCCTAAAGACACCAGATCCCATCTAAACTTGGAAGCTAAACAGGGTTAGCCCTGGTTAATACTTGGATAAGAGACTACCAATAAGTGCCAGGTGCTACAGGCTATATTTCAGAGGAACTGGAATATCCCTTGCCTAAGAAAACCCTATAAAATTCATGGGAGTGCCAAAAATTGACAGGTACATACTTCCAAAGTAGAAAGAATTACCAACAGATGCACATACAGATAAAAACATACAAGAATTGTGATTAAAACAGTATTAAGCTAACAACCAAATCAAAAGTATTTGAAACATTAACTTAAAACATAGAAACACATTTGAGTAATTGCCTGTACTTTGCCTTCAGAGGGCTTTTTAGTGTGTTGTACTGTTTTTATAGACCTGTTAAGAAATTTCTACTTAGGACAAAAGGCTACTGTTAGACCAGAATATGGAAAAGTATAATGGTTCCAATTGGCAAAAGGGTCAGGCAATGATGCATTCTATCACCCTACTTGTTCAACCTGTACACAGAAATTAGGGTTAGACTCAGAAGGAGGAGGAATGAAGATAGGTTTCAGGAACATCAGCAATCTAAGATATCTGGATGATACCATACTACTAGCAGAAAACATCAGAGACTTGGAACATTTACTAATGAAAGTAAAATAAGAAAGTGCAAAAGCAGCGTTACTGCTGAACATAAAGAAAACAAAAATAATGACCATGGAGGATCTACATAGATTCAGACTGTATCAGACTAATCGAAATAATGTAGTTAAAGAGTTCCTATACCTTGGATCAAACATTGATAAGAACAGGGATTGTAGTCAAGAAGTAAGAAGATTAGGAATGGGAAGGGCAGCCATGAAAGAACTAGACAAGATCCTAAAATGTAAAGATATACAGAGAGCACTAAGCCATTATATTTACAGGTTACCATACAGAGGTGAAAAAAGATGACAGAAAGAAAATAAACTCATTTGAGATGTGGTGCTGGAGAAGAGTGCTGAGGATGCTGTGGACAGCCAGAAAGAGAAACAAATGAGTCCATGACCAGATCAAGCCTGAACTCTCCCTGGAAGCAAAGATAACAAAATTGAGGATGCTATACTTTGGCCGCATCATGAGAAAGCATGACTCACTAGAAAAGACAATAATGCTTTAAAAAAAAGTGAAGGGCAGCAGAAAGAAAGGAAGACCACATGCCAGATGGATGGACTCAAGCAGGGAGATCACGAACCTGAATTTACAGGACCTGAGCAGAGCAGTAGAGGACAGGGGCTCTTGGAGATGTCTCATCTACAAGATCACCATGAGTCAGGATCAGTTAAGCATAGAGTTAACAACGACAACAATAACAACCTGTTTTTATTCTCTAACACACTAAAAAGTGCTCTGAAGCCAAAATACAGGCAATTCCTCAAAAGTGTTGCTATGTTTTAATATCTAGACTTACTATTGTTAGGATTATTCTCTCATTTGAACAAGTGTCTACAGCAAGGGTCCTCAAACTTTTTAAACAGGGGGCCAGTTCACGGTCCCTCAGACCATTGGAGGGCCGGACATGTGCACTGTGGGCCTGGGACAAGTTGGCTGCTAAGCAGGACAGGCAGTGGTGGCAAAAACACCCGGCGGGCCAGATAAATGTCCTCGGTGGGCCATATGTGGCCTGCGGGCCATAGTTTAAGGACCCCTGGTCTAAAGCTTTTCAGCTTTAAACACATTGTCACTGGTGATGCTTTCCCCCTTGCAGTGTATGGTGCCAGTTTTTTGTTTAATTCTTTTATCTCAGCTGACATCAGAGTTTAGGAATGGCACTGTTTCAGACTGCAGCTCTCAGAAACCTGAGCCTGCATGGCCAATGATCATGATATCTGGGGGATTCTGAGACTTGTAGTCCAAGACTCTGACTGCAGCTTCCAAATGACAGCAGCAAAAGGTGAAGATAAAGCAACCATGCATGGTGAGCTTACAAAATCATTTGACATAAGCCACAGATATTCACTGGTTCATAGCAGCTTCAGATTCTTTGAAGGACTCATGACTCCCAGCATGACAAGCCAGACAGCAATTACCAGAACAGAAGGTGGATGGTGGTGGAAGGATATCCAACCACTAATTATCTTGCAAAATACATTAGCAATAATAATGGGAAACCACACCTCACAAGAGGCCCTGGATCAAAACAATTCATATTTGCTCCAAAGCCTCATCGGACAAAGACAACAGAAGCAATTCTGCAAGCAGGGGCTGTTTGCGCGAGATTACCTTTCTTGTGACCAGGAATAAATAAACCAGCATTCACGCTTGCTAATCCTGATTAGAACTACAATTTCTTTCACCATTCTAAAGCTAACCCCAGTTACATAGAGGACTGATTTTGGTAGCCTTCCCCAACTTGATGCCCTCCAGATCTGTTGGGAAACAACATCCATCATCACAGCCAGCATGAGGGCCAGAAAATGGAGCAATAGGTTGATCTATCAAGTTGCCATTGTTTCATTGTGTCTAAAATAGTTGGAATTAACAACTGAGTTTAGGCCAGGAGTTGGAATCACATGGCTTTCCAGATGTTGTTGAGCTGCAACTCCCAGCATTCCACACCACTGACTATGCTGCCTAAGACTGCTGGGAGTTGCAATCCAACATCCAGAGGGACACACTCCTGATTTAGACCTATGAGTTCACATGCTCCATATTTAGATGCTGTGTACCAGTAAGGTGCTAAGACACTAGTGGTCCTTTCCACTTTAAATACAATCTATACATCAATTAACAGGGGTCAGAGAAGTTAGATTTTCCAGGCTCTTCAACCAGATAAATAATTTAATATTTCTTGCAATTCTAATGGCCTATCTTTGCATGAAAACAGCAGGGAAAGGGTCCTTTTTTCAACTCTAAATGCAAACATAAACTTCTGCTGAAGGCAGGCAGAAACTTATGCATAAGAAAGCATCTTGTGATCCTGAAGCATTGTTTGTGTGCATGCACACCCACCCACACAGAATTCTGTTGAGATTCATCTTTCTCTCTTTCTGCATACAAAATATCAGGGGGGAATGCAGATTATAGCCTTATAGATATAGTTGGATTCCAGCTCTCACTAACCCTAGTCAGGATAATTTTTATTGAGAGATAATGAGAGTTGCAGGCCAACCACATCTAGAGGATCACAAGTTGCCCACACTGATACATGAGCACAGAACCCAGGCTCATGGGGAATACTGACATATCCCTGTTGTTTGCACACCACCTTCTCCTTTTTGCTTCTTTTGATGTTTACTCATCTGTTCCCTATGCACATGTGGATATACATGTGTACACAAGAGCATCTGCAGCAGGCATACAACTTGTCTGCCAACAAAGTGTCATAAGCTGTGGTTGAGTAAACAATGTTGGAAAATGTTTAATTTGGACTACTACTCCCATAATCCCCCAGCCAGCATGGCAATGTATTGGAAGATGTCTAGATGAAAGTAATTGGTTTGCTGGATACAGAAGTTTCTGACTCCTTCTTTACAGTATCCCAATGAGGGAGGCTAGGAATGGAATTTCCCCCAAAAGGCTTTATAACCAGCACTGCCAACCTTAAAAATGTCTTCTTATGGGTGGAAACGGGAATAGTTCACTCCACCTATCAGAAAGTTAAGCTAAGAGCTGCAAACTCTCAGCTCAAATTTCAGTTCAACCCTGAGCTCACTAACACAAGTTGTTCTTTCTTCAGCCTTGATTCTCCAAGATGTAAAATGAGGATAATAAATCTGGGTTATTGTGCAGGGTTGCTGTAGAGATTATTAAGATCATGTATATGAAACTCTTTCAGATCATGGATGGGAATTATGCCCGCCTCCAGATGCAACTCCCAGCTATGCTGACCAGGAACGCAGTTTAACATCATCTGGCGGGCCACATGTTTTTCATCCCTGTTATACCTGATGGTATATTTTCCCAAGTATTAGGTAGGAAAGTGGAGGAGATTTAGGGTCTACCCCTGGTTCTGACCTGGGTCAGTCCCCAGGCCAGGCCAGCGCAGTAACAAGTGGAAGTTTACATGTACACACACTGCCATTGCTGTTCCACACCCTTTACCTGCCACTGTCTTTACATCTTCCCTGAAGGCCCCTGTTGTGGCCCATAAGGGTGGAAATAGGGTGCCTGGCTATACCCACATGGCCAAGTGTCCCCATCCAACATCACAGGTTGTGACAGGGGCCTTCAAGGATGATGTGGCGGCAGCAGCACATAAGGGGCATGCAGGGCCATGTGGTGTGCCAGCTGTTGCTGCCAAGTTTTCAAGAAACTCCGCAGCAAACAGCCAGCCTTTTTGCCCCACACTAAGGCCCCTTTGGGCCGGGATCAGTCCCATATTGCCCGACTGGTGTCTGGACTAGCTGATCTTTCCCAGGGCTATTGGCCTGCATTGTCCATAAAGGCAGAGTGGGGGGCAGGGATATGAGCTTCTTGGCCAGTGCATACAGGCCCTTACTGCTATTCGCTTTGGAACAGATCAAAGAGCTATAGGGAGTCTGCAAAGGACAATGGGTGGGCAGATAAATCTAAGACTCAAACTAGGGCTGGGGTCCAAGCACATAGCTATAAACCAGGTTGCATAGGGTTGACCAAGTGAAACTAGTGAGATGTGGTTGTGCTCAATGGTTGTGTAGAAGAGGGAATTTCAACACATGTTGCTTGCTACGTGGTTGTGTGACAAGCAACACCTGCTGATGTTTCCTCTTCTACACAACCATCGAAGAAGGTACAGGAATCCTCTCCAGTTTTCAATCTAGCAACCCTATTCCTACACTCAGTCCCCACAGCCATGCTTCCTTCTCTCCCTAATTTTGAATACATTCCCCCTCTCCTCTTTCCTGGCTACAACCCGCCTGTTTCTCTATATTAAGAGAGCAAGCAGGAGCCACCACGTTCCTTTTTAGGCGAGGGGAAGTAGAATCCATCGGCTTCTTTCTTTCACCTGCTTCGAAGAATCATATTACCCACCCCCTCGGTCTCCCAGGGGTGACTGACTGCTGGGGTTTTTTTTTGGTCTAGGGACAGTCCCTCAGTGAAATTTGTGGAAAAATCCTGGCCCTTCTATCCTGGGTGTGTTTGGGGAGGTGGGGAAGGGGGAAGAGATACTGGGCCTGGAATGAACCAAACACTTCCCAAGCATGTCTCAGGGAGAAGGAGAGGGGCAGCTGTCGGAGGGAAGCCAGCTGTTACCAGGCCCCCACAGACATGGTTCTCGTAGTTCTAAGGCCAGGCAGGGCAAGGCAAGGAGGCAGAGCCCGGGTTTGGTATTTTTAGGCCTGTCCTCCCCCTCGTTCTAATTAAGGCACGTGCGTCATTCGAAGCTGTAGCAAGCATTTGGTCGGGGATCCACCACCTGAGGGAACCACAAAGGAAAGGGACAAAGGAAGTGCTTGAAGGAAATGGTGTACTTGCTCCAGACGTGCCACACGCATACGTGAAACCCTCCGACACACAGGGCATTTACTATTGCCTTTTTTGTGAGGGTTTCACAAAGTAGGGGACTGCTGGAGCTGAAAAGCAATAGATCTGGGTTGCAAGGGGGGGGGACTAAATGCTACCCAGAACTAGATGGGACCAGTTAAGGACCAACATCATACTTGCAGGGACAAACGCACATCCAAAAGGGTGATTCCACTCACAAGACTCATCCTGCTATTTCCCATCAAAAGAAGGCAATGCATCTTGTATTGTGTACAGAGATCCTGCTCTTTTAAGCTGGCATTTTCTACACTCCTCTGAAGCTCATAAAATGTCTAAGGAACTTGGCATTTCTCCATCCCTTAGATCTGATCAACAGGTCCCAAGCAACCTAGCATTTCCTATTTATCTTGGCATATTCTGCCACTAAGAGTCACCTATTCTAATTCTGTTATTATCTGCACACATTCAAGAGGGGGAAGGAAGAGGGGAGATAAAAAAATCTTAATGCCTTGGCATCTCTTGCTATATTTGACAAGGGGCTCCACCTGATCTGTTATCTCCCACTTCCCAGATTTGCTCACAGACTCAGCTGCATCTACTATTTTCTCTCCTCCTCATAATAAAATAAGTAGAATAATGGAGACCAAAACCCCTTCATAGCTCATTCTTGCTTATTCCTTGCTTATTCCTAAGATGTATAATTCAAACTAGTCTTGCCAACATCAGCTACTCACCTTCCCTGACAAAAACCTTAGGTTCCTCCACTCCAATAAATTATCCATGGAATAAATCATGGGATAATTTATGTCTCCAGCTGAGGTCAATCTTCTGCAACCAGAACAGGAATGGCTAGCAGGTTAATAGTGGGCTACCAAAAGCCAATGCCAATTAATATGTGTACCACCTTGAATCAATGGCTTGCTAGGATTCTTGATAAAAATGCCAACTTGGTGGACTTCTTATGTTCCAATACACAGAAAGGATAAAAACTATGATGAACAAGAGGAGAATGAGGTGGACATCTTGAGTTTTCAGATGATGGAACAAGAAATTTGAATCGGGGGTAGATCAGTACCTCCACTTGAAGAAAGGTGCCGGTAAGTCTCTGGGATTGTGAAAAACAGCATCCTCATGCCTTAACTGTGAAAAGTTGCTGAATAAATCAACGCACAACAAATGCTGAATACATTTACAGTCCTTCTGGAACTGCTCCCCTAAAGCGCTGCACCTTATACAGAAAAGGCATGGGCTCTTCCACCTTCCCTGCTTTTCATGTCCTTCAGAAATCTGTTAGTGCTTGGAAAAGTTACTCTTTCCCCCACATGCTGGCTGGGAGATTCTGGGAGTTGTTGTCTAAAATGTACATTTTCAAAGCTCTAGCCATGGATATATCCCTAATTATCTTTATGTATATCTCCAGCTGTCCTTGCAGCTCCTACAAATAACTCTCCTACATGAACTAGGTGAGTCACCTAAACTTGAACCATTACTCTCAGTTCTTAGTTTGGAGAAACCTGAGTCATGAGAGATGATTCTGGAACTCCATGGCAGAGTCCGAGACCAAAGCAGCCTCCTTCTCTCATCTCCCGAGACGCCTCAAGTTTTGCCATGATCCCCTTTCCAGAACCAGGCAAAGGGCTTGTTGTGTGTTACAGTGTCCAATGCAACCCACACACATCCTTCCTTCACTTACACAGATGCCCTGTCCAAGTCCCTCTTTGGGTCTGGCTTTGCCATCTGTTTGCGTGTGCGGATGGATGGATGGATGGATGGTCCTGGGTTGAGCTCATCTGCTTGCACAGAACAGCACAGTGACAACAACAGAGCTGAGTGGAAACAGAAGCAGCTTTATGGCTCTCTCCTCGTTTGTTTTGTGGTTCACTAATTGGGCCTTCCTGGTGTCTGCGATCAAATCAGGAAACGGAAGCCCCAAGGGAGCCAGCCAGGTTTCGCTGATGATGCCAAGAGAGAAGGGCTCCGCAAGTTACATTTCCCAGGCACCCCAGGGACTGCTAGACTCAAGCCCCATTAAAAGCCATTGCTGCCTCTGTTGTTGCTCCTACCTTCTCCTGTCTCTGTGTGCTGTGTGCCTTCCAGTCCTTTCCGACTTATGGCAACCCTAAGGCGAACCTATCATGGGCAAGCAGGAGGCTCCCTATGCCAGCACCAGTGCCCCCAGGATGGATTGGCAAGGTTTGTTCAGAGGAGGTTTGCCATGGCCTTCCCCCCTGAGGCTGAGAGAGCGTGACTTGCCCAAGGCCACCCAGTGGGCTTCACTAACACCCTGAATGCCTCATCCTCTCCTTAAGCTGGCCACCCACCTCCCCACCCTTGGATGCCTCTTCACCATCAGAGGCAGAAGGGAAGGAACAGAAAGATGCTTCCTCCTCTCTTTGCCAGCATCATTCCCCCCCTCCCTAGGTATGTGCTGAGAAACAGGGGAGGGGGGTGATTGGTGAAGAGGAACCCATTTGACTAGAAACAAGGGTGGATCATCCTCTGCCTGGAGGTTATGCTCAATTTATTTGATCTCTCTGCCCACAAAATAAATAAATAAAAATCTCTGGCTGCATCCACACTGCAGAAATAACCCGGTTTGATACCACTTTAACTGCCAAGGCACCATGCTATGGAATTCTGGGGATGGCAGTTGCTTCTGCATCATCCCCCACCTGGAGATTATCCCCAATTTATTTGATCTCTTTGTGCCCACAATCTCTGGCTGCATCCACATTGCAGAAATCACCTGGTTTGACACTAGTTGGTTGTGGATCATCCCTTGCCTGGAGATTATGCCGGTTTTATTTAATCACACACACACACACACACACACACACACCTCTGCAACCAACTACCATTCCCAGAATTCCATAGCATGGAGTCAGGGCAATTAAAGCAATGTCAAACCAGGTTATTTTTGCAGTGTGGATGAAGCCAGAGATTAAAGTGGTGTGTGTGTGTGTGTGTGTGTGTGTGTGAGAGAGAGAGAGAGAGAGAGAGAGAGATCTCAAATAAATTGGGCATCATCTCCAGGCAGGGGATGATCCACAACAAAGTACCATCCCCAGAATCCCATAGCATGGAGCTATGGCAGTTAAAGCTGTCTCAAACCGGGTTATTCCTGCTGTGTGGATGCAGCCAGAGATTTGGGTGGGTTGGGAGAAAGATCAAATAAGTTGGGCATCATCTCCAGGCAGGGGATGGTCCACAACAAAGTACCATCCCCAGAATCCCACACCATGGAGCCGTGGCAGTTAAAGCGCTCTCAAACCGGGTTATTCCTGCGGTGTGGACGCAGCCTCTTGTTTCTCCTTCCCTGAAGGTGAGCTAGCTCTCCACCTCCAAAGTTGCCCCAAGAAGTCTTGCTGGATGGAGGGATGGATGGATCCCACCCGGGAGGGAAGAAGGGGGTCCCCTCCCCAGCGTTGCCACTCCTCACCTGGAGCCCAGGGTTGTCTAAGACCTCCATCTGGATGTCTTGGCTGGAGCTGTAAGGTGTGCGGGACATGCCTCCCTCCTGCACCATGGAGATGCTCACGCCGGACTCATGCTTGCAAAGGAAAGGAAAAGCCCGACAGCAGGTGGGGGTGGCTTGGGATGGCCCAGAAAAGAAGATTGCCCCCCAGCACTGGCCTCCTCCTCCTCAAGCTGGTAGCCCTGGCATGGCTTCTCCTCCTCCTCCTCCTGCCCACTCCCAGGCTGGAAAGGCAGATGAGGAGCAAGGAGGAGGTTCCCTATGGCAGTGCCACCGTGATGGATGGAGCCAGGAGGAAGGACCACCACCCGCCGGCAGACGGACGGACTCCTGGCAACCGCTGGCCAGAATGGGGCCAGGCTCCCCCACTGTCCAGGGCAGAGGGCAGGGAGAAAGGGGGCTGGCTGGCTGGCTGGGCGTGGGCTGGGGGAAAGGGAGGCCAAGCAGATGGCAGGGAGGGAAAGAGGGAGGGGAGAAAGGAAGGAAGGAAGGAAGGATGGATGGATGGATGGGAAGGAGGGATGATGGAGGGTTCATCCCATTGGCGTCATGAAGGGAGTGCTTGAGGTGCGGAGCGCACCAGGTGATAGATACCCTGATAGCAACAGCGCTTGCATTTCTCTTTCCCTCCATCATCCTTCCATCATCCCTCTTTCCCATCCATCCTCCTTTCCCTGCTTCTTCCTCTGCTTGGCTTCCCTTTCTGTTTCAAAGCTATAGCCCTGTTAGTGTGTAGAATCAGTAATGGGCCTGAACAGACTGCCAGAAATAATCCACTTGGAGACCACTTGAACTGCCCTGGCTCAGTGCTAGGGGATCATGGGAGCTGTAGTTTATTGTGGCACCAGAGCTCCCTGACACATATGGCGAAATGTCTCAGAAGAACTACAGTTCCCATCATTCCCTAGCATTGTGGCAGGGCAGTTCAAGTGGTCTCAAGCTGGATTGTTTCTGGTAGTCTGTTCAGGCTCTATGTAGAGAGAGATCTTGCAGCACCCTTGAGAGTCACTGAAAGAAAAGAAGTTGGCCGCATGAGTTTTCCTAGGACTTTTTATCACCCCGGGGGGGCAAAAGAGATGGGATAATAGCGCAATAATGGGGTGAGCTCCTGTCACTAATCCCAGTTTCTGCCAACCTAGCAGTCCGAAAGCATGCAAATGCAAGTAAATAAATAGGTACCACTTTGGTGGGAAGGTAAACAGCATTCTGTGTAATCATGCTGGCCACAGGATCACAGAGTAGTCTCTGACAACGCTGGCTCTTCGACTTAGTAATGGAGATGAGCACTACCCCCAATTGTTACCCCCAAGAAACAACTTGACAACCTTGTCAACGGGGAATATCTTTACCTTTAATAGCGCAATGCTAATGCTGATAATAATAATAATAATAATAATTTTTATTTCTAGCCCGCCCCTCTGCTCGGCAATCGGGGCGGGTTACAGCAATGCTCTCATCAATATCACACAAAAATGGGATGGTTTTCACACAACGTCACCGTTACGGCACGATTATCCTGGAAATAGTGGCAACGTTGCGATTATCCCATGAATAAAGCGACAAAATTGCACAGCTTTCTATTCATGGGATTTTCCCTTGAATAAAAAGTGGCGTGATTTTGCCGCTTTATTCATGGAATAATGGCGCGATAATGCCGATGTTACGTGACGAGGTGTGAAAATTATCCCGTTATTGTGCAATATTGGCGGGAGCATAGTGCTATTACCCTGTCTCTTTTGCCTGTGTGATAAAGTCCCTAGACTTCAGTCTACTTCCTCAGATGCACCTGAGATGCACTTGCATCTGAGGAAGTAGGACTGAAGTCTACCAAACCTCATGTTGCCAACTTCTTTCTTTCAGTTAGTCTCAAAGGTGCTACAAGATCTCCCTACATACTGCATTTCCATTTGTGTTGTTGTTGTTGTTGTTGTTAACTGCCCCTGAATTGGTGTTGACCCATGACAACCTTGCGAGTAAGACATCTCCAAAACCCTCTGTCCCCCATTGCTCTGCTCAGTTCCTGCAAATCATGAAGTGAGAACTTGCAATTCTGTACTGCTTCATAATGCTAAGCACCAGCAGCATTGCTAGGGTTGGTGTCACCCGGTGCGGTAACTCATGGTGTCACCCCCCCATTGACCTCCTCCCATTTCACACCATACAGAATCCTTAGTCATGCTTTTTTGCACTAATGCTACTTGTAAATCGTAATTCCCATATGCCACTGATTGTCATGCTAATAGCTGTGACATAAACAACTTGCAAAATTAAAATAATACCTTCAAATTACAATATCATACGCACAACTAAATGTATTTACATATGCATAGCGAAGATCAGGTTAAAATGTGATGTTTTTAAAGAAAGTTTTAAAAGAATATTTTTTTTAAAAAAAATCAAAATGTTTTTTAAAAATAAATTTCAAAACTTGAAATTTTAATTTTAAAAAATGCTAGGGCTTCTCCTTTCTCCTCCCACCGAGCTTCACCCCACTCCCACCATCTCTTAAAGCATTTTAAAGGGAAGCAGATGAATGCCACAGCCCATTTCTGCCAAAAAGTAGGTGTTTGAGGAGCAGTGTCTGCTGGTGTGGTCTGTAGCCCCCGCAGCCCCCAAGTGATGCCACTGCTCCAAGGGAGTGTGATCCACTGTCCAGCAGCTCTGACCATCAGGAGGTTTAGGTGGAATCTCTTTTCCTGTAGTTTGAATCCATTGCTCCATATCTACACTCTAAAGGTGTGGAAAACAAGCCTCTTCCTTCTTCAATATGGCATCCCTTCAAATATTTAAGCATGACTGCCATGTCCCCTCTTAACCTTGTTTTCATTAGACTAAACATTCCCAGATCCCTAAGCTGCTCTTCATAGGGCATGGCATCCAGATGTTTCACCATTTTGGTCCCCCTCCTCTGGACATGTTCTATACTGCTTTATAGTGCTAAGCAGTGAAATAACTAAGGGGGTGCAGGGGATACAGACCCCATCAGGTGAGCTGCTAGCAATAGCACTTACGGTACATTTTTGCACTGTTTTATAGTGCTGAGCACTCTCTAAGCAATTTACAATCTGTAAGCCAATTGCCCCCAACAAACTGGGTACTCATTTTACCGACCTACAAAAAGATGGAAGGTTTTATGATAAAATAATTAAGATGTATTGCTGGGTCTGAGAAGCTTAATGTGTATATATTGTGTAATTAATCATAGGGATCTAAAGACAGAAAATAGATAATTGACCAAGTCAGCAATGAGAATGTAATAATTTTGAATGTAGTGAATGTGTTTGAAATGATATGTGTTTTTAAAATTTTAACAATAAAATTTATTTAAAAAAAAAAAGATGGAAGGCTGAGTCAACCTGGAGCCCTTATGGGATCGAACTCACAATGTTTTTGGTTGCAGGACCAGAAATTAACCACTACATCACCAGGTGACAACCTAAGAGGAGGTGACACCACTACTCCTCAAACATCTGCACTTTGGTAGAAACCGGTGGTGGTAATCACGTGCCTCTTTAAAAATGCTGAAAAGCTAGTGTGAATGGGATAGAGGTCAGTGGGAGGAAAACAGAGAGGCCCCAGTGTTTTCATTAATTCAAATTTCAAAATTCTTATTTTTTTAAAATTTTAAAATTATTTTTTAAATTTTTCTTGAAAAAAAAATCACCTTTGATCAACTTTTCACTTTAACCACATGAAACTATGTATATGTAAATACGTTTATTCTGTGTACATGATGTTGTGATTTCAAGTTATCGTTTTAGTTTTACTCATTGTTTATGTACTACTACAATCGTCTCTCCCAGTTTGCGGACTTCCCGTCCACAGTTTTGACTTCATGGACAGGAAGCCAGGAGGGACAAAATGGTTTGTGTGCCTGCAGTGCGCATGTAGCGACACACACAAGAGTGTACAGCCAGTAAAATACATGAGGCTTGAATATCCGCATTTTTTTCCATTCACGGGGGGGGGGGGGGGGGTCCGGAACAGATCCCCCATGAATGGGGAGGGACAACTGTATTACCTTTACATTCAGTGATATATGAGAATTACTAGTTATGGGTAACATTAGTACAAAAGATATTACTAAAGATTCTTTATGCTGTGGTTTGGGAGGAGGTCAATGGGATGGGGGTGACACCATGAGTTACCGCACAGGATGACACTAATCCCAGTGAGGCCACTGGCTCATCCTGGTCTTCAGTGGCTTCCACCAAGCCAGCCTCCTCCTCCTTTATCCTGTTGGAGGATTGCAATCCACCTGCTTTTGTGGCCACCACCATGGGAAGTCACCAGAGAAGGCTCAGGCGGAAGTCTGCCCAGCTTTCTCAATTCTACCTTGGCCATCACCCACCCAAGATCACCCTCAATTGCACTGAGAGTCTGGGGAGGGAGGGAGTCACCCAAGACTATTTTCCTTCCCTTCCAGGCAAATCCTTCCCCCTCCTCTCCTTACCAAACCCATCTGATGCACAACAGAGTGGGTTGTGTGCCTTCAAGTCGTTTCCAGTTTATGCCAACCCTAACCTGTCATGGGGTTAGCTTGGCAAGATTGGTTCAAAGGGAAATTAGCTGTGACCTTCCCCTGAGGCTGAGAGCATGTGACTTGCTCAAGGTTTCATGGGTTTCATGGCTGAGCTGGGAATCGAACCCTGGTCTCCAGAGTCCTAGTCCAACACTCAAACCACTAGGTCATGCTAGCTCTTGGGGTAAAAGAGTGATAAAATAGCCATCCGTCATGGTGGTGGCACTGATGCTGGTGTTGGCATAGGGGACCCCATGTTTGCTCATCGCCAGGCTCTTGTCTGCCTGCCAGCCCAGTAATGGGCAGGAGAGGCCATGCCAGGGCTACAGACTTGAGGAGGAGGCTAGTGGTGACCAGATGTCCTTCTTTTCCAGGACATGTCCTACATTTAAACCGTCCGTCCAGGATGAATTTCAAAATGTTCTCCATTTTGAGCATGACAAAGAAGTATGAATTTTTATTGATGCGAGTGTTTTTAGCTTTTATTTTGTAATGTCCCTACATTTTTTTGAATGCCCTACATTTTGCAGTGACTTGTCCTCTTTTACAGTTAGGATACCATGGTCTGATGGCGAGATTTGCTTAGAACAGGGGTAGGCAACCTTTTTGAGCCGGGGGCCAGGTTGCTGTCCCTCAAACAACTGGGGGGGCCGAAGCACCATAAATAAATAAATAAAAATAATTTTTTTAAAAAAATTTAAAAATTTAATAAAAATATATGCATGCACACTCTCTCAGCCCCAGAAAAGCCATGGCAAAACCCCTGTGGAGATTTTGCCAAGAAAACCCCAAGAACAAGTAATAACAACAATAATCAATATCATCATGGCGGCCGGTGGCGGGGGTTGGCAGCGGCGGCGGCCTTAGGTCGCCTACCCCTGGCTTAGAAGAACAGGTTCATCATACAGAAGGTCCCAAGGTGGTGTCGCTTCTGACTCCCTGAACACAACAGGTTAGTTATCAAATGATGGATTGTATTTGCAATGATGGAGGTTTTAGGAGAGTGGCTAAAACAAAAACAGAAACATGGGCTTTTAAAACATGGGAGATGTTTAAAAGGACCCTTCTGTATCCCACTGTTTTTGTGGAAAGGGTGCCATGACCATAGGGTGAAATTAGCAGAGGTCATAAGGTTGTGGCTTGGAATATAGGATGCAAAAATGCTTTCATCTGTGTTATGAAAAAGTAGCAATTTAGGAATTGCTATTTCTTTGGGAGAGTGTGCGCACTCAGGGGACTTAACAGGTCCTTTTAGGTATTTGTTTCACTTCAATTAAAACATAGGGGTGCCGTCTATAATTCTCCCTGTCCCTATCTCTGCACAGATCCCTCCCTTTCCCTCCTCTCATTTCAATCTTCTTTCCTGTGATGGCCAATATTGCTATGACTAAGAAACACAAGTATCACAGTCATCAAATTTTCATCTTCAAACTGTGTGCACACACCTTCAGGTCACTGTCAACTTAAGGTGACCCCATGAATTTCAGATAATTTTTCTTAGGCAAGGAATATTCAGAGGTGGCTTGGGCTCCAAAATGTAGCCTACAGCACCTGGTATTTGTTGGCAGTTTCCCACCCAAGTACTAACCAGGGCTGACAGTGCTTAGCTTCCAAGATCAGACAAGATCTGGTGCTTTTGGAGTATTTAGGGCTTAGTCATCTTCAAACTAAACATCTCAATAGTTCAAATTAGTTGAGTAAGGTCTTGGCCTTCTCTATGCCCACTAACTAAAGTCTCTCCCTGCTCCTCCACCCATCTCTTATTTTCTCCATAATCTTATATCCCTCTAATTTATATTTTCCTAAGGTGATATTTTATGGTTGTGTACCTTCAGGTTGTTTCTGACTTATGGTGACCTTATCATGGGGTTTTCCTGGCAAGATTTGTTCAGAAGAGGTTCACTATTGTCTTTCCCTGAGGTTGAGAGCATGTGACTTGCCCAAGGTCACCCAGTGGGTTTCATGGCTGAGCTGGGAATCAAAGCCTGGTCTCTAGAGTCATAGTCCAACACTCAAACCAGTACACTGTGCTGGCTCTAAGGTGATCCTATTGCAGGTTTATGTTGGTAAGATTAGTACTGGGGAGTGGGGTTTGCTATTGCTTTCCCCTGAGGCTGAAAGAGTGCTTTCCATGGCAATGCAGATGGTATCACTTCCTTTAAAATGTGGTAAGACAGGTGTTTGGGCACCCTTCTGCTCATTCTGTAGAACTGGGTCCCTATACTTGTATTACAGTACTACTGTCCAAAGTAGAAATACCTTGTTTTAAGACTCTCCGTTCTATCTCAGGCAGCATCTGCACTGCAAAAATAATGCAGTGTGACACCACTTTAACTGCTATGGTTCAATGCTATTTAATTCTGAGATTTGTAGTTTTGTGAGATATTTAGCCTTCTCTGTCAGAGAGCTCTAGTGCCACAACAAACTACAAATCTCTCAGGATTCCATAGCACTGAGCCATGGCGCTTAAAGTGGTGTCAAACTGCTTTATTTCTACAGTGCAGATGCAGCCCCAGTCTTGGGTATACGCTCTCTCAGGTTTGCCTTTACTCTCTTCTGCTCATCAATAGTTGAGATAAAGTTGTTATTGTTATGTGTTTTCAAGTTGACTCTGATGGAGATTTATTCCGAGGAGGATTGCCATTGCGTCTTTCTGAGGCTGAGAGAGTGTGACTTGCAGAAGGTCACCCAATGAGTTTCATGGCTGAGTGGGACTTCAAACCTTGGTCTCCTGGAGTTCTGATCCAATATGCAAATCACTGCACCATGCTGGCTGTTACTTGACAATTATGGCTGAAACCACTTGCAGTGTTGGAGCGTAATGGAGCAAATCTGAGCACTTTGTATATACGTACCTCACTTGCATGTTACCCTAATATACTTGCTCTGTATTTCAGACCAGATGAAAGAATTTTGCCAAGTGATTTTGGAAGACCTTGCCCAACCTCAGCTCCTACGGATCGAAAGTGTCGGCAAGTCTTGAGCTTCCAGTGCCAGCAAACCAAGGCAGATGTCTGTAATAGAATTTATCGAGTAGTTTGATGGTCTGCTTTTGGCGCTGGAAATCTTGACACAGCTCCTCTTGCTGGCACCAAAAGAGGAAGAATTAGTGGTGGACTCCCTTGAATAAATGTTTATCCCCTAGTTTTATTTGAGGCTTCAATCACTCTCCAGGGAGGTTAGCTCATCCCTTTTGAATATAAGTGTGTGTGTGTGTGTGTGTGTGTGTGTGTGTATATATATATATATATATATATATACACACACACACACACACACATACATATATATATGAGCCTGCCCAGCTTCTACAGTGTAATTGTCAGCAGCAGGTTTTCACATAGAAGAAATTCAGCCTGTTTTGTTGCAGCACTTTCCAGATTTCATTGCTTTCATTAGTTCCTCTGCAAGCAGCCAAGCTCTCTCTCTCGACGACAACGGATAAAATAACAAAGAAGAGGTTGCAATCGAACAACAAGCAGGATGAAAGAGGGAAAGAAATTAAGGAGGGAATCCTACATTGGTAGGATGATAGCGGCAGGTGTGTAATGGAAATTGGAGACCTTGAAAGCTGTGTGCAGTGCGTAAAGCTACGCTTAGCTTACGTGGCAATCATATTGTGCAGTACTATTCAACAGCATAGGATATATATACCGGTAGTTTACATGCTGGTGTCACCATTGTCTGATGTCGCCGCTATTTCGAAATGTTAACATGGACCTCTGGGCAATTCGTAGCACAAGATGGTATATTTTAAAGTCAGAGTTCATTAGTGAGAACAGAATTGAAGAGGAGTCTGTGGACCAAGTACAGCCTGCAGACACATTTCAGAGGAAAAGCAGGGCACATTTGGCTAACCAAACA
Source organism: Phrynosoma blainvillii (assembly GCA_026167975.1). Taxonomy (NCBI): domain Eukaryota; kingdom Metazoa; phylum Chordata; class Lepidosauria; order Squamata; family Phrynosomatidae; genus Phrynosoma; species Phrynosoma blainvillii. The sequence continues at coordinate 110,766,600 of JANUYF010000005.1, forward strand.
GAGTGGGGTCAAGGTGGCAAAAGATATTAATGAGGAAAAACACACAAGCTGGGAGAGGATTCAGCAATTTTCTTTTCCTTGAGCCTATTGGAAAAGGCAAGGTTTCACTCCTTCACTCTCTAGCACTGAGTGAAAACTACTTTTGCACTTTGAACTCAGTTTGTGGCAGTTGAAGTAAGCTGAGGAGAAAGGGGGAAGGAGAGAGAAACTGGGACATTTATAAAGCAGCTGAAACAATAGGGTGACAGAGGATGACCACATTTGAACCATTCCTACATGAAGTTACCACCTTTAAGATCAACTTGCAAAGATTCTAATGCCTAAATGAGTAACTGTGCATCAAATTCTTATCCTGTAGAATATCTTGGGATGTTCTGTTTTTTGGAAAGCTGCCTCTGTACTGAGAGGGGAAAAAATACCTGGGGAGACCTGCAACTTTTCTTAAGTGATACCGATTTTTCATTAGTACAGTAATAGTAATAAACAAATATTTCATTTAACAACTTTCTCTCCCATTTAAACCCATGATAGAACTATTAGTTATTTGGATAAAACATCTAGCACTCCAGCGATGCTTTCAGGAAGATAAACAGGTAGGCAAGCAGGATTTCTACCTTAACATTTTGTTGGCATAAATGTCCAAAGGGATAATAATATCGCCAACAGAGATATGCCAGCACCGTTAATTGTTTTTCCCTGCATTCTCTCAAGAAACAAATATTAGCCCAATTAGCACCCAAAGTCCTGGGATTTATTTTTAACTCTCTGTGCTTATATGAACCATGCCATATGATCAGATGCTCAGAGAGCATAACAGCATGATTGAAACACATTATTAGAACAGCAAAAATAGAAAAATATTTTAAATGTGCTTCCCTGTCTATGAGTTTTCTGCCTTACATAGCCAAGACATCAGAAAAAGACCAGGACTTGGAAGGGCAGCTATGAATGAACTAGACATGATCCTGAAGTGCAAAGGTATATAATTGAGTACCAAAGTTAGGATTGTTCATGCCATTGTATTTCCCATTTCTATGTGTGGCTGTGAAAGCTGGACGATGAAGAAAACTGATAGGAAGAAAATCAACTAATTTGAAATGCAGTGCTGGAGGAGTGTTCTAGCAGACTGCTAAAAAGACAAATAAATGTGTTCTAGAGCAAATCAAGCCTGAACTCTCCATGGAAGCCAAAATGATTAAACTGAGACTGTCATACTATTGACGTATCCTGAGAAGGCATGACTCACTAGAAAAGACAATAATGCTTGGAAAGATGTGTTATCCCGGAACCAGGCCTCCAATTGCCCCTCATATTTTTATATCAATTTAATATTAAAAGGGAAGCTGGGGGGGCGGGGTGACGGCAGACCTGCTCACATGTGGAAAACTGGTTTGGGCTAGCATGGGAGTTAGAGGGCACCCACCCTGATGAGATTTGCTAGTCCCCAGCTACAGCCCTTTGGCAATGAGAAGAAGTAAGAGGACTCTGGACAAAGCAAGTGATTGTTTGGGACTATCCAAGACAAGGGCACTCCAGCCAAAAATATTAATCCCTTTGTCCAAAATGTTCTCACCAATCACCCAACTATCCGATTCTATCTCAGACTATTTTTTTCCCCCGGAAAACCATTTACCGAGCTTATCCTTTCAAGCCTTGGTGTCTGCCCCCAAGACACAATTTGGGTTATATATACAGCTAGTAAAACAGCCATTCTTTGGTTTAGTTTGCAAGCAGGCAGGCACTCTCTCCGTTTGGCTAGACTAGGCTCCTCAATATGCCGGCTTACCCCCCCTTTGCCCCTGTGGCTATTGAGTCTTCTCTGTTCCAGACCCACATCGATTGGAATCAAGATCCACATTGGTAATGTATCACCATGAGTAAGGCCTTAAATCTATTCCAACTCTCCCACCTTTGCTTCCCTAGCTCTTGTGTGTATGCGCGAATGTATGTGTGCTCATGTGTGCTGATTACCGGTATTTCCTAATAAAAATACAAAACCTATTTGGTCTTGCCTCTGGAATTTGTATAATTTGGACCTGGTATAGTTGGGTTGCAAGGCTGCTGTTATCCTGGCCATGCTATAACTCTCCTTTGAGCTAAGTACCAAATTCCCCTAAAACATATTGACTTGTGGGTATCCTCCCCGGACCCCAACATTTTGGGTAACAGGTAGAAGGCAGTAGGAAAAAGAAGAAAATTGCATTGCAGATGGATAGACTCAGTCAAGGAGGCCATGGTTGAAAGTCTGCAAGAGCAGTTGATGATAAGGTGACTTGGAGGTATCTCATTCATAAGATCGCCATAAGTCAAATTTGATTTGATGGCAGTTAACAAGGACTAGGCAAGTGACTCACCACAGATAGGAAGCACTTCATTGGATAAGCAGGTACCTTATTTTCTGGCATATAAGACTACTTTTTAACCTGCAAAATCTGGGGTTAAAGTGGGGGGGTCGTCTTATATGCCGGGTATAAGGAGGTTCATGATAGGTTTGCCTTAGTGTCATCATCAGTTGGAAATGACTTGAAGGTGCACAGCAACAACAACAACAGTTTTGGAAGTCATACTCTTCCCAAACTCTATATTTTAACTGGAAAAGTGGGGGGTCGTCTTATACGCCCAGTCGTCTTATACGCCGGAAAATACGGTATATAACTTGGGAGGACTCTTTAACCCAGCTGTTGCAGCAGTTTGCTTTTGCCTGAGCCTACAGGGAAGGGCAGGTTTCTGCCCCTTCCTCTCACTCAGGAAGGGGCTTTTGCACTTTGAACTCAGTATACAGTAATTGCAGTAAACCTGAGGACATAGCAGAAAATTGGAGGAGGACAGAAAAAAATGGGACAGTTTAAAGGCAGCTGAAAAACTAATCACCGTATATACTCAACTATAAGTCAAAAATTTACGCCCAAAAATTGACCCTAAAATTCTGGGTCGACTTACATAAAGGTCCTGACAGAAGGTCCACCTGATATTCAACACACTGTGCCTTGGCAGTGATCTCTGAAAGAACTGCCCAAGTAGGGAGTGTGTGTATGTGTGTGTGTGTGAAAAAGGTGATTCTCTTCTCAATAGGATGTTAAAACCTTCCCTTCCCATCCTCCTCCTCCTTTGAATTTCTCTGACCAACAAATCCCATTTCCCTTCACTTCCTTCCCTTCTCAACCCGATGTTAAAATCCTCTCCTTTGGCACCAGGGAAGAGGTGTCTGGTGGTCAGACGTCCAGAGAGGAAGAAGGAGGGAGGGAAGTGGTGTTTTCCTTTTGTGTTGTCCTTTACATCCTTTGTTACATGCCCCAGAAATAGTGCAAATTGAGTCCACTTTTAGGGTTAGGGTTAGTGCTAGGGAATCATGGGAATTGTATTTTATTGTGGCACCAGAGCTCTCTGACAGAGAAGGCTCAATGTCTCAGAAAAACAATTCCCATGATTCCCTAGCACTAACCCTAACCCTAAAAGTGGGCTCAATTTGCACTATTTCTGGCAGTCTGCAACCCCCTTAAGTTTTACCTTCAACTTATCCATGGGTCATGCCAAAATCCATTATTGTGGTCCTAAAACCTTCCCTCGACTTATACATGAAGTCAGCTTATACAGCCTGACAGTTGGAGGGCATGGGTTTACTCTTTGAAACATTGGAGTTTATTGCACTTAATTTTCTTAACGATCTGGGCACTGGCTGATATATTTGTACGCCATCTTGGGATCTTAAGATACAAAGCTGGACAAAAATATAAAACAATATCAATATATTAACTACAATAATGAATTAAATACATTTTTTCAATATATGTTTGTATTTATTTATTTTTAATGGGGAGAGAGAGATGCTTTAAAGCAGGGGTAGGCAACCTTTCCCCTTTAAGGGCCGAGGGACTTCAGCTCCCAGAATCCCAGGAGCTGTTGGCCAACATGGGACTATTGGCCAACATGGCTGAGGCTTCTGGGAGCTGAAGTCCCTCGGCCCGTAAAGGGGAAAAGGTTGCCTACCCCTGCTTTAAAGCAACTCTCAAGTGGATTCACAGACATAAATGTTATTTAGAGAGTTATTCAGGTCATTCCACTCAGAAAAACTACCAAAAACTGTGACGTCTCTGAACCCTTTTCCAATTGCAACACACCACACCCTGCGCATGCGCACTCTTTTAGGGCAAGTCGAGACAAGTCCCGTTCCAGCTCAACAGCAGGGTAACTTCGCCACAGACTTCTAATATGGTAGACTCACACATAAGCATCCAACTTCTGGGTTAACTCGGGCGCCATTTTTTCTGGTTGCTTCCTCAGAGGCTGCATCCACACTTCAGAAATAATTCGGCTTGACACTGCTTTGACTGCCCTGGCTCCATGCTGTGGAATTCTGGGCATTGCAGTTTGTTGTTGCACCAGAGCAACATCATCAAGTTCAACCCCACGTTCAATTACAGGATCTGATCTCCAGATTCCCAAACTTTGGACCTCCATTTGTTTTGGACCTCAGCTTCCAGAAGGCCCAGCCAACTTGACCAACAGGCAGGAATTATGGGTGCTGAAGTCCAAATCGCCTGGCAGACCAAAGAGCACCTCCAGCAGGTAGCTGTCCAGCTTCTTTTTGAAGATGCCCAGAGAAGACCCCACCGCCTCTCTAGCCAATTGACTCCATTGCTCAGCCACTCTTTCTGTCAAGAAGTTCCTTCAAATGTTCATTTGAAATCTGTTCCCACTTATGGAGACTAAGGTGAACCTGTCATGGGGTTTTCTTGGCAAGTTTCTTCAGAGGGGGTTTCCTATTGCGAATCATTTGAGGCTGAGAGAGTGTGACTTGCCCAGGGTCACCCAGTGGGGTTTCATGGCTGAACAGGGATTCGAACCCTGATCTCCAGAGTCATAGTCTAATGCACTACACCATGCTGGCTTTCTAATTAAAATCTTATTGTTTCGGTGTGCCTTCAAGTCATTTCTGAGACTTATGGGGGTAGGCAACCTTTCCCCTTTAAGGGCTGAGGGACTTCAGCTCCCAGAAGCCTCAGCCATGTTGACCAATAGTCCCATGTTGGCCAATAGCTCCTGGGATTCTGGGAGCTGAAGTCCCTCGGCCCTTAAAGGGGAAAGGTTGCCTTCTTCAAGGGGTGTGTGTGGTATTGCCACCCTCTGACACTGAGAGAGCGTGACTTGCCCACGGTCACCCAGTGGCCGAGCAGGGATTCGAACCCAGTTCTCCACAGAGTCTTAGTCCAATGCTCAAGCCATTAAACCACACTGTCTCTCTCTAATTTCAGGCTGTTCAACCTGGTCCTACCCTCTGGGGCAGCAGAGAACAGGCCTACTCCTCCCTGAGACAGCCCTTGAGGTATTTAAAGAGTGCAATCATGTCACCCCTCAGTCTTCTCTTCAGCTGAATAATAGAGAAATCCATCATGGAATAACAGAGGAATCCTCAATCTTCTCTTCAGTGGAATAACGGAGAAATCCATCATGGAATAACGGAGAAATCCTGTGTCTTCTTTTCAGTTGAATAAAGGAGAAAGTGTAAAAATACAATGTAATTTTAAAATGTAAGTCTTAAAAGATATAAGCAAAGACAGAGTCTCCAGCTATTTACGATTCAGGCCTTATTTTGTATGAAAAGTACTGCTTTTTTTAAAAAAAATACCTGAAAATTGATGGAGTGCAGTGCTTATGTCAGGAACTGAGTGCTAGATTCCAGATTAGAAAGAGTGCCATGTGGTGTAGAGGTTTGAGTGTTGGGCTACGGTTCTAGAAACCAGGGTTCGATTCCCCGCTCGGCTATGAAACCCATTGGATGACCTTGGGCAAGTCACACTCTCTCAGCCTCAGGGGAAGGCAGTGGCAAAGCTCCTCTGAACAAATCTTGCCAAGAAAACCCCATGATAGGTTTTTCTTAGGGTTGCCATAAGTCGGAAATGACTTGAAGATAACAACAACAAACCACAAATAAATAGACAAAATTTTATTTTAAATCCAAGCGGTGTGCGTGGCTATTTTCCTCTGGAAATCCCAACCGGCCTGAGTCTGAAATACTAACGGCAGTCTGCCTTGCAGTGTTGTCATAATTTTAAAACCGCAACACCCTAAAAACAAATGGAGGGGCAAAAACTGACTGCATTGATGCTGACTTTTGCAAGACAGTGGAATTTAGATTGTAAACGTTTCAGTAATGTTTTAAACAACTACATTTCCAGCACAAAATGATGAATACAAGCACCAGCTCCACTCTTTGTGGAGTACCAGTTAACATGGGAGGGAGGATAAGGTCTTAGATATTGTTGTTGCGTGCCTCCAAGCCATTTTTGATTTATGGTGACCCTATTGTGGGGTTTTCTTAGCATGTTTATTTAGAGAGGGTTGGTGTTTTTTTGCCATTGTTAACCTCTGAGGCTGAGAGAGTGTGACTTGCCCAGGGTCATCCTAATGGAGTTTTTATACATATATCAGGAAATCGAACCCTGATATCCAGAATTGTAGTCCAATGCTCAAACCACACCACCACATTGGCTCTCTAAAATCTTGGCTTTGTTGTTGTTATGTGCCTTCAAGTCGTTTCTGACTTATGAAGACTCTAAGGTGAACCTATCATGGGGTTTTCTTGGCAGGATATGTTTAGAGGTGATTTGCCATTGCCTTCCCCTGAGGCTGAGAGAGTGTGACTGGCCCAAGGTCATCTCAGTGCGTTTCATCGATGAGTGAGGAACTGAACTCTGGTCTCCAGAGTAACAGTCCAACACTCAAACCACTACACCACACTGGCTAGCTCTCCATTATTTCCAATGAGGACATTCTATTTCCACCTCGCAGGTATTAAAACGGAGTCTCAACCTTCCTATCTCTATAACAACGCATTAAAAAAAAAAAGACTCCGACAATACAGCTCCGCGCATGCGCAAAGCCGCGCGGAGTCTATTTAGCGCAGATCCCTCACGGAAACACCTCCCACCTGACAAACTTCCGCGCAGGCGCAGTCGGGCTTCGGGCTGTACCATTCCCAGTATAATAGGGGGGGACATACAAATTAAAATGCATTTTACAGACGTCTCGCTGCTTATTTTCTCACCTTAATTTTTTGTAACGTGAAGGCATTTAAAGGCTATAGCGAAGGCAGGAGGCTGAGGTCATGGGGATAAGAAATGAGGGTAGTGACGTCAAGAGGCGAGTGGTGCAGCCCGCTGAGGCCTTGCTCGGGTTCCGCCTCTTCCGTGCTGCCTTTCTTTCCTTTCGGTGCCGTCGGCGCTGCCGCCATGAGGTGAACATGGGGGGGGGGGGGGGTGCCTTGAGTTTCCATAGGGAGGGGGCCCTCGTAAACGTCTATTATTTTAAAATAGAAAGCCTGAGAGCGACCGTTGAAGGGAAGGGGATTAAAAACTGAGGGGGAGGCCTGGAGGTGGCGGCCTGTGAGGCGGAATCACGGGGGAGGAAAGGCCTAGGCCTCGTTGGAAACCTCGGCAGCCTTTTGAGGCGACCTTTTCTCAGGCTGCATCCGCACTGGAGGAATAATCGATTTGAGACCGCTTTAACTGCCGCGGCTCAAGGCTGTGGGATCCTGGGAATGGGAGTTTGCCGGGGCACCGTTGGTTAAACCGGGTTATTTCTCCAATGTGGAGGTAGCCAGGGTCGCCGTGTGTCGAGGCCGACTCGAAGGCGGTTAAGAACAACAAAGGTCGAAAACAAACTGCAGAAATAATCCAGTTTGAGACTGCTTTAACTGCCCTGGTTCAGTGCTAGGGAATTCTGGGAACTGTAGTTTTGTGAGACATTGAGTCTTGTCTGTCAGAGACATCTCTGGTGCCACAATAAGCTACGATTCCCAGGATTCCCTAGCACTTAGCCAGGGCAGTTAAAGTGGTCTCAAACCAGATTATTACTCCAGCGTGAATACGGCCTCAGAGAATAATGGTCCAAAATACACTGCAGAAATAATCCAATTTGAGACTACTTAACTGCCCTGACTCAATGCTAGGGAATCCTGGCAATTGTAGTTTCTTGTGGAACCAGAGCGCTTTGACAGAGAAAGCTAAATGTCCTGCAAAACTACACTTCCCAGGATTCCCTAGCATTGAGCCAGAGCAATTAAAGCGGTCCAAACTGGATTATTTCTGCATTGTGTTTTGGACCTTTGTTGTTCTTAACCGCCTTCAAATCGGCCTTGACACACGGCAACCCTGGGTGCATCCACATTGGAGAAATAACCCAGTTTAATGCCACTTTTATTTTATTTTATTTTTTGATAGTACATAAAATAATATTTATAATAATTATTATTATTTATTTGTATCCGGCTTCTCCCTGTTGAGGAGCAAGGCGGGTAACAGCAAAGATTAAAACAATTACAGAAATAAAACAAGAAAATAATCCCCGAACCCCCACCCTTTCAACCCACCCTTCCTTTGATATAAAATTGCAACAACAAAATCCTTCTAGCTAAAAAAACAATTAAAAACAGTTAATAACAGTGCCAATGTCATGAGGAGCTAGATCAAATGGGCAGTTAGTTCAGATCAGGACAGAGGTCAGTCTGGGAAGGCCCGCCGGAAGAGAATTAATATTTCAAAACAGTCATAAAACCTAATTTTCAAATACACATATTTTTAGTGACTTCCCACGTTCATCCAGTTTGTATAAACTTTTATCACTTAAATCTTAATCGCCTTCAGCACAAATACAATATTTTTTTCCAGTTCCTCTGCATGTTAAAGCGTCAAGCTTAAATTATTTTGATCACTCTATGTTAACTCTTACAGTTTAGCGTCTCTGAATTTAAATTTTTCTTACACTTTTTAACTGCCCTGGGACCACAACAAACGACAGCTCCCAGACTTCTATAGCATTGAGCCATGGCAGTTAACAGTGTTGTCAAACCAGGTTATTTCTGCAGTGCGGATGCAGCCCCTGTGGATGAGACGTCTCCCATGATCTTTTATACTCTCTTTCTCTACTTAGGTCCTGCAAATTCAGGCCCGAGGCTTCCTTGATCAGGGGCCTTTGCAGACTGCCAGAAATAGTGCACATTAAATTGAGGCACTGCCCTGGCTCAGTGCTAGGGAATCATGGGAATTGTATTTTTTTCTGAGACATTGAGCCTTCTCTGTCAGAGAGCTCTGGTGCCACAATAAATTACAGTTCCCATGATTCCCTAGCACTGAGCCAGGGCAGTGCCTCAATTTAATGTGCACTATTTCTGGCAGTCTGCAAAGGCCCCAAGTCTAACCATCTGGCATGTAGTCTTCCTCTTTTTCCTTCCCTCCACCTTTCCTAGCATGATTGTCTTTTCTTTTCCAGTGAGTCTTCCCTTCTAATGATGCAGCTAAAGTACAACAGCCTCAATTTAGTCATCTTGGCTTCCAGGGAGAGTTCAGATTTGTCCAGGATCCAGCTGTTTAGAGTGGGAGATTTCATCTGAGATTGAGCCACTAGTTTACGAATGTGTAGAGCTGGTCAGTGAAGAAAGCCAATAAAAAGAAAATCAATTCATTTGAGGTGTGATGCTGGTGAAGAGTGCCGAGGATACCGTGCATGGCCAAGAAGACAAACAAATGGGTTCTTGAACCTGATTAAACCTGAACTCTCCCTGGAAGCCAAGATAACAAAACTGAGGCTCTTGCACTTTGGCCACATCATGAGAAGGCAGGACTCATTAGAAAAGACCATGATGCTGGGAAAGATAGAGGGAAGGAGAAGGGGACCACATGCCAGATGGATAGACTGCGGGGGGGAGAGATGGGCCTGAGCCTACAGGACTTAACCAGAGCAGTGGTGGAGAGGGGATCTTGGAGATGTCTCATCCACAGGGTTGCTATGAGTTGGGGCTGACTCAAAGGCAGTTAACAACAACAACAAAGTGCTCTGCATAGGTTATTTCATGAATGAGTCCCAGCAGTTTTGCTGTTAGGCAGAGATTAGATCATTGGTTCCCAAACTTTGGTCCTCCAGGTGTTTTGGAACTCCCAGAATTCCTGACTGGACCAAACCTGGAGGACCAAAGTTTGGGAATTACTGGATTAGATGAAGAGTAAATGTGGGGTTTCAGATGGCAAGGAGGTGGCGAGCAAGTTTGGAAGAAGAGGGGAGAGTAAATGTCCTAGGGGTGCATCTACATTGAAGAAATAATGTAATTTGGCATAACGTGAACTGCTATGGCTCCATCTTAAAGAATCGTGGGAGTTGCAGGTTTTGTGGAGCACCACCATTCATCGGCAGAGATGGCTTTGTTGGTTGTTCTTTTGTGCTTTTGAGTAGTTAACAACTTATGGTGACCCAAAGGTGACCATGGGATTTTCTTGGCAAGCTTTTTTTTTGGGGGGGGGGAGGTGCCATTGCCACCTCCTGAGGCTGAGAGAGTGTGACTTGCCCAAGGTCATCCAGTGGGTTTCCACAGCCAAGCTTGGATTCGAATACTGGTCTTCAGAGTCAAGAGTCCAACATTCAAAGCACTGTGCCACTCTGGATCTCCAGAGAGGGCTAAAGACCTTGCAAAACTACAGATCTCAGAATTCCATATAATGGAACTACAGTACTCAAAGTGGTGTCTGCATTGTTTCTACAGTGTTGTAGATGCACCCCTAATGACCTTGCTCCTTGGCTATTTCTTAGCTGTGTTATAAGCTGTCATCCATATATATTTTTATTATTAAAACAAATAAAGCATTAAAAGTTGTCCTCTATTTAACAACATATTTTCTAGCTAGATATGTTTACCCCAGCTTGAGTCCCAGGACTGGGGGGGGGGGATATATAAATAACAATAATATAAAAATACTTGGATTTCCTGAAGCAAAAATGCATTACCTGTTCACTCTGTCTAGCTGAAAGCAGATACCAAATAATGGAAAAGCTTCATCGCATATGGGGAGTAACAAAACATACTTTAAAATCCGAGGTGTACTTCCTTATTAGCCTAGAGCTTTGATTGTTGAGAGCATGTCTAATTTTTTATCATTTTAGTTTTATCAAATTAAATTATGAGAACTTCCCTGCCGCTTTCTTTGCTTGTCTGTGTAATCCTTGACATTTTTGTGATGTTTGTGTCCTCAGTATGCTAAGGCTCCAGAAGAGGCTGGCCTCCAGCGTTCTGCGCTGTGGCAAGAAAAAAGTCTGGCTGGATCCCAATGAGACCAATGAAATAGCAAATGCTAATTCCCGTAAGTGATCATTTCCCATGTTCATCAGCTGTATGCTCTTGCATGGAGCTTGTTTATTTTAACTGTGTTCTTTGTATTGTCTTATGATGTCTTGAAAACAGTTTTTCTTAAAAACATAGCCAGAGTTGGTCCAGATTGTTTTTTGGATTTGCCAGTATTGTGCTTAAATTTAGCAGAGTATCTTCTTACTCAGTTGTGCAGATTCTGTAGCATTTTTCTGCTAATTATTGTTAGGTGAATTCAGGTGACTACTCTATAGACCAAAACTATTTGAATGAGGGAAACAATTTTGAGACTATGGTGTATTGGATTTTATCAGTTTGGAAACTGAAATTGCAGAGTAGAGCATCAACGTAGCTACCTACATTTATGTGAAATTATGCCTGGAGATTTCTCGACAATAATGTGTAACATCTGTGATTATTATATTTTACATTCTAGGTCAGCAGATCAGAAAACTAATCAAAGATGGTTTGATTATCCGTAAACCAGTGACCGTTCATTCAAGAGCACGATGCCGTAAAAACACCTTGGCTCGCCGTAAGGGCAGGCACATGGGTATCGGTAAGTACTTATTTCCCTCAGCTTTGACTGTCTTCAGTTCATGAGGCAGATGACTTTAGAAAGTCCTTCTGCATGAGTGACAGCAGACATCTTATTATGAAGCTTTGCAGACATGCAAATTCCTCTGTACTTAGAAAGTAGAGAAAATGATATCCATTTTAAAAAAAATTATTTCTTGTCCAGGTAAGAGAAAAGGTACTGCCAATGCCCGTATGCCTGAGAAAGTTACTTGGATGAGAAGAATGAGGATTCTGAGACGTCTGCTTCGCAGATACAGGGAATCAAAAAAGATTGATCGCCATATGTAAGTCTGGGGAAAATGTATTTTTACCTATTTGGTCACCTAGAGCAGGTTTGGAGTTGTGTATTTGCTTCACAGGCATGCCAGAAGAGAGAACTTCATAGAGGAATTTGTCTTTCAGTGTTGAGAGTTGAATAAGGCCAGTTCGCTGAGCAGTATGCTAGATGGGCCTACATACTGTAAAGGCACTAGATCCTGTCTGATCTTGGAAGCTAAGTAGGATCAGCCCAGGTTAGTACTAGCATGGGAGAATGCCAAAGAATACCAGGTGCTGTAGGCTATATTTCAGAGGAAGGAACTGGTAAAACCAACTCTTGAGTATTCCTTGCCTAACACTATAAAATTCATGGGGTTGTCATAGGTTAACAGGCGAAACTTGAAGGCACATACACAACACACATGCTAGATTCTAGCATTGAGTTGGATTATGTTAAAATAGTCTAGCTCCCATCATTCCTGACCATTGATCGTATTCGTTGGAGTTGGTGGAACTTGCAGCCCAAAACATCTAGAGTGCACTAGGCTGCACTAAGGCCTCTGAGTCCACTTTACTGGTGCACAACATTGGTGCATGACAAGGCCACTTGGTATGTTTAAGGGGCTTTATTACAATGTTGTAATGTCTTGTGCTCTGGAAGAGGCATGCTCAGTTCTTGCTGTGTCTTTTCTAGGTACCACAGTTTGTACTTGAAGGTGAAAGGCAATGTGTTTAAGAACAAGCGGATCCTGATGGAGCACATCCATAAACTGAAGGCAGACAAGGCTCGCAAGAAGCTTCTGGCGTAAGTATCTCCTAATCCTACTACTAGGATTACAAATAATCTTTGGAATTATATCTGCCTCGTGTTTTTTTTAAGAACAATATTTGCCATTAAACAGTTATAGGGTAATTACAGGATAAAGAACAAGGGAAAAAAGTGCTGTCATGACCTCCCTTTCTCCCATCCAACAGTACATGAGGAAAATGAGCTCTTGGGTGTATAATTTTAACAGTTTGCTTCTGAAAAGCATGGTTCACTTCTTGAAAAAGGTTTGACAGTTTCTGGGCCATGGAGTTCTAACTACCCAGGTCCTGTCCCTTTTGGAGTTGTGAGAGGAATCCCTATTCTTTCTGATCAGTAATTAAAGATAAGAACATGGGTTATCGGCCCTGGCCCCTCCCTTTCTTGACCAGGAAGGGCACGGAGAAGCAGAACTCATCTACTGACTGAACTGTATATTTCAAGAAACACACTGAACTTCTTGTGTCAATCTGCTTTAAACATGCTATGTTTTCCCTAGTTAGGGAAGATATGGCATGGACAAGGCCAGCTGTCTACTGACCTGTACAGTCCAGTTAAGTTTTATCTGTGATGCATCCTCCCTAGTTGGGAAGGCATGATAGGGTGAAGCTAGTTTCCAGTTAAGAAGGCCAGGAGGTGATGATGTGAGCTGGGGTAACTGTCCATTGTCATTGTTCAGCCTGCCAAGGGTGGTTGCTAGGGTTCTTTGTTTACTGGGAAGAAAGGAGAGAAACCTACAACCGATTGCATAGGTAAAATGTAAGAAACCCTCTCCTCAGATTTGGGGAGAGTAAAGTATACAGAACTTGGCAGAAGAGAACGTTGGCTCAACTTTAATGCATTGAAAACTGCAAAGTGTATCTACTGGCTGTGTCTACAAATAACCTTCCTTTCTGTTTCAGTGACCAGGCTGAAGCTCGGAGGTCTAAGACCAAGGAGGCCCGTAAGCGCCGTGAAGAACGTCTGCAAGCCAAGAAAGAGGAAATCATCAAAACTCTGTCTAAGGAGGAAGAAACCAAGAAATAATTTCTGGCTTTCTGTGTACTTAGTGCTCAAAGGGTATCTAATAAAACTCTTTAAATGTTGTTGGTGTCAAACATTTTCCCCCTAATTAAGTTGGATTACTTTAAAATGATGTGTTTTCTGCTATAAGATAGCAGCTTGATTAAACCTTGGTCTACCAAAATAATAATAATAATACTGCTTTTGAGTTATGTCCTAAATACCCTAAAAGCACCAGATCTCATCTAATCTTGGAAGCCAAGCAGGGTCAGCATTAGTTTGTACTTGGATGGGAGACAGCCAACAAATAACAGGTACTGTTGGCTGTATTTCACAGAAAGGAACTGGCAAAACCAATTGCTTGGAATCAGTTCTCAATTTGCTATTTCATGTATTCACTTGAACAAGCGTGTGTACAAATTAGTTTTTTAAAAAAACTTAGTTTGCATCTAAATAGAACCAGAATTTTTGGATATGTAGCTCACATGCTTTTGTTGTTAACTGCCCTCGAGTTGATCTTAACTCATGATGACCCTATGGATGAGACATCTCCAAGACTCTCTGTCCTCCACTGCTCTGTTTAAATCCTGCAACTCCTTAATACCCATGGCCTCCTGAATAGAATTCATCCATCTGGCATGTGGCCTGCCTCTCTTTCTACTTCCCTCCACCTTCCTGAGCTTTGTTTTTTCCAGAGTCCCCTCATCTCCTGATATGTCCGAAGTACAACACTCAGTTTGGTCATCTTGACTTTCATTGTTTGTCCTCTTGGCTGTCCATGGGATCCTCAGCACTCTTCTCCAACACCACATCTCAAATGAATTGATTTTCTTCCTATCATATTAGCTGTCCACATCCATATGTGGTAATAGGGAATACAATCACTTGTATAATTCTAACTTTTGTGCAGAGTTGTATATCTTTGTATTCTAGAATCTTTTCTAGTTCTTTCATTGCCACCCTCCCCATTCTTAATCTTCTGATTTCCTAACTGCAGTCCCCATTTCTATAAATGTTTGATCCCAGGTATGGGAATTCTTTTACTATTTATATTTCTTCATTGTCTACGTTGAACTTGTGAAGTTCCTCAATGGACATTATTTTTGTTTTCTTTATGTTCAGCATTATGTTCAGCCTTTGCACTTTCTTCTTTGATCTTCCTTAGTAGGTGTTCCAGGTCTGTGAGGATCTCTGCTAGTATTATGGGGTCATCTGCATATTTTAGATTGTTGATATTCCTTCCTCCTATTTTTATTCCTCCTGTTTCTGTGTCCAAGCCTGTTTTTCTTATAATATGTTCTGCATACAAGTTGAACAGACAGGGTGAAAGGATGCAGCCTTGCCTGGCCCCTTTGCCAATTGGGAACCATTCTGTTTCTCCGTGTTCTGTTCTGACAGTAGTCTCTTGTCCTGAGTACAGATTCCTCTTTAGGAATATGAGATCTGTTGGCACTCCCCATGTCTTTAAAGGCATTCCATAGCCTTTCATGGTCTATTCCAAGGGTCGGCAACCTTTGTTGCCGGGGGGGAAATGGCACGGGGGCCAGGCAGGCACATGCGCGCTTGCCCCCCTGCACACATGCGCACAATGCCCACCGCTGTGCCCATGTGTGGGCCGCCATTTTGGAAGGCCCAATGGCACTGTGGGTATGCCCAGGTGCCGTTGGGTGTTCCAAAATGGCGCCCCCCCATGCACATGCATGCGCGCACGATGCGGGTGCCATTTTGGAAGGCCCAACGGCAGCTGCGCCTTGCAAATTCGCGCGGTGGGGGCCTTCCCAAGGCCCCACGGCTGCTGTGCAGCCGTCGTTGAGCATTCCAAAATGGCGCCTGTCACCGTGTGCAAGCGTGGGCGCCATTTTGGACGGCAAAATGGTGCCTGCGCTCACGCGCAGGGCGGCAGCAGGACCAGCCATGGGCTGGTTCCAAGGCCTTGGCAGGCCAGGTCCTGCCCGCGGGCTGTAGGTTGCCGACCCCTGGTCTATGCAGTCAAAGGCTTTGCTATAGTCTATAAAGCACATGCTGATTTGCTTTTAGAATTCCCTGGTGCTCTTCATTAGCCATCGTATGTTTGCAGTGTGGTCCCTAGTGCCTCTTCCTTTCCTGAACCCTGCTTGGACGTCTGGGATCTCTTTCCATGTATGGTTGGAGTCCATGTTGCAGAATTTTGAGCATGATTTTGCTTGGGTAGGAGATCAGTGCTATGGTCCTGTAGTTGCTGCAGTCTCTTGTGTTTCCCTTTTTATAGATAGGGATGTATATTATCGCTTCCATTCATATGCTTTTGCTCTATGCATTTTGTCTGCTTAAAGCAGCAATTAAGACATGGTTTTCTGAATTGTATTTTCTATTTGTGTATAAGTATAGAAAGGAAGATTACTTGAAGACAAAAGAATTTTAAAGAAGTTATAGGTAACTATTGGGCAGAAGTTTTGTTTGGTGATATAGGAAGTAAGGAGTCAGTGTGTTATAGTATTATGAATGTTGGTTTAGGATTCTGGGAGACCAGGACTGGAATCTCTGCGAAGACATGGAAATCCCATGGGTGACTTTGGGCTAATCACATTCTCTCAGCTTGGAGGAAGGCAGAGGCAACTCTCTAAATCAGGGGTCGGCATACCTTTATTTTTTGGGGGGTGGTGGTTCCGCTGTCCCCCAGATCATCGGTGGGCCAAAGGAAAAAAAAATGGGGCCGGAGCTGCGTGCGCATATGCACTACTCCCAGCATGCGCATGTGTGCGTGAACACAGGACGCCATTTTGTGTTCCCAAATGGCACTTGCGCATGCATGCGCATGGTGGCGGGTGCCATTTTGGAATCCAAAATGGCACGTTGCGAGCGCATGCGCACTGCGCGGGCGCCATTTTGGAACAAAATGGCACCCCGCGTCACGTGGCGGTGGCTGCAGGACCGGCCACGGGCCGGTTGAAAGGCCTTGAGGGGCTGGGTTTGGCCCCCGGGCCGTAGTTTGCCGATCCCTGCTCTAAATCTTGCCAAGAAGAACCTATGATATAGTTGCTGCAAGTCTGAATCGACTTAAAGAAACATAACATGGTAGGTAAATCATGGGGAATAAATCACACTTTTTGATAACACACTGCAGATCATGAGTATTTAAAATTCAACAAGTATCCTTAATATTCTATAAGGAACATGACCAGATTTCATGTATCTGTATTTGGCTTGTTAAGTCAGCCAGAAGAAAATTTAAAATCAAATGCATGTTCTAGTCTGGTGGTTCTTGGTTTTGGGGCTTCAGCTCTGAGTCCCCAACTTGGCTGGAAGCTCCACAAGCTGAAAGCCAAAAACTGGGAACCACCACTAGTTCACATGAACAAAAGTTTAGGAGGTTGCATATGCTGGCTTGTGCGTTGGGGCTAGGCACACAAGGAATCCTCACTGTTGGAAGGAAGGGAAAAGAATACTTTCTATACTTAAGAGATTTTAAAAATCTTTGCTTACTAAAGAGCACAATCCATAACAGTGATCTCTGGAGCAGGGAATAGAAAGCTTTCTATCAGCAGTCTTGATACGGATAGCTCTGCCAGCAGCAGTGTGGGAGAAGTCAGCAGAGGCAGGTCATCCATCCATGGGAGGCTGAAAGTTGTGGCAGTGCATATCTGTTCTAGTCAACATCTTTGCTGATGTGGGAAGCTCACTAACCATGTTTATTCTGAGAGCAGCCCACCCAATTTACCTTTCCTATGGTTTGTATGAAAGTGAAATAACTGAAAGAATATATAAAAGGGTGATCTGTTTTCAGGTGCAGTTTTCCTGATGTGGGAAGAGGACATACTCTTGCCTTGTGCTTCTGAAACACCCACTGTATCTCCCAAACATATTAGTAGAATTCAAAGATATAGCTCTGTTAGTCTGTAGAATCAGTATATAGAGAGATCTTGTATCACCTTTGAGACTAAAGAAATAAATTGGCAGTATGGGCTTTTATAGACTTATGTCTACTTCCTCAGATGCATTTGCTGCAGACAAGCAGCCTATAAGCCACAGACTGGCACTGGTTCATGGACCACCATTTTGAGTAGCACCAATCTAGAATACACCCAAGATTCTCCCGTGAGTGTAAATTGCAACTAAAGATCACTTGCTGTGTGTAAGTTGACTCTTAGTGGGGGCTTATCAAAAATTAGAGCATTAGATCACTTGTGGCTTCTTTACCAATTGTTATAGATTGTCCGAAATGCATCTGAGGAAGTAGACTTAAGTCTATGAAAGCTCATGCTGCCAACTTCTTTCTTTAGTTAGTCTCAAAGGTGCTACAAGATCTCTCTACATACCAAACATATTAGTAATTCAAGCGCAACAGTGACCAGCAGGAATGTAAATAATTCAATTAGCTGTTTCATCAGGGAAATAATTTTAATTCCCAGGTGTATTGCACAAGCTTTAAGCTTGGATCTAACATTCATAGTTCACTGTCTCAATATTCGTTTCTGGAAATTGTGACAATAATTTTTGTTTGGGTCCAAAGGTCTATCAGATTGCAGGACTGATTTTTGCATCCCCATCTTTGCTGACATTCAATCTGTTGTCCTTCCTCTCCCTCATTTGCATACATTACCTGAAGCCATCTCAGTGCCAATAATAACCAGAAAGTGACATGGTCCCAGCTGTCAATTCTTGTCTGTTAATTAGATAATTAATCCCAACATAGTCACAAAAGATCAAGACTATTAGCCTCTGCTATGCATGAGGGCAAAGGTGCTTTCTAGATGACCACTGGAGTGAGGTTTGGGATATCACTGAAATCGGGAATCAAAGCAATGTCTTGTATCTAAGAATTACAGGTTTTTATAACAAGTTAATCTTAAAATTAGAAATGACAATTTATTACCTGTATCAGCTAGTGAATCTGCTGTCACATGTTAAATCCAAAGGCCTTCTACTGATGATCTACAACAATTGGCCAAAGAAACCACAAGTGATCTAATGCTCTAGATTTTTGATAAGCCCCACCAAGAGTCAGCTTGCACACAGCAATTGATCTTTAGTTGCAATTTACATACATGGGAGAAATGTATTTTAGATTGGTGCTACTCAAAATGGTGGTCCATGAACCAGTGCCAGTCTGTGGCTTATTGGCTGCCTTTCTGCAACAAATTTCCAGGAAAGAAATAGTTGTAGCCAGAGGACACAAATATGGTGCTCATCCCTGGCATGTATTTTTTTTTTGGGGGGGGGGGAACCTTTGCATGCCATCCACATTAGCCTGAGACCTAATGTTCTAGATCATAGCCTTGGTTTGTTATGCAGAGCGACAGTGATATGTAACATGTTTAGCCAGTAAACTCTATTTCTTTTAGATATTGATGTTTTATTTGATACGTTTAAAATCAATCAGGAGAAATTAAATACATTTCAGAGGAAAGAGCAGGCAAAGACACCTAAATGAAGCTGTTGTTATTATGCAGGTGTAGCTGTGTTGGCCATTTAGCAAATTCAAACATAAATCCATCAGTGATAGCAATAGCAGCAGCTTCATTTATATACCACTTCATACCACACTATGCAGTCTCTAAGCGGTTTACAACTATAAACTAATTGCCCCCATCAAGCTGGGTACTCATTTTAGCTACCTTGGAAGGATGCAAGCCTGAGTCGAGCCTGAGCCCTGGCTGGTATTGAACTTGCAACCTTGTGGTTTGTGAATGAGTGGCTGCAGTATAGGCATTTAACCATTGCACCACCAGGGCACCAGTGATACCTTTATTGGCCAACCAAAATGCACAATATACTTGTTGCAAGCTTTTGAAGCTCCATGGGCTTCTTCATCAGGCAAGATGTTACAAACCAAAGAGGAGAAAAACAATTGGAGATGTTAGTCAGATGCTTACATGTTGTTTCAGTCTTTAGTTAAGATGGTATATGGTGGGGAGGATATCTTCTGCAGGCAGGATCCTCCTCCTTCTGGCCCTGTGGCTATAGGGAGAATTGCAAAGTCCAGGAAATTTAAAATCCATTTGTATCTCAACAGGGATTCCCTCTTTTGTATTGTTTTCTGCCTGCAAAGAGGCCTGTGTGACCTCACTGGAATGGAGACATATTGGATTGCAAATGAGGAGACTCTGTTTGTAACATCTTGCCTGATGAAGAAGCCCATGGAGCTTCGAAAGCTTGAAGATGTTGTTGTTGTTGTTAAGAAAACACTTTGAAAATCATGGGTTTGCCATAAACCAACAGGTGAGTTGATTAAATGCTACTACAACAAATTAGTAATAGTAGGGTGGATTCAGACCTGCGCCGTTTCACACTGTACAGTTATAACACTGTGGTTTTGCTTTAATTGCCAAGGCAACATCTGGCAGAATCCTGGGATTGGTAATTTAGGGAGAGGCATTTAGAACTCCCAGCCAGACCAACCAATCCAAGGATTCTATAGGATGCAACCATGACAGTTAAAATCATAGCACTATATATCTGTTGTCTGAAAGGATCCCTTAGTTATATTTAGAATCTGACGTTAATGAGAGATTAACATAGCAAACAACAGCGTTGGAAACATAGCAGTCAATAACCTGGCAAGGTTGTCTTAAGGCACTTTTTTTTCTGAGCAGAATTGTGTTGGAGCACTTGTGGTGTAGTGGTTTGAATGTTGGACTATGACTCTGGGGACCAGGTTTCAACTCCTAGCTCTACCATCAAACTCACTGGGTGACCTTGGGCCAGTCACACACTCTCAGCCTCAGGGGAAGGCAATGGCAAACCTCCTCTGAATAAATCTTGCCAAGAAAACCCCATGATAGGTTCACCTTAGGGTCACCATGAGTCAGAAATAACTTGAAGGCACACAACAACAACAACAACAACAACAACAACTGTGCTAATGTACAAATCATGTACGTTGTGTTTTCTCAGGGATTTTGAAAGTGCAGTCCAAGTGTATTTACTTAATCCGTAAGCACATACACAGGCTTTTCTCACACCTTTTGAGTTGGTGGGTGGGAAATCAATTGACCTTTGCACAAGGCCATGGTACCCATGACACAATCTTTTCGGCAACTGTGTGATTGCTTGGGCATATTTAACCGCTAGCTGCTTCAGCGTAGGGGTTTACCTCTGGACAACACTGCAGGGTTCTTGTAACCCATTGAGAGCTAATCCATTTGACCATTTTGTGTGTGCGGGTACCTTCACGTCACCTGTCAACGTATGGTGACCCCATTAATTTCATAGGGTTTTCTTAGGCAAAGAATACTCAGAGGTGGTTTTGCTAGTTCCTTCCTCTGAAATATAGCCTACAGCACTTGGCATTCATTGGTGATCTCCCATCTAAGTACTAACCAGAGCTAACCCTGCTAAACCTCCAAAATCAGATGGGATCTGTGCCTTTAGTTAGTAGTAACTCCACTCTAGGGCTGTCCTAGCCACAGCTCACCACAACCTGCAGCATGGGGACAATAAATTGCATATGTTTTGGAATTAGCAGTAGCAGTGTTATTTTTTGTGTTGCACCATAGATAAGGACTAAATTGTTTAGAAGGGGTAGGCAATGTTGTTATTGTGATGGCGATGGTGGTTGCTGTTGTATTCCTTCCAGTTGTTTCTGACTTGCAGCAACACTAAGGTGAACCTATCATGGCATTTTCTTGCCAAGATCTGTTCAGAGAAGGTTTGCCATTGCCGTCCTTTAAGCCCGAAGGAGTGAGATTTGTCCAAGGACATCCAGAGTCCTAGTCCAACACTCAAACCACTATATCACATTGGATTGCCGGGTAATTTATTTACCTCTTCCTTATTTAGAAAGAGCAGGACAATTCTAGCTGCATCGGAAGCTTGGATTTCTCATTTAAATATTGCGGATAGCTCTCATTTCATTCCTTAGGGATATATAAAAAAAGTTTTGCAATGTTGTGAGATATGGAGTAGAATTTTCTGCTTCAGTCAAAAATAGTTAAGAAGTTTTAATATCCTAGAATTTAGCTATATTAACATGCCAAGGCAAAAATAACTACGAGACTGGTGTCATTGCTTTTTTAAAACTTAGGACAAAGAAATAAGCTATTGAAGAGGTTGCAACAATGTGGTTGTACTGTGAGCTTCAAAGGCAGATAGTCCAGCTTTGGCAGAAAATAGAAAGCTAGCGAGATGGGTAAAACAAAGAGCCATTGAGAATCAGCCAGGGTTCAAGGCTCATTGTTTCTTAGTTTTAAAGTGCGCAGGTATAATAGACTTATAAATATTTACGGACCCTCCTTGGGGAAATAAAATTATTATTTTGAATGAACATGGGATGTATGTGGGAAAGGGGAAGATCATGTTAAGGGGAAATGTCAAAGGTGGATCTGAAAGTTTTGTGCACCTCGTGGCTCTAGGGAAGTGGGAAATGAAGTAGAGAAGGAAGCGGCTGGGAATAGGAAGATAAATATTGTATGAAAACCTTGATGAGTGTGTGCCTCTTTGATTTTCCTGGCCTACCCAAGTCGGTGGATTTGCAAAAATAAAACTAAACCTTTGAGAATTCTGCTTGCTTCATCACTTTGACCTGGGGAGGGGGGGTTTGTTGTGTTAACCTTCTGTTTCTCACAAATGTGAACCAGAAAATGACTTATCCAGACAATGAGATGTTGTCCCTGTATTTTAAAATATCTATGCATCTCTTCAACTCCGTTCAGTTTCCCCTTCTCAACAACACTCAGTGGCCATTGAACTTGCCCAGTTTTCCATAGGGTGTATTTCAATTTTCCTCTCTGCCCTTAGTGTCTTTCCACCGAAAATGTTGTTGTACCTCTGTAAACATGCTGCATGGCCTGCCCCTGAATATGTTTCTTGGATTGAAAGATATTGAATTTTGCCATATCAGGGGAAATTTTAAGAAGAGAGAGCTAATGGACCAAGACATAACTCTCTGAGTTTTTTTTACCTCCAACAGAGGTAAAAGCGCTTTTAATTTGGACTACAATTGGCAAGCTTTACTTATACAACAGCTAAAAGGTTTTCAAAATGTAACAGTACAGGGACCCCTCAAGAAATTAAATGTTCTCTGCCTAAGAAAAGGGCAGTTAACTTTGCACAGGACAGAGACAACCTGGATCTCAAGGGAAGCTACTTTTGTGTTTTTAATGGAGCTGAAATGTTATTACCTGTCTTTTATTGCCCTTTGTCCCTGGTCCCCACATGGCCAAGAACAGGAGTGGTCTTTGACTGCATTGAGATCCCTACAGAACAACTGAACTACAACAGAAATAACATCTGAAACAAAATATAAGCCCATGACTCTACCATTGTCACTTTTCTTTTCCTGTATGTTTTCAAAAACATCCTTTGCCTGATGAAGAAGCCAGTGGAGATTTGAAAGTTTGCATGCTGTATTTTGTGCATTTCAGTTGATTATTAAAGGCTCTTTTGTTTTGTGTATTTTGGATTTTGTTGTATTTTGGTTGTCACACTTGCTATTCTCCATAAAGACCAGAAGAGGACAGTAAAAACCCACTGTTCTTTCCAGGTGTTGTTTCCTAGATGAGAACTAGAGCAATAATTCTTACGATTTACCACTAAGTGTTGTTGATAATGATGATGATGATGCTCATCATCATCATCATCATACCTGCTTCTCCACAAGGCTCGAGATAGAGTACAACATAAATTAAAACACATACAACTATTTTAATGCATTTTTATTTTTATTTTATAAAACATGAAAACCAATTTAACTTTCTCACTTGCACAGAACTATGAAAAGCAATAGAATTGACACAAAACTATTCAAAGCAACTTTAAAAATTATTTCATGCTTGAAGGTATTAGGAACAGAGCTTGGAAAAGTGACTTCTTGGACTACTGGCTATGATGGCTGCGGATTCTGGGAGCTGTAGTCCAAAGGATAATATTCCCAAGTTCTGTGCTTACAATGCTGCAAATAGGGGTATAAGCCATACTACAAACCAAAGTTATGAGTGTATGATTTTTTTCTCAATGGGCTGCAGGGTAAAGAGAACAATTAATTTACTCACATCTCCTGAATCCTGCCCTCCTATATGCCTTTGAATATGTTAGATGAACACGTGTTCCACTTTGTTCTCCCCGATTATTTTTTGACAATGTTCTGTGGGAGATTGTGCACACTGCCAGAAGCTGGTTAGTTGTCAGCTCCCCCTAGTTATTCTCCTTTCTTAGGGATCAAAAAGTCAAAAAGTCTATTTAGCACCCTTCAAATTAGCCTTGCTGCCCTCTGATGAGGTCAAGGATTAATTCTAGTTGCCAGCTAGGATTCAAGTGCTAGACTAGTTGGCATCTGTGTAAGAAAAGAAGAGGGTACTGTAACAGTAATCACATTTTGCAGAATGCTGTAAGGAGGGGCTATGGGACAAAGATATAATAAATCCACAGGTTTGTCTGTTAAACTGGCAGACTAGCTTTTTTTGAACCGGGACTGCAATGAATAGTGAAGAGTTTTCCCAGAGGGTTATGCCATTGCTCTTGCTCAGTATGACCACAACTTTGAACAAAGTGCTTTATTGTTGTGGTTGGGATTGAACAGTTATGCACTACGTGGCTACCTGAATCTGCAGTATTATTCAACTGGCATAGAAGACCTTGATGTTATTGCATGTGCTTTTTCTTGTTGCCCAGACATATTTTCTAGGTACCCAGCCATGATTTTCACAATTGTTGTGGGATTGTGGGAGTTGTGGTCCAAAAAAAATGACACTTCCAAGCTCTCTTTCCTTACCTAAGGAGGCCCACCAACTCTGCTGAACTGACAGTTCTTGAAGATTATTTGAGAATGTCTTGCTTAGGCAGAACTTTCATGGTTATCTTGGTTTCTCCTGCTGTCTTGATGAGGTTGAGAGGAAACTCTACAATAGCCCTACTATGTTGTTTTTCTATAGTCCACCTTGCCTGCTTCAGCTCAGCAGAGCCAGGCAGGCAACAGATACTGAAAAGGTCTTGCACATATGGATCTAAAAGTCAGCATGGTGTAATGGTTTGAATAATGGACTAGGACATGGACTCTGAGACCAGGATTTGAATCTCCATTCAGTCATGGATACCAACTGGGTGGCCTTGGACAAGTCATACTCTGTAAGCCTTAGAGAAAGGCAATGGCAGATCCTTGTGATCAAATCTTTCCAAGAAAACTCCATGATAGAGTCTCCATAAGTCAGAAACAAGTTGAAGACACACAACAACAACAACAACAACAACAACAACATATGGATCTGGCATTCATGTAGCCAGCAATGTGTAACATGGTGCACTGCAAAATCAGAAAAAGCCAGGAATATTTAGAGAAAAGAAAAAATCCTATTCCCCATATCTTTTCTCCTGAAGCCAAAACATGTAAGGCAAGGTGTTCATATATCTACCCCCCTCCACACAAATCTCAATTTTTCTGAAAGATATGTAGCAGGTAGATACAGTGGGCCCATGGTATCTGCTGGAGTTTGGTTCCAGGATCCCCATGAATATTAAAATCTGTGGATGCACAAGTCCCATTAAATACAGTGGCATAGTAAAATTGTATCGCTTATATAAAATGGTAAAATCAAGGTTTTATCTCTGAAGATGCCAGCCACAGATACAGGTGAAATATCAGGGATACATTCTTCCAGAACATGGCTACATAGCCCGAAAAACCCACAAAAAACTATAAAAATCAAGGTTTGCTTCTTGGAATTGATTTTTTTTAATATTTTCTATCCATGGATGCTTGAATCCGTGGATAAAAAAATTGGTGGCTATAGAGGGTCAACTGTATTTATGTAAGAGAAAGCACGTTATCACAGATCATTGCAATTCCTGCTATTAGTTTCCTTAGTTTCTTATTCCGTCTTTTTTATTGGAATTAGTGCTTTATGTCAACTTGAAACTATGGCAGACTAGGGGGAACAAAATACTTATCTTTGGTTTATTAATGCTCGTGGTTTCTTCTGTATTTAGTGAAGGTATTTTGGGTTGTGTTTTTTTTTTTGTCTGCTCTTCATAAACTGGCAAAAACAAAGTGTCTCCTTAGTGCTCAGGTGTTCCTTAGACTTTAAGACCTCGAAGCTCATTTGTAACAATTAAAAAACAACAACAATACAATTTGTAATTATTTTCTGAATAGACTGTATCTTCAATATATCAGATATGACACCTCTTTGCCAATCAATGTTATACATTATGCATTCTATGTTTCTAATGTAATAAAGTGACTTTCAATCTGTAAGGTGTGCTAATATTGCATTTTGTTCAGTTTCTGCAAATTTTCATTTTTTTTCTAGCCCCCCCCCCCCAAAGATATTTTTTCCCTTATGGCATATAAATTTTTGGATGTTTTACATTTCTAGGCTAAGCTCAATTATTTTGTGCCCTAATGTACTTCTGTCGGCTACATATGTACACTAAAAGCAAATGCTGCTGACTTTCATACTAAGAATACCTGCTTTACTCAAAGAAATTCTGGGAAACGAACCACATTTCTGCTTTAGAAAAACAACATTCTGGCAGTTGATCTGGTGATCAAAAGTCTGGCCATTATTATTATTTTTTAACAGAGAGTTTGCAGTGTTATCTCACCTAGCTTATGAGGGGGTATCGTAAAGTAATAATTATCACCCAGAAGTTATTATGGTATATGGATGAAATTTTGTCAGTGTCATCATTAGTCCCTAAGTGCATGATGTTGAGAAAATCAGCTCATTGTGTCCTTTATTTTTGTTACGGGTTGTGCCAGAAGTGACTACAGTGTAAGATGGGGAAGTACGAGGGGGTATCTTAAAGTAATAATTATCGCCAGGAAGTTCTTGTGGTATACTGATGAACTTTTATCAGTGTCCTGATCACCAAGTGATTTTTTCTTTTCCCAAAAATGAAAAATCCATTGCGAGGTCACCGATTTGACAACACAGATGACGTCATTCACAAAGTGGAAAAGTGGTTTAAGGTGCAATCTGCAGACTTCTACAATAACGGTATTCGGAGGGTCAAGAAACGCTGGGAAAAATGTGTAAATCTGGATGGTGACTGCATAGAGATAAGTTAACAACTGCAAATCAAAACAAACTTCCTGTCAAAATTTTTTAAAGGTGATAATTAAAACTTTACAATACCCCTGCGTATTCCTCCCCAACTCCTCATCTCTCTTGCCTGTCATGGGACGGATCCCATGCAGAAACTGGATTTGAAGTGAAAAAAACCTGCAAAAGTGGGTTGTTTTTCACACAACGTACGGGGTTAACTCAAACAGAAAGTAGACATAATCCGCAAAAGCGGGTTGTTTTTCACACGATGATGGCATCAAGGAGAAATAACGCAACATTAATCCAAATGGAAAGTTGCCAAAACCTGCTCCTTTTTACTTTTTGGGAACTTCTGAAAGTAAAAAGGAGCAGGTTTTGGTGACTTTCCATTCGGGTTAATGTTGCGTTATTTCTCCTTTACACAAATGCGTCTGAAAAACAACCCGCTTTTGTGGGGTTTTCCCCCCAGATTTTTAAATCCTGTTTCTTCATGGGATTTAAGCAATTTGCCTCCATGTCATAAACTCCTGTGTGATAGCTTTATCATGGTTTCTTGCAGATGTGCTTCCTCAAATGGTTAAAGATGTCTGTTTGCTATAAACATGGTTTCCCTCACCTATCTGTTTTGTGTTTCACATGCTTTGCTTTTTGATTCCATACTCTGTCCTGTCCTGGAAGTTAAACACAAACGTAAGTTACAAATCTGATTATGCCGGAGGAAATCCCTTTGTGGAGGGAAAACAGCTTAAGTTCAGGGAATGTGTTCCCCTTAACTCCGATTTGTTTCTCACCACTTTCTTACCTGTGTCTTTCTCTCAGGTCTGCCTCTTCCTTCATTTTTCTCTGATCACTTTATCATCCACATTCTGTCTCTCCCTCATAAACAGACGGACCCACAAGGGTCTGCGAAAATGCCTTACCGTTTTGGAGCCCTCCTTTTCCTTTTATGATTTCTTCCTTTGTTTAGCTAAATGTGCTACGACAGCAATCTAGCTCTCAGTCACACACTTCTAAAGCATTGATGAAAGCACCGAATAGACAGTAATTCTGAACTCGGTTTGGTACATTCAGTTTTAGCTCTCTTTTCTTCATTTGTGATCTGGCAACCCTGAAACCCAGAAGAATGGCTCTAGGCCTTCTGGCTGTGCAGTTCCAGTGGCTATTAATAGACAGGGATTGGGATGACAGCAGTCTCTGAATCCGTGACCTGCCCCCTGGAGCGGAGCATGCTTCAGCAGAAAGACTTGCGGTTCTTTGCAGCGAAGCATGCTGATGCTCCATCCCAGGCTCCACGTCTTGTGATTGTTCTGAGTTTTCCCTCCAACTCCACATCCCCATCCCTTGCTCTCTGCCCTGCTAAACTCAGGGCAAGCGGAACAGAGGGAAGACAGAAAAAGATGATTCTTTTTTTCAAGGAGCAAAGCTGTTCTTTCTCCCTGTCCCTTTGGTTAAATCTCACATTGCCATGCCAGCTTGCTGCTGGCACTTTCCCATGATCTCTTGCTATCTGGATTGTTTTCCAAGGGCGGCTGAGACAGGGGTGACATTAATCAGAAATGGTTTGCATAACAAAAGGCAAGGAGAAGAAAACTGCCAAATTGATTTGTTTCAGGCCACTCGCGATGAGCTGAAAACGTCTGACTAAAAATATGCCGCGGCACAGACAATGGTTTTATTTTCTGATAAGAATGTCATTGTTTCAGTGCTTAACCTGGGTCAGAACTTAGACCCTTTGGACTGCAACTCCTAGAATCCTCCCAGCCATTCTGGAAGTTGTAGTCCACAAAGGTAACTTTTCCATTCTCTGTCCTGTATGCCAGTGGCGTCCCTAGGGTTTGTGTCACCCAGTCCAGTAATTCTTGGAGTCACTCCCCATTGACCTCCTCTCATCCTACACGATACAGAATCCTTAGTAATGCTTTTTTGCACTAATGTTACTTGTAAATTGTAAGTCCCATATACCACTGAATGTAATGGTAGTCGTTGTGACATAAACAACTAGCAAAATTAAAATTATACCTTCAAATTACAATATCATATGCATAACCTAAATGTATTTACATATACATAGTGAATATTTGGTCAAAATGTGATGTTTTCAAAGATTTTTTTTAAAAAAAAGAATAAAAAATTTCAAGAATTTTCAAAATTTTGAATTTGTTTTGAAAGTTTAAAATTTTGAAATTTTAATTTTAAAAAATCCTGGGGGCTCTCCTTTCTCCTCCCACCGAGCTTCACCCCACTCCCACCATCTCTTAAAGCATTTTAAAGGGAAGCAGGTGAATGCCACCGCCCGTTTCTGCCAAAAGGTAGGTGCTTTAGGAGCAGTGGTGTCACCCTCCCTTAGGGTGTCACCTGGTCCAGTCCGCACCTCCCTTGTGATGCCACTGCTGTATGCAGGCAGGTCAACATTAAAATATTTTCAAAAAGTGCTCAGGCCTGGACTTTGACTTATCTGGAGTGGAAAGATGATCCATAAGAACTGCTCTGTTGAATAACCCAGTCTGGTATCTGGGGCTGTAGAGTGCAGAATGTGGCAGGGAGGTGTTGGAGGATGAAACTATGAGGTGCATAAATACATTTCTACCCACTGCAGAATGCTCCTGTTCCAAGATCCCTATCAATGTAAAATTTAACTACCAGCCGGATCAACATTTTTATGCGGAATGGAAGGAGGAAACTTGCCCTTTGTCTTGGTCATTGCAATATTTTGGTCCAGTCCTGCTCCTTGCAGCATAGAAATCTAGTATGTCAGGGAATGGCTTCAGCCTGAATCAGTACAGCTTCAGTACTTGCTCAATCACTATATTTCAGGTCCAAAACACACTGCAGAAATAATCCAGTCTGAGACTGCTTTAACTGCCCTGGCTCAATGCTAGCGAATTCTGGGGAGTGAAGTTTTGTGAGACATTTAGCCTTTTCTGTCAAAGAGCTCTGGTGCCACAATAAACTACAATCCCCATGATTCCCAGCACTGTGCCAGGGCAGTTAAAGCAGTCTCGAACTGGATTATTTCTGTGCTGTGTTTTGGACTGCAGTTGGGTAGTTTTAGAACTTCAAATTTAGCCTCTGGATTTATTAGGGTTATTGCTGGCAAGAGTTTGTTGCTAGAGGGGAATGTGTATTCCTTCACATAGTTCAAAATATGACTCTATAGAGAATCTATAGACCAAGGTTTGAAACCCTGCTTGGCCATGGGAACCCACTGGGTGACCTTAAGCAAATCACACTCTCTCAGCCTCAGAGGGAGGCAAAAGCAAATCTACTCTGAACAAATCTTGCCAAGAAAACCTTGTGATAGCCTTGCCTTAGGGTTGCTATATGTCGGAAAGGACTTGAAGGCATAGCACCACCATCACAGCAATAAGCCTTACTACTCACAGAGGTCCTTCTGCTTATTTAACTGAATGAACCCCAAGTCCTCTGCTCCAAAGGGCTGCCCCAGTGGTGCTACTGCTCAGCCAAGAAACTTACAGAGTAGTCTTTGGCAAACTGCAAACTGTTATTTGGAAAAGTTGTGGGTTGTTGTTTTTTTTGGAGTACATCTCCCAGAATCCCCCACTCACTCCCCATCTTAACAAAAGGACTTTGGGAATAATCATTCAAAGAAACAATTTTCCAAAGCTTTTCCTTTCTACAGCCAGCTGTTATTTAGTTAAAATATGATAACCCTGAGAGCTGATGTGGCATAGTGGTTTGAGTGATGGACTATGACTCTGGAGACCAGGATTGGATTCCCCCTCTTGACCATGAAAACCCACTGGGTGACCTTGGGCAAATCACACACTCTCAACCTCAGGAGAAAGCAATAGTAGACTCCTGTGAACAAATCTTGCCAAATAAACTCCATGATAGGTTCGCCTTAGGGTCACCATAAGTTGGAAATGACTTGAAGGCACACAACAACAACAACAACATGATAACCTTACAGACCCCCCCACAAGTGTAGAGGCTCCTGGTGGTCATCCTTATAGGACTGTTGTGAGAAATTCAAAAGCTCAAGACAGTATCATGTTTCACATTTGAAAAGAGCAGCCAAAGCCATAAATCAGAATATTGTTCCCCTCCAGGGTGCCAACATATGAACAAAGAATGACTCAAGGTCACCCAGAGAGGCTGCAGTGGAGCCAAACCTTTTAAAATTCTTCCCTGGTTCATGTCACAGCCAACTCTGCCTTCATCATAAACACAGTCTGAGCAGCCCCGGAGGAAAGAGGGGCTGGCTGTGTCACCAGACAGTGTGTCCTTATAATAAATCATCCATCACTATAGCTTTAGTTGGGAGCAAGTGAAGGGCCCAGAGGAGAAGATGCATTACAGTCATTCGACGGAGCTGGTAGACTGGGCAGTTTGGACCAAAAACGGCTAGGGAATGGGAACAGTTGGACTGCCTTGTCAGCTCCAGAGATAAAGTGAGGGCAGAGGGCAGATTGAATTTCAGAGTGGAAGCTGCAAAATCCCTGAGGCTTATACATTTTGGAGACTAGGCTCTCCCTACCTCTGCAAAAACTATTTGGCATTTTAGGACAAGGGTGAGGAAGTATTTTGATATGGAGGCAGGGGTGCAACTATGAGGAGCCCATTGCGCCTCCCAAATAAGAATTCAGCCCTCCTGAATGAAAATTCTTCAGTTCCCAAATTTCTAGCACTACAATAGATGTCTGTAGCCTAGGCAGTTTTGTGTCCTCAGCTCTGAACTGATTGTCAGCCCAGGCTGATCTTTGGATTCTCTTGGACAAGAAGGGCTTGAAAAAGACTTCTTTTCCAGTTATATTCTAGCACAGGGGTAGGCAACCTTTTTGAGCCGGGGCCCGGGTTGCTGTCCCTCAGACAATTGGGGGGCCTAAGCACCAAAAATAAATAAATAAATAAATATGTTTTTAAATTTTTTAAAAAAAATTTTTTTAAAATTCATGCACACTTTCTCAGCCCCAGAAAAGCCATGGCAAAACCCCTGTGGAGATTTTGCCAAGAAAACCCCAAGAACAAGTAATAACAACAATAATCAATATCATCATGGCAGGGGGCGGCGGCAGCAGGGGTGGCAGCGGCGGCAGGACCAGCTTGGGGCCGGTCCAAAGGCCTCGGGGGGCGCATCCGGCCCCCGGGCCTTAGGTTGCCTACCCCTGCTCTAGCAACAAAGTCTTCCTAAGGTCTGGTGTGTTTCCATATCTTTTGGCCCTGGCCCCTGATTTGTTCCATAATCTTGACTTCTTTTTTAATGTTCAGTAATGTAAAACTTCACTTGAGCATTTAGAGATACAGTTTAGACATCCAAAGAAAATAGTGGGCAAGCAAAGTAAACACAGCAAATGTAAGAGTTCTGTGTGTCATGTGCCTTCAAGTCGTTTCCAACTTATGACAACTTTAAGGTGAACCTATCATGAGGTTTTCTTGGCATGTTTTCTTCAGAGGAGGTTTGCCATTGCCTTCCCCTGAGGCTGAGAGCATGTGACTTGCCCAAGGTCACCAGCAGGTTTCATGGCTGAGCAGGGAATCAAACCCAGGATCTACAGAGTCATAGTCCAACACTCAAACCACTATGCAACACTCTCTGTAATGGTAGCAATTGAGGAAACTGAAGGAACGTTTCATTTGAAGGTGCAGAATTCTTATTTGCTGTCATGGTTTGCATGTTGCCTACCCCCATAGTTCCACCCCTGTACAGTGGCCTACACACAAGGGTTGGTGTTGGCAGAGGTGGGACAGAAGCAAAAATGGGGTGGTGCCAACTGCTTTTTCTCTGCTACTCCCTGATCTCCAACTCTTTCTTCCACCATCTCTCTTTCCTCCTTTCTATTTCTCCTCTTCTCTGATGATTCTCTTCCTCTCCTTCTCCTCCCTCTCTCCTCTCCTTACTCAGGAAGATCTGCTGGGTTGAGAGTACCATGTGGAAAAGTGAAGGTTAGTCCTTTCCCCAAGGTGCTCTCCTCCTGACACCTCACCTCTTCTCATGGAGTAATTAGAAAAGACATTTGGAAACAGCAAGCCTGGGAAATAAAGAGTAGTTGATTACTGCACAGTAATTAATGTGATGTTACCAGGGGACAAGCTTTTGTTTACAGCAGAGGGATCACTTCCACAGCCCATTCTTCTGCATCCTTAAACTCACTGTAGTCTAGGCGTTTCTCAGCTGAAGGAATGAGCCAGCGCTTAAGGTGAGGGAAAGAAGGTGAGGGGAGAACCTCTCATTATATCAAGACCTCTTGCTTGCCTTTGCTCTTCTCACTCAGTGCATACAAGACCCTTCTAAGAAAACCACACCTGTCATTGCTGTTGTATAGAACAGAAGTTTGTACAAAGCTCTCCGCCCCATGAATATGCCAAGATAGGAGGCAATGTTTGTGAAACTGTCCATGGTGCTGACTGAGAAATTAATATTCTACCCAGCGACAGCTTCTAAGGATCCATCACATTCTTTACCAGATGTAGCATAGAATAGACCATTCAGGATCACCGTAGGGGTCAGCATTGCTGAAACCAAGTTAGCCATCTCTAATTCAATATTCTTGATTTGCAGGGCAAGAGGGCAATTCAATACAGGGTTTTTCAAGAGCTGCTAGAATTAGAACTTGGATCCTTTGAGTACGTGTGTGTGTAGCTGTCCCATATAGTGTACTACTGAACTTTTATTGTGCAGTACCAGACCTTGGAAAAGTTGATTTTTGGGACTACAACTCTCAGAATTCCTTAGCCAGTATTCCCAGTAACCTAGGTAGTTTTACGTCCTCAGGCTCTCAACTGATTTTCAATCCAGGTTGGTCACTGGATTCTCTTGGACAAGAAGGGCTAGAAAAATACTTCTTTTCCAGCTATATTCAAGCAGCAAAGTCCTCCTGAGGTCTGGTGTGTTTCCCTATCTTTTGGTCCTGGCCCCTGATTTGTTCCATAATCCTGACTTCTTTTTTGATGTTCAGTTCTGGATTGTTCCTCAGTCCTGCTTCCTTGTCTGTCCTCTGGTCCTGATTGACTCTTTAGTCTTGACCATTGGCTGCTTGCCATGGTTTTTGGGACAATTGTCCATAACCCAGCCTTGAAAACATGTCTTACTTTGCTTATATCAATATGGAGCTTTATGCACTTCTGCAAACTTCCCCAATCTTGTGTCCTCCAGGCATGATGGATTAGAATTTACCATTATTCCAATCCTGCAAGCACCTCTGTCTCTCAGATACATATACCCATGCATACAAGAAGGTGTGTGGGGAATTAAGCACATATGTCATATTCCTAAATCCCATTTTACATAATTTGGTTTTCTTTGTGCTGGGTTTTCAAACCTTTCAGGTAACAGGGGCTTTCTCAAACTGGTACCCTCCAGTTTGGGTGGGCTACAGTTCCCATCCTTTTCCTGCTTTCCAATGTACTGGGTGCTGGGAATAGCGGAATTTGTAGTCCAACACATCTTAAAGATGTCAGGCTGTGGGAGATTCCTCTAGAAGCCCCTTACAGCAACATTCCAGCTTCTGATACATTGGGACAGTTAGGGTTGCACATTCCTTGCATGTCTGTCATGGAAGTCACTGGCTACCCCTGCTTGACCTGTAGAACCCCCTTTTCCATAGCTGACTCCTGATCTGCTAAGATGCTACTGAAGAGCTGTCATCTCTGAAACTGTATTGTCTTCACCATCCATCACAGTACTCACTTTGCTGTACCAAACATCCTCTCCTTAATGAACGCCATGTCTCGTCTGATTGCAAATGCTTAATGCATGGCAGATCAGCACAATTTTAACCTTTTGGAAGGAGCTCCAGTGCTGTTCTCTGCAAGACAGATCAGTCACTACCATGCAAGACAAGACAAGAGGGAAAGGGTAGCTGGCCTGATGCTGTGGCTTGACAGGAATGATAATTGACTCATAAGAAAATGTGACCTCTTCTCGTCACAACAAGGATGTTTTCCACTTGTCTTGTTTGTACAGCCATTGTAAACAAACACTGGTTTGTCTTCTCACTTAAATTTGAAGCATATAATGCCTGGGTATCTCCATATGTGTCTGTACATGTGGTTACACATTAAGCACTGAAGGAACCATTTTCTACCTGCCAGCATGTTGGCATTCAGGAGCTACTTCACACCTTCAAGATGCAATGTTGGAAGACTGCTAGGTTTAGTTTTTGCTTTTTTGTCATGAGGGTGTAAACCCAGGTCTGCCACTGAAAGAATTCAAAGGTACTCAAGTCACCCTTGCTTGCTGTCTTCAGCCATTTGCAAATCACTATTACTTTATACAACAAAGAACTCCACCTGCCAATAGACAGGAGCCCTGCTGTTAATGCTACTGGTAGTCTTTAGACCAGGGGTAGGCAACCTTTCCCCTTTAAGGGCCGAAGGACTTCAGCTCCCAGAAGCTTCAGCCATGTTGGCCAATAGTTCCATCTTGGCCAATAGCTCCTGGGATTCTGGGAGCTGAAGTCCCTCGGCCCTTAAAGGGGAAAGGTTGCCTACCCCTGCTTTAGACTATGATTTGCTGTCACACATTCATCTTTCTTCTCCCTGAAGCCTCCCATCCTGGCTCTTAACAAGTAAGGTACGGCAAACAGACAGTTGGGAGCACCTGGTGGTATTCCTTTGCAGCAAGTTGCCTAGACTTAGGAAGTGCATCAGATCTGAGGAGCTTTAGCGCCAGAGGGATGCTAAACTGTAGTGTTAGTGTGCCCTGGTTTGAATTACTCACAGTTGTTTCCACTGACTGGAGATAGTACAGAGCACAAGGAATTTAACACTTTAGTGCAGAGGTGAATCATTGCATTGACTTGCACATTCAGGTCCTGTCAAAAACAGGGCTGGATGTGGGAAGCAAATGGCAAAGATGGTGGCAGGTGAAGGGCAATAACATCCATCAGTCTTCTCCATTTAGAGGCCTTTTCACATTGTCAGGGTTCCATCATAGAGAATCCTGAAATATGTAGTTTAGAGAGGGACATTTAGCATTCTCGCCTGGAGAGCTCTGGTGCCTCAATAAACTACTAACCCCAGGATGCCATAGGTTGCAGCCATGGAGTCAAAGAGCTTGCAGAATGCCAGAAATAGTGCAAATTGAGTCCACTTTAAGGGTTAGGGTTAGTGCTAGGGAATCATGGGAATTGTTATTTTTTTTCTGAGACATTGAGCCTTCTCTGTTAGAGAGCTCTGGTGCCACCATAAACTACAGTTCCCATGATTCCCTAACCCTAACCCTTAAAGTGGACTCAATTTGCACTATTTCTAGCAGTCTGCAAAGGCCCATAGTTGCTAAAGGGGCCCTGTGATCCTATCAGATAGGCTGGATTACAACTCCAGTTTTCACAGCTTGACAACTTTCTGGATATCTCTTTCAAATGTATGTACAACTGTACCTGAGAGGGTAAAGAAACATGATCATGATAGAGGCTCCTCTCTCTCCATCCAGTCTTGACTATATAAGCAAGTTATTTTCCCAGCTATCCCAGTACATTGTACAACTAAACCCAAGATCTCATAAACTGCCTCAGTTACCCCTGCCTCCTGAATCAGGGTGTCGCTTAATATTTATATATTCAAAAAATTGAAACTTTCCTGTCAGTAGAAACAGAAAGCCTTCAAAAGGCTTCACATATTAATAACAGGATGATAGTAAAACAAAAAACATAGCAAATGTTTGATACACCTCAGGCACACACTATATGGCAAAATGGATCATGTCAGCAGCAAATCCAAGATCTAATCATGGCAACCTAGGAAGACGTGTCTTCACCCAGCATCTATTGACAATAAGTAAGGGACGAGACACTATCTGTTTGGCAGTGATAATGTTACTGTGCATGAACTCTCATACCCAGAACCGTAGAAGAATAGTAGCTGAAGGGTGAAATGTTAACTTCAGATGCAGAAAATGATTTGATAACAGACTGAGCAAAGGTGCTGATCTCCAAGGATGAGACTCCGAGATAAACAAATTCTGTACAGAACCTATATTTATCCTGTCAAAGGGCAATGGAGGAGAAATTCTATCCAGCTGGTGAGAAGGGGGGGGGTTAAGGAAACCAGAAGACACTTTGTGTGTTGTAATATTTAATCAAGATGTGTGTTTCCAACTAGGTTCTTTGGCCATCAAGTTCCATACAACACCAACATCATGCATTCCTTAACACGGACAAGGTGCCATATTAACAAAACTATCTTTCTACAGCGCAGCCGGTAAAAATCCGGACATTATTGCTTTGGTGAATGGGATTCCCAATTGGGAATCAACTGTGCCAGGCCCTCTGTGCAACTGGGTTATTTCTGTGTTTGTGTGTGTAATTGTGATCAGCCTCTATTGCAGTTTGCCTAAATATGGAAAAAGGGCAGTGGGACAATGTGATTCTTTTAGTGTAAACATCAAGTCATTGTAGACTAGTGGACTATATTGCATAAAGCAGAAGCAAAAAAGACTGGAAAAGTCTAAGAAAACCTGATGTGAAGGAGGGAGTGTGATTCAGGATGTATATAAAAGAAAGTTTTATTTCAGAAATTAGCCCAACATACTTTGACCAAGAAATATTGATGTGGTCTTCTTTAGGAGAAAACTGCTTAAAATTAATTTGTTAGGCTCTTACAAAGGTGTATGTCCAAATCTATTTTGTTGCTTCTCGGAAGATATTGGAGAAATGATTTTGTAATATCCTTGCAAGTTGATTTTAAATAGTTTTCCCTTGAAGAAATCCATATTAATATTTCTTAGGAAAAGCATATTGGACGAATTTCTGAAATAAAGCTTTCTTTTAAATACTTAGTCTGTCCATAATGTGAACTCAAAAGTTCCTGCTTATGAGATCCAGAAGGTGGCTCTTGTTTCAGTCTAGCAGAAAAGGAAGTCAATTCCAAGGAGGAATATTTCTGTCAAAGGAATTAATAATTCTTTCCTCACAATACAGTTGCAATAGTTTCTCCTCCATTCACATCCTTCGTAGCTGGCTTGGATTCTCCTTCCAGTGATGTTGCAAAAATGTGATCAGACCACTGTTACATTGCAACAATCATAGAGACAACCACACCAACATCATATTAATATCATCTGGGCACCTGTTTGTCTTTCCTATTCCCCATTTCCTTGCCTATTTTTACCCTCCACACAGGTGTCCTTTTAAAAAGTGGGTTTGGTGTGTTTTTTTAAAACAGAAAAATAATGATCTGGTCTTCTGATAATACATGATATAAACATCTTCAATATATTATATTCTAGTTAATGCTAATGCATTCTGGAAAAATTAATTTGCAGTGGCATAGAAAGTCAATTAAAGGAGGCTCAGAAGCATCAATTTAGTGCACTGGGGGAAAGACAAAAGGCCAGAATATGGCTCCTTTAATTAGACCAACATTTGAATATGTACTTACAATGGAGAAATGAAAAGGGGTGTGATATCCCATGGAGCTCCTGTGCTAGCAGGGCCTTGACATCTACTGATGTCTAGCCTCCATGCTAGATATACTGTTCATGAGGTCAGAGATGTCAAATGTTTTGGCATTGGAAAGCTAGCTAAAGATCTTGACATTGCCACCCACAAGCTATTCATATATCCTCTCAGATGTGCTGATCAACACTGTGGTATATGTTATACATCCTGAGAACATATGTGTTCACCAAGGCCAAATCAAAATTCCCAGGAACCAGTGTGTGCCAAGTTAATTTTGAGACAAGCTCAAAGCTATAAGCAAAAAATGGAGAAGCTATCTATTTGATAGCTGGAGAACTCACTGGCAGTCTCCCATGCAAGTACTAACCAGGGTTGACCCTGCTTAGCTTCCAAGATCAGACAGGACCTGGTGCCTTTAGGGTGTTTAGCAATGGGCTAAATCCTGTTGCTACTCCTCACTGGAGGAAATTCACTGAATGATTTGCATTTACCTATGTATTGACTCACCATTCAATAATTGATTCAATGGGTCTACTCTAGTTGAAACAAACTAATACAATTCAAGGCAAAGTTTGTAAAACAAAGCAACTCACTCCCCATATCCCTAGTAAGTTTTCTAAATTTTTGGCCTGCCCAAGCATCATTCTATTTTACTTTAGAAAATGGATGGCATAGTTGAAATAAGCAACAGAATGTTATCAATTAGTTCTCTTCCTTAAATACTGAATGGTGGTAAGCTACTCATGGCCCTGGCCCTGATGGATAATAAAAAAGTACCTTCACTGAGGAGACAAAAGGACACTCCCACTCCCCAAAAGTATGCAAGTTTTTGAGATCTTGAAAACATGTACATATTACTCTGATCTTTTGATTTGACTAATACATCACCAGTATGGATCTCTCTTTTAAAAATAAATAATACAGTGGGTCCTTGATATCTGCTGGGGTTTGGTTCCAGCCCCCCCCCCCCCCCCCGTGGATACTAAAATTCATGGATGCTCAAATCCCGTTAATACAATGGCTTTGTAAAATTCTTATGTAAAATACCAAAATCAATGTTTGCCTTTGGGAATTTCTATATATTTTAAAATATTTTCAAATTGAGGAATCCATGGATAAGGAGGGCCAACTGTACTGGTGGAACATTTGGATGCTCAGGACCTAATTTGTATTGTTAATTGACTCACTGCTCAACAATGGATTCAATGGGATTACTCATTACTACCAGAAGAATTCTGGCTCAGGGGTTTAAGCAATCACTTTCATAAGTGAACCTATGCAGCCACAATATTATATCAGGAGATTTCATCAAGCATCCTACAGTTGTCTGTCAAGTTTTACCTGCCCCAAAAGCTAACACTTGGTGGCATAGGCATTTGAAATTCTTACCCTATGTTCTGTTTTTCTGTCCCTTTAAGCAATCACACAGTGAATAAATCTGTTGAGCTAAGGGCTAATTTAAAAATGTA
The DNA here is from genome assembly GCA_026167975.1 of Phrynosoma blainvillii. Classification (NCBI taxonomy): domain Eukaryota; kingdom Metazoa; phylum Chordata; class Lepidosauria; order Squamata; family Phrynosomatidae; genus Phrynosoma; species Phrynosoma blainvillii. The sequence continues at coordinate 110,806,163 of JANUYF010000005.1, forward strand.
TATACATCATTTACTTTCATTACACCTGATTACTGCTGGCTGAACTGACTCAGTTGAAAAGCATTGATTTAAGATACAAAAGTTTTGACTGTGAAGTTAAATCTCTGGTGGCCCATTCACATTTACACATCATCATTCAATGTTGAAAAAGTCCAGTGATAAAGATGGATGTGAGAAACGGGTCAAATGAACCACCTCTGAGGTTCCTTGAAGAATGCAATATGAATTTTACAATACATTCTAGGAATTCAGGTGAACTTGTGGATGGAAAGGTTCCTTCTGCAAAGCTGTCACTATAGAAAACTCTGCATGCTCAGAGACACCCTTTTCTTTAAGGAAAGAGAGCATACAATGCAGATGGCTTGGAACATATGCCTGAAAGGCTTCTTGAGCAGAAAATAATGGCAATGATTTTTGTCTGTGATAGAGAAAATATTGTTCTTTCAAGCATCTAGGGATTCTGGAAGTACAAAATAGAAACAATGCCAAGCTTTGGGCTTCTACTCAAGGAAGCAGCAGCAGAAGCAGGTGATCATGCTACAACTGGACCAACAAAGGTCCAAAACACACTGCAGGAATAATCCAGTTTGAGACCACTTTAACTGCCCTAAGTGCTAGGGAATCCTGGGAATCATAGTTTGTTGTGGTTCCAGAGCTGTCTGAGAAGCTACCGTATTTTTCGCCATATAAGACGCTCCAGCATATAAGACGCACCCAATTTTAAAGGCGGAAAATCTAGGAAAAAACCAAATACAGTTTCGACTTACAAAAGGCGCCTTGAGGAAAAATTTGCTTTGACTTACGAAGCATTTCGACTTACGAAAGGCTGCGGCTGGAAGGAGGCCTCCTTCCAGCTACGGCCTCGGCTGTTCCTCAGGACGGTCCTGGAAGGGGAGGAATCCTCCACATCCAGGGCCAGCCGAAGGAACAGCCGGCAGCCTCGGCCTTTCCTTGGGCCGATGCTGGGGTCAGAGGACACCTCCGACCCCAGCATTGGGGCGATGCTGGGGTTGGATGATGCCTCCGACCCCGGTATCGGCCCATGAAAAGCAACGCTTTCCAGGACGCTTTCCTTGGGGCGAAGCTGGGGTTGGAGGATGCCTCCGACCCAAGCATCGCCCCATGGAAAGCTTTCCATGGGCCGATGTCGGGGTCGGAGGCATCCTCCGACCCCAGCATCACCCCAATGCTGGGGTTGGAGGTGTCCTCCAACCTTAGCATTGGCCCAAGGAAAAAAACGTTGCTTTCCATGGGGCGATGCTTGGGTCAGAGGCATCCTCCGACCCCAGCATTGCCCCAAGGAAGCTTTCCATGGGGCGATGCTTGGGTCGGAGGCATCCTCCGACCCCAGCATTGCCCCAAGGAAAAAAACGTTGCTTTCCATGGGGCGATGCTTGGGTTGGAGGCATCCTCCGACCCCAGCATTGCCCCAAGGAAAAAAACATTGCTTTCCATGGGGCGATGCTTGGTTTGGAGGCATCCTCCGACCCCAGCATTGCCCCAAGGAAAAAAAGTTGCTTTCCATGGGGCAATGCTTGGTTCGGAGGCATCCTCCGACCCCAGCATTGCCCCAAGGAAGCTTTCCATGGGGCGATGCTTGGGTCGGAGGCATCCTCCAATCCCAGCATTGCACCAAGGAAAGCTTTCCGTGGGGCGATGCTTGGGTCGGAGGAGTCCTCCGACCCCAGCATGGTCCCAGGGAAAGCGACGCTTCTTCCACCCACGTCCTCGGTGGTTCAATGGGCTGCTCCTGGGATCGGAGGACATCATCCGATCCCAGGAGCAGCCCATTGAACCACCGAGGACGCGGCTGAAAGGAGGCCTCCTTTTAGCGGCAGCCTCGGAGGAGCGTACATTCACCTTATAAGACTCACCAACTTCCCCACCCCCGTTTTGGGGAAGGAAAAGTGCGTCTTATATGGCGAAAAATACGGTAAATGTCTCACAAACTACAGCTCCCAGAATTCCCTAGCATTCAGCCAGGGCAGTTAAAGCGGTCTCAAACTGGATTATTTCTGTAGTGTGTTTTGGACCAAAGAGATCCAAAACTTTTTTTAAAATGGGGCACATTTAATATACCAGCTGGACTGTAGACTCATGGACGCCAGAGACTCTAGTTCAGATACCTTCACTACAGATTCAGCATATGGCATTTGTCAACTCTCTTTGTTTGCTTTTGCAGATCAAAATAGTCATTTTAAAGTGTTTTGCATTCTAAAAGTGTTATGGAAATCCTAAGAGTGTCATTCCAATGTGGACTGCAATGAACTGCATTTGAACTTTTTGTGCTTTGCCACTTAGGATGATTCTGAAATGGGAAAGATGCTATCACATGTGTGAAAATCCTTTTTTTGAACTCACTGATTAATTATGCTTCAGAACTCCAGAACTTGTAATGTCCTTTTAGCTCTCTTTGGGGCTCTTTGATGGATCAAACACAGGAAAGAGGGTTTTTGATCCATCCTTTGGTTCCTGGAAGCAAAGAAAATATCTATTGCTAAGCTACTATAAAGATGAGGCCATTTTGTAAAAGCAAAGAGAAAGTGCTCTCTCAGGCTTGATCTTTACATTATGTGGGCCACAGGTAAAGTGCTTACTTAATTAATGTTTCATGCATACCATCCTGTCTGATGCCACTTACCATGTACATTGGATCATACACATAACTGTGATCAGCGGCCTCTGCCAGGATTACTGGTGTGCTAAGTGTGAGTGGCCCAGCAGACATTTTGAATTCATTTCATGCATGATACCTTTACACATGTAAGTGCTTTTTCTACGGGCTGGGCTGTGTATAAAATGGGAAGGTGCTATTGCACTCATATCGAGCTGTAGGATTTCCCAGAGACATCTGGTTGACCACCATGGGAGCAGAAGACTGGACTAGAAGGGTGGTTTGATCCATCAAGGCTGCTATGTTCTCATGGCATGGGGTTCAGCAAACATGTCCCCTTCTTAACCATCCAATCCAGAGAAGAAAATAGCAGCTCAGTCATGCTGCTGATACTCAGACATCAATGCTCTCTCCAAGAGATGGGACTGAAGAAATCTTGTTTGTTTCTTTTTACTTTACAAAAGTACATCTATAGATGACACACAGCTGGAAGCATGCTGGCAGAGTGAGGAAAAATGGGACGGGTCTCTGAACTCCTCCTGTGAGCAATGCAGTAACGTTCTCATCTTCACTCCCAAAATCTATCTGGCTGAAGAAGGTCCCTGAGAAATGGTCCACACTGCTGCCAGCCATGTGATGGGGGAGCTGCCAGAGGCTGGAGGGGCAAACAGACATCTAGGAAATGCCCCAGAAGCCAGAAATGGAGGCAGCATTTCATATCAAGGAGAAGAGAAAATAATGAAATGCAAAAGCGATTAGCCTCCCTGGAGCAAATTGTGGAATAGGCTCCATATAAGATGTCTTGGTTTGCAACCAATGAGAAGCCACACAGAATTTTCCTGCCTCTTTTTGCCTTTTGACAGGGAGCTGTATCAACCTTGAGCCACAGCCAAACACACACACGCAAACCGACAGACAGACAGACAGACACAACACACTGACGTGGCATCTTGGCCAGAGAAGGCCTTTGCAATTCCACACGTCTTATGCATGCGACACAGAATTATTACTAAGGGGTGGGTGGGGGAAGAAGCATTATGCCAGGATTTAAAGAGCCCTGTAGGGTAAGGCTGCTTGACAACAACCGGCATTTGCTGCTGTGGAAGTGTGGCCCAAAGACAAGGAAAAAAGGGAGTGAACCACAACTGTGGAAATCTCCCATGCATTCTATGCCACAGAGATGTCAGTGGCACCCTTTGAAAAAACTGCTGAGGATGCAATGGGAAACCAACAAACCAACAAAAAAGTCACACCAGAAATTTCCAGTCCCAGCTAGGCAAAAGTAGGAGGGCCATGCCTTAAGTGGCACTCAAGCCGATCCCCTCAACCTTCTTCCATCTTCCAAAAAAGCCATTCTCAATCCATCCAGAAGATTCCATGAAAAAGTGATTAACCAGGAACATGGGGATGGGATGGGCTGGAGTCAGGCAGGGCTGCCTTTGTCTGTGGACACTGCTTTTAAAACTTTTCCATCTTGCTTTGCAGTCTTGTTCTGTCTTCAGATTTCTGTTAGGGCATCTGCAGGCACCAGCCCCCGTTTTTTGCCACTTGTCACCTTGATGAAACCCTCATTCTCCTTAGTCTTCCCCACACCAACACAGATCTGGGAGGCACAAGAGAAGAAGAAAAAAGTAAACTGTTATCAAAAAGGAATCCAAAGGCAAAGGAAACAATGGTATTCAGCTGCTACAGTTTTGACAGATGATTATAGCACTCCTGAGCAACAGAAGGGGAGAGGGGGCAAGAGGGAGGGAGAGGGTGGGGAGTGACAGATTGTCCTGCGGTTTTTCTAATACAAGTACATCAGGGCTGTCAAGTTACAAATTTTGAGGATTTTCTGTCATCCAGTATGAACTTCTAAATATTAGTTATAATGATTGTAAGCACCAAAGTGTGCACATAATAAGCACACATAATGAAAAAATATTTGGAAGGGATGATGGTTCACCTTGAGTGTGCCCTAGCAGAATTTCCTGGGCTCACACCAACAGAAAACTAGCTTGCCTAAGGTATTTTGCTGATTGAAATAGGGGAGGAATTGTCACCCTAATCACTTGTCCAAGTCAAAGTGGATTGTTTCTCAGGCTTGTTAAATTATTTCAGCATCTAATTGCAAAAGTCTACATGTGCTTCTCCAACCCTTCTCTGTTGTTGTGTGCTGTTAAATTGGCTTATGGTGATGCTACAAATGTGATCTCCAAGAGATCCTGTTGCTAACATCCCTGCTCACGCCTTGCAAACTCAGAGCTATGGTTTCCTTAATAGAATTAATCCATCTGTAATGTCTTCCTCTTCCTACTGCCTCACACTTTAAAAAGATAAAGGTAAAGGTTTCCCCTTTGACAGGATTGTTAAGTCATGTCTGACTGTAGGGGGTGGTGCTCATCTTTGTTACTAAGCCAAAGAGTCAGTGTTGTCAAAGACGCTGTTACCTTCCCACCAAAGTGGTACCTATTTATCTTCTTGCACTCTTACATTCTTTTGAACTGCTAGGTTGGCAGAAATTGGGGCTAGTGAAGGGAGCTCATTCTGTCACATGGCACTTGGGCCTCGAACTGCCGATCTTGCAATCACCAGGGTCAGCGTCTTAACCACTGAGCCACCACATCCCATTTTACCATACATTATTTTTTCTCCCTAGTCAGTTATGTTGTCTCATGATGGCTGGCATTCTATTAATGATATATGCAGGCATGCTATGGATGTGGGGCAGATTTCTCATCATAGCACAACAGATGTAGTCTGCTGACAGTGTCGGAAGCTGAGTTGCATATACAGCATTGTTGCTGTGTATTGCACGATGGCACTGAAGTTACTGACATGTTGTGCAATACTTTTAATCTGCATGGGGGTTGTGTAGTAGTGGTGCAACATATCTCTGCATGCTATTTGTTGTTGTTAACTAACTCCATCTAGCATGTGGCCTTCCTCTCTTCCTACTTCCCTCCACCTTTCCTAACATTATTGTCTTTTCCAACGATTCATGCCTTCTCATGATGTGCTCAAAGTATGACAGTCTAAGTCTTGTCATCTTGGCTTCTAGGGATATTTCTGGCTTGATCTGCTCTAGGACTCATTTGTTTGTCCTTTTGGCTGCCCATGGGATCCTCAGCACTCTTCTCCAGCACCACATTATCTCAAATGCGTTGATTTTCCTCCTATCTTCTTTCTTGACTGTCCAGCTCTCACATCCATATATGGTAATAGGGAATACGATGGCTTGTATGATTCTGACTTTTGTGCTGAATTGTATGTCTTTGCATTTTAGGATCTTTTCTAGTTCTTTCCCTCCGCATTCTTAATCTTTTCCTGATTTCCTGGCTGTAGTCCCCGTTCCGATCGATGCTTGATCCCAGATATGAGAACTCTTTTACTATTTCTATTTCCTCATTGTCTAGTTTGAATGTGTGTAAGTTCTCTGTGGTCATTATTTTTTGTTTTCTTTATTTTCAACAGTAAGCCTGCCTTTGCACTTTCTTGTAGTTGTTCCAGGCCTGTTAGGTTTTCTGCTAGTATTATGGTGTCGTCAGCATATCTCAGATTGTTGATATTTCTTCCTCCTATTTTCACTCCTCCCTCTTCCATGTCCAAACCTGCTTTCCTTACAATATGCTCTGCATATAAGTTGAATAGGTAGGGTGATAGGATGCAGCCTTGTTTGACTCTTTGCCAATTGGAAACCATTCTGTTTTTCCATCTTCTGTTCCGACAGTAGCCTCTTGTCCTGAATACAGATTCCTCATTAGGACTATCAGATGTATTGGCACTCCCATGTCTTTAAGGGTGTTCCATAGCCTTTCATGATCTATGCAGTCAAAGGCTTTGTTATAGTCTATAAAGAACATGCTGATTTTCTTTTGGAACTCCCTGCTGCAACTGATATGTCTAATGTAGAGTAGCCCCAGTTTAGTGATTTTGGTGAGAGTTCAAGTTCCATTTGTCAGGAGACCCTTTTTTTGGTCTTTTTGGAAGTCCATGGTATCTGCAGAACTCTTCTCCGACTCCACATTTGAAATTAACTGATTCCCTCCCCCACCCTCAGTTTTCTTCACAGTCCATACATAAAAACTGGAAATATAATAGCATGGATGATCCTGACTTTGTATTTAATGGTACCACCACTCTTTTCACCAGTATAAAACTAATAAAATAACAAATTAAATAACTAATGACTGCTTACCCATTTATGTCAGCTGCCTAAAGTGGCTGTCTCACTGTCTAAAGGGAGGCATGGCTCTGGGGAGTGCTTCAGGGCTGCTTTTCATTTTCATTCATTCCTTCTACCCCTCCTCTGCTTTGCATCACAATTTGCTGGATCTCATTTCCTTTGTTATCTGTCTGTAGCTACCTGCCCCCTCTTCTTTCATGCCACAGATTATCTTGGTTTTGTCTGCCTGAGACAAATTAAGATGCACCAAAAGATTCTGTCTGTTGGTTGGCACCAGACCCACTGGGACTAGATGCCAGAGTATTAAGGCATCTGAGCAGATCAAGTGGCTCTGAGCAGATCGTTAGCAGGTCCTTGTTAGTTCAGAAAGGGAGGGAACTTGGAGTGCACTGGAGTGTGAGACTCAAACTTTATAGCAATAACCACAGATGGTGTTAACTGTTGTTGAGAGGGTAATACATGACCACACCTGCACATCATTATTATGGTTCTACTGCCACAACTAGGGATAAGGGGAATATTCCTTACATGCCAGAAAGTACGACTATTATTCAATCATTTTGAGTATTAGTAACATCTATAAAAAGTTAGCATACAACCAGTTCACACAATTGTACTCCATCTGTATATAGATTTAATGAAAGTTCTGATGGGGGGGGGGTCCCACCAGATATTGACAGCCTGCAGTTCCCAGCTTCCCTCACCATTGACTGTATTGACTAGGACTTCTGGGAGTTACATTTCAACAACATCTGGAGGGCCACATAATTCCCCCATTTTGTTGTAATGGAATAGCAATATTATTCCATTATCATCAGTATTATTCCAACACTGTTATTCCATTAGCATCTTCAGGAGACACAGTGTGTTATAGTGGGCAAAGTGCTGGGCTGGGAACAGGAAGATTCAAGTATGAGTCCCTAGTGAGTTATGAAAATTGCTAGGTGACCTTGGGCCAGTCACTCTCAGTCTAGCCTAAAAGGGAGGGGAAGAGAGTTGGGAACAGTGCTTTGAGATTCCGGAAGGAAAGGCTGAGATAGAAAAGTAACCAGTATACACCATAATAAGCAATACAACTGGGTTGTGTGCAGCTTTGTTAAGACCAATTGCAATTCATCCTTCTTCTGGCAGCCACTCCAGATTTTAGTCCAAACCTTAAAGGAACTGTCTAAGGTACCGTGTACTTTTGGCTTTTGAAATTAGGCTGAAGGCCCTAGGGAGGGAATCATGTGGCCCTTCTGATGTTGTTGGACTGCAACTCCCAGCAGCTCTAGCCTCAACAGGTGATGGTGATGAATGATGGGAGTTACATTACAATAACATCAGATGGGCCACAGATCCCTGCCTTGGGGCCACAGGTTGCTTGCCCCTATTGTAGAGTGTTTGCAGTTACCTGGTTTTCCTTAAGGCTCAGCTGTCCCTGCTCCTTATTGCCATAGAAAGTCCTGGTGCATCTCCAGACTGTTTCACCTGGACGAACCCGCTGCACAAAATTGGCTGGGAAGAAGCCTATGCGGTCACCCATCTTCCCCTAAAATATGGAACCAAAAATTTGAGCTGTTTGTTTGTCTAATGTACTGATGCACCATTTTAAGGGCTATACAGCCTTCTAAAAGTAGTTTACACAATGTAACTATCATACAGCAAATACTGAAACAGCAACTGGAATCACAATTCAACAATACTAGCTAAAACTATGAAGAAAACTTCATATTAATAAGCTAAAAGCAGATGGGGAAACTCTCTGGTGAGACATAAAAGTTGAAGAAGGTATCCAACAGCATTACTAAAATTCTGAACATACATGTCTTTTACTCTCATATTTTTAGTCGCCTTTCTCCTCTCAAGATAGGAATTCGCCCTTTTAAATGAAAATCATGTATATTTCTAACCCAGATCCATAACATCATAACTTTGCTTTGGATTTTCCAGTATAGCCACCTCTGTTTTCAATAAATATAATGCTTAGCATATTTAAAACCTTCTGGTGATAGTTTTTAGGTGGGCAGTGAAGACAACATTTATTTTGCCAGGCTTTCCGTGGGTTTTCACTCTATGTTAATTGTGCTGTCTTTTGTTTGCTTTCAATCTTTGCTGCTTTCATTTTCTTTCTTTCTTGCATTAAGAGCTTGTGTTATTGTTATAAACCACCCTTAAGGGGGTGGTACTCAAGGAAGTATGTAAATGTCTTTATAAATAAATACTTAAATTCATAAACTGAGTAAGATGTACTGAAATTTTTATGCAGCCAGAGATAACTGTGATATGGACACATTGGGAACAAGACAGATGGTCTCTTGCGTAGATTGACAATGTTGTACTCTTAGGGAGTGGGAGATATGAGAAGAGTTTCTCAGTTGTTTTTATTGTTCTCAATACTCAAAACAAGTACTCAACCTGGGACCCTTATATACTATACAATTATAGTGCTATGATTTCCCTTTCACTACCATGGCTCCATCCTATGAAATTCTGGTATTTATAGTTTCATAAGGTATTTATAATTCTCAGCCAGGGAGCTCTAGAGCAGGGGTAGGCAACCTTTCCCCTTTAAGGGCCGAGGGACTTCAACTCCCAGAAGCCTCAGCCATGTTGGCCAATTGTCCCATGTTGGCCAATAGCTCCTGGGATTCTGGGAGCTGAAGTCCCTCGGCCCTTAAAGGGGAAAGGTTGCCTACCCCTGCTCTAGAGGCTCACCAAACTACAAAACCCATAGGATTTCACTGGATAAAGCTATAGCAGTTAAAGCAGAACCATAACTGTGTAGTGTGAAAGGGCTCCTGGTCTGAAAACTAGAAAAGCTTGCTCCTTCTCACAAGTAAGGACAGACCTGTTCATGGCTGCATGTCAGGGACAAAGGAAAGATATTTTCCACAGTCTAAGGGCCAATGCAGACCAACGCTTTAGGCTGGCCTGGGGATGGAATTGGGGCAGGGCGACTGCAAGCCAGCTGCTCCGACGCTGTGCGCCTGACCGCATGTGCATGGCATCAGGGCGCCCCGTTGGTGCAGCGTGCAGACACACAGCGCCAAAGAGGCACAAAAGAGCTGCCGTGGCGGCCCTAAGGGCGGCTTTTTGCTGACTCAAAAAAGAGCGGCATTTGCCCACTCTTTTGGGGGCAGCAAAAAGGAGGATCAGGGCTGCGGCGTGTGGTTGCTGTGGCCCCGATAGGGCACTCCCAAGGGTGGCACAGAGCTGCCCCTTATGGGCCATCTGCATCAGCCCTAAGAAGAACATTATCCTATATGCCACAATACAGAGAGACATTTATTGGCCAACTAAAATGCACAAAATATATGTTGAAAGCTTTCGAAGCACCACTGGTTTCTTCATCAGGCAAAAATGTTAAAAATCATACAGGAGAAAGAAAAGTTTATTTGACAATGTTAATCACAAGCTAATATTTTATCAAGATGTTGCTCTTTTCAGTTCGGGTGTTGTTGGAGGGACATTCATTCAGACTAGGGCCCTTTCATACCACACAGTTATACTTTTGCCCCTCCTCCTTCTGGCCATGTAGGTACTCCAGGAAATTTTTTAAAAAAATTCTATTAAGAAGACAAAAAGACATTAGGAAAGGAAAAAAGGAAAGGCAAGAGTCATGCAATGGTGCCACTGAGGCCCTTTCAAACTCCAGATAAGAGCATCAAATATCAGGAGCAGTGTCAGGAAGTACTTAAAATTGGATACTACCAGGGGCTTTCAGGAAGGTGTTTGAACAATCACAGGGGGAAAAAAACGATCAAGAAGGAGTAGATAGGCAGGGTAAAGCAGAGCAAGGACATGTCCTCAGACTCTTCACGGCTTTTTCTGGACAGCCTGAAAGCTTTGGAAGTGTGAAGGATGTTCTTGGAACCTGCCATGTTGCCATGGTAACAAGGACAAGGAACCAGATGTGTATTTGGATGGCTCAGAGACCGAATACTTTCCCCCAGGGCCTATAAAGCATGCGTGTGTCTTTATGTGAGAAAGTGTGTGTGTGAGGGAGAATACGTGAATGCAAGAAAGAGAGAAATGAAGAACAGAAATACATAAGAATGAGGCAAGAAAGTGTGGGGAGGGTATCAGTGTTTGGAGGTGGTAGCTTTTGGACTTCATCTCCCAGAATCCCACATCCAAAGCTTCCAGTGCTCATGTAGCTTAGGACATCTGGGAGTTGTATTCTAAAAAGTAAGTACAGTTGGCCCTCTGTTTTTGTGGGGGATCCATTCTGGATCCTCCCACGAAAATGGAGATTCATGAATGCAGACACACACCCTCAAGAGCACGCCCCATCGTTTTAAACAGAGGTCATCCCTCCTTGAATATATAAAACCACGGACATGAAGTCTGCGAGAACAGAGGGCTGACTGTATTCCAAACTGTTATGTACCTAACCAATTTGCTGGTTTAGGGCAAAGGACAACAACCTTCCCAAACCTAATCATCTCCAGATATGCTGGACTAAAGCTCCACTTGCTTAATCCAGTGAAATCCTATGGGATTTGTAGTTTGGGATGATAGGGGCTGTCCTCCAACATACCTGGAGAACAACCTGCTAGAGGAGGGTGTTGTACAGGAATGCACAAGGCAGATATTATAATGCAAGACATGTATGCCTGCAAATGAAAATGAGCAAGTCAACAGGAAAAATGGGTAGAGAGAGTTTTATTTGGACATAGGAGATGCAGGTTCAAAACTCTATACCCTGCCATGCCATGAGACCAAGCCCTTACTGCTTAGGAATGTTATTCCCTTATTTTGAATATACAGTTGCTCCCCCCAATTCACGGGAGATCCGCTCCAGATGGCCCCCGTGAAAATGGTGGCTCGCAAATATTTGAGCCCCATTGAAAATAATGGTGTGCGTGCACCGACATTTTATCTATAATCACTTGTCCCTCCTGCAAAGAGTGAGATCGTGGACTCAAAGTCTGCAAATGGGGAGCGACAACTGTATGCATGTTCCTTTTCAACAAAAGATCTCAAAGCATGTTCCCAAAATAAAACTTGGGCAGCAACTACAGGACACTTCCATTTCTGCTCACCTTCCACCAGTCCTCATTGGAATCATCCACCAGCATGATTCGATCACCAGGCCTGTAGAGAGAGAGGAAGCCCGACTTATCTCCAGACACCAGAGGAGGGACGATATATAAATGTTCTGTTCTAGGTACTATCCTGGGACCTAAAAGGATGTACAACACCCCTAAGTCCAACACTCAAACCACTATGCTACACTGGCTCTCTACATGCATACATACCTGCATACTGCAATTACCTTACTTTAGTGATCCTCACAAGAACAGTCAGAACTTGGCCTGTACTCATTATTATTCTCAAATTGCAAGTGTGTTAATCAAAGTTTTCTTAAAACTAGTCTACAAGTACTCCAGTTGAGCTGGTATACAATCAAAAGGTTCATCTGCTGTCATCTCATGCTCTTAATCAATGGAAATGGCAAAACAGGACAAGGGATAAACTTACTTCAGGGGTAGGTCATTGTTCTCCTGAGGCAAAAACTTGTAGAGAGCTACATATGAGTACATGGGTGAGATCTCCTTGCGTGTAGAACCTCGAGCTGACTAGAAGGAGAAAGGAAGAAGAAAGAAAATCAGGCCTTAGAGCAGGGGTAGGCAACCTGCGGCCCCCTGAGGCCTTTGGACTGGCCCCAGGTCAGTCCTGCTGCCGCTGCCACCCCCCACCATGATGAAATTGATTATTGTTGTTATTACTTGTTCTTGGGGTTTTCTTGGCAAAATCTCCACAGGGGTTTTGCCATGGTTTTCTGGGGCTGAGAGAGTGTGCATGCATATATATTTTTTTAAAAATATATATTTTTTAATATTTATTTATTTATTTATTGTGCTTTGGCCCCCTAATTGTCTGAGGGACAGCAACCTGGCCCCTGGCTCAAAAAGGTTGCCTACCCCTGCCTTAGAGACTCTGTTCTGTTAGTTGAACTTTAGTCCAGCCTTAGACTTGGGTGGGTAACTATGGAGGGACTGGGGCTGCACCTGTCACATTTTCCTTACTCCTGAACTCCCATGGCGCACAACCACCCACTTTGATGAAAATGGAAATGGCTGGAAGGTCATCACTGGAGTTCAAAAAAGTAATCTTGAACACAGAGAAGGGGTGGAGAAAGCAGAAGATAGCAATTCACAGGAGAATTGCAAATCCTTGTGACAGGATTCTCCATTTCTTGCTGATTTTTTTTTCTGTCTGTAAAAAGTTGGGGCTCCATATGCTGCCCAAAAGCCCCTGGGGCCTGTGAGCTGCACACTTTCCCTCCATTGTAAATGTTTTTGAGCATCAGGCTGCCAACCTCCAGTCCTCCCTCTCTTGCTCTTCCACCAGGCTATGCAACATTATTGGTGCTTACTCAAAAATAAGTCCCACCAATGGGTCTTATTCTCACAAAAGTGGGCACAAGATTGCTGAGCCAAGTTGCAGTCCCACACACAGTAAACTTCTCTGACCTCATCTCAGGGGAACTTACTTCTGAGTAAGCACACCTAGGAGTATTGGGGGAGCCCTCCCCTCAGACCTGGGAACAAATCCTCATGCTTTCTACTTTTAGAAAAAGTGTCAAGTTAAGTTGCATATTTTTAACATGCCCTTTTAGAATTTTATTAGTATTGCTGTATTTTTAGACTACATTACTTATAGTTCCCCAAAAAGCAATGCAACAGGAGCTGCAGTTAATCTCTCATTCATCTATCTGTCTGTCTGTCTGTCTATCTAATATATCTATCTACAGAGAGACAGAAGACAGAGCAAAGACTGTTTCTTAGATTTAATCCAACACCAGAAGAATCACAATTTTCTTCCTTTTCCATGACACAAAAATCTGCTCCAATGGATTTCCCAGCCCAATAGAGCAGTGTGTTTTTTGAGTGTTTGGAGGCTGCATGGAGTTGGCCATGGCAGAAGCATTTTAATCCACTGTTTCTATGTACTTAATGTTAATGGCAGGAATCCTTTTTGGGAAGTTATGAATGCATAACCCAAGGTTACAAAATTGTGTTTCGTATTCGCAATCTCTAGTAGCCCCTAGTTTAGGGGATACATAGGGTCCAAGAAAGTTCCCCAATCTTCACATATCAGGCAGCAATTGTTGCGACTGACAGGGGTCACTTGGAAGCATCTGGTCTTAACTCCACTTGCGAGAGCAATCTCTGGCATGAGGGGGAATTATGACAGTGGTCTTATTTCTGTCTGTCGCACCCAAAATTGCTCCTGGGAACAGGTGGTAATGTCAACTAACTGCTTCCCGAGTGATAGGGCAACAGATTCCCATCAATCACAGCAACTGCTGCTTGGTAAGTGGGAACTAAGGGATCAGAATGGGATTCACTGAGCAGCACCATAACTATAGTCCTTACTCATTCGCAATTGCCCAATAGGATTCTGATCTTTATTTTTATTGCTTGTAAATCACTACAGTGGTTCTGGGAGAAAAACCGTATATAAATAAATATATAAGGTAAATAAAAATACAGGATTGTGCTGAATTTTGCTCTAAAAAAGTGCTGGAACTGAAGCCGGTAGTATATGCATGAATGAGGACTGTGTCAACAAGGAATAATTCTTAGCCATTTCACCTGTTTTGAAGTGCATACCCTCCAAGTGTACCCATTTGGCAAGGCCAGTCCCAATTAATCCTCTATCATCCCACTTTTCAGCTGCTTTTAAAATATCCCCATTTCTTTCTCCTCCTCCCATTTCCCTCCTTGTCCTCAGCTTACTTCAGTTGCTGCAAACTGAGTTCAAAGTGCAAAGGTAGTTTCTATTCAATTCAATTTCTATCTCTTCTTAGATTATTTGATCAATTTCACAAATGTTTTGTGGATTCACTGTCCCCACTCCACATCTTAGTACAAAGTGGTATGCTTTTCACCTGCTGTTCTGGGCTCTTTTCTTCTGATGTAGTGCCCTCATTCTCCGCTGGCTCTGAGAAAACTGAAAGAAACAAGAGAAAGGGGTACAGACATTTCAAGATCTTGGCCAATGTTGCAGTACATACAGTCTTCGTCTCTCTCACTTCCTTCCAAAAAAGGATACCCTGTTGGCATTGTGGATTACAAGGAATTCTGCAGGCCTGCATTATCAATAAGCAGAATGAAGCAACCACTTCAAGCAGTAAATTTAATTGGTTATATTTGGACTGCATCCAGACTAATGTAAGTCCAGTTGATTTCAGTGATTCTACTGTAAGTAAATATGGATCTAACCATTTTATTTATATATTCTTCATTGAGTAGTATAGATTTTGACTGACAAGGGAATGCCATTTCCTGTCCTGATTCGGGCAGCACAATGTCTTGGGTACAGACTCACAGACCCATATCTAGACTCACTTACAGGGCCTTATTTCTGATTTTTGCAGCCTCCTTTCTCCTTCAGGACAAAAGTGAGTGAGAACTCGCTATAAAAGTTAGTTGAAATAACCAGAATGTTAGTGCTGCTGCCATAGTTTGGCAGCTTTAAATTGATGCCACCTCCTTTGCCTAAAGAACAAAAGATAGCAATAAAGAGAGCCAACATGGTGTAGTGGTTTGCGCATTGGATGACAACTCTGACAATCAGGGTTTGATTCCCCAGTCAGCCACAGAAACCCACTAGGTGACCATGGGCAAGTCATATACTCTCAGCCCTAGAAAATCCTTAGAAAGGGTTGCTTTAGGGTTGGAAATGACTGGAAGGCACACAACAGCAACAAAGGCAAGAGATCATACTCATCTCCTGGGTTTATTTTGTGTGTTGTCATTGTTATGGGCATTCAAATCAATCCTGACCTATGTTGACCTTGTCATAGGGTTTTCTTGGCAAGATTTATTCAAGGGAGGCTTGCCATTGCCTTCCTTTGAGACTGATGTGGTGTCTGTACGGGCCAGATACTCCAGCAGCAGCCTGGATTATTCTGGCTCCAAAGCTGCCCCAACATCACACTGATATCTGGGCACTATGGAGTGACAACAAGCGGTTGTTCACATTGTGCTGCCTGCTGCTGCCATGGATTGCTTCCTCTGAGGCACCCAGCATTGATCACATAGTTGGGAACCTGGTTCTGACCTCAGAGGGAAAGACCTGAGCTGGAGGCAGTGGCTGGCACAGCAGGACACATTTTAAACAGCCACCTGCCTTTCTTCTGGAGATGAGGATTTTAAAAATTCAACTTAAGGGCGGGGGGGGGGGGTATAACATGGATTCAGCACTGAACTGTCTGTACATAGTCCAGACAGTTCACATCAGACTTGGAAATTAGATGCTGTGTTATCAGGACTGATTACCATAAGACTGGGGGGAGGCCATGTTATTTGGCCTGTGTGGACACAGCCTGAGAGAGTGGGATTTCCCCAAGGTCACCCAGCAGGTATCCATGGTTGAGCAGGGATTCAAAACCTGGTCCCCTGAAGTCCTAGTGCAATACTAAAATCACTACACCACATTGACTCTTTATTTTGTGTGCCAATTAACTAAATTTCCTTACAAATTGACTCTGACAGGCCAGTTGTTAAGCTGACAATCCTATATTTACTTCTTTAGAAGACATGCTATTGAACTCAGTGGGACACACTTCTGAGCAGACATAAACAAGAAGTCTTATGCCACACTTCTCAATTTTTCCAAACAGAAATATGCAGAATAGGACTGTATTGTACAAGTTAAGACAGAAGCAAAATTTTGACATGAAATAAGATTAATGTTAGAGAGACCAAGTGCTTCTGTCTTTACTGCAAATGTTTGTTTCTAGATAGGCAGAACACTACTCAATAACAGCTACAGCAAAATTGGATTATTTTTTAATAGCAAGAGAGGAAAACATGTGGCTCTAGACCATTAGCTATGATGGCTAGGAAAGATGGGAGTTGCAGTCCAACCTCTAGAGGACCACATATTTCCCATCTTGTGGATAACTTACTTCTGTCCAAGGTGGGACCAAAACAAGAAGAGAAAGGGCGCTTCTGCCAGACCCACTGAAGTTGTCCACCCTTTACTAAATGCGCAAAGGTCAAGAGGGCCAGAGAGCCGGCAGGAAACAAGGATCTCCAGGGTGAGGCTAGCACAGCTTATCTTGCTTCCTCATCTGTGCATTTGTTCTGCATATGGGGGTTACTTTTGCACAAGGCAATGAAATGGGCTATCATCCAAGTATGTTTTTATCTCTCTGTTTCCAGTGAAAGCATAGGGCTCCTGCTCACCATTATCAGCCTGGGGTTCCTCGGCTGGTTGGCCAGCAGCTTCCGTGTCCTCAGCCCCCTCATCCTTTTCATTCTAGGAGAGATGGAGATGCAAGAGTGAGAAGAACTGAAGAGGAAGTTGGTATACATACATGTGGTACAGGGAGTGTATCTCAGTGTTACAGGGAGTATGGCTCCAGTGACTGGTCCTGCTCTGCTTACGTGGTACAGCTGACTGGCATAATTTGGGATCACAGAGTTGGCATCAGGACTCGGCACTGCTGGGCATCTCCAGCATGGGATCCTGTTATCAATTCCTGGAGCTCCCTAACATTCTTTTCTCCCCGTTTCCTCTCCTTGATATCACTACTTGTTCACCTTCTTCTTTAAGAAAGTAAGAAGTATAAGGAATAAAGAGAAGAAGCCACAGCCTTCTCCTGCTTTGCATTTTGGGTCCAAAGTGAGAGGCAAATGAATGGGCAGCAGACTCTTCCATGGAAATGAGGTGTGCCCATGGTGACCAGTGGATCCATGGCCATGGGGACAGCAAATCCACTTTAGGTTTTCAGCCCCCTCCCTCCCCCTCGTAGCTCCTCTGACTTACATGAAAGCTCTCCTAGAGCTAGATAGGGCTTATCCCTGGGAGAGCTCCCACATGACTGGGAGCAACTGTGGGAGGATCAGATGTAAAATCGAAAGTTGATTCATTGGTCACATAGTAATGGATTTACCAACTGTCCCTGATGTGCCAAGTAAGTACTTTTTTAACTTAACTGTTTTTAAGAGCATTTAAAAATCTTTTAAAATGCACTTTATTCTTTTATTGAAGTTGATTTGTTTTAATACTGCAAATAATATAATTCTATTTTAAATGTTCTCTTTTTGTATGTTTTTAATTGCATCATTCTTTTAAATTGCAAGCTGCTTTGAGTCTGGGGGGGAAAGTGGGATATAAATAAATAATTATGATGATGATTATTATGATAAAAGCATCTTACCCAGATTACTCCTAAAACTGGGCTGGTAGTCACTGGAATCGTACAAGATGCCCAGGCCATGTAGGCCAGGGTATGAGTCACAGGGACTTCCCAGTTGTCCTATTGTCTGGAACAGCAGAAAACAAGCTTGCTCCATCCTCAATGTGACATCCTTTCAAATACTTAAACAGGGCTGTCATATCACCTCTTAACCTTCCTTTCTCCAGGCTCAACATACCCAGCTCCCTAAGTCTCTCCTCATAAGGCATGGTTTCCAGACCCTTCATCATTTTAGTTGCCCTCCTCTGGATACGCTCCAGCTTGTCAACATCCTTTTTGAATTGTGGTGCCCAGAACTGGACACAGTATTCCAGGTGAGGCCTGACCAAAGCAGAATAGAGTGCACTATTACTTCCCTTGATCTAGATACTATACTTCTATTGATGCAGCCTAGAATCGCATTGGCCTTTTTTGCTGCCACATCACACTGTTCACTTATGTTCAACTTGTGGTCTAATAGGACTGCCTCTTGCCTAAGGCAGTCTCTCTCTCTGCCCACAGATGGAACCCATTAGCTCCATTTCATCTGTACATCTAGCCTAACCTTCCCATAATCTGCTGCCACCCAGAAATATTGGCTTACAACACATCTGGAGGACAACAGGTTGGGAGATGCTGAGACCAATGGCCATTGCACTGGGATGCATCCCTAATTTTGTATAAAAGCTGGTACTCAAATTTGCTTGTTTGGCTCCCCATGTTTTGGAATTAAGATGTAATCCTATAGAGACTATCTATATTGATTGTTTTATGTTTTGCACAGTGTCTGAAGTTTTTAAGTACTTATTATTATCTTTAAGACACTTATAAAACACAGGTGGATTTTGACCTGGGTCTCATACACTCCATCTCTTCAGCAAAGATCTCTGAGGAGGATGGGGTCATCTTAAAATACACATTTCTTTAACAAAGATTGTAGCATGTTTCACATATAAATGTGAATTATTGGGAGAGCAGAGTAATTAAAATGAAGTTAATTCCATTCCCCTCTTCTACCTCCCCTGCCTTGCCTTGTTAATTACTTGGTTTTAGATATTTTCAATTACATATCTTAAGTAGAAATGGAGCATTCCCTAGAGGCAAAAGAACACTTGCTCCTGCTGTGGAATACATGCTTGATATGCGTTTGCGTCAGTATTGCTTTCTTGATTTCTCTCTGGCTTCCATCTGAGCAGCCCATCATGTTATCCCATCCACAATCATTTGACATTAGTTCCTCTTCTTTCCAGTGTCATCACCCACTCTCCCAGCCACACATTTTCAGCCAAATTCCTCCCACCGTCTTCTTCTAGAACCTCCCACAGATATCCACGACTCCAGAACTTGGGCAAACAAAATGCAACCCTCCTATTGAGGGAGAACCGTACCAGACTCCTGGTGGGGGACTCTGAGGTGCTGCTGAAACTGGAGCGATTCATGTAGGCCAGTGAAGTGCCATAGCGCAAAGTCTCGTAAATGGGGTCCACCTTTCCGCTGGGCCCTGCTGGTAAAGGGAAAATCATTCAGAGCTGGATCCTTCAACATGAGGATGAAACATAGGATGCTCCCTTACACCAGGTCATGTTTGTGCCTGTGTGTGTGTATGTGTGCCTTCAGGTCACCTATCGACTTGGCAACTCCATGAATTTCGTAGGGTTTTCTCAGGCAAAGAATACTCAGAGGTGGCTTTGCCAATTCCTTCCTCTGAAATATAGCCTATGGCACCTGGCATTTGTTGGAGGTTTCTCATCGAAGCAGGTTGACCCTGCTTAGCTTCCAAGATCAGATGAGATCTGGTACTGTCAGTATATTTAGGCCATGATGGGCCATAGGAATGAGAAAATAGCATCTAACTGGCATTTTCAGTTGGAAAGACCAGGGAAGAGGTAAGGTAGCAGACCCTTCTCTGCTTCAGTGGCTAGAGATCTGTTGGCAATCAAAGAAGACAACTGGGGTCTGGATTGACTCTGTTCTCTCCATACCACGCTGAACAATCCCAGTTCCATCTAATTTCAGAAGCTAAGTAGAGCTGGGCCTGGTTTTTATTTGGATGGGAAACCACAATGAAATACCAAGGTCTCTACAAAAGCCTGGGAAATAATCCTGCCAAAAATCTGGAGTGCCATTGCTGCTAGTCAAGAATTGAGACTACTGCTCTAGATGGGCCAATGGTCTGATCTGGTATAAGGGAGCTACCTATTTTTCCAGACTATGGTGTAACACTTTAACTATTACAGTAAACTATTGGGTTGTAACTCCCATCAACACTATCTAGCCTATTTAGTTATGAGGGAAGATAGGAGCTGCAGTCCAACACCATCTGGAGAGTTGCATATTTCCCATTCCTGAGCTGGATTATCTCTAGCCTGCCTTCCACAAGCCCAGTTACATGGTTTTCAACGTGTGGTGGAGGCCTTCCTGCACTTTAAAAACATTAGACCCCCTCTTTCCCTGGCACTGGTGTAGGCCCTGCCTGCAAAGGTGGAACTGGGGACCCTTTTACCCAGCGGTGTAGTTATAAATGCTGAAACACAGTCCATTCCTGACATGACAGTCATGAGGAGTCCTAAAATGCCAGCTGCTGTGTTGATCTAAAACCATTTCTTGCTGTTTTCATCTCCACCAGAAGAAGGTATTTTGTAAAGCTAATGAGTTTTATGCACTCAAGACCAAGCCACCTTAGAATGCTTTGGATTTCAGTAGGGATATAGTTCATAACAATACAATTGTTGCTTGGAAAATCCATTTCCTCTCCAGCTACCATGGAGATTGTAGCTGAATTCAGAAGGAACATGGGAGTCCAAGGTGTGTGTGTGTGTGTGTCTATGTAGATGATGTCATAGTCCCTGTTCATCCAAAAAAATAAAAAAATAAAAAAATAAAATAAAAAAATCCCAGGACTTTGACCCTGCAAGCTCTGGCTTCACTACACTACTGTCTGGACTCAAAAAAACAGTGGTCTTTACGATGGCTGATTTACTCTCCAGAATGTCTTCATGTGCACCATAATTTACCATCCCATGGCAGACTGTCCCACTCTTACCTGCAGGAGGAGACTCCTTCGGGGGGGTGGCAGCAGTGGCAATGGTAGCAGTGGTGGTGGTTGTGGTTGTGGTGGTGACCGGCTGTGGCTGTGTGTCATGCAGCAGCATAGGGGAGCTGAGATTACGTCGGAAAGATGTTGCCTGCTGAGGAAGAAAAGTAAGAAGAACATGAGCTGATTCCCTTCAGAGTGGAAACTCCAGAGTTTGGCCCCTCTGCCCTTGCCAGGCAGCACTTTTGCCTTTTCTATGCCAGTTACTAAAAAACACTGTTTTATGTTCCTTCCCCTATCTCTCTTATGGATTTAACAGCCCATGTGAACTGTGAGTTCAGTAACACTCTGTCAATCAGCCTCCAGAAATGATTCTCAGTTTCATCCATCCTCCTAAAAGTCAACCTGCAGGTCTCCCCAATGTTACATTGCTCATGCAAGTAGTGACAGTATATTACACTGATTAGAATTTTAGAGTAGAAATAACAAGTCCTAGGTTTAACACAACACTCAGTTTTGAGGTCACTGGGTGACCTTGAATCAGCCACTGCCTCTCAGCTTAATCTACCTCTCAAGGTTGTTGTGAGCCTAAAAAGAGAGACAGAATGCTTCCTTCAGCTTCTTGTAGGCGGTATAATTATATAAATATGTACATGAAAGCTATGAAACAATTGACTATACGAAGTAGCTATATGCAACATCACCGTCCCATATGCCACATTCACACATAAGCATTGAAAAGCATGATGGGAATAAAATGTTTGTTGCCAATTTGTCCTTCTGTCAGGAAAGCAAACTAGGAGACTAGATTTGTGAGATGTCTCAACCTAGAGTTACATAAGTGCACTGAAACAAGCCAGTTTGTTCAAGAAAAACCTGGTTTATGGTTTGAACCTGGTTTATGATCCTGGGTTGTTTGGGTAGACTTATCATAACCACAGATTCAAATATCCTGTAGAACTCTCCCTTTCCTGCTTGGTTGCCCACTTGGATGAAGGGAGGAGCAGGAGTTATGTGCACCAGCATTTGGTTCCTTCAACTTGTAGTTTATTAAGCCAGGATTCCTGGCATATTGTTATTTATTAATGAGGACATGTAGAATAGTGTGAAGACTCTGCAGTGTTTCTCTCTTCTACTGAGGGTTTAGTAAGAAATACATAATGTCATCTGTTTCCTTTTCCAGCGGCCACTGGTCTGTACATAGGCTTACTTAGCCACTTACTGCCTTTCCTGGGCATTGCTGATGAGAAACTTCTTCCGAACACCACAAATGCACACTAACTTTGCATGTCTTGCATCGCAAGCCTTGCTTTGAGTTTCCTATGAAGTAAAAAAAGAAATGCATAAGATAGGTATAATACATTGTGCAAAGGCAGTTTTGGAGTGTATTGGTCTGTGGGTGGGCACATGTATGTGTATAGTATTTTGCAAAAGAGGGAAAATAGAGCAGCACATATGAAAGGAACAGGACATTCTGTTACACCAATATTCCGCAACCTGGTGCTTTCTAGATACACTGGAATACAATTTCCATTATCCCCCTTCTAGTGGGTGCTGTAGTCCAGCACATGTGAAAGGCATAAGCTTTGGGAAGGATATGCTAACTACAGAAATCCATCTGTGTCACCCTTCCCGTTATCCCATGCAATGAGATATTTCAGGGGTATCCTTTTACAGGGTTAATTTCTTCATGAGAACTGGAGTCTTGAAATGTTTTTAAAACCCACAAACCCACACATATAGCACAGGACAGTGGGCAGACACCTACAGACACAGGGCTCCTTCCTAAGAGGTGAATCAATTCCTCTCAAATCAAGTTGTCTGGCTTTTAGCCCTCCTCCAACTATCAAGGCAAGAGTTTTATACATTGTCCATTAGTTTCAGCCACCATTTTTCTCTCACAAACAAAAATAGTTGAGACAAAATGCTATAAGTTGTAACTTAACAACATTTAACAATAACAGGAGGGCCATCCTTGCTACAGAGGGTCTACTGTAGAATTCACTGTGGAGCAATCTGCCATAGAGCAGCCAGAGACATATTTAAGGAACACTCATGGCCAAAGCAGGATGCAAAGAAACAGTGCTAAACCTTCTCTGCATAGAAAGCTTTTTCCATACATAATTTGAGAAACCAATAGGCACAGTGTGTATCCAGAATATGGAACAAGAGGAACCCTACCAAAGTCAAAGTATGGAAGCCCTCTGATTCACAGAACTGAGGACACAAGTTGGTCCTACAACTCCTCATTGGAGCCTATTCCAGCAGTATCTACCATATAAAAGTGTGATGGTGATGTTATGTTAAGGTACTATATTCTCTGAAGGGAGAGATCTACCTAGGCAGGCAGCCTGATACACTGAAGGAAACCCATCCTGGTTACAATGTGGTGACAACACTGCTTTCTTCTGCATTTCTGTACTGGATAAAATGTGATGGAAGACATTTCTTTACCAGTTTAAAACTGGCAGAAGGTCCTCTATCTAAAAACTCAATGTATGTTAGCACTGTTCAACAGAATAAACCATACACCTATTCACCCCCTCCCCTGGCTACTTCTGCAGTAACTCAGCAGATGAGAAAACTAACTAATGCTGAAGCACATTGGGGAAATTTGCTTGCAACTTTTGTTTGCACTAAAGCATCCAAGTGGCAATTACTAATGTGGGTGGCACAAAGAATGGCCCTTTGTTGACAACATTTTCCCCAGGAGATACTATTTTATTACAGGGGTTGAAAATTATCCTATGATACCATTAATCCTAGGCCTTCTGGCAAATAAATGAAGATAGCTCTTTTCCTTCAGAGTTTCTGCCCATTTCCTAAAGTTTTTGGTTCATGTCAGCCAGCTCTGGTGCCACAACAAACTACCAATTCCAGGATTCAGTAGGATGGAGCCCTGACAGTTAAAGCAGTGTCAAACTGCATTATTTATGTAGTGCATATTATACCTCAGTCAAAATTAGGTACTTTACTAGCCACTAGCCACCAGTAGTCATTAATGCAAGCATCCATGTCTAAAGATTCCAGTGCATCGTAATGGCAACAGTGTTGGACTGACCTTGGGAAGCCCTTGTTCTACTGAGTCATTGTGCCAGTCTCTCCTCCCTACACAACATGTCCTACTTCCCAGGATTGTTGTGAGGTTAAAGTGGGGAGGAGAACCATGTATATCACTCTCAGGTCAATGGAGGATAGGTGAAACACTAATATCACAATGAGAAACAGCCATAACCATAACAGATTATGGAAGGAGGGGAATAGTCTTCTACTCATTTGACAGTAGCACAACATTTAATGCTCAAGACAACCACATATCCCTATATAACTTGTCTGAGGATTGGGTTCTGTTGGAGAAACCCTCCTCTGTGTCCCACCAATGGCCTTTATAGACTGCCAGAAATAGTGCAAATTGAGGCCACTTCAATTGTCCTGGCTCAGTGCTAGGGAATCATGGGAATTGTAGTTTTTTTCTGAGACATTGAGCCTTCTCTGTCAGAGAGCTCTGGTGCCACAATAAACACAGTTCCCATGATTCCTTAGCACTGAGCCAGGACAGTTAAAGTAGCCTCAATTTGCACTATTTCTGGCAGTCTGTAAAGGCCCCAAGTCACAGAAATATCATGTTGGAGCACATAGAAAAAGGTCTTCTCTGCTGTGGCACCATGGTTGTGGAGTACCCTTCCCTTAAGAGGCCCAATTAGCACTTGCACTTATGTCTTTGCAATGCCAAATAAAAACCATAGCTGAGATCCTGCACTACAGCTATAGTTACAAATGTGTAAGTACATACCATCTCTTGAATCAACTCCCCAGACCTACCTTAACAGGCAGCAGCTGCACCAAGCAATGGAGGTCTGTTCTGCTGGGGAGCAGGGCATTGCAGGATGATGTTTCTAGCCCCTTCTCACCGGTGCACTGAGCTATGATGAAGAATTATTACAGAAGTTCTGCTTCTGCTCCTTGCAGCCTTGCTTGCTGGTGGGAGGAAGCTGGAAATGTCATTGCGCAACACCCTGATCAGCAGCAGAACAGGCTTCCATTGTTTAGTGCCACTGCTAGCTGTTAAGGTACACTGGGAGGCATTTGTGATTGTGGTAATGGTGTCACAATAATAAATATAGATACAAGCACACAAGTCTAGCTTAGCATTCCTAATTACTCAATAGGATGTCAGTCATGGCTTTTACTTAAAGCCTTTGGGTCTATTAAGTCCATCCAAATCTGCACATGAACATGGTTTTAAATTGTCTTAAATTAAGCTGTCTCGTTTTAACTTGTCCAATTGTTCCACATGCTTTTAGTCTTTTACATTATTTTTTCTTTTTAACATTGTTTTAAATTAGTTAAACTGATTCCATTGTACACCACCAAAAGAGCAGGACATAGGGCAGGGGTATAAATATTTTAATAAAATAAAATAAAATAAAATGTGGAAGGGAAGGAAAGAGGGATGACATGTGTGTATACATGCATGTGTATATGAGTTAGCCAGAATTAGGATGTCAAGACAGACCAAAACAAAGAGGCTCTCCAAGTACTTACCTACAATAAGCTGATGGCAAATTTCACAAGGGTTGTGTTTCTTGAAGATGTGCTCCTGGAAGCTGTGGGTTTTCATGGGCTTGAGGGGTGCCAGAGACCTCTGAATTGCTCGGGGAGAGCGCTCTGCTTCAGTGGGCACTGGTGGGGGAGACGGGGGTGACACAGAATCTGGGGGGCTCAGCAGCACATCTGTGGGCAGCTTGAACTCACTGTTAGAGCGCAGGAAAAAGTTCTCGACACTCTTGCTGCGTAGGATGGTTTTGAGCGAGAGAGAGCGCTTGAAACGCTGCAGCTGGAGGGGTGGGAAGAAAGGAACAAAGTAAAGGGAGGGCACAACATCTGTGGCAATGTACTGCAGAGGCACAAATTTTGTCATTCATTCTCTGGAATTACAGGATCTTGTCCATCACGAGAACAACAGCCACAGCTTCTGGAAACTGACATAAAATAAGCTCAAAACGCATTGCACAAATGCCTTAGCAATGTTTTTAAGAAATGTTAAGTTATACTATGTACATTAGCTAATTAGTCTTAGTGACATGCCTATATGTTTATGATATGCCTATAAGGTAGACGGGTAAAAAATCCCACTATTGAGATGAAAGGATGAGGAGGAGTTTTATCAGTCACTTGTTGTTTGTTGTTGTATGCCTTCACGTTGTTTCCGACTTATGACAATCCTAAGTCAAACCTATCAGGATTTTCTTGGCAAGAGTTGTTCAGAAGTTTGTCATTGCCTTCCTCTGAGGCTGAGAGCATGTGACTTGTCCAAGGTCACCCAGTGAGTTTCATGGGTGAGCTGGGAATCAAACCCTGGCCTCCAGTCATAGTGCAACACACAAACCACTACACCATCCTTTATCAGTCACACAATGGTCAAATAGCCTAGCTAGCAAAGTACAGCTGTTTCTGCACTAAACTAATATCTGTTGTTGGTAATGGACTAGATGAGCATGAACAAATTGAAGCTTGATCCAGACAAGACAGCGATACTCCTGGTCAGTCGGAAGGCAAATCAAGGAATAGGGATTCATCCTATGTACAAAATACAATTGCTAAGCACTCCTAATTATGAAGGAAGTTTGCAATTATCATGGTTAACATCATGTCCTTTTGATCCAGATCATTATTAAGCTCACTTTACATATTGGGAATGGAAAGTGAGACCCAGCCTAATCTACATTGCAGAATTAATGCAGTGCTTTAACTGCCATGACTCAATGCTATGAGATCTGGGATCTGTAGTTTTAAAAAACTTTTATATTGTGGTGTTATTTGGTATTGTATGTTGTTTGTAGTACGTGATTGTATATATGTGTTGTTCTGTATGTGCATTGTATTGTATTGTATTTTTTTGTTGGAATGCTTTTTTAATTAATAAAAAACTTATTTAAAAAAACTTATTTATTTCAGTTCCATCAACAACAACAACAAAATGTTCAAACAGGCTCTTACTGAAATCTTAGGTTTTCAGCTAGGGCCCTGGACTCAGCAATGAACCTGGATGCCACGTTTCAGTGGTGGCCATTTGCACAGTTAAAACTAGTGTACCAGCTGTAGCCACTCTTTGGGAAGTCAGATTTGGCTATGGTCACACATGCTTTGTTATATGACATTTGGATTACTGTAATGTGCTCTACATGTGGCTACCTTTGGAAACTGTTAGGAAACTTCAGCAGAACCAAAGTGTTGCAGCCAGACTGTTGGCTGGGGCTAGTTATAGGGTTCATGTGTTTACCCTCCCCACCCCAGTTGAAACAACTCCACTGGTTGCGTGGATCCAGGCTAGGAGTTTGGACTTTCCTGGAAGTTGTGCAAAGGAGAGATCTTATTTAGATTGTGCCAGCCATATGATATTAACATAAACTGTAACAAAAGCATAGTATGAAGCCTAGGAAGTTCAGTAAGTATACTCCTGAGTGGTAGGTAACTGTTGGAGTGATGGTTACACAAATGGAAGAATGTATGGCAATCCTGCCACACCCTTACAATCCAGCCCTTCAGTTGGGCTATGCTTGCAGAATTTAAGCTACAGAACCATTAAATAGGTCTGTTGACCTGGAAGAACAAAACAACTTTAATCCTGTTATGGAGGCCTCCAAATTAGATCTGGTGAGGTGGCAGAAGCAAACCTGGAAAAGGAGGGGATGCTGACGCCTGTGGGCTATATATCTGCTCTCAAAGTCATCTTTCTCTGTGGTTTTCTCTTTCTGGAGTGGAAGCGTACATAGCCCCCAAACAGGAAAGGCACTTAATATTAATTCACTGCAAGGCAAACTTGCATGTTCTTTCCACCTGCTTCACTGGGACTGTAATAAAACAAGGGAGACAGAGACAAGAGGCACCAATTAAACCTTCAGGGCAGCTAACAGGCCTGGAAAAAGAGGAGCAGCTCAGTTCAGCAGCAATCCATTGCTTCTTGCTCTGCTGAAGAATGCCAGCCACAGATGTTACAATGACTGTGCCTGCCAGGCTCTGGCATTGTCAAGGTTAGCCCTAGGCTCATTCTCTGCCCTTTATCATCCTCTAGCTACAGTAAGCTGTGACAGTTTAGGTAGCAAACTAACTCAGCTTAATCTACACTAGTGCTTCTCAAGTTATCTGACAAGTTGGGCTAACAATTATTTTCCCCACTGTGCCAGGGACTGGCATCACATTTGTGTCCACTGGGTACAATGGTTTCTTTGTTTCCTTCAGACTCTCTAGAGGTTGACAGCCAATGGCTCAGGGACCAGCATTGCTTCAGGGATCGCTACTTTGAGTAGCACTGGTTTACACAACAAAGGGCCACTATAACAATGGATCCTATGACCAGCAAAAGGGCTCAAGATGATTATGTTTACAGTTCCTTTTGGGGAGTATGGGCATGGGCAAATGACAACCCCATAACTGCCCTTCTGCACCTGCCCATAGCGAGAATTAGGGTGGGGGGATAGTGATCATTTTTAAAAAGGCCAAATCTATATCTGCATCCCATTCAGCAGCAAAGAATATTAGAAATGTCAAAGGATGGAAGTCATGCATATCATCTGAAATGCTTTGGCTAAAATGTGGGATATAAATGAAATGACGGCAGGGATCCTGCATCAGAACACATGGTGCATAATGCTTTGTGCATTCAGCTCTGCACTACTTTTGGTCTGGGAGACAGCTTTCAAAGCAGCTTTGTCACTGGAGATAGAGGAAAACAATCTCATTCCTCTTCACCAGTGAAAGAACGGCAGCCAGGATGGACTTTGCCATATTGCCTCTCCCTCCGTCTACTAGTAAAAGGCCATGGATGGACCCTGAGGCTTGAAAGTTGCCTGGATGGGAGCTGAACACTATGTGAGAAGCTAGTGACAAACTGCTTGGGCAACACTTTCTCCCCAAAATATGTGTGCACAATCCTGAATTACATGTGCATATGTCATCAACAGCACTTTAACCAATATGTGGTGGTTTTTGTAAGTTTTTTTTTTTAAGCATCTTAGGTTTACTAAGAGTAAGGCAATATTGCATTACAAATCTTGGGAAACTACTCTTTGATAAACTGACAGTTCCAGATGATCCACAGATCAGTGGGGTATTAATGACAGAAATAGTTGGAAATCTCCCTCTAACTTTTCTAATGTGAAAAACAAAAACAAAACAAGCTTGGAAACTCTGACTCATCCATCACTAAAATTAGAGGGCAGAAGCTAGTTATAGCCTGTGCTTTTGATATTAATGAAGAGGTGAATCTACTCCAGATTTCAATCTGAACTTTCAATGAGCTAATGTAATGCATATGTGTGTTGTCTGCCTTTGAGTAATTTCTGACCTATGGTCACCTATCATGGGGTTTTCTTGCCAAGATTTATTCATAGTAGGTCTGCCATTGTCCTCCTTATAGGCTGAGAGTGTGTGACTCGCCCAGGGACACCCAGTGGTGGCTGAGCAGGGATTCAAACCATGGTGTCCCAGAGCTCTATTCCAAAACTCAAGCCACAATACCACAGTGGCTCTTCAAAATGATGAAGTCTATCCCCAAGATACATTCAGCACCATGGACAGTTCAGGCTAAAGCTCAGAGCAGATTGACCACCCACTAACACTGGTGCCATAACCTCTAAATTTCCTCCAAATTCTTTCTGCCCATGGCAGCTGGTGGCACCAATGTCAGAAGAGAGACTGAGAGGCTTGGAGTTGGACTGTGATGACTTATTAGAAAACCATTCTGGTTGCTGCTAACAAGGAGTGCATTGTCTCTGCTAAATAAAACAAATAGTACAAGGGAACCTAAGACTCCAGTGCCCTCTCATCTAAAGGAAACTAAATCACAGTGTGTCCCCCTGGAGTTTCTCACTGCTTGAAGAGACATGGGGAGCTTAAGAGCACTGAGCCAAGAAGTGGAGCAATTAACTACAAAATACAAATGCTAAGCACTCCTAATTATGAAGGAAGTTTGCAACCATCACGGTTAACATCATGTCCTTTTGATTCAGGCCACTATTAAGTTCATTTTACATATTGGGAATGGAAGGTGAGTCCCAGCCTACATCTACACTCCAGAATTAATGCAGTGCTTTAACTGCCGTGACTCAGTGCTATGAAATTATGGGATCTGTAGGTTTAAAAAACTTTTATTTATTTCAGTTCCACAAAGAATACTAAATCAACAACAACAACAACAACAAAATGTTGAAACAGGCTTAGGATATGAGTTATCAGAAAAATGCATATAAGGAACGCTTGAAAGACAATTCCATTAGGGCAGTTATCATGTTGGTGTTGTATTATTAGGATGAACACAAAAGTTCACTGAGGGAGCCTTTCATGATGGTGTTGGGTTCAAGTAGAAATTGTCTCTCCATAAATCAACAGTCCTGATGGTGGTCTGGACAAATGTGAAGTAGCGGTAACATAATCAATAAGAGATCTTGTAGCACCTTTGAAACTAACTGAAAAGAGGTTGGCAGCATGAGCTTTTGTAGACTTCAATCTACTTCCTCAGATGCATTTAGTGGAGTGAAAACCAAGGACAGACATATATATGCCAATTCAAATAAAGGGTTCTTCACATCCAGGCATTTAGGACTGATATCCTGTTGCTTGCATTTGTTGAGAAAGAACATGTCTGTCTGTATCTGGGCATTTCTTGAAGAGATTGATGGATTTCCACTCCATTTGGCTAAATCTGGTGCTTTCCATAGTGGTAGAATTCAAAGATACAGCCACATTAGTCTATAAAATCAGTATGTAGAGAGAGCTTGTAGCACCTTTGAGACTAACTTTGAGACTCTATCTGATTTATTTTTTCCATTACAAGAATTGATGGTATAAGAAAGTTTTTCAAATAACCACGTATTTCAAAAACTAGTCTACCATTTTTCCAGAATTAATTTTTCCATCTTCCAGTGGGCAGCTATTTCACTTCTTGCAGCAGCCAGATGGAAGGCAATAAAGTTTCTGTGTTTCAGAGCAGTTTTCTTTGACATACAAATTTAGTAATACAAGTGCAGGACAAAACTCACGGCTGTAAGTGAGAGCTGGATTACAGCCATTGTAAGTGCATTGCATCAATTGTTATTTTTACATCAACTACTTAGTATAGTATGGGTTGAGGTGAGGGAAGAGAAAAAAGAAAAAAGGGGAAGGTCAGGTAGCTAGATGAGGATGATGGGTGGATGAGGGAGTAACTAATCTGGGCAGAGGGGAGAAGAGACAGCCTCAGCAGCTGAGGAAGGCTATGATTCTTGTAACACAGGAAGTGTCCATGAGCATTCTCCTTCCCATTTCAGAGCAGGGAGGCTGAAGCAGCCGGGAAGGGAAAGCATGGGTCTGGGGGAAGGGACACAGTATGGAAACTGGTGGGAAAATTCAGAGAGAGAGGCAGGAAAGCAAGCATGGCAGACAGAGTCAAGAGGAAACAAGACAGCTGCCAAGGTGGCAGACTCCAGCAGTCAAATGAAGAAGAAAGGTAAGAAAGGGGGAGATTTTTATAGCAGAAGAGGGAAAAGGGACTAGGCAGCATTTGAAAAGGAGAATAAGGTTAGAGTGGCTAGAAAAGAGGAAGGGCTGGTGTATAGTGGGCGAAGGTGAGGAAAGCATGGGGGGGGAGGCAAACATGGCTGACCAGAGAGCAGAGAAGCTGCCTATATGTTGGATCTCAGCATTTAGAATAAGTAAATAAGTGAGTGAAAGAGGGGTTTCAGCAGGGAGAGGAAAAGAAAGAAAAAAGAGGGACAGACACAGTGCTGTCAGGTCAAATGCAGCTGAAGAGGCGTAATTTCGACTTCATTACATCCAAGGCATGGCTTTTCTAGCTTAACAAGGCTCTTGAGCAATGGAGGGTGTCTTCTTTTCATTCCTTCTTTTTCTATCCACTTGCCAACTGCTATCTTCTTGGTTTCCATCCTCAATGTGGAGTAGTGAAGATGATGCTCTTACCAGTTCCTCTAGTCTCCTGGGCACTGAGATATCAAGAGCTTTGCAAATACTGATGAGATGTAATTTGGTTGTTGCAATAATTGTTTTCTCTTTATGTGTGACAATCAGTTTGAATGAGAACCCCCATTTATACTTCATACCTGCCTGTTGTAAAAGCAGTGTAAAAAGTTGGAAGTCACAGCACTTTCAAACAGGGTGCTGAGAGATTTGTATATCTGTTCTACCTCTGAATGTTTAAGATCCAAATCAGGGCAAAGACCATTGGTCCAGGTTAGGATGAAGGGGAACAGATCTCCCTACTCAACCTATTCAGGGACTCCCCTCAGGCAAATGTTAAGGCATCGTCCAAAGTTCTCCAGGTCCTCCACCTTGCCTTGAAGGATCTCTGTAGTGCTAATTGTTGAATTCTGGAGTCTTGCAAGAGAACCTTGTTTGAAGGCTGTGTTTGCAGTATCTTCACAGTGTCTTGCAGCGTCACTAATGTCACTTCAGTGTCAGAGCAGTAAGGGCTGTGAGTTTTGAGGGCACTGGCTCTAAGCCACGGACCATTCCTTTTGTAAATCCTGGACAAGGGTTTCATGTAGTCACTCCAGAAGATCAGCAAATGATGTATCCGTTAGTTTTTGCTGCTCTTGTTTCCCTCCCTTAATGGCTTTGCCAGAAGCTCGTGCCTTATCTGCCTCCTCCAGCAACTGATAGTCTTCTAGAGGGGTTTTTGCCTCTTTTGCAGGAATGCAGAAGTCTGAAATTGGTTGATCCATGAGGTGCTTGATGCCTTGTATAGGTTGCCTCCTAACCATGCACCTAATTCTTCATGTTATGCTCTATAAATGATGGAAGTCACCAGGGCTGTGCTGAGCTGCTCTAAAACACACCTGCCATTTTGGATGGTTGGCCACCCGCACCCCTGGGATTTGTAGTTTTATGTGATACAGTCAGCCTTCCATATCCACAGATTCTTTATCCAAGGATTCAACTATCCATGGCTTGAAAATATTCCAAAAATATATAAATTTCGAAGAGCAAATATTGATTTTGCTATTTTATATAAGGGACACCATTTTACTCTGCCGCTGTATGTAATGGGACTTGAACATCCATGGATTTTGATATCCACAGGGGTCCTGGAACCAAATCCCAGTGGAAACCAAGGGCCTATTGTATTGTATTTAGCCTTTTCTGACAGAGCTCTGGTGACACAACAAACTACAAATCCCAGAATTCCATAGGATGGAGGCATGACAGTCAAAGTGGTATCATTAATTCTGCAGTGTGGCAGCAGCTCAAGGTAGAATGTTATGTCCCTGGACACACAAGAAGTTCTCGGCAGATAAGAGATTGGAACCAGGTTTCAAGTCTAATTTTCTCTCCAGAGACTAAAAGTTGCTACTGCTTCCTCTTTTTTATTCTTCTCCCAACAATGGTACAGTATTGGGAGGGGAAAGGAATAAGATCAGTATAGGGCCAGTATGGAACAAGAAGGAGGACAAGATTAGCTGATTAATAATTGAAAATGCAGGAAAAGAAACATTAAGAAAATCCTAGAATTATATGCAAGTCTTTGGTGGCATTTTAAGGGAAAGGAAATTTAAAGAAAAGGTAGCCATGTTGGCCACAAGGAGAAAAAAATGCCAAAATCTTTATTAGGGCAAATTTTTTCTTAGGGCTAGCTTAAGGTCAGCAATAGGATGTAAACTTTTTGAGTTCTTCATACTAGATCAGGGGTCCCTAAACTATGGCCCACAGGCCGAACCCGGCCTGTCGCAGCCTTTCAACCGGCCCGCAGCCGGTCCTGCCGCTGCTGCGCGCGACGCAGAGTGCCATTTTCTGTTCCAAAATGGCGCCAGAGTAGTGCTCATGCGTGCGACTCTGGATGCCATTTTGGAATACAAAATGGCGCCTTGCATTGCGCGCGCATGCGCACTGCTCCGGCGCCGTTTTGTGTTCCAAAATGGTGCCCGGAGTAGTGCGTATGCACACGCAATGCTGGGCGCATGCACACGACTCCGGGCGCCATTTTGGAACACAAAACGGCGCCGGAGTAGTGCGCATGCGCATGCACGCACATGCGCACACACGCACTTCCAGCTGTGATTTTTTTCGTTGGCCCTCTGATGATCTGGGGTACAATGAACCGGCCCCTGGCTGAAAAAGTGTGGGGACCCTTGTACTAGATAGTAAAGAAAGCAGTGGAGAGGGAGAGAGGAAGGCAGCTTAAATACTTGAGATTAGATGTAGAACAGAGATAGGAACTGTGGTTCTCCAGACACTGTTGAACTGCAAATCTTAGCAGTCGTAGGCAGAATAGCAAAGAGCAAGGGAATGCTGAGAGTTGCAGTCCAAATTCTGGAAGGCAGCATGTTTCCCAACCTGATCCAGCAGCTCATAGTCTTTGGATGGAAAGTGGGGATGGTAGAGTACCGGTACTTTTGGATAAAGCCCAAATAGGTACTGTGAGGCAATCTGGCTATATCTAGGACTTCTGCAAAAGTTATTGTGAGAGAGAACAGTAATGTCTTATCCCCCCATTTAGGAAAATATAAAATCCAGATGTTAGCTGCCCCTCTCTCTAGCTTAGATGAAGAAAGCAATAGTGTTAATCTCTCATTTAGGAAAACACAAGTCCAGATGTTACCTGTACCTGTCTCCATCTTTAGATAAAGAAACCCATAATATTTTATTCCTCCTTTAGGACAATATATAATCCAGATGTTACCTGCATCTATTTCTACCCCTAGGTGAAACACACAGGTTCTTTGATGAATAGAAAGAGGAAAAGTAACTAAGACTTTCCTCCTCCTGTTAACACATCTGGGGAAGAGGAGAACTACCTCCCAGCTGTACAGGCAGTCTCATTTTGGTCTAGACAAGGATGTCTAGAGAGTGGCTACCTATCTGTCCTCTTTTTAGCTCAAGTCCATTTCATAAAATTTTGAAAGAGGGGTAGAGCTGCATATAGGATTCCACAGGATGTTGCCATGATAATTAAAGTGGAATCATAGCAGTATTAACTGTGTCATGGGAAAGAGTCTCTAGCTAGGGTTTTTTCCTTTTAAATACAGAGGGAGGGGGGAGAGGGAGCAGGAGAGGGAGAGAGACTGTATATAACATTTCTATGTTTTATATAATTTATATTTATATATTTATATATTAGCTGCCTTGAATCTCATTTTGAGAGAATCTCTTAAATATAACTAAATAAATACTGAAATTACAAAAAGTTCAGAGAAGTTAGCTTTTTTAAAAAATTGTGACTCCCATAATCCCCTAGTTATGTTGGTTGGGAGGAATGTTCCAGGCTGTACTCCAAAAACATAGTATCTCCAAGCTCTGAATTTGTAAAACAATTTTAAAACTTTGTGTGAATGAACCCAAGAGACACTCAGTGAATAAGGTGTCACTATTCCTAGGGCAAGGTGTGTAGATATAGAAGGATAATGATTTATTACAGTTACAGATCAATCAAAAACATAAATCAACATATTTTTGTAGCAAGACCAACAACTGAATTCAGTATAATTAATATAATAAAAGACTGCTTACAGCATGATGAATCCAGAACCTCTAATCAAAGAGCAAGCAACTGGTAGATGGCAAATCCCAGCATCTCTTACCATTGCCTATACTAGCCCAGGCTCATGGGAGTTTCAGTACCAAAACATCTGGAGGACGAAATGTTGACCACTCAGTTTGAAATGTTTCCAAGTTCTTGCCAATAAATCCAAGTTCTTGCCAAGAATTCAACCATGTATGGCCTAAGGACAAGGGGAGATTATACTTCCTTCGATATGACACTGAAGATTTTAGCTGCATGGCCTCCCTACAGTTTGGACATGCTGCTTTTAGACTATAATCCCCAGAATCCACCAGCATGGGCATTCCAAGAGTTGTAGCTCCAAAGGGAACTTTTCCAAACTCTGGATGCAGCTTTCAAAACTTGCTCTGGAGCTGAGCCCTGCCTGGTCCAATCTTAGCCCTATATGGCAAAAGTAGGAAAAACAGCACAGGCAAACATGAAGTGGAGGAAAATAAAGGAAGGGGATAAAGTGAAAGACGAGAAGCAGAAAGTGTGAGAGCATTCACAGCACTTGGGGGGGGGCTGCATCAGCAGGAGACCCAGCTGGCTCAGACGTCTGAGCTTAAAAGCTTTCAGCTCCACTTACTGCTGATGAGCAGCCAGGGCCACTGAAGCGAGAGAGATACTGCCATGTGGCTCCCCAACCCGGCTCACTAATGGAAGCTGTAACACCCTCACAAGGTTTCATGGAGGCAATGGGTGGGTGGAGGACTCAGCAGTGGTGTTTGCAGAAAGGTGGCTGAGATTCCCTCTGGGACCTGAACTGGGTCCTGGGTCCTTGCCCACACATAGACTACAAAGCTCCCAGACAGGGGATGTACCACATTCTCTTGTATCCCTATTCCAACTGGGCTGAGCTTGTGAAAGTTACTTTTTTGGACAACTGCCCATGCTCCTTAGGAACTGTAGTGAAAAAGTAACTTTCTTGAGTGCTGGACTATGATTCTGGAGACCAGGGTTCGAATCTCAGCTCAGCCATGAAACCTACTGGGTGACCTTGGGCAAGTCATATGCTCTCAGTCACAGGGGAAGGCAATGGCAACCCTCCTCTGAACAAATCTTGCCAAGAAAACTCCATGATAGGTTTACCATAAGTCAGAAATGATTTGAAGGTGTACAACACACACACACACACACACAACTATGTACCAGGTGCTGTACAGGAAAGATTACACATCTAGATTAGACTGACAAGGCAAAGGTTAAAGGAGAGGTCAAGAGGTGAGGAGGAGCAGTGGAATGGATGTTGGGCCACATTGCAGGGGTGTAGGCAAGGCAACGTTTCCTGCCCTAAAGTGGATCTGACCATCTACAAATGTGTCAGTAGGTATTGTTGGTTATCCAACTAGGCAACAAGCAAAACCTGCTGAAATGCTGCCACCATTAAAGGTACAGGATCCCTTTCCAAGTTTTACTCTGGCACTCCTATTGGAAACATATTTTTGTTGGTGCAGGGACAGGGGAGAAGTTACAATACAATGCATGGCAGAAATATTACAGGTGAAAGTCTACATGGCATGGGAGTTTGTTTAATAAATGTGTGTGTCCAAAAGCATTACAAACAGGAAACATAAGGAACAGGGTCAGTAACAAATATCAACATTGCCATCAAAACAGCACTGATAAATTTCAGGTTTTACATAATACATGCTGAG
Source organism: Phrynosoma blainvillii (assembly GCA_026167975.1). Lineage (NCBI taxonomy): Eukaryota > Metazoa > Chordata > Lepidosauria > Squamata > Phrynosomatidae > Phrynosoma > Phrynosoma blainvillii. Next base: position 110,843,349 of record JANUYF010000005.1, read on the forward strand.
GACGCCTCTTAAATTTGACACAGCTAGGGCCTTAGCCTGTCCTAATCCATCCTTGTCTCCCTCTGATGTACAGCAGTGGCAGGGCCCACGCTTGTACTTGTTATATAGTGTTGAGAAAGAGGGGTGGATTAAGACATGCGGAGGCCCTAAACTATGCCAAATTTTAAAAGACCTCATAGCATTACCCTAAAAAAGGTATGTGTATTATATAACATTGAAGTGTTGTTGTTTTCAAATGGTTCCAGGTTAAAAGCCCAAATTCAATCCCATGCACTGGCTTCTAAAGGAAACCTGGGAATGCTCACTGCTCATGGGAGGCAAATTGAAATAATAAGCTATTTAGACAGGAGGAATAATCCAAATAACTTTGTAGAGAAGGGAACTAAGACAGGTATACTGCTTTTTCTGTAAATTTGCTTGCAGGAGAAGAAATTCAAGTATTTTAATACCACTGTGGTATATGAGTAGGTAGTTGGATTAGGCAGGAGACCCAGCGTGGTGTAGTGGTTTGAACACTGGACTATATGACTCTGCAGACCAAGATTCAAATTCCTGCTCAGCCATGGAAACCCACTGGGTAGCCTTGGGCAAATCACGCTCTCTTAACTTCAGAGGAAGGCAAACACAAACCCACTGTGAACAAATCTTGCCAAGAAAATCCAGTGGTAGATTTGCCTAAGGGTCACCATAAGTCAGAAACAACTTGAAGACACAACAACAACAACAACAACAGGAGTAGTAGCAGCAGCAGCAGCAAATGTACTGAAAGCTCTTCTTACAGATGTTGCCTGGGTACTGTCTGTCATGAGGGATAGAAATTTGTCCCCTTCCAGCAAGAAAGCCATAGTGCCTAGGAATTGGCAGAAGATAATACCCACTACATATAAAGCCCACTTTATGTATGCTGTTTAAGTGAGTGCTCAAGAGAACCGTGTTCTGGGTCCTGCTTGAGGAATCCAAACAGGAGCAACCATTTCTTTCTTTTTTTAAACCTCCTGTGATGATCATGAGCGCCAAGATGCTATGAAAAAGAAAAAGAAAAAAACCTTAATATTTCTTGACGTGCAGCGCCATCCCCCAGGAGCTATTTTTAACCCAAGTGCTGTGAAAACAGCTTGGCAAATAGAAGTCTCATCCTCGACTCAGCTCCCAGTCCTTTCCAAAAAATCATCTCCTCCCCCGTGTTTGTGAAACCAAATACAATGTTTAACTTCCTGCCTGTTCCTATCTTACTCTCCCTCCCTGGATGGTGTCTCCCACATAGACTTCAAGCACACATTCACAAGTTCACCTGTTGCTGCTGTATAAAACACACAATAAAAACGTTACAGGGAGAGGGGGACTTGGGGATGTCTTTAAGTACTCCTCTTTATCTTCTGGTAAGGTATGAGCTTAGCTGTATGCAAAAAACAGCTGTAGCTCAGATTTCCTTCAGGATTATGTGGGGAAATACTTTGGAGATCCGAAGTATCCCAGAGTCTTTCATCTACCACAGTGTAAATGAGAATCATCATCCAAAAAAGTCCTTACGATACAGACACAATAGGAATCTCAAACTTGTAGCGATCATAGACTGTGTTTTATTGTAAAAATTCAATACAAATTTTAATTAGAAAAAAAAAACCCTTGTAGCAGTCATAAAGTGGAATGGTGAGTAGAGAGGTTCGTGCCTATCCCAAGCCATGTTGCTGCCAATGGCTACAAGCATGTTTTTAAAAAGTAACCAGACAGGTTTATGTAAGCTCTGCCCTTCCTTGGAGAAACCAGACCTAGTGCTGGCCATATATGCGTAGTCATGTCTATGCTAGATTATTGTAATATGCCTTACGTGGGACAGCCCTTGAAGACATGTCCGGAGACGTTTAAATACAGTTGATCCTCCATCTTTGCGGCTTTGACTTTTGTGGTTTCAGTTATTTGCAGATCTGATTAATATGTTATCTCTAGAAATCTCTAGGTCTCCTGAGTGATTCTGTGGTCAATTTCCACCAGAAGGTGATACTAGAATTGCACTGGAGCACCTAGAGATTGTTTAAAAAAGTGTTTTTTTATTTGTGGTTTTTCCATTTTCATGGGAGTCTTGCACCCCTATCCCCAGTGAATGTGGAAGGCACACCGTTTGTTTGAAACACCAGCAGCAGAGTTATGAATGGAGCCAGTAAATCAGAGTCAGGTTATATTACATTGATCTTATGTGAACTGTGCTAGTTGCCAGCTTGCTGCTAGGCTCAATTCAAGGTGATGGCTTTCACCTCTAAAGCCCATATGAGAGGATATCAGAATATCTCAATAAGTATCTCCCTTGAGAGGAGTCTGCTTGGGAAATTTGATTCATCTCCATGACCTTGTTTTGGATCCCCCTGCCACTGAAAATGTGAAAGGCACGTATCTGAAATAGGGTCCTTTCACAGCATACATAAAGTGGGCTTTATATGTAGTGGGTATTATCTTCTGTTCCCAAGATTGGGGTTGGGGAGAAATTCAGAAGTCTGGTTGTGTTTAGGTGTGTGTGTGTGTATGCATGCATGCATGTGCACACTTTCCAATCTCCTGTAGATTTATGGTGACTCCATGAATTTCACAGGGTTTGAGCAACAAGAAATATGATAGTGTTCCAGTGGGCTTTTACAGAATATAGCTGGTAAGATGAATTGGGGCTGAAGCTGCACATTTGTTTTGTTTTGTTTTTTTTTTTTTTTTACCTTATTCTGATTGCAGTTTTTCCTGTATTATCTTTTAAATAGTTTTTTTTTAAAATCTTATTATAAACTACCTTGAATATTTAGTTAGAGGGATAGGTTTGACATTTTATACTTATGACCATAATTACTGGACAAGTGTGAGAATACCAATTTTTTTCTTTTGTATTGCCCTGCTCCTACTTTGGAACGGCCCCAGGCCGGTCCTGCCGCCGCCGCCACCCCCACCCCCCGCTGCCACCTGCCATTATGATATTGATCATTGTTGTTATTACTTGTTCTTGGGGTTTTCTTGGCAAAATCTCCACAGGGGTTTTGCCATGGCTTTTCTGGGGCTGAGAGAGTGTGCATGCATATTTTAAAAAAATATTTTTATATTTATTTATTTATTTATGGTGCTTTGCGCCCACCCACCCCCCAATTGTCTGAGGGACAGCAACCCGGCCCCTGGCTCAAAAAGGTTGCCTACCCTTGGATTAAAGGAAGAAGATGGTGCTAATCTACCTCCAAATGTATTTGAGTAAAACTCCCAGTTCCCTTCAGCTAGTATTCATTCTTTTTTTAAAAAAAGAATGTTTTATTGAACATTTAAAACATTTAAAACAATCCTATTCATACAATCACATCTTTACCCAATCATATATTTACTAACACACATACCTCTATCTATATTATTTTACAAACGTAACTTACCATTTAATGTATTTGGCAATGATAGCATTCAACTATTCTTCCCCTCCAGAAACATTCCACTTTAAGACATCCTTTCTCCCTCTCTATCATCTGTAAATTTTACTTCCTTAGCTTAAACTTTCCTTAATTTTCTTTCTCCTCTTTCCTTCCTTTCCTACCTTCTTCTTCCTATTTTTCTCAGCTAGTATTCATTCTGGCTGGGAATGATGGGAATATTTGTGGAGTACCAAGGTAATTCTGGAGCAGGGAACAAAGCCAAACCTCTCCCTTTCCATAGTACTGAATTAGGCTGACATCCCCTCCCTAACTGCTTGTTTTTTAAAAAAGTACATGAAGGAAGATCTACTGATGGATTTCCAGCATCCCCATCAACAGGGGTTGGTTTTAGATTCCTTTCACATCAATTATAGTGCTATGATTCCATTTTAATTGCCATGGTTGTATCCTATGAAATCTTGATGTTTGTAATTCCTGGAGATACTGGAACTCTGGTTGAGAATTCTAAACGTCCCTTGCTAAACTGAAAATCTCATGATTCTTTAAGAGGTTGCCATGGCTCTTAACATGGAATCAACTCATTATAATGTATAATGTGAAAGGGCCTTTTAGCTTCCCAAAGCCCTAGCCGAGGGTTAATGTGGTGTGGTGGGTTGAGCTTTGGACTATGACTCTGGAGACCAGGGTTCAAATCCCTGCTTAGTTATGGAAACTCATTGGGTGACCTTGGGGCACATCACACTATAGTCACTCCTCCAAGTCCATGGACTTGGAAATCCGTGGAAGGGCGACCACCATTAGCATGAATTGCCCCATTCAAACCAATAGGGCTTGAATATACACAACCCTTGTAACTCGTGGGTGCGTGTGTTCCAGAACGGATCCCCCATGAGTTACGAGAGACAACTGTATTTCATCCTCAGAGGAAGGCAAAGGCAAACCCATTCTGAACAAATTTTGCCAGGAAAACCCTGTGATAAATTAGGGTCACCATAAGTTGGAAATGACATGAAGGCACAGAACAACAACAACAAAGCTTCAGCCAGAATGACCAATGCTAAAGAATTATGGGACCTTTAATCCAAAGTATCAGATGAATACAAGCTTTCCCATACCTGTCCTACAAGACAGTACCCTTTCATGGGAGGATGGGTAGGGTGTAAATGCTAACGCTCGCCCTAAACTTAGAAAAGAAAGCAAAAACAAAAGAAAAAAAATGCAAAAACAAAAGTGGAAATGGCAAGAGTTCCTGTGCTGGTTTTTTTTTTAAAACCAGCATTTTTTAATGTTTAATAGTACATTGGGTGTGGGAGGCCCTGCACTCTATTTAAAAATGGTGAATTGCCATTCCTCAGGGCTCCTTGAGATGCCATAAAAATAGCAGTCCAAAGAATATGGTAAGGTAGGTGAGCCATAAAAGCAACCTTGAGGGGCCCAAGGCATCACTCTGCCTACTTCTGCATTAGAGCATGATGTAATATCAGATGTGAACACATGTTTATATATAATGTGCCATCTCTATCTCTGCTCCAACTCCCCTGTTTCTTTCCTCTTTTCAAAGTATGTAAAATTCTTGAATTGCATTCAATTGTGCCATTTAGTTATACAGGAGAAAGTAAGAATTGGGGAGAACATTGCAGTAGGTATGAAGACTGCTTCCTTCTCATGTAACCTCAGCCATGATAGTCAGAGTGTGAATGGCAAAATATTGAGATTTGTAAGAAAAACAGAAAAACAAATCTATCAAAACTTATCACTTATCAAAAGGCCACTAATCCCCCCCCTTTAACCCAAACACAACACATTCTTCACTTGGCACTAACAACAGGCAAAGCTACTTTTTCTCATGAGTCAGTTTCTTGCCATTTTGTGAGTCTTTTGATTTCCTCAATTCTGTTTGGAAAAATATGTAATACCCCACCCCACAGACTTCTGAAGTACATGGTTTCAGCTAAGAAGAGTACTTATCACACTTCTGAAGTCCCCCAAAGTAATTTAGCTACCATTAGAGTTTTGTTGTCATTATGTGCCTTGAAGTCAACTCTGACTTACAGCAACCCTCTCCTTGGCAAGATTTATTCATAAGGAGTTTGCCATTGATTTCCTGTGAGGCTAAGAGAGTGTGATTTGCCTAATGTCACATGGGGGGGGGGGTCCCATGGCTGACTGGGAAAGATTCATACGCAGGTCTCCTGGAGTCCAAGTCCAATACTCAGATCACTACAGCACATTGGCTCTCTGTGTGCATACATACATACAAACAAACATTTACCTTACTTTAGTGATCCTAACAAGAACCACTGGAAACAGAACAGTACTCATTATTTTCAAATTGCAAGTGTGTGTATCAAAGGCAGTAGTTTTCTTAAGAACAGCCAGGAAGTATTTGGTTGAGTTGGTATGTTGTCAAAGGGCTTGTCTACTCACATCTCAGTCTAAACCAAAGGAACTGGCAAGACAGGGCAAGGGATAAAATTCAAGGGCAGATCATTTTTCTTTTGCAGCAAAGATGTGTAAAGAGCTGCCTATGACTCTCTACTATTATACTTCTCATACTTTAAAAAGCAAGCATCTACCTCCTTGTTATTCAAAACTAACTAAAATGTTACTTTTAGTAAACAAGAAAGCAATAAGCTATTCACTTGTGGTACAAAAAGGGGTCCACACATCTTCTCTGTGGCTATAAAAGTAATGTAAACAGTTATAATTATACCACAAAAGAAGGGAAGTTATTCTTCATCATGTTATAAGTGTAATGTAACTGATTGACAAAAGGAATTAATGCCAAGTCATTTTAAATGTAAGGCTACTATGATTTCCCCTTATTTTATGGGAAAAGATCAGCAAATCATCCCCTCATTACAAGCCATGTCAAACTTTGTCATTGATTTAAACCTTCTTGGGACAGCCCCACAAAGGATTAAATGTGATCGGAGATCCCTTTGAGTGATTTCTGCCAATAATCTCTAAATGGCCTGAGACTTCAGATATTCAGAAAGAGTGTCTCTCTTTATATGTACCCAGTCATTAAGATTGAGGGCAAGGGCTCAGTCCAACCACTGAGAGCAGAAACCCATATACACACAGTCAATGATGTCTGGTGGCTTCCCCATCAGTGGCACAGTAAATCTGATCTGGGTTTTACCCCAAACTTTTAGAAAGCTATGCTAAATGCTGAATCTGTTGTGGGCAGCTTCTTTAAAGTTCACACTAAAGCCAGAGCAGATTCACCATCCCATTATTATGGGAACCACCAGCTGTCACTGAAAGTAATGGAAGGCTTTCATGGCTATAGTATCCTGGTTGTGGAATACCTTCTCCTGAAAGCCTGACCAGCACCATCATGTCCTTATTTCAGTGTCAAGTTAAAACCTAAGCTTTTGGGGCCTAGTGGAAGCAAAGCTCCATTTTTTAAATCTGTCTGATTGTGGGTTTTATTTTGTTTGACTTAGGTTGCTCTGAATAGTTAAAACCAGTGGTTCTCAAATATTTTATTCTTGTGGCCCCTTTAAATATACATCTGGATGTTGTGACCTCCCTTGATGTAGTATATGAATAAAAACATTTTGCTAATATGTGTATTTTCATCCATACATTCATATATATTCCTATTTTAACATTTTATAAGGAAATAACTCTTCTCCTCCTCCCTCAGGCAGAAGCTCCGGGTGCCCTCCTTGCCTTTCTCTTCCTCTCCAGGACAGAAAAAGTTTGGGAAGAAGAGGAGTGAAATCAGGGCCTCCAAGTTTCCTGCCCCCCTTAAGCAACTCTTGCACCCCCTCAAGGGGGAGTCCCACCCCACAGTTTAAGAACCACTGGTTTAAACTGTTCATCCAGTTTAGACTGTTTCTAAAGTGACTTCATTGATTTACCCACCTAGAGAACTACTGATGTAGAGTCAATTTAAAATAGTTTAATGTATATGTATTTTAAAGCCCCAAGCTATCAATTCTGAATTATGCAAAATAGAAACATCTTAATGTCCTCCATTTCCTTCATTTGCAAACTAGGCACCTTGGATGAAAAAAAAGGCCAAATTTTTAATCAGTGTTATTTTTTACTTAATTGAGGTTGTGCAGAATTGCAGCCTCTTTGCTCATTTGTTTCCTTAGCTTGCAGAATGAGCAAACCCAATTTAAGCAAATTGGCAGCATCATCACTTCCTCTCACCAGCAAACTTCAGTGGTTGAGTGCCAACAGGACTGAAGCAAAAACAGAGGGAATTAGAAACAAGAGCAGACGGGGGAGCCAAGCATACTCAAGGAAAAATCTGGGCTATGTATAAGTATATTTAAACACACACACACAATCCAGTTGTCTGAGACAAAGGAAGACTAAATAGACTCAGGATCCACCAGGTCTACTGAGTATTGGTTGGAAAAATCATAAAGGAATCCAGTAGCACCTCTGAGATTATCTGATAAAAAGAAATTTCTAATACAGACTTTGGTGGACATCTGAGGCAAAAAGTTGTATCTGATGAAGTGGATTGAGTCCATGAAAACTTATGCTAGAAATTTCTTTTTCCCAGTTAGTCTCAAACGAAGAGATGGATTTTTTTATGACTTTTCCAACTGATACTCAGTATTCTATAGGTATCTCATGAAGACTAACAAGCTATCTTTCTAAACACTACTAACTGGAAAGAAAAATGAAAAACCATGGTGGTAGTAGCAGTGATGGAAATTGCTTAAACTCTTTATAATTTGTGTTCAGTTGAGTGGAATGTTGGAGTGGAGCATTCCTGCTTAGGGAGAGGATGCACAGCAGCATTTCGGGTTACTGGCCCCAAAGAGGTTACATTTCCCATCATCACAGTTGCCTGTTGAAGAATTTGGGGTTCTTGAACACACTGCATCAGCTGTCTGGCTTAACTAACATTTAACCCAGTAGTAACTCGTGGCTTCCATGTCAGTGGGGCAATCAGTTCCCTCTAGATTTTTGTCCAGACTTTAAAAGACATACCCAAGCTGCTGAAATTGATTTGGGGACAAAGTGGGCCCTTGTTATCCGCTGGAGTTCAGTTCCAGGACCCCCTGGGGACAACAAAATCCATGGATGTTCATGTCCCATTATATACAATGGATAGTAAAATGGTGTCCCTTATATATAATGGCAAAACCAAGGGTTACTTTTTGGAATGTATATATTTTTTGATTTTCAAGCTGTGGGTGGTTGAATCTGTGGATACAGAGGACCAACTGTATGATTCAGCACCTTGGAAAGCTCCTTTAAAGTTCAAGCTAAAATCTAGAGTGGATTCACACTTCCTGACATGGGAATCATGAGCCCAGACAGCTCTGAAATAGCAGAGTCTCAGCACTGTCACCAATAATGCCTGTGGTTCACAAATATGCCAACCTATGGTAGCCTTTTTTCACAGCCTGCTAGCCTCTACCTCCATTTTTAGGTAAAGAACTCTAGATTTCTATTTGAATTGATTTGATTTGCATTTTTCTCAACCCCCCTACTGCCTTTTCCTCAAACCTTTTAAAAATTTCACCTTCTTCCCCTGGTCGTTCCAATTTACCATTGACATCTGGAAGTTCCAATGTCAGTAGGGTTGTGAAAATGCTCTAGGTTTTAAAGGATTGATCTGAGGTCCTGAGCTTGTTTTGAGGAAAAATTTCCAGTTTCTTGGATATCTCCTTTAATATCCAGACTGAAACCTAGAATGGACTCATTGTACGACCCATCTAGTGCTACAAGCCACCACTGCTATTGTTGTGGACCTTTAAGTTGTTTCCAGCTTATAGCAACCTTAAGGTGAACCTTTCACAGGGTTTTCTTGGCAAGATTTGTTCAGAAGGGGTTTGCCTTTGCTTTCCTCTGAGGCTGAGAGTGTGGCTTGCCCAAAGTCACTGAGTGCATTTCCATGGCTCAGCAGGGATTTGAATCCTGATCTCCCAGAGTTGTAGTTCAATGCCCAAACCACTACACAATGCTGGCTTTCTCAGCGACCACTACAGTTCACAAAAGAAAGTAAATGCCAAGATGGAGAGAGAGAGAGAGAGAGAGAGAGAGAGATTGAGCAATAGGAAAAAAAAATCATGTGGAAAGAAGGAGGCATACAGGCAAGATAATCTAAACTAGGAGATGGGACTGTCACACAGCTCAGGAAAGCTACTTTTGGGACAACTCCTGTCAGGACCCCCAGCTAACATGGGGCTACTGGAAGCTTCCATCCAAAACTTTCCCCCTGTCTGGGATCAGCATTCCTAATCACTTCCTGTTCAGTACAGTCACCCCTCTATTCTTGCGGACTTGGAAGTCTGCGGTTTTGCATATTCACGGACGGGCAATCTCCGTTACAATCAATGGGGTGCCCCCCCACGGGTGTGCGCCCCATTCAAGCCTATGGGGCTTGAATATTTGCGAATCTCCATTTTTGCAGGGGGGGGGTCTGAAATGGATCCCCTATGAAAACGGAGGGCCAATGTACTCTCTTGAAGATCCACAAACAGTCCTTAACTCCTCCACAATTATCCAGTGTGTGTCCACATCACTGCTGAGCAGAGGAGCAAATATAGCAACCTGAATATTTCAGTTCCAATCTGAATAGTCTCTCTTGCTCTTAAAGATCTACAATTTCCTGGGCAGGATCTAACTCTTTCAGATCTTGCACTCTGACTTAAAACTGAGAAAGAACTCATTAGTTGTTATTGCTAGAATCTGTATTGAATGCAAATATTTTGCCTTTGCAGTACAGCACAGGCATTGTATCCTGAAGGCCCCAGGTTCAGTCTTTGGTACCTTCAGATTAAAGGAAAGGAAGCCAGGAAGACCTCTTAATTCTGACCTTAGAGAGGTCCTGGCCAAAATGAATGGGAATGTACTCTGTATAAGGCACCTTCATATGTTCATAAGGGAAAATCCCTGAGCATGAACAAAGTGTAGATTTGACACCACTAAGCAACCAAATGAGGACTTAGGATGTTATTTTTCAAAGTACAGTGCAAAGATAGGGAACAAGTGACCTTCTCGATATTGTGGGACAAACTCCCACCATCCCATGCCATTGTAGTCTGGCAGCATTTGCAAAGCTTATCTGTTCCCCATCCAGCCTAAACTGGAAGCGATTACACTATAAGCTAGAAATTGCTCTTTCTCTCTTCCAGAAACCAACCAGCTACAGCAATTGCTTGGGAAATGTGAAAAGCTTTCATTTATAAATCCACTTCCAACCTTGGGAGGGGGTGAAAAAGAGCAAGAATCAGCAGAAACCTCTTGTGCCTGTTCCATTTGATCCTTTGTATTGCTCAAGGGGCTGCGGCACAGGGCAAGGAAAAGATTTTCCCTTACGCATCACAAACATGCAAGACCTTGATGTATGATCCCTTTTCCTGAAAAGACACCTTGGCTTTAAATCCGATCAAGGGAGGCTGGGGAGGGGGGATTCACTTGTCCCCTCCCTACATAAAATAAACAATATACCAGAATGTGAAAAAGTTACTTTGTGGTCAACAACACCCAGAACCCCCCCCCCTCCCCAGGCCAGATGAAGCATGTATATATGTGTAGGCTGACGTAGCTTCCTCTAGAGATGGAATAACCCATGGAAATCACCCCAAGGTCAGGAGTTTGGGGTGATGGTTAATCATGCCTCCCTTTTCACTCCACTTGACCACTTTGCTGGGACATACTTTCCTTCCTTTTGAAAACACTGTTCCCTTAGAAGGAGCTGCAACCTGAATCCAGGGCAGACTGCCTGCTGAGCACTCAGCTTAGTGAAACGAAAGGTCTTAAAAAGGGAATGAAATGACTGAGACTGAGTAAGACAGGAGGGAAAGAGGGGAGGGCATCTGGAGTCAGTTATTGTTCATGGTGATTATTAGCCTAGCATGGCAAAATGCTGCATATTTGGCAGGGGTGGGCAGACTTGAGGCTTGCAGGATAGACTCTGCTTATTTGCTTTTTATTAGAAGCTTGAGCTCCACCAACCAGAGACTGGTACAAATGACATACGTTTAAGATTTTAAAATTCCAAGCCCAGAAGTTTGTTTTGAGTACTAGAAATGAACAGAGATCACAGTCTTTCACTGCCAACAGCAACCCACTTCTGGCTAGCCCATCTAAGCTTTCACCACTGCATAATTCAGTGTGGGGAAAGTGACAGTTATTACAGAACAAACAGTCAGAAATGTTGCTGATCTATTGCTAGCAATCACCCAAGGATCCATTGCTAGGATCTGGCCTCCTCTGGTGTATATAACCTGTTTAGTTTTCTGGTTTCATATTTTCCAGGTGTCCCTTTTGAACAATTATAGTCCCTATTCCCAGAGCTTAGAAACATTCCTTTATTGGACTACAACTCCCAGAATCCCCAGCCACCATGTAACATTTGCAACTTCTACTTTTTCCTATGGATAGAAAAGACATGGGCTGTCTCTCATCATTGTTTTGCCTGGGCTTGGGGAGGGAGACAAGAGATGCCTTTTGAAAATAGGATCTGTGTACACACTTGTGCAAAGAGCCAGCGTGTTGTAGTGGTTTGAGCATTAGACTATCACTCTGGAGAACAGGGTTCAAATCCCCTCTTAGTCATGCAAACTCACTTCCCCACCACCTCTCCAGATATTGCACAGTGCTCATTCCCATTTTATCCTTCCAAAATTTAATGGGTTTTGAATTGCTTTTAAAAATAAATGTTATACATATTTTATTGATGTTTTTGTATGTTTGTACAGTCTGTAATGGTATTAATACTTTATAAGGTGGCTTGAGTTCCATTATTCAGGAAAAGCTGGGATGTAAATTATTAAAATAAATAAATCCTAGGTCAGGCTGAGAGAGTTATAGGTTCACTGTGATTCAGGGAGCTTCAGGGCTGAGAACCCTAGCATTCCCAGTCCCAGTGTAGTCTAGCTACGCTTGACTTGGCGGCTGTTGTATAATTAGTATAACCTACACTTGCCAAATTCCAGTTCCTGGCCTTGAGTCTCCAGTTTTCATGAGCCATCTCCAGGCAGGCGGCAAGAGTGCAAATTCTTTAGGTTTTGGTAGGCTAGCTCTGGGCAAGAGAAAAGAGCTATGAGCAAATCTCCAGCTTACCTAGTAGAGTAGCAGCTTGATACAATTTGCAAGGCTTGATTGATTTGTTGCTGCTACTTGCAAATACCCTACAGGGGGTCTATGTATTTACTTAGCTTCTGCTTTCTTTCCCAGTTGTTGTGGCACCAGGACTCAGCCTCTGCAATGCCCTGTATGCACCTTCTGGGAAGAAGCTTGTGTGTGTGTGTGTGTGTGTGTGTGTGTGTGAGAGAGAGAGAGAGAGAGAGAGAGAGAGAGAGAGAGCACTCACCTTCAAGTCACCTATTGACTTATGGAATCCCCATAACTTTGAGAGGGTTTTCTTAGGCAAGGAATACTCAGAGGTGGTTTTACCATTTCCTTCCTCTGAAATATAGCCTACTGCAACTGGTCCTTGTCAGCCATCTCCCATCCAAATACTAACAAGGGCTGAGCTTGCTTAGCTTCCAAGATCAGAGAAGATCTGGTGTCTTTAGGTTATTTGAAAGCAAGTAGGCTATATTATTCCTTATCCCATCTCCCTAAATAAGTGAGATGGAAAATTCCCTCACTTTTATCTTGATCTACAATAGCCCTTTCAGCTAAATTTTTTATTTCCAAACAGGAAAATATGTTCTCTGTGTGGGTATACGTGTATATTTGAATGACAGGCTGTGAGCGACTGAGGTTGAACCTTAATACATATAACACTTAACAACATCACCAGGGGCTGTCTCTAAGTCTCAGGTTTTGGCCCTTCAGGGACTGGGATGAACTGGCAACCTTAGAAGAACTAGATCTAGTTTTAAATAAAATAAAATATAATGTTGAAATGTGGAGTGCAGCTGCCAGCCAGTCAGCCAGGCATGCCCTCTTCCAGGGAACTCCATACCATTTCTCCTGTCTTCCTCACACTCTTATGAACCAGCATTCAATGGCTACTGAGCATGCACAGTCCCCACTTTTGTGCAGCCTTGACCTTTAACAGTGCCTCAAGACACCTCCTAACTGCATTTGGGTGGTGCCATTATGGCTACAGAAGGAATGAGTTGACTGCATTATTGTGTATAACTGTTATGGTATAGTCAATTTACTCACTTGCCCTGCTTCAGAAGCCAGAACAGAAGACAGCATTGCAAACTGAATGAACATGTCATGTAGCAGGCAGGGAAAAGCCTTCTGCAACATCTCAATTTAGATGAGAGGAAGACCTGAGGTGGCAACCGCTGTTTGTTAGCATAAGAACAAGGACACTGTAAGTACACAAAAATAACCCTGGAAGCTGCTCTTCCATTGGTAAGATTAAACAGAAGTGGCTGCTGTAGGTTGAACAGGAAGACAATGAAACTGTTCTGACCCTTCTTCCTTGGAGACCCAACGTATTGTCAACTTCTCCTGTGTAGCACAGTGGAAACAATGGGAGCTTTACAAGAGCGCAGGGACTGTGGATGGAGGGGCTACATGTCTGAGCTTCCTACCTATTTTTCTCCCACTTCTCCACAGAGATAAAAAGCTACATGTTGGGATGAAGGCTAGGCTGTAATTCAGGGTGGGCTTATGATTTTCAAAACTGCCCAGCTCTCCATCAACTGCTATTTGCCTGATGGAGGGAAATAGAAGAAACTTGAGAAAACTTGCAGCAGGGGTGGAAACCATGCAGGCCTTCAGATGTTGTTAGACTGCAGCTCCCATCTGCCCTAGCCAGCACAGCCAAAGTTGAAGGATATGCAAAGCTGCAGTTTAACAATATCTGGAGAGCTGCATGATTCCAGAAAGTGGAATCAAGTGGTAAAACTTTCCCTGGACTGTACCACTTCTGGCTGCAAGTGGCTGCATCACATGTTTAAATGCTTCTTCCTCTTGCTTCTCTCTCACACAGAGACACAAATTAAAATCACATTTTCTTTAGAGAGAAATAGCACATTGCAAGGAAGGCTATGTGAGCTGTTCTTCTGAACACAGTTCCTAAGTAGAAGGACCTTTTCTCTGCCTAGGTGAACGTTCAGTCACCTATCTCCCTCCTTCACTGGCATCCTGGAGTCCATGCAGAACTAATCCTACCATGGGGCAGAGTGAAGTAGCTGCCTCAGGCAACTGAATTTAAGTGGCATGAACAGGCCCCAAATGGTTACTTACTTTATTCGCTTTTTCACTGGTAAAGGAGAAGTGCTTGTGCAATTTTCTGTCTCAGGTGGAAACCAGCCTTGAGTACTGTGAGACTTGACTGCTCCACCTCAGGCAGCCAAAAGACATGGGGTAGCCTTTCTGGAGTGGTGTAGTCAAAAACAAGCATCACTACTCGAAGGCATTAGAGCACCTCTTGATTTCTGCCTTTCCTAGCCTGGGGCCTTACAGATGTTTTGGGAGTACATCATCCCCACTTCCACACTTGTTGGAGATGATCACTGTGGTTCAACACATCTTAAAGTTTGCTGGTCTCCTGCACATGTGAAACAACAGTGGGAGCAGGAGGGAGCAAGATTCAAAATCTTACAAATTGATGACAACATAGTGGAACAACCTGAGGGAACAATAGCTGGCCCAAAACACAGGCTTTAGAGCCACCTCAGCATATTTCACCCACACAAGGGACCTGTAGAACACTGTGTCTTACTTCCCCCCACTCCTGACACATAGCATCCCACTGGGTGAATTGTAGACTAAAATATTCAACATGTTCTGCTATGTTTGCATGATAGAAGTGTATGTGCGCACGTGCACATACACATACACACACATAATGGTTGCAACAAGTACTTGGCCAGGGTGGAATCAGCAGCATCAGAGTCATAATAGTCCAAACCCTTTGATTTTTAAACCCCCTCAGGATATTAGATCCACTACCTGCCAACGTCACAGCATTGACATCAGCAGGGATATTGACATCAAAGCAGGTGGTGGTGGGGAAACAGCCTGTCAATCCCCACCTTGAGTCATATAAATCTTGGTTTTAATTTGGAGCTGGAGGTGGAACTTCCAGTTATTAGCATTTTAGACTCCTGCGAGTTTGTTGTATCATAACCTAATTTTGACAAAAATGCTATTGAGTTCCAGACCACGTTTACAGACTTACATCATTAGGGCCCACACTTTTTATACTCCTTTAAAGCTCTGTCATCTCGGTTGAAATAGGTCAACATCTAAGAGGTCTGATTCTCTCCCCAGCTTAATTTTTAGACAGTTTATTGGGGCTCATTGGAGTCATGACACTCCAGGGTGAAGCAGTCTTTCCCCTAAATCTATACTCAATGCCAGCATTTAGATGAGTAACAAAAAAGAAAGGAAAACAGGTCTTTGAACATGAGAAGAAGAAATGTTCGCTCCAATCACAACTGTGAGGGAGCAGAACAACTTTCTGCAAACAAGGTGTGTCAGATTACAGTTCCCATAACCCCCAAGCAGAGACTGGTTGGGGATGGTGGGATTTGGGGTCCATCATGCAGGGAAAATGCAAGATTTGGGAAGGCTGGAGTAAAAAGACAGGTTGACAAAAGTGAGCAAACAAAGTCTAAGGCTTAAGCAGTGCAGACCCCTTCCCTAACCTGGCTCTTTTCTTTTTAGCATGTGAGAACTGGGATGTGCATTATTGCTTCCAACTGGAAGTCTTTTCATTTTCAGAAAAACATAAGCGTAAGAACTACTAACACAGGGGTACAGTCTTCCTGGGTGGAGGACAGGTCTATCAGCTGGCATATCTAATGGAACATCCATTGGGGGTTGCAGACTGCCAGAAATAGTGCAAATTGAGTCCACTTTTAGGGTTAGGGTTAGTGCTAGGGAATCATGGGAACTGTATTTTATTGTGGCACCAGATCTCTCTGACAGAGAAGGCTCAATGTGTCAGGGGGAAAAAAACAATTCCCATGATTCCCTAGCACTAACCCTAACCCTTAAAGTGGACTCAATTTGCACTATTTCTGGCAGTCTGCAACCCCACCCCACCCCATGTGCAGGAGCACCACTGCTCTGAATACCAGACGCTTGGTCTCAGGTGATATATAAAAATCCATGGCTGTCACTCAAATGCCAGCTTGTGGGCTTTTTGGAGGCATCCCATACGCTGCTGTTTGAACAGAATGCAGATTTGGCCTGGCAATGTCTTTCTTTTCTTCTTTTGAAATCTTTACATTAAACAAAGCCATTCTCTTCCTCACCTTTCCCTACCTCTTCTTTGCAAAAGTATGATCCTCCCAAG
This sequence comes from Phrynosoma blainvillii, assembly GCA_026167975.1. Classification (NCBI taxonomy): domain Eukaryota; kingdom Metazoa; phylum Chordata; class Lepidosauria; order Squamata; family Phrynosomatidae; genus Phrynosoma; species Phrynosoma blainvillii. Next base: position 110,859,942 of record JANUYF010000005.1, read on the forward strand.
GCACCCTTTGCCTTTGGATTTTTTCAGCTGCCAAGGAACACAACTATTATAACAGCAAACTCTGCAATTAAAGAGTGCGCTAATAAGTCACACTGCTGCAGTGAGGCACACAGACACACAGGCATATACACACATACACACACAGACACGCCAGGCTACATTGCTGGTTTCCAAGTCCTCCTCCTCCCCACCTCACCATAATTAAGATGTTATTAGATTCCTGCACTAGTAACCTTTTGGTACTCGCTCCCCCTCCACTTCTTTTTCCTTCACACCAGCACACACACACACACATATACACAAGAGGCAATGGCCTTTATCTCCATTCCTCTTCCTTTCACCATCCATTTCCTCTCTTTGTAGTCTTCCCCCCCCCCTTAACACAAAAACTCAGCAGTGTGGCAGCTATACTATCCTACAGTCGCATGGCCACGCATGCACTGCAGAACGGTTTAAACCCCACAATTGCCTTTTTAAATTGGCAGAGGTCTTAGGTCAATTGGCGATGAAAAGTGGCACGTCGACTAGGAAATTCTGTAATTTCCTAGTAGACTTGCCACCCTGAATCTCCAGTTGACCTCAGCCATTTAACAATGGGATAGTCAACCCATTTGAAAAGCTGGTTTATATTTAAAAGGGGAAAGGAGAATATATATTTTTTAAAATTTAGAAGGTCAAGTCAAATGGCAGGGAGAGGTGCGGCATTGCAGACTCCTCCTGTAATTTGACCCTTAGTGTACAATGACTGGATACATATGCAACTCAAAGGATTTTGTATTTTTTAACATGAGTTTTTAAATGGCAGGAGAAACAGACACAACACACATCTTCAGGATATGCAGATCAGGGAAATCAGAGTGGGAAGAAGAACTCAATGGGTCTCAATCCAGTTCAAGTTCCCATTCAGCAAGGTCCCATCCCACCCCATAGTAACCCCATCGTGCTTCCTATGGGGCGAAAAACTGGGGACGAGGATCCGTAGAAGACAAACCCCAGACAAACCTAGCCATAATGATGAGCTCTAGAGAGATGTAGCCATTCATTTCTACTAGAGACACTGCGGTTGTGGTTGTGTTTTTCCCCTCTTCCTTTCTCCAAAATAAAACACGAGGCAGGGCTTACTTTCGGATTCCGGCAACGAACTCACTACTGCAAGCATGAGGTGGGAAAGGGATGAGGATGAAGAGAAGAAAGGCAGAGCTGCCAATGGTTAGAGCATGGAGAGGAAAGCAAGACAGGCAGACAGAGGTTGGAGGGGAGAAATGTTTGCAAAACAAGGTGGCTGAGGCGGGGTAGAGATGACACCTAGAAACCCCCCAAATCTGGGAAGGGGACCCCTTACAAAGAAGAAATATTAGCCTTCAGGAAACCCAGGATCCTCCGATCCTAGGAGAAAAGAGACCTAGAAAGAAAAAGGGATGGTTACGCTTCACAAACTGGTTGTAAGAAGAGAGAGTGGCACCCATCCACGGGGCGCTTCGGGTGCATGATTAATTTTTAAAGGAACCTTGGGCAAGTCACACTCTCTCAGCCTCAGAGGAAGGCAATGGCAAACCCCCTCCGAAGAGACCTTGCCAAGAAAACCCCAGGATAGGTTGGCTTTAGGGTGGCCCCCTAAGTCGGAAAGGACCTGAAGGCTCACACCTGAAGGAGAGAGACACACAAGGAGAACCGGAGGAGAGGTTGAGGCGACAAGGCTTTCTTTACCTTCGTCTCCTGGAGGCTGCTGGGGCCGCCGCCGCCGCCGGTGCTGGGGGTCTGCTGGGGGTCCGGGTTGTGCTGCTGGGGGTCGTTTTCCTTTTCGGTGATTTCAGTCATGGCGAGGAGGAGAAGAAGCCTGGCACCCAATTCTCTTGGCGGCAGCAGAAGCAAAGGAGGCAGGCAAGAGCAACAACCCTTGGCCCCTGCGCAAATGGCCCCTCCACACACACACACACACACAGAGGCAGCTTTTGGGTGGTCGCCCCTGGCTGGAAGCTTCAAGGCTCCTTCTCAGTCACTTAAATAATACTTTTCCCGCCTGTGCCCCCGCCTGCCTCTCGGCTCCTTTGAGGGGCTCCCCTCCCACTTTCTGTCCTTTTACACAGGAACCACAGAAATGACCTAGTTTAGGGAAAACCAACCCTTCTCCACACACAGACACCAGTTCCCCCCACTAACTCTTCTGCATTTATTTATTTATTTATTTATTTGAGGGATTTCTAGCCCGCCTTTCTCCACCCAAATTGGGATCCTGCGTGCCAAGCAGATAAGTCTAGTTTGCCGGGCTTTTCTTCTTCCTCTTCTTGTCCTCCTCCTCTTCCCTTCTCCTTCTCCCCCTTCTTCTTGTTCTCCTCCCCTTCCCCTTCCCCTCTTCTTTTTCCTTCTTCTCTTCCTCCCCTCTCCTCCCCTTCTTCTTCCTCTTCTTCTCCTCCTTCCCTTCTTCTTCTTCTTCTCCTCCTCCTCCTCTCCCTTTCTCCTTCCTTTCCCCCTTCTTCTCCTCCTTTCCCCCTTCTTCTCCTCCTTCCCCTCCTTCCTTTTCCTCCTTTCCCTCCTTCTTCCCCTTCTCCTTCCCCTTCCCTTTCTCCTTCCTTTTCCCCTTCTTCTGCTCCTTTCCCTTCTTCTTCCCCTTCTCCTCCTCCTCCTCTTCCTTCTCCTTCCCTTTCTTCTTTTTCTCCTCCTCCTCCTCCTTTCTCCTCTTTTTCACTCAAATCCTAACAAGAGCATTTGCGGCCCCACAGAATTGGGGGCTATTTCCCCTCACAAGCCCCAGCTGACCAGGGCGCCTGAGAGAGGAGCTCGCGCCCCTCCAAGCTTTTGGATTTTTGGGAGCCCCTTGGCTCCTCCCCCTTCCACAGACCCCGCCCCCTATTTTTGATGATTGGCATAGAGTATGTGCATCTCCCTCACCTCCCTCACCCCCCCTTTTTTACGAGGGGCCCATTAACTTCGCCTTCCCCCCTTTTGAGATGCTAAACGCAAACATAAGAGGAACCCAAGGGGGGGGGGTCCGGACTGAGAGGGGGTACGCGTGTATTTGTGGGAGACCAGGCCAAGGGGGGGGGGGCAGTCAAGCCTGCCCGCTTTGCCTTCCATTCACACGTGCAAAGGAAGAGATGCGCGCATTCTCGGAGACCCTCGTATAAAGCTTAGTTAGGAGGGCCTTAGGTATCAATGAGATGTTCACCTTCTTGAGATAGCCAAGGGTAGCTGTGTAGCAAAGTCCAATAAGGCTGCAGCCACAGAGCAGGAATAATCCGGTATGACACCACTTTAACTGCCATGGCTCAAATGCTATGGAAATCTGGGAACTGGAATTTGTTGCAGCATCAGAGCTCCAGAGCCATGGCAGTTAAAGTGGTGTCATACCGGGTTGTTTCTGCCCGGTGGATGCAGCCTAATATCTCACATCCACAAAACAGTCATACTTTTATGAGGCCAACCAAAATGCACAAATTACACGTTGGACCATGAGACTATAATAAAAGAGTTCCCATACCTTGGATTAAACATAGATCAGAACAGGGACTGCAGTCAAGAGATCAGAAGTAGATTAGGAATGGGAAGGGCAGCCATGAACTAGAAAAGAGCCTAAAGAGCAAAGATATACAACTGAGCACAAAAGTTAGAATTGCACAGTCAGACCTCCATTTTTGTGGTGGATCCGTTCCAGACCCCCCCCCCCCGGTGAAAACAGAGATTCGCCAATATTCAAGCCCCATAGGCACCCCCACGGGGATGCACCCCATTAATTTCAATGGAGGGCGCCCCTCCATGAATGTGCAAAACTGAAGACTTCATGCCCACAAGAATGGAAGGACGACTGTAATTGTAAGCCGTTGTATCCCTTATCACCATGTATGGATACGGGAGCTGAACAGTGAAGAAAGCGGATAGGAAGAAAATCAATTCATTTGAGATATGGTGCTGGAGACAGTGTTCAAGATACCATGAACATCCCAAAAGACAAACAAATGGGTCCTTGAACAGATCAAGCCAAGATGATCAAATTGAGGCTGTCGTACTTTGGCCAGATCATGAGAAGGCACAATTCATTAGAAAAGACAATAAAGCTAAGAAAGGTGGAAGGAAGTACAAAGAGAGGAAGACCACATGCTAGATGGATGGACTCTATTAAGGAAGTCACAGGTATGAATTTGCAGGACCTGAGCCGAGGATGTGGAGTCTTGGAGGTGACTCATCCACAGGGTCACCATGAGTCAGGATCTAGGAGGTATTAACAACAACAACAAGAATTCAAAGGCATAGCTGTGTTCATCTGGAAAACCAGATGCAAAAGGATCTTGCAGCACCTTTGAGACTAACTGAAAGATAGAAGTTGATAGCATGAGCTTTGGTTGACTTGAGCCTTTACAAAAGCTCCTGCTACCAACTTCTATCTTTCAAGTAGTCTCAAGGGTACTGCAAGATCTCTTAAAACACATGTTGCAAGCTTTCAAAGTAAGGTGTCACTGTTTTGTAGATTTTGGATGTTATTTTACTTTGCTTCTTGAGGCAGCAGGTGGTGGAAAGAGTTGCTCTCTCATCCATCATAAGGTAGCTGGTTCTCTTCAGATGTGTTAGAGCAGTGGTTCCCAACCTTTTCTATGCCCCACACCCCTACAGGAAATGTTTGATTAATCTCCGCACCATCTACAAAAGTAATATCACACTTGAAGACTAAGAAGTCTAATTTCTAATTTTTGAACCACATACAATACTCTGAGTGAACAAACTGAACTTTAAAAAACAAGCTTTTAACTTAGATGCAAATCTAAGTTGGGCAATTAGACTCTAATTCATTCAGGAAAAAATGTAAACAAAATCAATCCTAATTGTGAACATAAAATTCAATGACTTCTTTGCTCCTGCTTCTCATTCATGATTTTTGTCAAAACATGGAACTTCCTTACTGACTGCGATTCGCAGGTGCGCTTGTGGATTCAGGCGATTTATAAATTTTGTCTTGACTTACAAAAGGAAACTGAAGCCAGATGAACACACATATCTTTGTCGCATCCCCTGAAATTCCATCTCATAACCCCTGGGAGCACAAACAACCCAGGTTGAGAACACTTGTGGTAGAGGCAAAACTTGGAAAGGTTATGTCTCCCAAGGGCCATACCGGCTGGGACATTTGGGAAATTCTAATCCAAAAAACAAAACACTCGGCCCCACAACTTTTCATGCTGTGGTGGTAGTTCTGGTGTCACATCATGAGGGTAGGGTTGACAGTTTGTCCTTTGCCTCGAGCAGCAATATTTCTAGGGCCAGCCCAGAATATCTCAGCTATTTTGTCTTGGAATGGAATCTTGGAAAATCATAGTAAAATCTTTTGGACTAATCCAGTTTCTAGTTGTGCTCCTCCAGATCGCCTCTTGTTTGTCTCCAGCATCTGTCCAATATACTGCCTCTGGGCATAGAAATCCCACTTTGCCATCTCTTTTTTAATATGTGAATAAGGATGGGGTGGGGTGCTCTCTCATTGTGCTCATGGAGGTTGTGACTGGATGCTGTTGCCCACTTTCTGCCCACTCACTTTTGCTCTAATCACTTGGCTCCTCTCTCATTAAGTCCTAACACTGAGAAGTTCTGTTACAGGACCCATGACAACTTCCTTGCCTTTCACCTCAAAGCTATTCCTGGCATTTCTCTCCATAGTTCAGCTTTTATATCCTAATTAGACATCATTACTGCCTGTGATCTTCCATCTTCCAGTTCCACCACCTTCCATGGTCTAAAGGTCTCCTTTCCACTTGACTCCCCACCTTGGAATTACCCATCCTCCTCTTGATTACCAGTGTGAAGTCATCTCTTTTTCTGTTTATGTACTCTGACTTTATGGCAACACTATCACAAGACGCTTTTTTTTTTTGGCCACATTTACTCAGAGGAACCATTCCTCTTAAGCAGTGGCGTCACTAGGGTTGGCATCACCCAGTGCGGTGAGTCATGATGCCACTCCCCTCATCGACCTCCTCCCATCCCGCACCATACAGAATCTTTAGCCATGTTTTTTGTACTAATATTGCTCATTAATTGTAATTCTTACATATCACTGAATGTCATGGTAATAGCTGTGACATAAACAACTAGCAAAATTGAAATTATACCTTTAAATGACAATATCATACGCACAATATCAATAGCCTTAATGTATTTACATACGTGGTTGAAAAAATTGAAAAAATGTAAAAGAAAAAAAACATTTTTTAAAAAATTAAAAAATTAAAAATTGAATTAAAAAAACCCCTAGGACCTCTAATTCCTCCCACTGAGCCTCACTCCACTCACACCATCTCTTCAGAATTTTAATGGGACACAGATTTTAGCCCATTTCTGCCCAAAAGCAGATGTTTGAGGAGCACTGGTGTCACCCCAACCTTAGGACATCATCTGGTGCAATCTGCACCCCCTGCATCTCCTAATGATGCCATTGCTCTTAAGTGGATAGAGTGTGATTTGCCCAAGGTCAGCCAGTGGGTTTCCATGGATGAGCGGGGATGTGACCCCTGGATTCCTGGAGTCCTAATCCAGTACTCAAACCACTATACCACTCTAGCTCTTCGCCCCCTTTTTAGTGTTAAATCCCTCCGCTGTCGAAATCCAGCTTTTCTGTGAAGGCTTTTTGTTGTTGTGTGCTTTTAGGTCATTTCCGGCTTATGGCAACCTTAAGGCAACCTTGTCACGTAATTTTCTTGGCAATATTTGTTCAGATGACATTTGCCTTGGCCTTCCTCTCAGGCTGAGACAGGGTGACTTCCCCAATGTCACCCAGTGGGTTTCCATGGCTGAGCAAGGATTCAAACCCTGGTCCCCAGAGCTATAGTCCAAGCTCAAACCACTACACCACACTGGCTCTCATGAAACCTTTGCAACAACCCATTCTAGTCCAGACATGAGGCAACTTCAGGCTTCTCAGATCTCCCAAATTTTTAATAGAATCATAAGATCCATCAGTTGCAAAAACCAGAGACAGGAGAATGGAAGAACAGGGTACTTCTGAGCACATTCTGAACCTAAGATTTTGTTTACAGTAATAGAAACTGAACTGAATTCATGGTCCTTGCTCTCTCTCTCTCTCTCTCTCTCTTGCACACACTCACATTTACCCTAGGCTTTCTTCATTTTTGAAATTTAATTGTGATTGCTGCTAAACAACCAATAGCCAAAAAATATTGCAGATCTTCCACAGATCATCCAGAAATCAATACCACTATAGCTGACTGGACCTGACCTCAGGTGTAGCTGCACTGCAGAACTAAAGCAGTTTGACACCACTTTAACTGCCATGACTCTGTCCTACAGAATGCTGGGATTTGTAGTTTGGTGAGGTATTCAGCCTGGTCTGTCAAAAGCTCTGGTGCCTCACAAAACTACAAGCCCCGTTTTGAAGGCTAGAGTCACGACAGTTAAAGTGGTGTAAAACTGCTTTAATTCTGCAGTGTGGCTACACACCCAGTCTGCTCTGGGAAGTGAAGCAGGGTTGGGCTGGTTAGTATTTGGTTGAGAGACCACCAGGAAAGACAAGGGTTCTCCAGGTTGGGTTAGTAAAAATACATTGGCTGAAATACTGGAAAGCCATTACTGCCAGTTAGACTCGATAAGACTGGGTTAGATGGACCGATGGCCTGACATAAGTTTCCCATGTCTGTAGTTCTGCCCCTCTGACCCAGTCCCAGGCTCTGTTCCAGTTTATATGCCCTTTGTGGCAGGCCTCTTAAATCACCATTTGCACAGATGGTGCTACATCAACAAAGAAACATCTTCTTTATATCCTGCCTTTTCATTGCCTACAGAATGCAGCAATGCACAGACAGGCTATAATTAAACACAATTTAAAAATATACTCTATGAAACATGTAGGATGCTTCCAGAGGGAAAATTACTACCATCTTCTGTCAATAAGCTTATGCAGCTTTTCTGCCTTTTCCTCCTTAACTTAATTTTTTTGGTCTTAAGACAAAAACATTGTGGGGAAATTCACAATGGGAGTTGCAAATGGATGGCAAATATGCCTGGACCCTCAAGTAAAATCTGATGAATAGCCTTATTGGAAGGACCATAAGACACCAGATTTTTAAAAAATCAAATGCAAATGACATATTTTAAAATATCCTATCTCCAAGAAATGGATCAATAAAAGCCTATAGGCAGTGTTTGGGAAAGTCAGTTTTTTGGACAACTCCCTGTGTTGGGGGATTCTGGAAACCGTTGTGCCAACTGACTTTTCCAAGCTATGGGCTGCAGTGAGCCAGGTTAAAACAAACAAAAAATTCTGTATTCTTCCCTCCCCTTCTGGTCCCCTGAATTCTACAAGCTGTTTGGTTAACTAATAGCAAAATGAACTTCCATCAGTTAGTATTCATTCATGTTCCTCCTTCTTCCATTTCCAATTTGAAATAATACAGTTTAGATCAAAATCAGTAGAAAGTGGACTTGACTTTAAAGCAATATTCCCTTTGCTATACGTACCATGAATATGACACACACTAAAAACACTATAAATGATGTTTTCAAAAAGAGCTATAAGTCACAGTCAGGGAACACAATGTCGTTGGACTACAACTCCCATCCTGTTTTACTATTGGTTGTGTTGGTTAGAGGTAATTGAAGGGCCACACATCTCCAAGCTCCTCTATAGATGGATGGGGTGGGTGGAAGGCTGTTGAAATCATCACAAACCCACAGTGCTATTTTTCTTAGGACTTGCAGCTGCTGATAGTGCAACACAAAAGGGCAACATCAGGACATCCAAGAAAGCCCCAGGTCACCTTAAAACCTACTAAAACATTTATTACAACACAATATATTTATGAGTTTTAAAGTGTCACAGGAGTCATTGGTTGCTTTTTTTTTCTGCTGCAACAAACTAAACCTACATTTATAAATAACAACAGGAAAGTTACTGACAAGTTTACTTTAAAGTGAGAAAGAACACTAGGTCTTTGGAGGTGTTGTACAGAGAACAGTAGGGAAGCTATGCCATTGCTGAAACCCAGGGGTGTCACTAGGGGTTGCGGGGAGTTCAGACTGCCCTGGGTGACACCCTAAGGTGAGACTGACACTATCACTCCCTAAATGTCTGCCTTTTGGCAGAAATGGGCTGTGATGTTCACCCACGTCCCTTTAAAATCCTGGAGCTCAGCAGAAGAGAAAGTGTGAGTGGGGCAAGGCTCAGTGGGCAGAGAAAGGAGGGGCCTCAGGTTTTATTTTTTTAAAAAATTCTTTACAAAAATTATTTAAAAAACCACTTCTTACTGAATTTTCACATGGATCTATGTAAATGTAATTACATGAAACTATAGTATCATCCAAAATCCACAAGACAGTGATACCTTTGTTGGGCCAACCAAAATGCACATTACACATGTTGCAAGCTTTCGAAGTTCCGCTGGGTTTTTCATCAGGCAAAAGTGTTAACAATCATACAGGAGAAAGAAAGGGGAGGATGACTATTTTAGTCATAGCCCTGAATTTGGTCAAGATGTTGGGGTTGTTGTCAGTTCAGAGGATATGGAAATATATTAATGCAGGTGGGCCCCTCTTTCTTCTGACTGTGGGGGTAGTGGGAGATTCAGTCCAGGAAACAAACTTTAAATTTCATTTGGAAGACAAAAAGCTATTGCCTTTGAGATCCAGTTTGTCTCAAATCCTTTGTGAGGCCACAAATTCCTTTGTTAGGAAAAGAGCACTGAAGTTTACACGAAACTATGGGCCTTTGCAGACTGCCAGAAATAGTGCACATTAAATTGAGGCACTGCCCTGGCTCAGTGCTAGGGAATCATGGGAACTGTAATTTATTGTGGCACCAGAGCTCTCTGACAGAGAAGGCTCAATGTCCCAGAAAAAAAATACAATTCCCATGACTCCCTAGCACTGAGCCAGGGCAGTGCCTCAATTTAATGTGCACTATTTCTGGCAGTCTGCAAAGGCCCTATGTAAATGTAATTTAGGCTGTGCTTATGCTATTTAAATTTAAAGATATAATTTTAACTTTGCTGATTACTTATGTCACAGCTATTACCATTGCCTTAAGTGATATACAGCAATTACAATTTATGAGTAACGTTAGTACAAAAAACATTGCTAAGAGTTTGGTATAGTGTGATTTGGGAAGAGGTCAAAGGAGGTGGCACCTATGAGTTGGCACACTTGGTGATGCCACTGCTGAAGCCTCAGCCCTCAGGTGTCTCTCCTTGGTCTTGCTTGGGGTCAATACTACCCCGCCTCACTGAGCCTGGAAACATTATCTTTGGACTGCAACACCCAGAACCCCCCAACCAGCCAGCTGCCTAGAGTATTCAGGGAGTTGCAGTCCAAAAGAATTCATGCCTCCTAAACTCTACAACCCTCCCCTTCCCACAGCCAGTGAGATTAAATGTTCCTTTGGGGATTGTGGCTATTTCCAGGAGAAGCAGGGCTGATGAAGGTCAGAAAAAGGATGGGTAAGAGGAGAGCAGGGTGATGACTGGAATAAAAAATGTCTTGAACATTTAATGTGTAGGGAAGGTGGTAGCTGCATTATGAATAAAAAGTGGTGGGTAGTGTATGAATTGGTGAGGGTGAAGTCATCGGATGGACAAGATTAACAATCCGAAGTATAGGGGTTGTGTGTGTGTGTGTTAACTGTAGTGGAAGAAAGCCATAATTGCCTTTACTCCTTTGAGTAGTATAATAATAATAATAATAATAATAAATTTTTATTTGTAGCCCGCCCCTCTGCTAGGCAATCGGGGCGGGGGACAGCAATAATTAAAACAGAACAACGTTAGAACATTCCCTCTCCCCTTAACCCCTACCTCCCCCCTCCCCATCCCCTTAAAATAGAATTAAACCGAAGAATAATTAAAATACAATATTAATTAAATCAATAAATTAAAAACAAGATTTTCCAAGGAGACAGACAAATGGAGACCCCTTTAAGGGCCGACCGTTATTCCGGGAAGGCCTGCCGAAAGAGATCCGTCTTTACTGCTTTCTTGAAAGCAGCAAGAGTGGTAGTAAGACGGATCTCGTCCGGCAGGCCATTCCAAAGTCTGGGAGCGGTTGCGGAGAAGGCCCTCTGGGAGGTCTGGGACAGCCTAGTTTTTATTGGCTGTAACAGATTCCTCCCAGAGGACCGCAGGGTGCGGGGGGGTTCATATGGGGAGAGGCGGTCCCTAAGATAAGATGGGCCCAAGCCATGTAGGGCTTTAAAGGTCAAAACCAACACCTTGTACTGCGCCCAGAAACTAATTGGCAGCCAGTGGAGGGATTTAAGCACAGGTGTTATGTGCTCCCTCCTAGATGTTCCCGTAATTAGCCTGGCTGCCATATTCTGTACCAGTTGAAGTTTCCGGGTTAGGCACAAGGGTAGCCCCATGTAGAGTGCATTGCAGAAATCCAGACGTGAGGTTACCAGGGCGTGTACCACAGCTTCCAGATCCTTACTATCCAGATAAGGGCGCAGCTGGCGTATCAGCCGAAGCTGATAACAGGCGCTCCTGACCACCGCATTCACCTGACTAGTCATGTGAAGCGATGAGTCAAGGAGAACCCCCAGACTGCGAACACAGTCCTTTACGGAGAGTGTGACCCCGTCCAGGACTGGAGACTGTATTCCCAGATCTGGTTTCAGGCCCGTGACTGCAAGTACCTCCGTTTTGTCTGGATTCAACTTCAATCTGTTTTTCCTCATCCAACCCATTACCGCTCTAAGACAGTCATCAAGAGGAGAGGCGCCATCTGAAGTCTGAGTCGATGATCTGGTCATGGAGAGATATATCTGGGTGTCATCAGCGTACTGAAGACACCGAGCTCCATGCCTCCGAATGATCTCACCAAGCGGCTTCATGTAAATATTAAATAGCATTGGGGACAGGATGGCACCCTGAGGGACGCCACAATTAAGCTCAATTTTGGATGAGCAACTGTCCCCAAGCCTCACCCTCTGAGATCTGTCCGAGAGGAAGGAACGGAACCAGTGCAGAGCAGTGCCTCCAATTCCTAACTCCCTCAGACGATCTAAGAGGATGGCATGATCTATGGTGTCAAAGGCCGCTGAGAGATCCAAGAGCACCAACAAGGTCACACTACCCCTGTCGATACTCAGGCGGAGGTCATCGGTCAGAGCAACCATGGCAGTCTCCACTCCATATCCTGTCCTAAAGCCGGTTTGAAATGGGTCGAGATAATCGGTTTCATCCAAGACTGCTTGAAGTTGGGAAGCAACTGCCCTCTCGATCACCTTGCTCAAGAAAGGGAGCAAGGAGACTGGTCTATAGTTGTTTCTATCCAGGGGATCCAGGGAAGGCTTTTTCAGGATTGGCTTAACCGCCGCCTCCTTTAAGCAAGATGGTACCTTGCCTTCCCTGAATGACGCGTTGATTGTGTCCCGGAGGAATACCCTCAACGCGTCCCCCCCCTGGACGACCAGCCATGATGGACAAGGATCGAGGGGGCAGGTTGTCTTCCTCACACTTCCAAGCAGCTTGTCCACGTCATCGGTACTCACAGATTGTAATTGATCCAGTAAAGTATGTCTGTTGGGTTGTTTTTTTTAAGGAAAAATGTGTGTATGGGAAGGAAATGAGCCATTGACTGTACCAGTGACCTTGCAATGAGCACCAGAGCAGCCTGTTTTCCCCTTCTTTCCTCCCTCATCTCCTCTCCTGGCAAATTATAGTAGCTGTCTTAAAAAAACAACACACACACACACACACACACACACACACACAAAAACCCTCTCCACAAATAAGACAGCAAAAATTCCAAGTGCTGATATCATTGTTGTCAAAAAAGGATCCAATTTCTTGATACCATTATAGATACAAGGGGGCTGTTTAGAAAACCAGGTTACAGGAGAGATGATGAAAATGCATCAATCTGGGAAAAGCGAATCAGAAAGGAGTGATAAGGAAAAACAGCAGGGTATCTTTGCTTTCATCACATCAAGCAACATAAGAGGTGGAGGTAGGATGAATTGGCTTTCAAGATGAATAAGAAGGGGAGTCAAGCTCAACTTGTCTTACAGTTACAACTCCCCCCTCTTTTACACACACACACATAAATCCCCCTACAAGTAAGTTACTATGTTTTCTTCCTTATAAGTCAGATGATTAATAGAAATACAAGATAGTTGTGAGGCATCATGTTCTTTTCTTGGGTTCAGTCCTTACTTTAATCATAGTTCTAATGGAAAAAAGTATGAAAAAGTTTACTCTTTTTTTTTTTTAAATGATTCCCAGAATCCCTGCAGACAGTACAGATTTTAGACAATACTATTTGGGAGACTATGGGTATTATGGGGAGGGAGCTAACATTTTCAAGCTCTGCTAATGAGCCATTTGGCTGCTCTTTACTGGAAAGTATGTTAGAATTTACAGTACAGGAGAAGGTGGGGGAAACAACACATATACATTAGAAATGGCAATCTTGGAAGCCAATTTTGAAAAGTGAGTGAACAAAGGATAGGAGTTTCAAAAGAAAAGAACCGTGTGGAAGCAATGAGACTATGGTAATACACAGATAATAAAAATAAGTGCCTGAAAATAAATCCATTCCTATCCAAAATGACAATGGTGTCAGTGCAGAATACACATTTCTATTTCTTTCTAGTCCTGACTTTTTAATCTCCTCACTCACTTTCTATAACTGTGTTATACAGAACGTAACATAGGGGAATGGCACAGAAAGTGGTGATGGGAACAGCGTTCTTGCTGAGATTATCCAATTTGATTTTCTTTTAAAAACAAATTTCTGGTCCTTACAACCATGTAGATATACATGGAGTGAAGGCTGCCCATACTTAAGTCAAGGCTTTCGTGTCCCTGTTCCCCCCCCATGGCTAACAAATCCTGAATAAATGATGCAAAACTGCAGTATAACTTATGCAACACACACACAAAGGAAGTATGTAAAGTCATTCTATTTGCATTATTGATAGAAGCTGTGGAATTCAGCTTTTGGATGGCACAGAATTCGGGTTGCCTAGAGTCATTCATTACTTTGTAGCAGAGAATGCACGCACATCCTTAGGAAGCCAGCATAAGGGGATTTCTTTCATTTATTCTCCATGGTGAGACCTGGCCAAAGACATTTTGCTGCTTGAGGTAAAGCACCAAAATGAGCACACCTGCATCTGCACATATCCCCTCCCATAGTCAATCTACATGCGGAAACTCATTGAACTAGCAATTGAATTTTAGTTGTATCAATAAAACAGTTTTTTTTTACCATGCCTAAGGGCAGCAGGCAAGCTACTTAGAGGATGTAAGGCAGGCCATATGGCATATACATACACTGTCCTGTCCTCCATCACCTGCCTGCCCCCACTCCTTGCATCTCATTGTTTGTGCCCTTTTTGTTAAATGCTGCAATGCAGTATTAGGAAATGACATGTGCACAGGGCAATGCAAAGTATGAGACAGGTGCAGATCCTGCTAGAATGAGTGTCCAGTCTTGTCCATCTCTGCCCTTTCTTGCTTGGTCAAGGTGTAGGACTGCCATGTCAGTACTGTCTCAGGGCCAAAACCTGAGACCTCAAGGACAACCTTTTATGATGTCATAGCATCATAATAGAAGGGTGATATTAGATGGATGATGTTACAAGGTCAACCCCTAATAGAATAATTAAGCATGGATGAATTAAACATCAACCACAGTTGCATTCTCAGTCTGAGATTCCTTCCTTGCACCTTGAGGATTGGAGAAATGGGTCTAGGCCCTGAAGACTGGCAAATCTAGTCAAGGGAACTCAGGGCAGAATTGTGATACTTTAAAAGAATCATAGAATCATAGAATCATAGAGTTGGAAGAGACCACAAGGGCCATCCAGTCCAACCCCCTGCCATGCAGGAACTCCCAATCAAAGCATCCCTGACAGATGGCCATCCAGCCTCTGCTTAAAGACCTCCAAGGAAGGAGACTCCACTACTCTCCGAGGGAGTGTGTTCCACTCTCGAACCGCCCTTACTGTCAGGAAGTTCCTCCTAATGTTGAGGTGGAATCTCTTTTCTTGCAGCTTGCATCCATTGTTTCGGGTCCTAGTCTCTGGAGCAGCAGAAAACAAGCTTGTTCCCTCCTCAATATGACATCCCTTCAAATATTTAAACATGGCTATCATATCACCTCTCAGCCTTCTCTTCTCCAGGCTAAACATCCCCAGCTCCCTAAGTCGTTCCTCATAGGGCTTGGTTTCCAGACCCTTCACCATTTTAGTTGCCCTCCTTTGGACACGCTCCAATTTCTCCACATCCTTTTTGAATTGTGGTGCCCAGAACTGGACACAGTATTCCAGGTGAGGCCGGACCAAAGCAGAATAGAGTGGCACTATTACTTCTCTTGATCTAGACACTATACTTCTACTGATGCAGCCTAAAATTGCATTGGCCTTTTTAGCTGCTGCATCGCACTGTTGACTCATGTTCAACTTGTGGTCCACCTGAATTCCTAGATCCCTTTCACATGTAGTCTCATTCAGCCAGGTGTCCCCCATCGTATATCTGTACTTTTCGTTTTTCCGCCCTAAGTGCAGTACCTTACATTTCTCCGTGTTGAATTTCATTTTGTTAGCTTTGGCCCAGCTTTCTAGTCTGTTCAAGTCATTTTGAATTTTGATCCTGTCCTCTGAGGTATTAGCTACTCCTCCTAATTTGGTGTCGTCTGCAAATTTGATAACTATGCCCCCAATACCGTCATCCAAGTCATTAATAAAGATATTGAATAGCACTGGGCCCAGGACAGAGCCCTGTGGCACCCCACTGGTCACTTCTTTCCAAGTTGAAAAGGAGCCATTGTTGAGCACCCTTTGCGTTCGACCAGTCAACCAATTACAAATCCATGTAACAGTTACTTTGTCTAGCCCACATTTTACCAACTTGCTTGCAAGAATGTCATGGGGAACCTTGTCAAAGGCCTTACTGAAATCAAGATATACTATATCCACAGCATTCCCTTCATCTACCAAGCTGGTAATTTTATCAAAAAAAGAGATCAGATTTGTCTGGCATGACCTGTTTCTCTGAAACCCATGTTGACTTTTTGTGATTATGAAATTATCTTCCAGATGTTCACAGACTCTCTGTTTAATGATCTGCTCCAGAATCTTTCCAGGTATTGATGTCAGACTAACTGGACGGTAATTGTTGGGATCCTCTTTTTTCCCCTTTTTGAAGATGGGGACAACATTTGCCCTCCTCCAGTTCGCTGGGACCTCTCTTGTTTTCCAGGAATTCTCAAAGATTATTGCCAATGGTTCCGATATTACATTTGCCATTTCTTTTAATACCCTTGGATATAATTCATCTGGTCCTGGAGACTTATATTCATTTAGATTAACCAGATGTTTCTGTACTATCTCTTTACTTATTCTGTGCTGAAATTCTCCTATTCTGTCCTCTGCTCCATTATCCTCAAGTTGAGCACCCTTTGCCTTTTCTGAGAAGACTGAAGCAAAGAAGGTGTTGAGTAATTCTGCCTTTTCTCTGTCCCCTGTTAACTTTTTGCCATCTTCTCCACACAGTGGCCCTACCATTTCCTTCTTTTTCCTTTTGCTGCTGACATACCCCCAAAAGCCCTTTTTATTGTTCTTAACCTCTCTAGCAAGCCTGATTTCATTCTGCGCTTTAGCTTTTCTGACTTTACCCCTACATGTGCTAGCTATTTGTTTGAATTCCTCTTTGGTGATTTCCCCATTTTTCCATTTCTTATACATGTTCCGTTTAAAACATAGTTCAGTTGCAAGTTCCTTAGTCCTCCATCCTGGTTTCTTGAGACACCTCCCATTCTTCCTCCTCGTTGGCACGGTTTGAAATTGTGCCTTTTGAGAAATTCCCTTTTGAGAAACTCCCATCCTTCTTGAACTCCCTTCTCTTTTAGTATTCCTGTCCATGGGATCACCCTCAGTATTTCTCTAAGTTTAGTAAAATCAGCTTTCCTAAAGTCTAGAATGCGTGTCTGACTATGCCTGGCTTCTCCTTTCCACTGTATAATAAACTCCAGGAGGACATTTAGCTACATCCTTGCCCCTTAGAAAGCATCTAAGACTTCCAGCTAGCTTAGGCCATGTCAGTAAGGGAAGATAACATATATGGGTGAATGGGTGGCAGGGAGTGTACTATTGCTCAGAGCTTGGGAATTAATTTTTTGGACAATATATCTCAGAACTGACCAGCCAGTGTGGCTTGCGGTCACACTGGGCATGGGATTCTGGAAAGTGTGGTTCAAAAAATACCATTTTCAGTCCCTGTTACCTTTTGCTGTTACCTGCTCATGGCCATCTATCACAATTTCATTCTGCTTTATACATGGATGGGGAACATGTGGCCCTCTAGATGCTGTTGCACTGCAACTCTCATCATCCCTCAGCGCTGCCTATGCTGGCTAGGGGCAAGGATGTAGCTAAATGGGGGGAAATGAGGGAATTATACCCCTGAAATGAGAACTGTGCCCTCCCAAATTAATTTTCACTCAGTCCCCAAATTTCTAGCACTAGAACATTTAGAAATAGAGTTAAGACATACCAAGAAAAGGGGCAAATGAAGCTGTAAAGGGAATGCAGACACAACAAATACAAGAGCTCTAGGTGTGAACAATTCTCAATGTCTCACTCTCTGCAGTGCTAAAAATTTGAAGGAAAATTTCATGGGGAGACAGAATTCTTATTTGATCAGCAATGTGCTTATTTTGTGTACCCTCATAGCTATATCCCTGGCTAGGTCTAATGTGTTTGGCTATCCAACAACATCTGAAGTGCCACATGTTCCCCAGCTATGGCATTGACAGGGGCATAGCTTGTTGACCTGGCAAACATCCCACATGCATGGTTCAGAGCTTTTTGGTAATCCCAGATCCATATCTAGCTGGCATGGCCATTCTGGTACTTCTGTGGTATCATTATTCCTCATGCAGGTTGTGGGATTTTCACTTAAAGCCAGTGCCTAGAGAGACACACAGATAGAGAATGGTTCCAGTGATTCCCAACCTGGGGCACATATACGAACCAGGAGATTTAGGGGTTATGTGGGAGGGGAAAAAGAATAATGGGAGGGAAAGGAACATATGTCAACAGTGTAAGGCAAGATTGAAGGACAGATGGCGTGTGCCCAGCAAGAAGCAGGAAGAATGTGCAAGTGTCACCTGGAGCTTCCCACCATATCCTCCCCCTCTCCTGAAGTTTCAATCCCATAACAACCTCTGGGCAGCAGAGTCAAGCTTGGCATCACAGAGATTTGGACCTGCCAAGACTTAGCCAGTGGCTAAGTGAACTGCTCCTCTTCTCACTCCTTCCCTTTGCAAATGAACATTCAATAAGTGAATTCTTCTAGGTCATCTCTACGTCTCTTCTTTTTGTTATCATTTTAACTTTTAAATTAAATTTTCAATTCATGTATTATCAGATATGGACCTGTGGTTGAAAACCAGCAAAGTAAAAAAGCTGAAACATAATGTGGATATTGACCAATCACCAAGAATTTCTCAGGAGATATCTAACCTTTTAGGAGTGCAAAACAGTGGAAAGACACAGTATTCAGTTCTTCCAATGGGTAAAAAAGAGAGAATACTGTGACAAATACATGACGTAAGGATTTTTCATACATAGGAGATGAATACTTTCCTAAACTCCAGAATGTAGTGTCTGGGGAAGTAATATCATTATTTTTGTGGCATTTACAAACAAAACCTGCCTGTTATACAAACAAGGAATGCCATTTTTTTTTCACTGCCTACTGAAATATCAGAATATGACATTCTTGTTGTCAGCTAACAAATATAATGAAATGTGCTTGAAGCTTCCTATCCTATTATTTATTGTATTACTAGCTGTGGGAAGAATCATACTACAGCTGAGAATTTAATTTCTCCTTTAAAATATGCCATTCTATGTATGCTTGGAGAAGAGCATGTGAGGAAAATGAATACTATCCCACTTTTGAACAATACAATGCCTCAAAGAATTCAGGATATGTCTGATGATGCAACAGTAATAGGTAGAATTAAAAAATAGTAAATTCTTTGCTATTCAAATTGATGAAAGAACATATGTTGATTATTTTACTGTTTTACTTGCTACTGCCAGGTATTTGAAAAATAATCGTCCTGGCCTGTACAAGCCAAATAAAATGGTCTTCCCCATTTTCCCAGCAGGGAGACTGGACAATACACAGCCCAAACCCTGGTTCTGGTGTGAACAACACACTGGATGACATTCAGCCTGTTCAGCATCAGAACCAGGGTTTGTTGTTAGCTGCGAGTCAGCTTTGACTCATGGCATCCCTTTGGATGAGACATCTCCAAGATCTTTAATCCTCAGCTGCTCTGCCCAAGTCCTGCAAATTCATGCCTGTGATCTCTCTTGCTGAATCTATCCATCTTGCCTTTGGTCTTCCTCTTTTCCTGCTGCCTTCCACCTTTCCTAGTATTATTGTCTTTGCTAATGAGTCATGCCTTCTCATGATGTGACCAAAGTACAACAGCCTCAATTTAGTCATCTTCGATTCCAGGGAGAGTTCAAGCCTGATCTGTTCCCAAACCCATTTGTTTGCCTTTTTGACTGTCCATGGTATCCTCAGCAGTATATCCCTCTTCAAAATCCCCATTAAAATGGTAACTAGGGTATGTCTCTCTTAAAACAAATTAAAATACTTCACCAGTTACTCTGGATAATCTCAGAAGATCCAGAGCCCTTTGTTCCAATGCTGGGCGGCTGTTTGAAACATGTCCTGTTCTGTCACCTAGTGCGTCTGTCATTGCCACCAGTCATTTGCTCGGAGGTCAGAACAAGGTGCCCAGACATGTGATCATCACTGGGCACCTTGTTCTGGCATCAGAGCAAAGTGACCCACAGTGGCAACAGTGTGGTCAATACAGCAGGACACACATGCAAACAGCCCTCCAGCATTGGAATGGAGGGTGAGAAAATGAGGGGAAATTGTCCACATAGTATCCTGGCCAGTGCAAACAGCATTGAAGATTATTATTATTATTATTATTATTATTATTTATATCCCGTCCCTCTGTCAAGCAATCGGGGCAGCTTACAGCAATTAAAAATTCCATACAATATATTACAATACAGCAAAGCACAATCTAAAAAGCCCAAAACCCACCCACCCTTAAAAAAATTATTAAACCAATTAGCTATTAAAAGAGGGGTAGGCAACCTTTTTGAGCCAGGGGCTGGGGGGCCGAAGCACCATATATATATATATATATATATATATATATATATATATATATATATTAAAATAAAAAATATATTAAAATATGCATGCATATTCTCTCAGTGATTATAGCCAAAAATGGGAGAGGAAGAGATGGGCAAACTCCTGACGCTGGGAGATCTAGTCAGGAAAGGCCTGCCAGAAGAGATCCGTTTTAAGAGCTTTTTAAAAGCTGCTTAAGGTCATAATCTGATGGATCTCATCCGGCAGGCTGTTCCATAGTCTGGGAGCGGTTGCTGAGAAGGCCCTCTGGGAGGTTGCAGACAGCCTTGTTTTTATCAGCTGCAGCAAATTCCTCCCAGAGGACCGAAGTGCGTGGGGAGGATTGTATGGGAGGAGGTGGTCGCAAAGATAGGTTGGACCCAAGCCATTTAGGGCTTTATAGGTAATAACCAACACCTTGTACTGTGCCTGGAAACTAATAGGCAGCCAGTGGAGGGACTTGAGTATAGGTGTTATATGGTCTCTCCTTGACATACCTAAGACCAGTCTGGCTCCCATGTTCTGTACTAATTGAAGTTTTCGGACCAAGCACGAGGGTAGCCCCATTTAGAGCATGTTACAAAAATCAAGATGGGAGGTTACCAGCGCGTGCACCACAGTCTCAAGGAAAGGGCGCAGCCAATGTATCAGCCGAAGCTGATAACAAGCGCTCCTGACCATCATGTTTACCTGATTAGTCATCTGGAGTGATGGATCGAGGAGCACCCCCAGACTGCAAACACAGTCCTTCATGGAGAGTGTAATCCCATCCAGGAATGGAGGTTGTATCCCAAATCCTGGTTGCGGGGCTGCTACTGTGAGCACCTCCGTTTTGTCTGGATTCAATCTCAATTTGTTTTTTTCTCATCCAGTCCATTACTTCGTTAAGACAGTCATTGAGAGGAGAGACGCCATCGGGAGCCGAGGCCAACGACTGAGACATGGAGAAACAGATATGGGTGTCATCAGCGTACTGATAACACCCCACCCATGTCTCCAGATAATCTCTCCCAGCAGCTTCATATGTATGTTAAATACCATTGGGGACAGAATGGCGCCTTGAAGGATGCCACAAGTGAGCTCTTTTTTTGCGTAGCAACTGTCTCTGAGCAGCACCCTCTGGGATCTGCCTGAGAGGAAGGAGCGGAACCACTGCAACGCAGTGCCTCCAATTCCTAACCCACTCAGGCGATTCAAGAGGATGTTATGATCTAGCACAGGGGTCGGCAACCTACGGCCTGGGGGCCGGCCCCAGCCCCGCGAGGCCTTTGGACCGGCCCCAGCCCGGTCCTGCTGCCGCCGTCGCCGTCTGCCGCCGCCCCCACGCGAGTCACGGCCACCATTTTCCCCCCAAAATGGCGGCCACGACTCGTTTGCACATGCGCTGGAGTACTGCACATGCGCAAACAAGTCACGGCCGCCATTTTGGAAAACAAAATGGCGGCCACAACTCGCTCATGCATACACAGTACGCCAGAAGTACTGCACATGCATGTGCGAGCGTGTGTGTGCATGCGCAATACTTTCGGCGTACTGCGCATGCGCGAGCGAGCGTGCGCGCAGGGTGGCATTCCCCCCCCTCGGCCCGTGGAAGAGCTCCGGACCAGCGGACTGGCCCCAGGTAGGTAAAAGTTGCCTACCCTCATCTAGCGTATCAAAAGCTGCTGAGAGGTCTAAAAGCACCAACAGGGTCACACTACCCCTGTCGATGCTCAGATGGAGTTCATCGGCCAAGTTGAAGAAAACCTTTTACTTTGTCATCCTCTGTCAGGACATTAATTGATTTAATTTTTTCAGGCTATGCACTGATTGGAGCAAGTCTATGTCAGGTTTTTTCTCTGGCCTTTGCAATCATGTCATGAAGGAAGCCCCCAATATAACCTGGATTCACTGCTGCATCCATAGGCAAAGCCTAGCACAGGGGTAGGCAACCTTTTTGAGCTGGGGGCCGGGTTGCTGTCCCTCAGACAATTGGGGGGCTGAAGCACCAAAAATAAACAAATAAATAAAAATTAAAATTAAAAAATTAAAATATATATCCATGCACACTCTCTCAGCCCCAGAAAAGCCATGGCAAAACCCCTGTGGAGATTTTGCCAAGAAAACCCCAAGAACAAGTAATAACAACAATAATCAATATCATTATGGTGGGCAGCGGCAGCGGCGGGGGCAGTGGGGGCGGCAGCGGTGGTGGTGGCAGGACCGGCCTGGGGCCAATCTAAAGGCCTCGGGGGGCCGCATCCAGCCCCCGGGCCTTAGGTTGCCTACTCCTGACCTAGCATCTAAACACCTCCCTGATGAATTACAAGTTGTTCTTGCTGAAACTGTTAAACTGGTTAATTTTATAAAGTCATAGGAGATTTCTGTGGGTTTTCCGGGCTATGTGGCCATGTTCTGGAAGGATTTACTCTGGATGCTTCACTTGCATCTGTGGCTGGCATCTTCAGAGGGTGGAGATGCAGACGAAACATCAGGAATAAATTCTTTGTGATAGCTTTCAACTTCTCATAGGAGATTATTGCATGTGCCTTATCCCATCTTTTCCCCATGGGATAGACGAGCATTTAACTTGTCAAGGATGGGATTTTCTTGAAAAGCTGCGGGATAAGCCCAGGTTGCATACGGGCTGCATATGCCCAGCCACTGGAGAATGCGGTAAGACCCGTCTTTGACAGTTAAATGCACATCTATCCCATCAGTAAAAAGATGAGATAAGGCCGGTGTGATAATCTCCAAAAATCCACAAAGCTGACAATTTTTAAAGCACTGTGTGAAGAGACTTTTCGTTTTACCTTGCTTCTTCATACAGAAGTAAGGTGGCTCTCTCATGGTAAAATCCTTACCCAGTTGTGCAAACTTAGACATAAGGTCCAGGTTATTTATTTATTTTAAAAAAGACCATCCTTTTCAACTTGCTTTCTTGTTACATGACTGTGATTGGCTTCAGGCTCTTGCATACTTATCAGATATTTTTTCTACAAATAATCTAAATTTGGCATTTCAGAATAGTTTGATAATGATCTTCAAGCTTTCAGACAAAATTGAATCTATGATTAAAACATTAGATTTTTTTTGAGATCCTGTACTGAAAAAGGCCAACCTGTGGTATTTGAAAATGTACACCGATTCCTCTCTGAGAACAAGCTATACTTCTCCCAAAAAATGAGTGAGAAAATTATGGAACAATTGAAAGGGCTAAAATCATCTTTCAAGAAATACTTCTCAAAGCCTGGAGAAGAGAACAACAGGTTCCAAATCCCTTTGAAGAAGAATACTTCCGAGCTGCCAGAAAGGAATCAGTCAAGGAAATGGAGATGTTGATCAAACTTTCCACTGATACTACTTTAAAAGTAGATACTACTTTAACTTTTTTCTTTGAATTCAAAGAAAAAACATTATTAACCTTTGGGCAGACAGCAGCAGAGAATATGACCAGCTTTCCTACAAGGTTCATAAGTATCTTGCCATTTACACTCATTCCTCCACATTTGCAGCTTTGACTTTTGCAGATTTGACTATTCATGGATTTTATTAATGTGTCCCGTCCCCCTGGTAAATGTGGAAAAACTGCAAATAACAAAAACACTATGTTTTTATCTGAGAGAACACATCTCTAGGAATATCTAGGTCCTCCAGTGCAACTCTATGGTCAACTTTAACCAAAAGTTGCTTTGAAGGACTGAGGGAGGGTTGCAGACTGCCAGAAATAGTGCAAATTGAGTCCACCTTTAGGGTTAGGGTTAGGGAATCATGAGAACTGTATTTTATTGTGGCACCAGAGCTCTCTGACAGAGAAGGCTCAATGTCTCAGGAAAAAAAAATTCCCATGATTCCCTAGCACTAACCCTAACCCTAAAAGTGGACTCAATTTGCACTATTTCTGGCAGTCTGCAACCCCCCTAAATCCTTGCCCCCCTGAGATTCCTAGAGAGAACAATCCATTTGCAGCTCCTCCAGCGCAACTCTATGGTCAATGTCTGGCAGATGTTGACCACAGAGTTGCACTGGAGGACCTAGAGATTCCTAGAGAGGCATTCTCTCAGGTAAAAACATTGTGTTTTTGTTATTTGCAGTTTTTCCACATTCACCAGGATCCTGTGCCCCTAACCCCAGCGAATGTGGAGGGATGAGTGTATAAATATAGAGCTGGTCAAGAGGGCTTTCTCTTCTTATACTTTTATAAAAAAATAAACCATAGTAAGATGGATGCAGTTCCAAATTTAAGACTGTATCTTACTTCAGTTGAACATGATTTCAAAAAACTATGTGCCTCAAAACAAGCTCAACGACGGCATTGAATATTTGCTGTGTGCTTTTTATGCAGTCTATTCTCATTATTATTCCATTGCTTTTTAATCCAATTAGTGGGCTATTTGTTTACAGTTACAACATATACATGTGAAATAACAGGAACTATATTAATTATAAACATTTTCCTAATATGAACAGTATAATTTATGGAAATGGGCTGCCAAGGGGTATGCAAGTGAAAAAATTTTGAGGACTACTGCTCTAGATAAATGAACAGTTTGATGGAAGACACAGGAATTGATAGCAGCAGGATTAACTTTCTGCTTATATTATTTTCCTGCTTCCTGTCTTCCCTCCTCTTCCCCTTCCTCTTTGCCTTAATACTTACTTTTTCTTTGTGACCATTCTCAAGATGCCGTGTCCGACTCTTCCTCACCTGTTCCCTCACAACCTCAATGGATGTGTGAACTCTTTTTTGGATGGCATCCACAATCTGGCTGGCCATGATAACATTCCCAAAACCCTCAAGAAAGCTGTTGTGGAGGATTTTTAATATCAGGCAGTGAAGAAAACTGACAGGAAGAGAA
The DNA here is from genome assembly GCA_026167975.1 of Phrynosoma blainvillii. Taxonomy (NCBI): domain Eukaryota; kingdom Metazoa; phylum Chordata; class Lepidosauria; order Squamata; family Phrynosomatidae; genus Phrynosoma; species Phrynosoma blainvillii. The sequence goes on from JANUYF010000005.1 coordinate 110,884,945, forward strand.
TAAACGCATTTGAAATGTGATGATGGAGGAAACTTCTATGGATACAATTTTTTAAAAAATACAGAATCTGGAAAAAGGTAACTTTTTGGATTAGAACTTCCTGAATAACCCAGCCAGCATGCCCATGATGGTTGGGGGTTTCTAGAAGTTGAAATCCAAACAAGAAACTTTCTCACCTTCTGAAAAGTATACTAATCCTATCTCTCTCCTCAACCCCCAACAATACCCAAGGGCAGTAGGGGAAAACCATTTACCCAGAAAGGAGAATGCCAACAACAAATGTTCCAGCAGGATGTGGTTTCTTGAAGCTTCCTTAAAGCTTTTGGGATCAGAATGTACAAATGAGTACCAGGGATCTTAGACTCCGATCTGGATTTCAGTGCATGAAAGGCTCAACATGTGCCCATGTAAAAGGGGGGAATTAAATGTATTTGCATTTACATTTCCTTCTAAAGAGAGGAAACTAACTATGGAATGGCAGTGAGCTTTTGTAGGCTAGAGCCCACACACTTTGCTTCAATACTTGAAATAGTCATCTAATTGAGTAAATTTAGATATCTGGAATATAAAGACAAGTCTCTTCCTCCTCCCCACCCTCCCTCTCATACGCAAACACATCTGGCACTGCAACTAGGCAGACATCTGATAAGCAAAAATCTGATCCCCCATCATCTAACTATAGCACTCACCTGAGCCATTGTGAAATTCAGGATGAACAAGGAGGTTGCAGTGGTGAAGAGACGGTGCAGGTCTGAGGGTGTAGCTACCAGGGTGGGCAAAATGAGTGCATTGCTCCCCCATGAGAATTCTGTCCCTGAATGAAATTTTCATTCAGTCTCCAAATTTCTAGCATTTCACTAAAACGTCAGTTGAGCATTTAGAAATACAGTTTAGACATCCTGAAAAACAAGAAATATGAATTCAGAGACATAGCTGTGTTAGTCTGGAACAGGGGTAGGCAACCTTCCCCCTTTAAGGGCTGAGGGACTTCAGCTCCCAGAAGCCTCAGCCATGTTGGCCAATAGCTCCTGGGATTCTGGGAGCTGAAGTCCCTTGACCCTTAAAGGGGAAAGGTTGCCTACCCCTGGTCTGGAATTTGTTGTTGTTGTCAACTGCACTCAAGTCGACTTCAACCTCTGGTGACTGTGAATGAGGCATCTCCAAGACTCCCTGTCCTCAATGGACCTGCTTAGTTTCTGCAGACTTATGGCAGTGTCTTCTTTCAATCCATCCATCTGGCGTACAATTTTCCTCTTGGCTCTTTATGGTCTCTTCCAACTCTATGATTCTATGATCTTTTTATTCCATCTATTATGTTCCTCTGCTGATCATAGAGCATCCCTCCCCTTAGTTTGAACTTCCCTTTTAGTTCATTGATTTTTGTGAAAGAGGTCTCTTTTTTGTTGTCCTATTTCTGTGCAATGATTATTATATTAATTCTCTTTTCCCTTATCCACTAATCGTAGGACAGTTGCATTCATGATTCTGTTTCTATTACTGTCTCCCTTTCCTTTTGCTTCCCATCTGTCTTTTGTTGCTTGTAGTGTTTAATCTGTAATCCATTGATTCTTCTCTTTCTTTTTTGGCACAGATAGCATCATTCTGCATTCCTTTTTGAATATGTCCCTGGCTTTTGTCCATAGTGCATTTGGTTCCCTGTCAATTAGGCTTATTAGTGCAAATTTATTTTTTACATTATCTTTGAATTCTGCTGGGATGTTCTTCAGGTCATATTTTGGAATTCTGATTGGTCTGGAATATCAGTATGTACTGTAGGATCTTTGAGACAACTGAGTGAAAGACGTTGTAGCATTAGCTTTCATAGACTTGCATCTAGGAGTAGATCAAGGGCCAAAATGGACCAGCCCAAAGGGGCAGCATGACACAGCCCATGAAAGATCCAGGTGGGCACCACAGCAACCACATGCCATGGCCCCACTCCGGCATTTTGCTGCAGCAAAAAGAAGCATCAAAAAGTGGCTTTTCCTTTTTGCAGCAGCAAAGGGCGGCTTTTCTGCCACGGCGGCAGCTTTTCGGTGCTCCTGTGGTGTGTGACATATAAACGCCACACCGCCAGAGTAGAACATCGTGTGATAATCTTTGTGACAATCGTACAATAGTGGCAGAAGCATTCCACTTCTCTCCCATCACTGTTGCCCATCTGATAATCTCCTTTGAGAAATTGGTGCTTACAAGATAATAAAAAGATACTATCTAAACTAAATATGCACCATTACACTTGAAACAGAAATGCTGTATAACTTGACATGTACATCTAAATGGGGGAAGGATTTATAATAGAAGATCTCCAGACATATGTCAGAGGTTTTTTGTTCACAAATCTCAATATCACTAAACATTAACATTGCAATATAGCTGTACAGTGGCATTTAACTCCCCCGGAAGAAATTTAAAAAGTACAATATTGAAGTGGAAATGATAGTTAACTGGCATTGTTGAGTGGCAAGTTTTTTTTTAATCATATGCAGTAGGAATATGCACAGAGAAATCAGGCAATAGAAGAATATTTGCAAAATTCTGGAAGAGCATCACTCAGCTCTAAGGATATAAGGATGGTTCAGAAGAACACAGGGCTTGCTCAAACTGGGAAATTAACAGCATAAATTTAGGGTGGGAATCATGTGACCCTTCAGATGATTTTGGACTACAACTGCCAGCATTCCTGATCATTGGACGTTATCACACGGGGCCTAAAGCAGTCCCATCCCCGTCGCATCCCCGTCCCATTGCGGTTCCTTTTCAATCCAGAACTTACCGGCGTACAGAAAGCAGCATCATTCCGGTTGCGGCAAAATGTAATTCCCAAAGAAACCGGCATTCTAAAGAACGGGGATGATGCCGGGTGATGCCGCAAGGGGACGGGGATGCGACGGGGATGGGTGCGACGTCGTGTGAAGACACGGGGAAAGGAAGCGGATTGGAACGGGGATGCGACGGGGATGGGCGGGGTTTCTCTGTGACGTCGTGTGAACACAGGGGAAAAGGAAGCGGATTGGGATGGGGATGCGACGGGGATGGGACTGCTTTAGACCCCGTGTGATAACGTCCTTCGGCTATGCTGGCTAGGGCAGCTGGGACCTGCAATCCAACAAAACCTGGAGAGCCATCTGATTCCTATCTCTGTCTTAAATCCAGTTTCTAATGCCAACTAGAGTAGACCAATTGAATCCATGGAAACTTGGTAAGTCAATACTTATATGATTTTAATTGATTCAGTGGGGCTAATCAGTGTAGGCTTCACTGTGGGTTAAACTAACAAAAGGCCTTCCCTTCCCTACTGGCCAACCTAACATCAGACAGTGTAAACATGTGGAACAGGCCCAATCTAATATCTGAACATTTCAGGGAAGTTCAGATGAGGGGAAGTGTTACCTGAGATACCCTTGATCTGTAGTTCTTAACCTTTGGCCCTCCATATATTTTGGACTTCAGTTTCCAGAATTCCTGATCATGGCTGTGCTGGATATTGATAGGATGATTTAGTAATCATTCAGTAGAAGGTAATGCATATTAATCAGAAGCAAGCCCTGTTGTGTTTAATGGTGCTTGCTTTTAATGAATGGGTCGAATCCAATTTTTGTCACACTGAAGTCACTGAGACTGGTTACGCCTCCAGTAAGTTCAATGAAATCAATGAAAATTAAGATACTTCAAGTCATCTGACTTATAGTGACCCTAAGACAAACTTATCATGAGGTTTTCTTGGCAAGATTTGTTCAGAAGAGGTTTACCTTTGCCTTTCCCTGAGGCTGAGAGCATGTGACTTGCCCAAGGTCACCCAGCGGGTTTCATGACAATGAGGAATCAAGCCTTGGTCTCCAGAGTTGTAATTCAACACCCAAAACATTACACCACTTGGTCTGCCCTAAATATGATTAATTCTGATCCAACCCAATGCATTCAGGATTGCAGCCCAAACTTTTTAAAAGGTATTTTAAATCTATTTGTATCAGAAAATATATATTCTATCAGCCTTCTGTGCCATTTGCATCAGTCAGTCTTGTGTTGTCTAAAAAAATTTAAGATAAAAATATAACATAAACCACAACAGAACAATAGCAAGCAGAGAAACAAATGCAGAAGAAAAAAACGATCTGTTTGTGACTGGAAGATGAAGCTGATGGAAGCTTTTTAAAAGGAGTTCAATCATGCCTCAAGACATGTTTCTGTCAGAAGCCAAATTACAAATTTTGCCTTTGTAGGGCAAAGACTTCCAAAATACTGTACCACTGAGACATCAGTTGCTCCCTTCGTTCATTCCTCTAAATTCCACCACTTAAATCAGCCAACTCCACTTTTTTTGCATGGCAGAGGACCTTGGAAAAGTTTTTTTTTTTTTTTAACTATAGCCGCTACATTTGGATGTTGAATCAAAGATTCTTTCAAGTTTGGATTAAAAACTGGAATGATTTCATATCCACACATACATAGAAGCTGCCAGCCACCACCGGTTGGCACACCAAGACTCTTTTGCTAAACAGGCAGGATGACATAATTGGCCACTATCAGTCCCCCTGTTCCCTTGGAGCTAAAAGGCAACACCATATTCTCTTCTCCCAATTTGCAAGGACAGTCCTGATTAATTTTAATTCTTTGTCATCTCATTTTTTCAACTGCTATTAAATTCCCCTGTTTCTCTCTCCTCCTCCCACTTTTCCTTTTTGTCCCTGGCTTACTTCAGTTGCTGCAACCTGAGTTCAAAGTGCAAAAGTAATTTGTATTCAGTAAGTCAAAAGAGAGGGAGAGGAGAGAAAGAATCTTGCCCTTCTCAGTACTCAGGCAAAAGTAAACTTCTGCAGCCTCCCCTAGCTTGGGTGTGCTTCCTGATGATTAACTTTTACCATCTTGAGCTGATGTTGCCTGGCCACAAATTGTCCAGTTTTCATCTGTAAAATGTAGAGGGCATGGCATTCTCACAGTAGCTGGAAGGGAAAAGGATTGCCAAAGAAATAAAGAGCTTTCCTCTTGCAAAGCAAAGTATTTGGGGGATGAGTTCATCCTGAATGGACAGTTGAGACTCATTCAATTTAAGGTGCTAGAATTTGTTTGCTGATATAGATCAAGATTGGGAAACTGTGGCTCCTAACTCCCCTAATGTCTCACCAGCCCCTGTGCTGGCTAGGAGTGATGGAAGCTGTATGCCAAAACATATAATAGACCACAGTCGCATGCCATGGTGTACAACAGCATGGCTGCCTGTATTTTTGGATTTTCTTTAGGGACATGTGAATGGAGCACTCATGAGTGGCTGCAATTCCAAATTTACCACTTTATACTACTAGTTTTGACTGACATATCAGCTTAGCCAAAGCTGACAAAAGGCACCCCTGCTTTCAGCTGCTACCTAGGCCTTCACAAGTGAAACTGTGTGCAGAGGTTTTCTCAAATGGGAGACCTAACCCATTCAGAATGCAGGAACACAACCTTCCAGTAATTGGGTGACCTACCATTAACATTTCTGCCTTATCTGCATCAGTTGTTAAAGAAAAAAATCCATTATGGACTTCAGCTCTTTGAATTCTCCAGCTGGTAAGCTCATGCTGGTTGGTTGGTTGGTTCTGGGAGCTGTAAATTTGTTGCTCCAAAGCAACTTTTTCAAGTGCTGGTCTGCATCCAGTTTGTTCTCCATTCCCCATTCCACCACAAGCCAAAGATACTCTAAATAAATGCACCAAAGTGTGATTAATAGTCAAGCAGTTTAGAGCATGAGCAACAATTTGGAAGGCCCTGGTTTATGTTCTGTTTACCCACGTCAACAAACCACGCAAACACTATCTCCTAAGTCTTCCCATGCTCATTTGGATGTGGGGCTGATATCGTTTGCCGTCCTTAAAGGGTGGTTGTAAGGGACAAGCAATAATGTCTCTAAAATTGGGTTAAGTACATATTTCAGTGCCAGTCTGAGAGATATTTTTCTAGTCTAGATATTGTTCTGCAGTGTTAGTGAGAAGGATACTCATGGCTCTCAGAGTGAATTAACATTTGGATTGAATAAAATGCATGTGACTATGTGCGTCTATTTGAGTGTGTCTGTATATATCTGTGTTCATTTAGAAAGCTTGGTCCTGATTGGGGGGGGGGATTCTTTTGGCTTTGTTCTTCAGGCTGGTCTTCAAAGCCCTCTGACCCCTTCTTTTAAAGACAAAAACCAGCTGGATTTGGCTTGTTTTGTTTCAAGAGTATGCTGTTTCATTTAATATGCATGAGGCTGACGTACCTTCTCTGCTCTTCTCTAGCTGCGTTTGACAGTTCAGCTGATAGGCAGGCAAGACTTAAGAGTGGAGAGGGATGGAGAGATAGAGAGGTAAAAGGCAGAAAGACTGGGGGATGAAGACTGACAGAGACAGCAAAGGGGCACTAGGGAATAGATAAATGTAGTCATCTAGACAAGAGTGGCAGCAAAAAGACGGACAGACAGGAAGACAAAAGGAAGAGAACCTTTTTAATTTACCTCTCCTATTGTTGCTGCCAGTCTGTTTTTTTAATTTTGATGTTTTATTCTGCTGTTTCAATGGATTTCTGATTTAATACTTTTTTAAGGGGCGGGTGGGTTTTGGGATTTTAGCGTGTATTTTGAGATAAGTATGCAATTTTAATTGTAAGCCGCCCCGATTGTTCGACAGAGGGGCGGGGTAGAAATAAATTTTTTTATTATTGTTATTATTATTATTATTATTAAGAGAGAAGGGAGGAGTGGGACAGGAGGAGAGAATGGAAAGAAAGAGAGTGTGGGGAAGAGAGAATGTGTGTCCAAGCAAGAAGGAGGCAAACTGGCAAAAATGTACCAAACAGTGATACCTTTTTTTGGCCAACCCAAATGCACAATATGCACAATATACATGTTGCAAGCTTTTGAAGCTCCACTGGCTTCTGCATCAGACAAGGTGTTAAAAACCAAACAGGAGGGGGAAAAAACTGAAGATGTTAATCATAGGCCTGCCCAAAAATGTATATGTGTATGAGGAGGAAGGATTTCATTTGCAATGGGCCCTTCCATAGTTTAGCCAAAAAAGTCACCAGGGTTGCCAGGACTAAGGCATGGACTTGGCAAAGTGATCACAGCAAAATACAGTTGTTGTGGTATTGTTTTCACAGGGTTTTCTTGGCAAGCTTTATTCAGAGGGGGTTTGTTTGCCTTTGCCTTCCTCTGAGGATGAGAGTGTGCGACTCTCCCAAGCTCACCCAGTAGGTTTCCATGGCGGAGCAGGGATTTGAACCCTGGTTTCCAAAATCCTAGTCCAATGCTCAAACTACTACACTGTGCTGGCCATTCAAAACGTATTACCTCTGAGTATGTGCAGGATACAAATTGCCCTCTGCAATGTGTAGCCACTACCAGTATCTAAATATCAGGCATAAGTGGAGATGTTGTCAGGTCCTAAAAAGCAACTTAAAGTTGTTAGTGCCCCTGAATTTATGCTTCTACAAATGAAGAATTATTGGAATAAAGTGGGGGGAATGTAAATAGATTTTCATAATAAATAAAAATAAAATGGGGGAATGTAAACATCAGATACTAGCACAGAAGCAGCCATGAGAAGCAGAATTCATTGGGAGGTTTTCTCCATAGGAGAAACAGTTCATTGCAACAAGGTTCATATAGTCAGAATTTCCCCAGGGAGTGTAAAGAGATTTTTTTGTTTGTTCTAATTATCTTCAGCTTTTCCTCCAGTAAACAGAGGATAGTGTAAATAGATCCCTTCCTCCCCCCTGTATCCACCAGGTAGATCAAGTTTAGAGAGATTGTGACTCGCCCAACATCATTAAGTTTCAGAGTTCTAGGGGACATGAACCTGGATCTCCTAAGTGCCAGTCCAACCTTCTAACCTAGGGGTGGAAATCATATGGCCATGGATTGAAGGCAGCATCCAGCACCATTTTTCTGGCCCTGCGAAAGGAAAAACAAGGAGAACTGATGCTCTTGGGGAGCAATGGCTCTCCTTTAAAACAAGGAACAGAGCTTCCCTGCTTTGTTTTGAACCTACCGCATGCTCCAGGGGTGTCACTAGGAGGGTGTGGGGGGTTCAAATTACATTGGGTGACATCTTAGAAGGGAGGTGAACACCCGGTATGGTGGTTGCTCATCTTCCATACCAAAAGACTCTGGGCTGCCCCAACCACCAACCTGGGTGTCTCTGTGATCCATCAACTATGGCTGTTAGAATAATAGAATCATAGAGTTGAAAGAAACCACAAAGGCCATCCAGTCAAACCCCCTGCCATGCAGGAACTCACAATCAAACCACCCCCGACAGATGACCACCCAGCCTCTGTTTAAAAACAGAGACCCCACCAATCTCCAAGGGAGTGTGTTCCACAGTTGAACAGTTCTTGCTGTCAGGAAGTTCTTCCTAATGTTGAGGTGGAATCTCTTTTCCTGGAGTTTGAATCGATTGCTCCACTGCTGGTGGAGGTAGGGTGCTGCTGCTGCCCAGCAGCCCTTTCCAGGTCTGGTGGGGATTCTGGCCAGGCCAGGAAAGGGAGATGGCAGGTGGCAGTGGCAGCAGCCATGGACATCTCCCCATCCACAAAAGGAAAGGCCTCTGTTGCCATCGCCTCCCTTCCCTGCCAGCCAACAGCCCCACCAGACCCCAAAGGGGCTGCTGGGAGGCAGCAGCACCCTTCCCAGATACCTGGCCCATTGCTGCCTGCCTTGCTTCCCTTCCCTCCCATTGCCCTGCTCTGTGTTTCCTTCTGGGGCAATGGGAGGGTAGGACTAGCAATAGCAATAGCATTTACATTTCTATACTGCTTATCAGGGAACTCGGCACTCTCTAAGCAGTTTACAATGTGTAAGCCAAGCCAAGCTGGGTACTCATTTTGCTAGCCTACGAAAGCATGGAGCCCTGACATCAAACTCACCACCTTGTGGCTGCAGTACTGGTATTTAACCATTGTGCCAACAGAGCAAGGCTGTTTGCTGCGGCCCCAGGTGGAGGTTGGTGCTGAAGCCACCTGGCAACTCCTTCTAGGTCTGGTGCGGCTGCTGGCCAAGAAGGAAACAGAGGTAGCAGTGGCAACGGCAGCAGTCAGATTCCTCCCCTTCTGCAAAAAGAAAGATGCCTATGGTTGCCCCTGCTATCATTGCCTCCTCTTCCAGAAACCCTGCCAGACATGGAAGGGCTGATGGGTGGCTGCAGTAACCCACACCTACCATGCAAAGGCAGCCTGGCTGGCAGAAGGGAGCAGCTGTGGGGTGCGCCAGGAAGCCTAGGGGTGACAGCATGAGTTACCATGCTGGGGTGACACCAATCCTAATGATGCCACTGCTCACCCCACAAGGGGTTTGATAAAATAGGAGGTGAGCTGCAAACTATTTTTGGTTTCATTTTAAGAAGGACTGCAATGGCTTCTGATACATCCTCAGGAAATCAGACATCCAGCCATGGTCCACCCATGCTGTAACCACTATACAACTCTGTCCATCTTCTTTTCTTACAAAATATGCTTTATTGTAGAGCTGACAACAGCTGGCCAGCACATTGGTTTGTAGTAGTATATGCCTTCAAGCCACCTGTTGACTAATGGCAGCCTCATGGATTTCATAGGGTTTTCATATTAGTCAAGGAATATTCTGAGTTGGTTTGCCATTCTTCATAAATTATAGCCTACAGCACCCGGTATTGCTTGGCAGTCTCCCCTCCAAGTACTCACCAGGGTTGATCCTGCTTAGCTTCCCAGATCAGACAGAATTTGGTACCTTCAGGATATTTAGGCTCTAGTGCAGTAGCTACTGATAGACAATCCACTGTCACATACAGCAGGTATGTACAGCAGTGCAGATTACAGAAAACTCTGGCTACAAATGGTGAGGATATGCAGAGCTCAACATTGTTAGTATTGTGGAAGTGGACTCAATCCATGTGTGGCAAATGAATCTTGAACATCATAGGAAATGGAATAGCCGGCTAGCAGTACCAGCAGTGAGTTGCTTTGTTGGCAGTCACCAACAATGGGGTTTTCCTGGCAAGATTTGTTGAGTCCCCCCCCCCCCTTTTGTCTTCTGAGGCAGAGAGAGTGTGGTTTGCCCAAGTTCATCCAGTGGGTTTCCATGGATTGGAATTTGAACCTGGTTTCCAGAGTCATAGTCCAATGTTCAAACCACTATGCCACTCTAACCCCTCTTATGTTCCTTACTCCGGGCCAATTTTATAGAGGAATGCATGGAGGAGAATGGAAAACTATCGGGGTCATGGATCCTGCCTGTCCTACTGAAGAAGCATTTGAGAGGTCCCTGCAGAGCCCCCCGATAGTTCCTCCTCCTCTTTTTCCCAGCCTGGGCAGGTGTGTTTGGCTGGGTATAAAAAGCTTCCAGTCTTGGCTATATTTAGCTGCTGATTGTCATGCATGGATTTACTACCCATTGCAAAGAAGCTGCAATGCAGCTAGTTCCAGCATGAAGGACTGGTGAAATGTCTGTGCACGTACACACCGAAGAGAGTAGGAGCCGAGGTTGGGGGGGGGGGGGAAACAGCCCCCCTTTGGGCAGCTACAAATCTGTTTCAATGAAGATAACCTCCCAAACCTGCCATCCGCTTTGCCTTGCTGGCTGCCGCTGCCTCATGCACTCTGCAGGGTATCTTTAGGATGCATATCTGGCACTGCTGTTAAACAGCCTGCTCCACAGGGGTGACTGCAATTTAAATGCTGGGCAAAGAAACAAGGTCGCTTTGATCACCCACAGCCAATTTGCTGTCTAATATGTCAGTTTTTAAAAAAAAACATTTATCTCAATTTTCTGACTCAAAAGTGGTCAAGACATTTTGGTCAAGACCACAGGAGATGGCCTCAAGATGAGGAGGAATTTGTTTATTCTAGGTGACCACAATAGTGCCATGAAACCATGGAAACATGCATGGGATTGGAAACAAAGCAGTCTTCCCTTTTCTTTAAAGCAAGTTTGCTTTTCTTATGAGGAAAACAATAGCAATAAAGGTAATAATACAAACAGCAATGAAAAAGGAGTAGTCTAAAGGCAGTGTCACTGTTGAACCTAAGTAGCAAATGTGGTCCTTTAAGATCAGGGTGTTAGTTACAGGGGGGCACAATGAGGGCACTGCCCTGTCGAATATGAATGCTGCTCTCCCAAATGAAAATTTCCTTTAGTCTCCCAGTTTCTAGCATTACAGCAACTGAAACTTATTCACACCTAGAACTAGAATTATATTACAACCTCCTGGAAATTACATA